>OY743168.1:87946424-88584924 GCA_963555705.1 Ligustrum vulgare
GCAAATATGCTGGGCTATAAATATTTTCTAAGAACGATGGATACGTGCTTTCAACAATTGCTGCAACAGAACTTGCAAAATCCTTTATCAAAATGTCTTCAGGTATGTCAATAGTTGCATGACCATCATTTGCACCACCCTATGTTCCATCTCCAATACTTGATATCCAATCGGAAAAGGCTTTCAATTCAGAAGAATGATTGTCTGATCCAAGATTTTGAAGTCTCATGTTTTTGGTCAATCTCAAAACTTTACAATCTATCCACAAGTATGAGGAGTTGATGGTTGCTAGCACAATATCTTGCCTACTACCTTTAGGAATCACTGGTAAAATCTGTCTGAAATCTCCACAAAAAACAATCATTTTTCCCCCAAAAGGTCGTTGCATGCTCAACGGATTGCTAAACCTTAAAATATCTCTCATCGCCTTGTCCAAAGCTTCAAAGCAATACCTATGCATCATAGGTAAAATATGAAATTTATTAGAAGTATATGAGAAACATTAGAAATAATAATAAAAAAAAGAACAACAATAGTAGAGCAAATAGATATGATAATAACAGTTGACGAAGACAATATAGAAATATGTAACATGTCTTAAACAATAGATAGTATCCAATACCTGTGCATCATTGGTGCCTCATCCCAAATGATAAGTTTAGATCTAACAATTAACTCTGCAAGTGGAGACCCTTGCTTAACGTTACATGTTGAGTCTTCATTCGGAGTAAGAGGAATTGCAAATCTAGAATGGGCTGTTCTTCCTCCTGGCAGAAGAAGAGATGATATACCACTCGATGCTACTATCAACACAATTTCTCCTTTTGATCTCAAAACCGCAGACAATGTTTTCCACACATACGTCTTACCCGTACCACCATAACCATAAAGAAAGAATACCCCTCCTTTATCATTTTCAACAGCACACATTATTGTCTCGTAGACATTACGTTGTTCTTCGTTCAGATTCAATATCAAGACATTGTGGCTTTCAGCCAATGAATTTCTATCATAGTGTAGTTCATCTTGTATGAGTCTATTTCGCCGAACAAAATTATTCATAATATGAGGAAAAGACATTGTATCATACTCACGAAGACTTTTACCACTACTTTGCAAAATATTTTCTATCTCCAAAAGAGTGTAATCTTTTATTTGTTCATCACTTAATTCCAGGCCTGCGTATTGCAATAAGTAGAAAATATTAATTAGGTTAATGTAACATACTAATTGTTACAATTTCATATACTATTGTTGCATATTGAACTTATGAATTGAATATGTTAATACCTTCATGATTCAAAATTTGGCGTTGTCTATAGAGAATGTCGTCTGATAGGTAACGCCAACTCTCTTCCCAAACATATTCTGGTCTTGACAAAGACCCCGATATTAGTAATGTTGCAAATAAAGTTCTCAAGTATGTAGCAGATCCCCAATGACTTGCCTCGACTATACCATCCACATACTCGTTGTCATCGTCTAATAAACCAAGTGCATAGCAAGCATCTCTAAAAGAATCATATTGAACACCATTTACTCTCCTTATTTCTTCATAACTTCTTGGTCCTCGAACAATATTGAGAAGAGTCCTCAGATAATACTTCTCACCACTACCAGGGGGGACATAAAACATTCGCCCAATCGAAAATCCACGCTTTCTTGGTTGCCACTCTCTTGATGATTGCTTCCATACAAACTTAGTAGGGAACTCTGCATAACTTAACTTTCTTGCTTCCACATATTTTCTATTAGCTTCCATCCATGCTGAGAACATTGATTGACTCACGGTAGGTCGGCTCATGACAGTATCAATTGTATCAGTATCAGAGAAAATGATGTATTGCTCATTAGGAAGATGAAGATTCAATCTCTCAACTGGAGGGTCTCTGTAATGAATATCAAATTCAAAAATTCTCCAAGATGCCTCACATGGTGAGATATATCTGCAGTCATAGTACATCTTTATTTCATCCACATTTCTTTGTACATCATTCTCATTGTCTCCGGTATTCTGGTAAAAAGTTGCGGTGACTCGATCGTGTCCTTTGTTGACATATTTAAAAAGATATTTAATCGATCTTGATTGGTTGCACCACTCGACATTTATATGAGCACCATATTTCAGCAGCAAGTAACGATTGTGTGGCACTACATATCTGTTATCTAACTCAATTCCACTTTTTGTAATTGTTCTTCCATTGTCTCTCCGTCTATAAATTGGATAGCCATCTTCATCTACTGTAGTGAATTCTGTATACATTTTGGGAAAATGCTTTGTACACTTCCCATCCAACATACACGGTGAATTTTTCCTTAGACTACCACATGGGCCATGCATCATCAAACTTTTAATTGCAAAATAGTAGTTTGGATCACTTGCTTCATCGGGAATCTCGGCAGAAATTATTTTGTCAATATCTTCACCTATTGGGTACTTGTCTTCTTGATGCAAAAAAAGCAATATATGTGCATGTGACAACCCTCGTTTTTGGAACTCAATAGTATATATAACTGCAATTATAGTTTGTGATGTTAGACAATGAGTTCAAAAGAAAACACATAGAAAAATAAAATTAGCAACACTTAGAATATACATTGTATAGTATTGATACTCATAATATTCATAAAAAAATGAATTATCTATTTGAAAACAAAAAATGAAATGAAATAGATTATTATCTGCTTTAACTCTTCCAAATATCTTGTTTTGTCTCAAATCTTTGATCAAGCGATCAAGCTTGATTTTGAATATTTTGCAAACTATATCTGGTCGATCCTCAGGTTTTAAACCTCTCTTCTCAACAAATCTAGCCAACTCTGGCCATTTCGGATTACAGGTAAATGTTATAAATAAGTCAGGATATCCAGCCCACTTACAAATTGCCATTGCATCTTGATAATTTTGAATCATATATCGAGCTGCACCTGTAGCATAAAAGTAATACCACACATTGTCTTTATACCCTATGTATATCTTATCTAAATATTGACATTTGTAATTCAGCATTTATGACATGTACAGTGTTTAAGTAGGGGCAAATAATAATATTTGAGCGAAAAATAAAATCAATCTACAATGGGGAAAGATAGACAATATACTTGCTATCGTGTTATACCTGTAAAAGAAGATGGTAAGATGATGCGCTGCCCTTGTGAAGCAGGATTAGTCTCCCCTCTTAAGATTGCATCAGACAGTCCTCTATACATCTCGGATCTCAATTCTTTCTGGTGAGTGCGTATATAAGATATACGTGAAGTTTCAACCATTGTATAAGCATCTACCAAAAATTGTTGAAACAACCTTTTTGAATATAAAATATTTGAAGATTCGTGCTCTCTGTCTTGCAATCTATATGCAAAAAACTCTCTCATACTAATCTTTTTTCTTCTGGCTGTCAACGTTGTATTGGTTTCTTTGAATGGAACATCTTCTCGATATCCGTCTTCACCGTATGGGAAAAGTAATGGATATTGGAGCCCAAGATACGAAGCATTTAACTCATTAATTCGCTTCAATACACCCGATTGTGTTTCAACGATGATATCTCTATCAGATGGAGATGTTTCAAAGTCTCCAACAATCAACGCAGCAACTTCAGATACAGAGGGTAAATTATATCTCCTCCCATCTTGTTCTCTCCTCCCAATGAGTCTAAGTTTTACATTTGAAGACATGGGTTCTCGAATTGTATCCCTTACCATTCTGAAGGACTTTACTAAAACGTTGTTGTCATCCAACATCATTTTCAAATCAGTGACAATCTCAGCATGTAGCTTATTAATGTCATTATTTCGACTGCGTAAAATATGGACGAAGTCAATATTTGATAACAGAAGTAGTGGAGTGTAAATTGTTGATAATAAAACAAATGAACATTAATAAATCACCTGACAGCATTTATCCTATTTGACACCTCATTATCTGTATCATAAATATAAAGCTGAGCAAACTTCGGCAAAGAACTCCCATTAGGCAACAGACTTCCAATCATATGATAGTTTTGACCATGCAATCTAAATACAGGAGGACCTCTACCTTGATTCACACATGAGTCAATCTTCCCACCCATTGATGTGAAAGAAAACATCATGTTGTATGATCGAATGTTTTCCAAAAAATGTTTACTTTTTTCGCTACCACCATAAAATAGATCGTTGAGAAGTTGAGGAGCTTCTTTCAACTTAGGAAGCTCCACTTTACCTTGCATACAACATAGAGAGAATTTCGGCTTCAATGTATTATATTGTTTTTCAACCCTCTCTTCATACCAAAAGAAAGCTCCACAAAATTCACATTTGAATGAAGGGTCTCCAATGTCCCAATAGTCTGTAAATATAATTTAACGTCAAAATAATTGAATATTCAATTAAATTATGCAACAATAATTTATTTTGATGTATCAAAAAAGACCAATTTCATAACGCAGACGGGGACTTATGGTTTTGAGCTTAAATGTATGGTTAATAAATGGAGATAGAAAACATGGTTCGAACGTTGGTTTGAAAAATTGTGTTGTTTACAATTGATTTAGAAAGAGTAAGGATGTGTTTGATTGCGAGGGTAGAAAATGGGTTGAAAGAAAATATTTTCCAAGGAGTTGATTTTGCTTGAAAAAGATTTTCGTGAAAAATCAATTCCAAGTATTTGATTGGTTTAATTTTCTATATGCAAAAAATGAGAATTTTTTCAAGTTGCGTTGTTTACATTATTTTCTATTTTGCTTGAGAAATATTTTCGTGGAAAATCAATTGAAATTATTTGATTGATTTAATTTTCTAAATGGGAAAAATGAGAAATTTGCCAAGTTGCGTTGTTTACATTATTTTCCATTTTGCTTGAAATAAAGTAAATTTTTGTTATTTTATTTTATTTTATTTTATTTTTTTCCCTTTTTCAACACATTTATACTTGATAATGGTAATGTTATTTTTTGAAAAAAAAAATCAATTTAAAACAATAAAATTAATCAAACGTGGAAAAAAAACATTTCCCATGTAACATGGAAATGATTTTCTCACCCAAAAGTTAAGAAAATCTTTTCCACCTTTTGAAAGAAAATGGGCATGTGGTCAACGAAGGAAGAAAATTTTTTCCAAGTTAAATTTTACCAATCAAACACAAGAAAATGGGAATGGTGATTTTTTTTTTTTTCTTTTTTCATGGAGAAAAATGTCAAACAAACCAAAACTTCTCTGTTCAGAGGCTGAATCTGGATTATAAGCCAGATTTTTTATATTTTTCAAGGTAAATATGTGGTTAAAAAATGGAGAAAGAAAATGTGTATGATTAGGGATTGATTTGGAGAATTATGTAATTTAAAATTTGATTTATAAACACAAAAATAATAAGATCTTGTTAAAACTTTTTTGTTTAAAAATATATTTTTTTATATTTTTTGGATAAAATGTGTGGATGAAAATTGAAGAGAAAATGTGTATAGTTAAAAGTGATTTGAAAAATTGTGTAAAAAAATACGTTTAAAAATATGTTTTCCAAACAAAAATTGCGTTAAAGTAAAATGCATTGGGAAATGGAAAAGAATATCGGTATTTTAATATTGTGATTGTCCAGAAGCTTCACTACAATTATTGTTTTTTTACCCTAAATATCTAAACCAACTCACTCTCTGGCATTCACGACACTGAGAAAACCCTAAATTGGCTCTGGTATAATCGCCGACTCCTCAACTACACATCAATATTCATCTTCTTCACAATGCTAAAACAGTTCTTGTTCCGCCTTCTACTACACTTGATATGGTTTTTTTCGATCGAGCTTATTCAGATTATCTTTCCCCTTCAACATATTCAGAATTTTCGAAGTTTAGGTGCTATTTCCTGTCTCGGTTTTAAGGTTTCTTTCGGTTTATGTTGGTTTATTAATTTATCACTAACCGTTGGTGTAGTGTTGGCTTTGGTTTTTGCTTTAGTGGCTGGATCGGCTGTAGCTCAGGCTCCGGCAGCCTCGCCGAAGGTCTGGCTTTTTTTTTATCACTAACCGTTGGTGTAGTGTTGGCTTATTTTTTATTTTTTTTGTATACTTTGTTTTTGTAGATCTGAGAATTTTTCTCGAGCGTATGCTGATTCAGTTCGCGTGCCATCGAAAAAATACAGTAGATCGGTAAAAACTGACCCTTTTTTCGTGTTGTATATATTTTTTTTGTTTCGAAGGATTCAGAATCTAAGTTGTTTATTTCCCTTTTTAGATCTAGTGATAATATAAATAGCCCATAAAAATAAAAATATATATGTTAGCATGCAGTAAATCTTGTGTTATTTGTGTTATTATTATGATAGAACTGTGAATCTGTTTGGTAGCAAAAAATTTTGGCTTGATATATGCGTTATAGATTATGTGTTTATTTGTTATAAATTTGTAAATATATTGGCAGGTAGGAAATCATGTTATGATAGATTGTGAACTTCTGGGAAGCAAAATCTTTTGGTCTGAAATATTGATATGCAGTTTTGATTGTGAATGTGGCATTAATGCGTTTAGATCTTCTGTATTACTATCATGTTTCAACCATTACAGTAAACAAATTATAAATATCATTAATATTTTTGAATATCTATTATTATTATTATTATTATTATTATTATTATTATTATTATTATTATTATTATTATTACTATCCTTTGTCCACCAATAATGTGTTTACTGTTTAATTTAAATACAGTATTCTGAACTACTACATTTTATTTCAAACACAACCATGTTATCCATATTATAAAACCCCTAAGATCAGATACATTACATAAACTATGCTTCAGATACATTACAATTTGTTTCTACTTCATGATTTTTTTAAAAAAAATTTCTCCATATTTGTTATTCTCTAACCAATTCTTTTTTATCTTTCTTTTTTGTTAAATTCCTTTGGAGAGGTCCACAAAATGGAATTGTCTTGAAGATCTAAGGCTGTCCTCAAACTACATAGGTAAGTTAATATGCTTTGCTTTGCTCTGCCTTGTGAACATATATTGCAGCTTGCTTAAATTGTGTGCTACTTCACCTATTACAATATTTGTTTTCCATTACCCCTTTTCTATGTGCACAATATTTCAAGTGCTATATTTGTTGAAAGTTTATATTTGTTCACCCCCTTTAAAGGGGTGAATATCAGGGGCGGATCTAAGGTGTGTCATAGTGGGGCACGTGCCCCCACTAAAAAAATCTGATTTTTTTTTTTTTTTTTTGGGAAAGAAACTAGAATTTAAGATTTTAGTTTGTTAAAAATTTGTGTTTAAAAATATTTTTTTATGTTTTCAATGTAAAATATGTGATTGAAAAGTAGACAGAGAAAATTAGTGATGTTAAAAAGTGGTTTGAAAAATTATATTGTTTAAAAACATATTATTATTTTTTTATAGTTTGTCAAACAGAGGTTAAATTATATACTTTTGTTTGGAGTTTATACTTTCAAATTAATATTTTGTGTTATTGATCTCTTTTGAAATTTACATTTGAGGATTGAATATATTTATACAATTGTTTATTTCTTTGTTTGTATCAGTAATTGATAAATAAAATTGTAATAACATTTCAAGTGTCTCTTCAATTTTCGCAACATTTATACAACTTTGATCGTGGTGATTAGTATTCGTTGAATATCTGTTTACAATTGTTTATTTGATTGTTTGTATTAGTTATGGATAAATATTTGAAACATAAATCTACATTTTCTAAAGGTTCTTTCTAAAAATAAAAATAAAAATGAAATCGGGGGCGTTGCCCTCGAACCCCCGTAAACTCCGCCGCGAATAATAAAAATTCATTTTTGTGCCCCACTAAGATGAAACGTCTACGTCCGCCACTGGTGAATATAATTGATGGGAAAGTGAGCTGAGATATAATAATTTAAAAAAAAAAAAGTGAAAAGTTTCATTTCTCTCTTCTGTGCAGATATACCATCTCAACACCTAGACCCCCCCCCCCCCCCCTACGTGAATAACCACACACCCCTACCATTATTAACCATTTTTTCTTATTTTCATTTTTCTTAAATAGTCTAAAATCGATATTAAAAATAATATTTTTGTTGATTTCATATTATATGATTTAATGAGAGCTTCAATATGAGTATAATATCAATATATAAACTTTCGCTATTTTAAAAATAAATATTTATCACAAACAAATTTTCAATTCAATTTAAAGCATGAGCCTCTGTTTGGTAGAATTTTTTATTATTATTATTATTATTATTATTTTTTTTTTTTTTTTTTTTAAAAAAAGGGGGTGAACACATTCATTCTCTCATATCTCTCTCCCCCCCTCTGGATATATCATGTCACTTTCTCTCAACACCACCCCCCCCACCCCCACCACCATTTGAACAGATTTAAAACCAATAATCACCCACCCCTATCATTATTAACCATTTCCCCACATTTTCTTTTTTCTTAAATAGTTTAAAATCGATATTAAAAATAATATTTTTGTTAATTTCATATTATACAATTTAATGAGAGTTTCAATATGACTATAATATCAATATATAATTTTTTGCTATTTAAAAATAAATATTTATCACATACAAATTATCAGTTCAATTTAAAGCATGAGCATCTGTTTGATAAAAGTTTTTTATTTTTAAAAAAGAATGTGATATTTTCGAGGTAAAATATGCGGTTAAACATGATTTTAAAAAAATATGTATGTTTAAAATTGTGTATTGTTAAAAAGTGATTTAAAAATGTGTATTTTAAAACGGTTCAGTTCGGTTTGATTTGACTTAAGAATGTTGGCGGATCCACGTGAAACTGAAACAACGATTTCGATTCGACTTGTAGTTTGATGATTTTATTTGGATAGTTATATTCTCACAACAATTTTTTATATATACACTACATTTATTTTTGCAACCCAATGTACCAACTAAAATCTTATTATCACAACTACTTTGAACATCATCGATTTGCTCAGACATAACCAAATTATTATCTCATAATTGTAGTAATAAAATTTCAGTTGTTACATAGGGTTGCCAAAAAAAAAAAATCGTCAAACCAAAAGTCAATTTCACATGAACCCGCCAACATTTTAAAATCAAATCGAGCCAAACTGTATGAAAATACGCATTTTCAAACCAATCTTTAACGATACACAACCATATATATTTTTCAAAATTATTTTTAATGATGTATTTTACTTCAAAAATATTATTTGTTAAAAAAAATAATAAAAAACTTATACCAAACAGAGGCTCAAGCTTTAAATTGAATTGAAAATTTGTATGTGATAAATATTTATTTTTAAAATAGCAAAAGTTTATATATTGATATTATAATCATATTGAAACTCTCATTAAATCATATAATATGAAATCAACAAAAATATTATTTTTAATATTTATTTTAGATTATTTAAGAAAAAGAAAAAAAGGAAAAATGGTTAATAATGGTAGGGGTGAGTGGTTATTCATGAATAGGGGGTGGGGGTGTTAAGATGATATATCTGCAGAGAGAAGAGAGAGAATGAATGCTGCTTCTTCTTTGACATTTTCCAGCCGTGTTCCGTTTTTCATTTCCGAAAACGCGAAAAACGCGTTCTCTTGCACCGTTTACGGAAAAAAAAATTCGAAAACGTTTTCAAAATTTGTAACGGAAATGGAAAACATGATTTTCCGTGTTTTCAAAATTTATACATATTAAGTGGAAAACGCACATTTTCCACTTAAAAAAAAATTAAAATAATCAAAAAAATTTGAAATTTGGCAAAATTTATCATTTTTAATTACATTATTGGTCCCTGATTTTCAAAACTTATCATTTTAATCCTCAAATTTTGAAATTTATTTCGAAAATACCCTAATTTATTTGCAACTTAGGTCCCTTAACTTCAAATTTTGTTGCACATTAGTTCACAAATTTTACTTTTCTTTCAATTTAGTCCTTCTCGTATTTGCTTTATAGGTCATTGTCTTCAAATATGTATAACTTTTGTTGTACAACTCCGAATTGCACATTGTTTTTTTCGTCGAACTCCAAATTCAACCATGTTTCTGATGACGTATCATGTGCTTAATTATTAAACATTTCTTTTTTACTTTTGTATTGTAGACACTTATTTTGTAAGGATATCATTAATTAACGTAAATTGATTTTTGCAAATTTTATTGAAACTTAGATTTTAAACGTTATGAGTGCTTACTAGAAGGATGTATCTATATAAAGTATTAAATGGAACGATTACTTTAGAAGGGAAAATTACTACCCAAATGTGGAACGATTACTTTAGAAGGACAACATGAATTTTTGAACTTTTTTGGTATAACAAATTGTGTGATAGGGGTTATTTCATTTATTTTTATTGTGCAACTCAAATATGATATCTTTATTTCATTTATATTCACAAACAATATAATTACAAGTATACAGAAATAATTTTCTTCAAGATTTTAAACAGAACGCGTTTTCCAGCTTTTCATTTTCGAAGACAGTTTTCAGAAATAACAAATCAAACGCATTTTCAGCAATTTCGAAAAAAGTCACAGAAAATGGAAAATAGAAAACATTTTCGGAAATGAAAACAGGAAACTGAAACACAAAGAGAACGCAGCCGAAACTTTTCAACCTTTTATTTATTTATTATTATTATTATTATATCCCAGCTCACTTTCCCGTCAGCTTTTGACGAGGATTATGTTAAAGGGGGTGAATAGATTCATTCTCCTCCGTCCCACCCTAACTCCATTCCACCACACCCACAAAGTCACAATCAGTCACATAAAGTCACAGTTCGATAAAAATTACAAATTTAGCCTTTATTTGGTAAATTATTTTTGTTTATACACAAGGAACGTGGTATTTTCGCGGTAAAATATGTTGTTGAAAAGTGATTTGAAATATTTTTGTGGTTAAAAATTGTTGACTCCGGGCCCAAGGAAAGGTACAGTGATCCACCAGCGAAGGCCCAATAGTGGCCCAATGGACCTTGACCCACAGCTGAGGCCTGGAATATCACCTTGAGATGAATGCCGAGGTGGTATGTCAAGCAAACCTCTTTAGCCGACCTGGTTAACGCCCAGCCGATGTGCTTTATACTCAGCCGGGACGCTTTATGGCGTTGACCAGAAGAGAGAGATGGAGTAAGTGATGGGACACTGCCTTTACCCAGACGTGACAGGCGCCCATCCCCTACGAAATGTAGCAATGATTGCGGTTGAAAAGCAAGATTGTCACATCCATAAGCTAGGGTGATGACAAGTGTAAAGTATGCCACGTGTCGTGATCCAAGACAAGAAGTTCCTCTATAAAGGAAGCGCAATTGTCTCCAAGTAAGGGGTTAGTAATTTCTCACTCTTAACTCTATACTTCTCTCACTCCCTTTTCTCTCCTCTACACATTTATATTTCTCGCACCCAATATACATTTTCCCAAAATGAGTACTGACTTAGGCATCGGAGTGCAAACGGGAGCCACCTCGGCCCCCTTTGCAAACTGATCATTTGTCACAGTGCGCAGGAGATCCGCGTGTTCAAGAGGGAGGAGCTGAGACGTGTTGGTCCAAGGTCCAGCCGGATTTTGTGGTCAACATTTTGGCGCCGTCTGTGGGAAACCATACTGCTAACCACGAAAACACATGGTAAAAAGCCACACATAGAAAGGTTGGCCTTGAAAAAGGTAAGAGCTTTGAAAGATATGCTGGTTGGCCTTGAAAAAGGTAAGAGCTTTGAAAGATAAGCTGGTTGGCCTTGAAAAAGGTAAGAGCTTTGAAAGATAAGCTGGATGGCCTTGAAAAAGGTAAGAGCTTTGAAAGATAAGCTGGATGGCCTTGAAAAAGGTAAGAGCTTTGAAAGATAAGCTGGATGGCCTTGAAAAAGGTAAGAGCTTTGAAAGATAAGCTGGTTGGCCTTGAAAAAGGTAAGAGCTTTGAAAGATAAGCTGGTTGGTCTTGAAGAAGGTAAGAGCTTTGAAAGACAAGTCCGTTAACCTACATAAAACCTTGAAAAATGGCTGATAACATTTTGAAAAAGAGTGAAGAACCACAAAAACCTTGAAAAAAGGTGAAGAACCTCTTGAAACAAAGAGGAGAAATACTACATAAAATCTTGAAAACAGAAGGAAACTTTTTGAAAAAGATTGGTAACAAATGTCTTGAAGAAAGGCCTCCTCAAAAGAGGGACTCTCCTTATTGTCCCTAAGTGGCTCTCCCTGATATTGCCTAAGTGGCATGGCCGAAGTGGCTTCCTTCATATTGCCTAAGTGGCATGGCCAAAGTGGCTCTCCCTCGTATTGCCTAAGTGGCATGGCCGAGGTGCTTCCTTCATATTGCCTAAGTGGCATGGCCAAAGTGGCTTCCTTCATATTGCCTAAGTGGCATGGCCAAAGTGGCTCTCCCTCGTATTGCCTAAGTGGCACGGCCGAAGTGCTTCCTTCATATTGCCTAAGTGGCATGGCCAAAGTGGCTCTCCCTCGTATTGCCTAAGTGGCATGGCCGAGGTGCTTCCTTCATATTGCCTAAGTGGCATGGCCAAAGTGGCTCTCCCTCGTATTGCCTAAGTGGCACGGCCGAAGTGCTTCCTTCATATTGCCTAAGTGGCATGGCCGAATTGGCTTCCCTCTTATTGCCTAAGTGAACTCCTTTCCAAAGGACCTTTTCCATGGACTCCTTCTGAAGCACCTCTCTCGAAGGACCTCTTCCATGGACTTCTTCCGAAGTACCTCTCCTAAGGTCGTCTTCATAAATGTCGCAGCAACACAGTGTCAAAAGACACCTATAGTCATGTCTGATTTAAATGTCGCGGCAACGCAGACTCATGAAACAATAAAAGATTTGTTTATTGTCGAAGCGGAACAGTTCGGAGAATATATTATTAAGCTCGGCTTAAGTGTCTCCACGACACATGGTCTCAGAGACCTTATATTCTTAAGCCTCGGCTTAAGTGTCTCCGAAAATGACACGGCTATGGGAGCCCTACCCACTCGTCTCCAGAATGGCATGACCTTAGAAGTTTTTTTTTCTGAATTCACACCGGATAAAACACAGACGAGGTAATATGTCGACGTGATTTAACCCGAACCTGATGTACTGAAGTAACACCGTTACAAGTTAACAAAAGAATAAGATCATTGATCTAAGTCCTCGCTAGGGGCTGCTAACAAGCATAATTCCAAGTAAACATTAATAGCTTAGCAAATCCCCACAAATAAGGGATTTCCCCATTCAATGGAATCCACCCCGGACTAACAAACTGAGTACTTACAAACGAGGCTATAAAGCATGAATACATGGGACTCCTAGGTGGATGTCCTCCTTTAACTCCGGAGTGAATATTCTATTAGATGAGGGTGAAGCATACTTGGTTGATAAATCTATGAAACAACCTGAAGAAGAAATTGGAGTCAATTAAAGAAACAGTAGTAAATAAACTTCCATGAGCCCTATGGGGAATCAGAATTACCTTGCAAACCGCCACAGGAGGAACTCCATTCTCACTGGCACATGGGTCAGAGGCAGTATGTACGGTACAATTTAAAGGCATATCGCCCATGTTAGATTTTTAACCAAAAATGGCCCCGATATAATCACCTTGAACGTAAACAGGGGATTCACGGGGAAGTACGAGTTGTGACCCATTCAGTCAAAGCTAAGCGATGGACATAAATGTCTTTAGTGCTTAGATTTGAGGGACTATCACATCCACCAGTGACTCCGAGGACCGGCACAAGCTTCGGACTATCCTGTATTAAACTATGTTCATCCTATGATGGACCATCTCATATTGAATGATGACCATCTTACAATACAAACTACTTGTGTATAGCAGAGCAATACATAAAATTCACATATAAAGATCAAAGGTGAAGTAGATGAAGATTCACAAAAGACAATGACAAAAACAGGCATCCTAAGCAGGAGCGCGGGAAAAGTTGGCTTCTTTAGAAGAAGGGCCGCCAGTGACGTTTTCAATGGGACTTTCCTTACTAACATCAGATAGTGCCAAACGAGCCAGAAGCAGCTCGAAAATTGCAGAAATAATCTGCGAATTTTGTACTCTTGGACAACCTACTTTATAAGCGGAGTTACACCTCCCCTTCGCTGAGATGTGTGGGACCAGAGGAAGGGCAGTATGTGATGAGAGAAATCCATAAGGGCATCTGCGGCAACCATGCTGGGGCTTTATCGCTATCTCGGAAAGCCTCAAACAGGGATATTTTTGGCCTACTATGCGAAAGGATTCCCATGACTTTATGCGGAAATGTGATAAATGCCAAAGACACGCGACCATTCCACATCAGCCGCATCATGAACTAACTGTGGTGACTAGCCCTTGGCCCTTCGCAAAGTGGGGGGGTTGACATTATTGGACCTATGCCTAGAGGAGCGGGTAACAATTGCTTTGCGATGTAGCAATTGACTACTTCACCAAGTGGGTCGAAGCGGAACCTTTGATGAAGATCACCGAGGCCAACACCACCAAGTTCATTTGGAAAAATACCAAGAGGTAACGCCGGTTCGGGATACCACATTCGCTGGTTAGTGACAATGTAAAACAGTTCAAAAACAGAAGCGTGGATGAGTTGTGTGACGATTTGGGAATCAGGAAACTGTTCTCATCTCCATAACACCCACAGGCCAACGGGCAGGTCGAAGCGGTGAACAAGACCATAAAAAATACCCTGAAAAGGAAGTTGGAATTCAGAAAGGGCGCGTGGGTAGACAAGCTACCACAAGTGTTATGGGCGCTTCGAACCACCTCGCACACCGCTACTGGTGAAACACCCTTCTCGCTGGCTTACGGAGCCGAGGCGGTATGCCCCGTCGAAATCGGAATCCCTTCGCTTCGTCAAATGCATTATGACGAAGTTAGGAACGAGGAAGCGCAAAGGGCCGGTTTAGACTTCCTAATGGAAAAGCAGAATGATTTCCAAGAGGTAATGGCCTAATACCAGAAAAAGATGGCTCGATACTACAACAAAAGGGTGAAGAGCCGACGCTTTAATATTGGGGACTTGGTCCTCAAAAAGGTTCTTCCTTCAACACAGGAGCCAGGAGTAGGGACTCTGGGTCCTAACTGGGAAGGCCCTTACAAGGTCGTTGCCGAGGTAGTACCCGGAACATACGTAATTGAGGACTTGTCTGGAGTACCTCTATGTAATCCTTGGAACACGGACCACCTTCGCCGTTATTTTCAATAAAACTAAATTCCTCCATGATTGCAACATTATCGTATTATTTCAAAAAATCGTGGGCGAGCTGCGTTAAGAGTTACGCCAATCTCTATTAGATAACCATAATGGATAAACGCACATTCTAAAATTATTTTGGTCATGACGCCATACGTCCACACTATCCATAAAAAATTGTTAAGAACAAGGGACTCTCATAAGGCTAAACTACGATCACCACGTAAGGATCGGGAGTTTTAATACAATAAATGCTTCGAACCACTCAAATCTAAGGTGCTGCACTCTTTCACTGTCATTCACCGCGCAATATGTTTGGGATCATCCAAATATAACCAAATGTTGTCACGTAAACCAAAATCCTTGGTGCGTTAAGTTAGTTCATACATCCGGACAAAGCGTTTGCAAGATATATATATATATATATATATATACTAAATGCTGTGCGCATAAGCATAAAAGACAAACGTAAAAAAATTCTTATGTTATTTTGGCCGCAAATACAACACGCCTCCGCCAGGCAGGATCTTTGTCAAAAACAAGGAACTCCGGTGAATTTACACTGCGACATTAACAGAGGCTCATACAAAGTTGTAAATGTAGATGTCACATGGTTTTAAGGTAAAATCGCTCAAAGGTTGGTCAAGATCAGATCTAATTAGCAAAAATAGGTACATCAACTGTGCCGGATCTGGGGGTATAGCAAATGATTAAACTTGAATAGAATTATTACTGCAAAGTGATGACAAATTTGATCCGCTCATGAATGACCACATCGGATTTGAGGGACTAGCACACCCAAAATATGGCCATCCATGACCAAAGGTTTAGGTATCGCCTTGGACTAATGGTCGAGGAGGAAAGGTACAGAAGCCCCTCCAGCCGAACTAAGTTATGCTTGTCCGAGGTGCTCTAAATCAGGTGCACTTTACAAATCAAGACATTTACAGACAGACATTTACAATGTGTGCATTCCACAAATTAAGACATTTACAATGTCCCACATATCATCTTACAATTATGAAACTCGCACTTGGAAATACTCATGTTTAAGCAGTAAAAAAAAAAAATGTGTCGCTGCACCAAAATATGAATAAACTGCTCCATTCATAAAAATGAGAAATGTATAATATGAAGTGCCGGGGGACTTACAAAAAGAAAGAAAAGAAGAAAACAAAAAGCTAAAGCTAACAAATGCAGAAGAGGATTATTGTGGAGGAGGGACATCTTCCAAGGGGCATTTATCAGACACGCCCAGAGGATCCGCAGGATCATCTTGAGGCTCGGGGTAAAAAGCCTCAATGGAGGACAGGTCCAGTGTCGGAAAAACTTCCTTCACATCCCCTAAGGCCATTCTGGCCCCCAAGTTCCCAAAGACCCTCTGCATAGCCTCGTATTCCGGGGTATCTTCGAAAGTATCTTTGAAGTTCTGAACTGCCTTAGAAACTTCTTCACCCAGAACCTCCTGCACCCTAGCCGCAATGGTACGCTCCAAGGCCTCAGAAATTCTGGAGTCAATATGTTTCTCCAGGGAAGTGTAGTCCTCCTCAGCTTTCTTCCTGGCCTCCAGTTCCCTCCCCAGCTTTTCGTTTACTTCTGCCACTTCAGCTTCTAACTTCGACTTGGCTGCATTGGCGACGGCCAGGGCCTCAGAGGCGATAGACTGTGCCCGGTTGGAATCATCCAATTTCTTGCACAAGACTGCCACGTCTGATTAAGAGGCATGGAGGTCATGCTTCAATTTGTCATTGTCCTCTTGGAGGCGCTTCGCATTAGCCCTCTCTTCTGAAGAAGATTTTCGGGCTATGGACAGCTGGGCCTTAAGGTCATTAATCTCCTTAAGCAGATTGTCAGCGTGGCGGAGAGCAGTCTCAGCATCCCTCTTATCTCGTTGAGCTACCTCCACGGAGGACTCTACCTCGTCAATGAGAGCCAGAGTTCTGGCGTTCATAGCCTTGGCAGCGAGCAGCTTCCGAGACGGAGTAGCACTGGAGGAAAAGGCGGCCCAACCCTCTGTCCAAAACTGTTCGGTAATTAAGGCCGCCCTGGCTGGAGGCGAACTGGGAGAGTCGAACAATGAATGGTTGAAAGTGACATCTCTGGGGAGGATGCTGGTTTTAATATGCTTAAGCTCTTCCGCCCCTTCCGGTGTAACTTCATAAGCCAAGCCCGGCATGGGCACGGATTGCTCGTCCTCCAGCTCCTCGATCATTGATGGCAGAGGTGCGGAAGTGGACTCCTTGCCTTTTCCCCTTCTGAGCCTTTTTAAGGGAGCAGGCTCCTCCTCAAGTGCTTGCTCAGAAATGTCCTCGGACAAGGAAGGTGGCACTGGGAGATCCTTAGTCTCCCTGCCCCTCTTGGGTCCGCCTCTATCCGACCTCTTCCCTTTCCCTTTGGCAACGCCTTTTTCAGGATCGGCCTCTCCAGCAATGTTGGGTTGTTGGGGACCCACTGGGTGCAAAGTGGGCGGTGGCAGTAGAGCTGGGAGAGGGCCCTGAAGTTGGGCAGCAGACTTCTCAGACACTTCTCTGGCCACCCCAATTTGCAGGTCGGCCAAGACCGCTTTCTGCTTTCTTTCAACCTCGCTCCCATGACGCAGAGCCGGAGGAACCTTTGTAGCCATGAGGCCCTTCAAAGAAATCTTTGAAAATTCTTTGGAACCTAGCAAGGAAAGGAGGACAATGGGGGTTATATATAAAAAAAAAGAAAAGAAGAAGGAACAAACACAAGATGTAACAGCAATAAGGAGGCGAACTTACTCATAGCTCGCATAAGACCGTGCTTAACGAATAATTTGTTCTGTTGTATGACCCCTTGGAAAGTGCCCTTGTAGGCAAATAGCCGCCTCACTGCCGCTAGATCCGCGTCAGGGAGGAGATGGGCAAAAGTGTCCCCTGCCATAAGCCAATAATATATTAAAAAGCAGTCAAGAAAAGTGAGTATGGGTGAAACAGCAAAAGACGCATGACACTTAAAGACTCTAAAGCAAATATAAGACTCACTAGGTAGGGAAAGAGTTCGGGGAACTGTAATTTCTGGATTAGGGTCCACAGGGGAACTCTGCCACTCCCCAGCAACCCAGGACCACTGGTTCCTCCAGTTCTTTATTGAGGTAGGGTGACCGATAATAACGGGAGTATAAGAACCTCTGGGGGACAAATAATACCAATCCTTAACATCCGATCTCACGTCTCTCTCCCTCCTAACTGATTTCTTCAAAGTATAGAGAGTGTGAATGATGTGCAGTGAGATGGTATGATCCGGGTTGACCTCTTGCCACGCCAACCAAGTCCCTACAGCCTGAGTCCAGAAGTTGGGGGCCAGCTGGTAGGGGCACAAGTTATAGCTCCTAAGCAGTGCCCTGAAAAAGGGATGCAGGGGGAGCCTCATCCCACAAGAAAGGGCATCGTGGCATATAGCCGCCTGACCCGGGGGAGGGCTGCAAGGTCGGCAGGAAGGGGTAGGAAGCACCAGATGGACCCCTTCTGGCAACCTGAATTTTGTCGAAGCCGAGGCCAAATCGATCCTTCGGATTTCAGTAGCAACCTCACTGCTTTCCCATGACTCTGGGTTTGGATCGGGGTCGACATGGTAGCCCGAAACTTTGTTGACCTGGTCAACCCAATCTTCTACCTGAGCGATCTCCTCGGCAGTCAAACCCAACTCTTCCCTATGCGCCCTAAACGGTGCCCTAACGATCAAGCCGAGGTCCTGGTGACCTGAAGAAGAGCCCGCCGCCATTTCTCCACCCAAGTCCCTATCTCGTTTGCTTCGGAGTTCCCTAAGCGCGGATTCCTCCTCAGATGACAGATGAGCCATGTAGTTCTGGTGTTTTTCTTCTTCGCTGTCAGAATCACTCAAATGAATTATGCCACTGGTTTTTCTATTTCTCCTCTTAACCTGCTCCCTAAAGAAACGGGAACTAAAAACTGATAAAGAGATGGGGCAGAACCCTCTGATGGGAACCGCCATCGCTAACATTTCCTGTGAACCCATTCCCCCAACTCTTTCCATTGTTTTTTCTTTTTGTTTTAAAAGAGAGTCAGACTCAACAAAAGAAAAACAAAGTGCAAAAACAAAGTTCTCAAACCCACAATGAGAAACTAAAAATAAGAAAGTCTTGCATATACAGGAATCAAGAGATTTACCTTCAAAAGACGAATGCTTGACACTGTGCACTTGAAATGAAGAACTCGCCAAGGAAAACTGTGGAACGTTAAGGGTGGATGCTGGGTAGAAAACCCTTGAAGAAAAAGACACGAAACTCGCAAGGAAGAGAGAGACGGCGCAAGTTTTCGCGAAAGTATGGCTGCAAAGATTTTAAGAAAATGGTAAAAGGTGAAATGGTAAAATGAAGAAGGATTTATAGGTATCCTAACGGTCTAGATTCCTTTAAGTTTCGGGAGCCGCATGATTAATGTGGGTAACCCATGCTTCTTGGAAAATGAGCTAATCAAAGGGCCAGCCGTCAAAGGGAGGGATAGAAACCGTTCAGCTACCACAGTCCATGCCACGCGTTTCGAAATGCTGCCCCCTTCCCATTTTATCCTTGGAAATAAATACCGATAGCTCCTCCGGATTGAATGCGCCGCCTAGGAAATGCGTTGGTATGATCCTGGCCAGCAGGAAGAGAAAATCCGAGGCAGAAGGTCGGCTATGATATGGATCCGAGCCTTACCTAAGGAATTTCATTATTGAATCCCTAAAAAGTTAATGCTGTGAAATCATGGCAAATCCTACACGACCATGAATGATCCCTTCGGATTTGAGGGACTAGTGTTGACTCCGGGCCCAAGGAAAGGTACAGTGATCCACCAGCGAAGGCCCAATAGTGGCCCAATGGACCTTGACCCACAGCTGAGGCCTGGAATATCACCTTGAGATGAATGCCGAGGTGGTATGTCAAGCAAACCTCTTTAGTCGACCTGGTTAACGCCCAGCCGATGTGCTTTATACTCAGCCGGGGCGCTTTATGGCGTTGACCAGAAGAGAGAGATGGAGTAAGTGATGGGACACTGCCTTTACCCAGACGTGACAGGCGCCCATCCCCTACGAAATGTAGCAATGATTGCGGTTGAAAAGCAAGATTGTCACATCCATAAGCTAGGGTGATGACAAGTGTAAAGTATGCCACGTGTCGTGATCCAAGACAAGAAGTTCCTCTATAAAGGAAGCGCAATTGTCTCCAAGTAAGGGGTTAGCAATTTCTCACTCTTAACTCTATACTTCTCTCACTCCCTTTTCTCTCCTCTACACATTTATATTTCCCGCACCCAATATACATTTTCCCAAAATGAGTACTGGCTTAGGCATCGGAGTGCAAACGGGAGCCACCTCGGCCCCCTTTGCAAACTGATCATTTGTCACAGTGCGCAGGAGATCCGCGTGTTCAAGAGGGAGGAGCTGAGACGTGTTGGTCCAAGGTCCAGCCGAATTTTGTGGTCAACAAAAATAATTTGAAAAAATATATTATTTAGACTCTGTTCGGATCATTCTGTCAGTTTATAAACCAGATTTTCCCATTTTTCGAGGTAAGATGTAGGGTTAAAAATTGGAGAGGGAAACGATGTAGGGTTAAAAAGTGGTTTGAAAAATTATGTAGATTATAAATTGGTTTATAATTGTTTTCTTTGCAATATCCGAACATAGACTTATAAACTTGTTTATAAACAAGTTTACCAAAGAGAGGTTAATAGTCGTCAAATTCCCCCCACCCCACCTCACCCCACTCATAAAGTCACAGTTCGATCACGATTACAAATTTATCGCATAATTCACCCTACCCCCTAAACTCACAGTTCAATCATAATAAAAATTTAGTAGTAAAAATCAAATTTTGTGACCAATAATTTGATTAAATGGGATACATCCTCTAATCGTCACTAGTCACACAAAATCAAAATCGACACAAATTTTGGTTTGAATATCATATTACTTGATAAGTGTATTTCATACACTTATTTTCATCCTAAAAGTAGGATTTTATAAGCTCTTTTGAGAGTATTTGCTATTTATTTCTTTAATATGTGTTTTTATTTAAGAAATAATCCCAAAGTCGAGAGAACAAAGGAATTGGAGGAAAAATCAAGTTAATTGGATGATAAATGTACTAAAGTATGTAAATCAAGAGTTGATGATGTCAATCGAGGGGAAAATTGGAAGAAACATGAAAGAAGAAATCAAATTTGGAAGAAATCAAAAGTTTAAGGGCTAAATTGTAGCAATCGAAAGTTGAGGGACTTGTTGTGCAATAAAAGACAGAGACCAACTTGTAGTACGGAGAAAGATGAAATTGCACTTCAACCGAAAGCCTGCGCGATCACATGGTCTGGACAAAAATGGTCAGAATATTTTACGGAAGCCTACGTGATCGCATGGATTTGTACCATGCGATCGCATAGTTGTCCACTGGGTCGAATCATTGGGCTTTTGTGTGATTTTCAGCATTCTTCTCTTCCAATTAACCTAGCTTTTGATCTAATCTATAAATACCATACATGGGGCACATTTTTAGGGGTTCTCAACTTGTGAAATTCATGTCAAAACGCTGTCCAATTGTTGAGAAATCCATGCGACTCCAAGAATAAGATTGAAGACATAATTGCAAGAAGATGAATAGGGTGACATCCATTTACTTTTCTTGTTATTTATTTTCTATCATGTATCTAGGCTAGGTTTTTATTGTTAGAATTGTGATGAAACGTTAACTTCTTGATTTCATGTTTTGATTTTATACTTACATTATGCAATTTATGGGTTTGATTCAATTAATAGTGTGTTTATTTTCATTTGTAATTGTGAATGCATGATTATTGATGTTTGTGATAGATTTCTGATGTGATCCAAAGTAAGCTTCGAAGGAGAAGTCGAGCTACCGTCAATACGATAGTGATCTACGTGAGAAACGAAGCAAGTTTCGTGTTGGAGTCGAGCCGAGAAGACAAAAGGATGAGCTGAATCAAAGGGACGAAGTTTGGTGACCAGAACTGTAATTACCGCCATAAGGAAGAAAGCTCACGGCCGTAACTATCTCTCGGGTGAAAATGAGGAATTTCAGCGAAAAACAAACTTACGCCCGTAAGTCCATTCATCACGACCGTAACCATTAAACAGAAGTTCACTTACGACTGTAAATGAACCCTTCACGGCCGTAACTTCAATTTTTCCAGATTTTCACGATTTTTATTCAATTTCCATTTTTAATTATTTATTTCCATGTTTTTGGCCCAATTAACTGCTAGACCTAATTTCTTTCAGCTTCTACATTATATTAGCAATTTCATTCATTGTAAAAGATAATTTTGAGTTTATTGATATTATTGAGAGAGGACTCTCTTGTTGAAAAGTTGAGTTATTCCCTTTTTTTTAGAACTTATCAAAGATTAAATCTTTGTGGCGTTCACCCTGAACTTATCAAGGAATTAGGCAATCCTTGTAGCCTTCAACAATTCCAGTTCTTTCCTTCGCATCGTCAATTTCTTGCGTCGTAAGGTTTGGGTTGGAATCCTATCGTTTAATTTATTTATTGTTTCTTAGTTTTAATCTGATTTAGATTTTTCCTAGGTTGATATTTTTGTTATTCCGCATTTTCGTCAAGATTCCCGATTGGGATCGCATCAATTTCTATGTGCGAAAGAATAGGAATTTATTAGACTTGAATTGATAGCCACAAATTCCGATAAGAGATAGAAAATACCTATATGCTTTGTGTTATCCTGAATAATGTTCATAATTTATTAATATTTTTCTACATGTTTGGATTGGTCATAGAAATATAGTCTAATCTCTGTGGAAAAAAGATTTATTGCATCACTCGAAATGTGACATAAACTATAGGAACATGAATTTTTAATACTCCATAAATTGTTGTTAAATGTTTAAGTCAAGCACATGGATGATAGGGTTAACGTGGATTTATAATTCTAATATATTCAATTCATCATTTTATAAATCAAATTTTCTTGATTTTTAGTTTAATTTAAAAAAAAAACTCTCAAACCAAAGTTTCTTCTAGTTCCTGTTAAGGGTTTGTCATCTAAAATACAATTTGCCCAATCCTCTTGGGATTGATACATGGATTCACATCTATTATATTACTTGTGTGACCCTTACACTTGCAGTTAGCGAACAATTTTTTGACGCCGTTGATGGAGATTGCAGTTTAAATTTATTTTTAGATTACTTTCACTAATTTGGACTTTTTGCCGCTTTATTTATTTATTTATTTTATTTCATTTTAGGATTTTATTTTTAGTTTTAGTTTAGTCACTAGTTTCTTTGTTTTTCTTTTAGTTGTGTATTGATGTGATCCAGATTCAGAGCCCAAACACAAGCCTGAGCAATGATCCGTTGATTGTGATAGAAGGGTCGATGACTCGGTTTCAAGCCAAGAAGGTCAAATAAGTCATGGACAATGTTGTACAAGAAGTTATGGACAAAAACATGTTCTTTGCAAGTAAAGAAGCAAGTTTCATGTTGGACCCGAATCCGAAAGCTAAGTGGATCAACTTGATTCGAGTAGATGAATTTGTAGACCGAACCGAAGAAGCACGCGATCGCGCAGTGTGAATGGACCGTCGATCGTGCGATGGTGGAAAAATCCAAGCAGAGGCTAAAGGGTTCTCCACGCGATCGCAAAATTCCGGCCATGTGATCGTGTGGTTGATGTTGCGAGGATCTAATCGCAATTTTCACGAATTATTTATTTATTTTTTCAATTAATTAGTTTCCTAGTTTATTTCCAAGAGCTAATTCATCCCTTATGGGTATATTAGTGTTCAATATATATATTTTTTTTGAATTAGACAACTTTGAGATTATTGCGAGTCAATTTACTTTCCAAAAACTTATTGTTTATTGAATAAAATCTGAACTTGCGAGTTTAATCTTGTTTGTTCAAACTTGGGTGAGATTTATTATTATTGTGATCAAGATGTCAATATATCATTTGATTGCATTGATTTCTTGGTTCAATTAATCTTGAATCAATCACTAAATCGTGATTCTTTTGGCATTCTTGAGTTTGTGTCTATCTTTTGTGGGTTGCGTTGTTACAATTGCTACGTGGTTTGCATCAATTGGTATCAGAGCTTGGGCTCCAAAAAAAATCAAGTTTATATCTTTCTTTTTTTCTTGAATTCTTTCTTCGCGTTCTTCATATTCTTGAGTCTTTGATCCAGAAAAGTATCCCAAAAAATTCAAAATCCGTTATTTTAGTCGTTTGTTATCCAAATCAAATTTCGTTCATTTCGTTGTTATTGTAATTCAATTTTCGAGCAAAAAAAAAAAAAAAATCTTTCAAGAACTACCTTCTTGAATTAATTATAGTCTCCAATCAAAAGTGTCAATTCCTTCATTGAGTCAAATTTCCTTTGTCAAGTCCTTCATTGAGTTTATTCCAATAAATCATTGAATTCTCCCCTCATACCTAGTTTGAATTCTTCGGGTTTAATACTTGTTTGAGTTCGAATTCCTTTTTTGAAGCAATTGGTGTAAAATATATTGAGTGAAAAAAAGCAAGAGGGGTGAGATTAATAGAGGGAAAAATCCAAATTGAGTGGTACACGAGTGAAAACACATGAGACATAAATTATTTAGTTTTAGAATGTCGAAACAATCTTCTACTAAAAAAAACAACGATCAAGCCAACATTTCGGATGAGATGGTACAACGGTTTGAGTGGTTGTTTGGAGACGTGATAGGTAGGTTAGAAAGATTAAAGCAACCTCAGAAAGTGCCTAATGCACGTAGGCTGTGGGTGAGGACGTAGAGTAGAGGTGGTTGATGAGAATGAAGAAAGCAGTGATTTTGAAGATGGGCAATTGTGGATAAAAGAGTAAGGCATGGAAGGAGGGATGAAGATCTTATTGGGGATAGAGTGGATAGTAGTATGAGTAACATCAAAATGACAATTCCTTCATTCAAGGGTAGGAGTGATTCGGAAGCATACTTACAGTGGGAAAAGAAGATTGAGTTGATTTTTAATTGCTACACTTATTCGGAAGGAAAAAAACAGTTAAGGTAGCGGTACTTGAATTCTCCGATTATGCTATTACTTGGTGGGATCAATTGGTGACTTCTAGGAGAAGGAATGGCGAGAGGCCCATTAACACTTGTGATGAATTAAAAGCTATCATGAGGAGGAGGTTTGTACCAAGACATTACCGTCAGGAGCTTCATCAAAAATTACTATACCAAGGATCCAAGAGTGTGGAGGATTATCATAAGGAGATGGTGTTGTTGATGATTAGAGCTAATGTGGATGAGGATAGGGAGGCTACTATGGCCCGGTTTTTGAATTGGTTGAATAGGGATATAGCTAACGTTGTTGAGCTATAACATTATTTGGAGTTGGAAGATATGATATACATGTCTATAAAGGTGGAGAAGCAATTGAAGAGAAAAGGGACAGCAAAGTATCAATCGGGTTCTTCGGGTTCTAATCCTTCTTGGAAGTCGAAGTGGGAAAACAAAGGAGATGGGGCTATTTCGAAAGGGAAGTTTGAGGTAACAAAGGGAAAGGAGGAACATGCTAGCAAACTTACACCTAAAGGGGAATCACAACCGTCTAAGAGTAGAAACATCCAATGCTTCAAATGTTTAGGTAGAGGACATGTGGCATCTCAATGTCCTAATAGGCAGGTAATACTTTTGCGAAAGGATGAATCTATGGAGAGTGATAGTGAAGAAGAAGATTATAGTGATATTCCCGCATTGGAGGAAGCTCGTAAAGATGAGGATGTGTTATATGGGGACAGTGAAGAGTTATTGGTTGCAAGACGAGCACTTAGACTGGAGCAACAAAGGGAGAACATATTTCATACACAATGTCGCATCAATGACAAGGTATGTAGTATGATTATTGATAGTGGTAGTTGTACTAATGTTGCTAGAACCACACTTGTTGAAACACTAGGAATACCCTTGTTGAAACATCCTAAACCTTATAGGTTTCAATGGTTAAATGATAGTGGAGAAATTAAGGTGAATAGGAGGGTGTTAGTGAGTTATTCTATTTATAGCTATGTGGATGAAGTAATATGTGACGTGGTGATGAGATCCCAGTCGGGGAATCTCGTCGAAAACGCGAAATAACGACAATTAAAACCTAGGAAAGATCTAAATCAGATCTGTCACAAGAACAAACAACAAAAATAAAGATAGAACGACGGTAAAACCTTGACCCGAAAATCACGACGCAATTTATGGCGATGCGGATTGAAGAACCAAGATTGGTGAACGCCACAAGGACTTGTCAATTTCCTTGATAAGTTTCGAATTTCGAAACGCCACAAATATTCTTGCGAATATTTGATAAGTTTGCTGGAAGAACGACACAAAGATCGGATCTTTGATAAGTTCAAGAAAAAGGGAATAAACTCAACCTTTCAATTTTGGAGAATCCTCTCTCAAATATTATTAATCTCAAATCAAACTTGTTCTTTACAATGAATGGAAAAAGCGTATAAATAAGTAAAATAACCTAGCATCTAATTTACTCAAAATAGAATTCTAAATAGACTAAAATTCTAAAATAGGAAAATAACCTAAAATAATAAAAGGAAACAAAATAATTGGCAAAATCCGGAATCTTGAATTAAGGCCGTGAATATATAGCTTACGGCAGTAATGAACATTCTGTCTCAAATTTCAATTAGGTGTTACGGCCGTGATCAATATGTTACGGCCGTAAAAGATTTCAATTTCAGTTTTACGGCCGTGAGAAACTTCTTACGGCCGTAATCAGCGTTCTGCCTGTTTTTGCCTTAAGAATGTTACGGCCGTAAAAATGAAGGTTACGGCCGTAAATCAAGTTATGCCTTATTGTTTGATTTCCTGCCTCGGCTCGATCCTTTCGCCTTCTCGGCTCGACCCCAACACGGAACTTGCTCAGTTTTGCACGTAGATCACTATCATATTGCCGATGGCTCGACTTCGCCCTTCGATGCCTGGTCCGGATCACATCATACTCCCTCTCTTGAAAAGGATTCGACCTCGAATCCATTTTTGGTCGACTTTTCAAGCTCCTCATGCTTTCCTGGGCTCGATGACCATGTTTAAGCTTTGTGCGATCCTTTAGACTTTTAGGCTGCTCATTTTTGCCAACGGATATCTTCATGGCCTTAAGTTCATGTTTTGATTTATGTCCCTGCAAAACAGATTTAGTAGAACTGGGGAGGGAATTGTTAGCAAATGCAAATAAACTCATTTTTGTGGTGGACTCTCTTTTCTTTTTCCTTTCACTCTCAAGCTCACCTTTTTCTGAGGTCGTGGCCTCAACTCTCTTGTTTTCAATTTTCACACCCTCTCCTTTTTCTGAGGTCGTGGCCCCAACGCTCTTATTTTTTTTCCTCAAACTCGCTCTTTATTTTCAATTGATCCTCTCGGACTTCCTTTGGTGACAGCGGAGTAAGAGTGATCATTTTTCCACCCTTCACGAAAGAATATCGATTTTTAAACCCGTCGTGCACTACCCTCCTATCATGTTGCCAAGGTCTCCCCAACAAGATATGGCCAACATGTTCAATGTTGGATTCCTGCTTCGGTTGTGATGTACGATAAGATGGTGAGTGTCTTGCTGCCCCCTTTCGCCTTAGCTGTCTTTCCACCTTCATGGCCATATGCACCATATCTTCTAGCTCCACATAATGTTGCAGTTCAATGACATCGGCAATATCTCTATTCAGCCCACTCAGAAACCTAGCCATCGTATCTTCCCGATCCTCCACCACATTAGCCCGAATCATTGTCACCTCCATATCCTTATGATAATCTTCTACACTCCTCGACCCCTGAGTCAAACCCTGCAGCCTCTGATAAATATCCCTATAATAATGAGTCGGCACAAACCGCTTCCTCATTATGGTTCTTAATTCACCCCAAGTCTCCACCGGCTCCTCAAGGTTCCTCCTCCTACCCGTAACTAGTTGATCCCACCAAATATTTGCATTGTCGGTGAATTCAATCACGGCTAATTTCACCTTCTTCTTTTCCGAATAATTGTGACAATCAAATAGCCGTTCGACCTTTGTCTCCCAATCCAAGTACGCCTCCGGATCACTCCTACCCTGGAACGATGGTAATTTCACTTTAATTTTTCCAAGGTCGTCATCAACAACATCTCTACCCCCACGATGCCTCCTAGCATCATGACGCTCCCTATCATGCCTCCGCTCATACCTATCTCCTCTATCCCTCCTTCGCATACTACCTAAAGATATACCGCCACTTTCACTGCCCATGTCTTCATTATCCACACCAACCTCACGTCTATTACCTCTCCTAACCCGAGAACCATCATGAGATTGATCACGAGGTCTTTGTTCACGTTCTGCACCTCGATTCTCCATCTGTACCATAAATCTCTCAAATTGTGCCCTCATTGCTGCAATATAACCATTACCCTGTTCATCATTTCTATTCACACCCCTGGGCTGTTTCCTGTCTCCAACAGAAGATAAAGATGTGGAAACCTCTCTATCAGACATTTTTAAGACACGAACAAGGAAATTCGGAATATTTGGGAAATATTTGGAATTTTCGAAAAAAAATTTATAATCTGCCAAATAATTGGACTACGAGTATGGCAGAAAAAACGGAACTGGATTTGGACGAAAAACGAAGAAGAAAAACACTTTTGAATTTTTGGGACTGACTCTTATGGATCAAACTGAAGAAAATTATGACTGACACGAAGAACGCGAAGAACACGAAAAAAGTCAAGAAAATCAAGAAACGCAAGAATCTGAAATAGATCCAAGCTCTGATACCAAATGATGAGATCCCAGTCGGGGAATCTCGTCAAAAACGCGGAATAACGACAATTAAAACCTAGAAAAGATCTAAATCAGATCTGTCACAAGAACAAACAACAAAAATAAGGATAGAACGACGGTAAAACCTTGACCCGACAATCACGACGCAATTTATGGCGATGCGAATTGAAGAACCAAGATTGGTGAACGCCACAAGGACTTGTCAATTTCCTTGATAAGTTTGCTGGAAGAACGCCACAAAGATCGGATCTTTGATAAGTTCAAAAAAAAGGGAATAAACTCAACCTTTCAATTTTGGAGAATCATCTCTCAAATATTATTAATCTCAAATCAAACTTGTTCTTTACAATGAATGGAAAAAGCGTATAAATAAGTAAAATAACCTAGCATCTAATTTACTCAAAATAGAATTCTAAATAGACTAAAATTCTAAAATAGGAAAATAACCTAAAATAATAAAAGGAAACAAAATAATTGGCAAAATTCGGAATCTTGAATTACGGCCGTGAATATATAGCTTACGGCCGTAATGAACATTCTGTCTCAAATTTCAATTAGGTGTTACGGCCGTGATCAATATGTTACGGCCGTAAAAGATTTCAATTTTAGTTTTACGGCCGTGAGAAACTTCTTACGGCCATAATCAGCGTTCTGCCTGTTTTTGCCTTAAGAATGTTACGGCCGTAAAAATGAAGGTTACGGCCGTAAATCAAGTTCTGCCTTATTGTTTGATTTCCTGCCTCGGCTCGATCCTTTCGCCTTCTCGGCTCGACCCCAACACGAAACTTGCTTCGTTTTGCACGTAGATCACTATCATATTGCCGATGACTCGACTTCGCCCTTCGATGCCTGGTCCGGATCACATCACGTGGTTCCTATGCATTCCGGGCACATTTTATTGTGTAGACCTTAGCAATATGATAGGAAGGTGATGCATGATGAATATAAAAATAGGTATAGCTTTACCAAAGGGGGGAAAACTGTAACGCCCCGAATTTCGTAAAAACCGGGTCACCATTTCATCTCTTTAAAACTAACTATTTAACAAATATTGCGGAAATATACCGAATTTTAAAACATCACGTTCATTTGGGAAATTTTCGATGGTTACCCAAATTTAAATACATCTACTTGAAAACATTTCATAAAATTTCAAATCTCAACAATTTAACATAACAAAGTTCAATAAACTAGACTTTCAAAATAACTTAAAATAAATGTTGCCAAATTGCCCATCATTCGTCTCCACCTCCGAACTCTGTAAATGTTGTTAAAATAACGGAGTGAGCATTTCAAAAGAAATACTCAGTAGACTTATCGCCAATAATTAATTTACAAGATAATTGAACAAGTAATTATGCAAATATTATAGTGACATTCTCTTCTTAGTCATAAGCATCATGAAATGATTGCAATATGAACATACTCTTGTCTTGTCTTATGCAAATAAAGCATATAAGTTATGACATGCATAACATAAATTTCTCTTCTTATCTCATAAGTGATTCTCTTTTCTTGTCTCATGCAATTAAGCATATAAATCACATAAATCCACATAACACATGCAATTATAATATAAATAAATTAGTGGGGGCGAGTCTACCTTAATTTATCTCGAATCACGTAAAAAGTGGAGCGGGAAGACGCCTCAATCTCTCAATCCTCCACACGTTTCGTCTAGCCAAAATATGAAATAAAGCTTTGAATTAGTAATTTGAAATTTTAGGGTTTTAAAAATGATAAATTAAAATTTAGGGACTCAATGGGAATTTATTAAAACTGAAAATAAGAGTTTAGGGACTGAAATAAATATTTTGAAAATAGTGGGACTGATTAGAAACACTTTAAATCTGCAGGGGCTGAATCTTAAATAACTGAAACCTTGGGATTGATTTGGTGAAGTGCTGAAACTTTTCGAACTAAAATTAATATTTAAAATAAATAGGACTAGAATAACTAAATTTTAAAAATAGGGACTGAAATAAGAAAATTTAAAACTGAAGGACTGTTTTAAACTATTTTAAAATTTGAGGGACTGAAATAGCTGATTTTTAAAACGTGGGACTAAAGATATAATTTTCAAAACTAAAAATAAATAAATATACATATACACATTCTATCTCTCACTCTTGTAAGAGAGAGAGAGATAGAGAAGACCGAGATCGAGGGAGGGCGGAGCCCCTCCCTCTCCGATCCAAGCAGACGGTTAATGGGCAACATCAGCGCCATCATCGCGTAGTAGCACCAATGTGGGTTGGAGAGTCTTTGGGCGAGTCTTGGGTGTAAAGAACCGAAGGAAAACCAGCTGGGAGGTTGCGGTTTTGGAGTTTCCCCGGCGGGGATTTTGCCATAATTGGGTCGAGGCCGAGGTAAGGTTCTGGGCTTGCCTTATTCTGGGTTTTGGTGGTTGTTTTGGGTTTGATTCTGGAGTGGAAAGGGTCGTGACAACCCTTGGAGGTGGGGGTTTGAAACGATTCAGTGGTGGTTTGTTGAGGCATTGTGGTGGTGATTCAGTTTTGGTTTGCTGTTGTGTGGTTGGGTTTTCCGATTGTGGTGGTGCTGCAGGTGGTGTGCTCTAGAAATGGTGGTGGTGGTGCTCAATCGTGGAGGTGGTGGCGGCTTCTTGAGAAACGACGGTTGTTGGTGGCAGCTTTGTGGGGTTTGGCCGTGTGTGTTGGAGTTGAGGTTATCGGTTTGTGGTAGTGACAGTGGCAGTAGCAGTGGTAGTGCTGCATTTGGTGGTTGGTGATGAAGGTAGAGTGGTGTGATTGAAGTTGAAATGTATGTGAATGGCGATGGAGAAGGGGAAATTTCCATACAAGGAAGTTGCTGTGATATTGGTATGTGGGGGATGATTCAGATTTGCGAGCAACAATGGATTATGGAGATGGAAGTGAAATTTTACCAGAATATTGCTTGGCTGCGTTCTTGGCTTCTGAGGATGGAAGAGTGATTGAACAGTGAAGGTTTAGGACACAAATATCTAGGGTTTTAGGTGAGTTTGGACTAGAAGAATTTCCTAATTGGACTAAAAATAATCAAAATTTGAACAGCATAATTTTGGATCTAAAATAATAAAATTCGTCTTGAATAAATTGGACTCAGAATAATTATAAAATTTGGTTTTAAAAATGATAAGGAATTTGATAATTTAAAATATTCGAGATTGGACTCGATTGAATAGATTTAAATTTATTTTGACAATGGCTAGATGAACACGCTTCACATTTAAAAGTAAAAATTCGGGGTTAAATCTTATCGACAAGTTTTTTTTTTTTTTACATTATTTAAAATTTCTCGGTCGCTACAAAAACTATTACACTTGCACCATTGACCATCACAAGTTATGAAGATCAAATAAAGTTGAAAAATGATGAAGAAAAAAGAGTGAGGGAAAATGAGAGAAAGAGAGTTGGGGCCACAACCTCAGAAAAAGGAGAGGAAAAGAGGATTGAAGTCACGACTCCAAAAAAAGAAGAGGCGAGAGAAAAAAAGAGTGTTGGGGTACATAACTCAGAAAAAAGAGAGGATCGAAGAGTGCCAGAAAAGAAAAAAAAATGAGTTTCTTTGCAAAAGGGAGTGAAATCAAGAAGCCCCTCATGGAAGAGTGACCGATGGTCATTTTATTGTACGAGGATTCATTCCTTGCATTTGATGAAACTAACAAATCACTCCCTAGGTTGGCTATTTCTTTATTGCAGGAATTTGAAGATGTGTTCCCAGAGGACATACCTAGTGGGTTACCACCCATTCGAGGTATTGAACATCAAATTGATTTCGTACCAGAGCAGTCATTCCAAACCACCTCGCTTATCGAAATAACCCCGAGCAGACGAAGGAGCTTCAAAAGCAAGTGGTGGAATTGATGAGCAAAGGGTACATAAGGGAGAGCATGAGTCCATATGCTATTCCCATATTACTTTTGCCCAAGAAAGATGGGATTTGGAGAATGAGTGTTGATTGCAGGGTCATCAACAACATAAAGGTAAAGTATTGTCATCCTATTCCTAGGTTAGATGATATGTCGGATGAATTGCATGGTTCTAGCATATTTAGTAAAATTGATCTTAAAAGTGGTTATCATCAAATTCGAATGAGGGAAGGAGATGAGTGGAAAATTGCTTTTAAAACAAAATATGGCTTGTATGAAAGGTTGGTTATGCCATTTGGGCTTACTAATGCACCTAGTACATTTATGCGTTTAATGAATAATGTTTTACGTGCATTTATAGATAAATTCGTTGTAGTTTACTTCGATGATATCTTGGTGTATAGTAAGAATTTAAATGAGCATGTGGAACATGTTAGGTGCATGCTTGTAGTTTTGCGGCAAGAACAACTATATGTCAATTTTAAGAAGTGTACTTTCTGCATTGAAAAAGTTGTATTTCTTGGCTATGTGGTTAGTAGTGCTAAGGGGATCGAAGTAGATGAAGAGAAAGTATTAAAGAATGGCCAACTCCTAGAAACATAACTGAGATTGGAATTTTTCATGGTTTGGCTAATTTTTATAGGTGATTTTAGCACAATTTCCACACCACTCACTGAAATTGTCAAAAAAAAGTGTAGGTATTAAATGGGTTGTAGAAAAAAGCATGCATTTGAAACTATCAAAAATATGTTGTGTAAAGCACCGGTTTTATCACTTCCTAACTTTGACAAAACTTTTGAGATTGAGTACGATGCCTCAGGGCTAGGTATTGGAGCTGTTTTAATGCAGAATCGAAGGCTAATAGTCTATTTTAGTGAAAAGCTAAAAGTGATTGCTCTTAATTACCCCACATGTGACAAGGAGTTGTACTCACTTGTGCGAGCATTGGAGACATGGAAACACTACCTATGGCCACAGGAGTTCGTGATTCATACCGATCATGATTCCTTGAAGCATTTGAGGGGCAAAGATAAGTTGAGCAAGAGACATGCAAGGTGGGTGAAATTTATTGAAACATTCCCATACGTCATCTGGTATAAGCAAGGTAAGGAAAAATGTAGTAGTTGATGCATTGTCTCGAAGCTATGTACTTTTGACTTCCTTTCTAAATTGCTTGGTTTTGAATACATTAAGGGCATGTATGCTAGTGACCCAGATTTTTCTATTATATATGATTCATGTGGTAAGGGGGCTTTGGATATGTTCTTTAAGCATGATGATTATTTGTTCAGGGAAAATAGAATGTGTGTCTCTAAGTGTTCAATGAGGGAGTTACTTATTGGGAGACTCATAGTGGAGGTTTGATGGGGGCATTTTGGAGTTAAAAAGACTTTAGGGATGCTAAGTGAGCATTTTTATTGGCCTGAGATGAAGATTGATGTGGATCGGGTTTGTAGTAGATGCATCACTTGTAAAAATGCTAAGTCTAAGGTTATGCCACATGGATTATATACACATTTACCTGTTCCTAGCAAACCTTGGGTTGATATTTCCATGGATTTCGTTTTTGGGTTGCCTAGGACTAAGAAAGGGAGAGACTCGAATTTTGTGGTGGTAGATAGATTTAGTAAGATGGCACATTTCATACCATCCCACCAACATAGCAGACCTTTTATTTAAGAAGGTAGTGCATTTACATGGGGTTCCCAAAAGCATTATCTCGGATATGGATGTTACGTTCCTTGGTCATTTTTGGAGAGTTTTGTGGAATAAGCTAGGCACTAAACTCTTTTCTACCACTTGTCACCCACAAACCGATGGGCAAACCGAGGTAGTTAATAGGACCATGATTCAATTGTTGCTCACTATCATCAATAAGAATCTAAAAAGTTGGGAGGAGTGCTTACCATTCATTGAATTTTCATATAACAGGGCTACTCATTCTACTACTTCTTGTTCACCTTTTGAGATTGTTTATGATTTTAATCCACTAACAACACCGTTGGATTTAATTCATTTACCTGTTGATGAATGTGGTAGTTTAGATAGGAAGAAAAATACTGAATTGGTTAAATCACTTCATGAAAAGGTGAGGTTTAAGATTGAAAAGAAGAGCAAGCACTATGCATCTCAAGCAAACAGGGGTAGAAAAAACGTTATATTTGAACCTTGTGATTGGATTTGGGTACACTCGAGGAAAGAACGTTTTCCAGATCACCGGAAGTTAAAGCTCCAACCACGGGGGGATAGTTCATTCCAAATCCTTGAAATGATCAATGAAAATGCATACAAACTAGACTTACCAGGTGAGTATAAAGTTTTAGCTACATTTAATGTCTTTGATCTTTCGTTGTTTGATATACGTACAGATTCGAGGTCGAATTCTTTCGAAAGGGGAGGGGATGATGTGATTCAGATCTAGAGCCCAAACACAAGCCCAACAAGGATCTGTTGATTGTAGAAGAAGGGCCGATGACTCGGTTTCGAGCCAAAAAGGTCAAAGAAGCCATGGACAATGTTGTGCAAGAAGCTATGGACAAAAACACGTTTTGGGCAAGTAAAGAAGCAAGTTTCATGTTGGACCCGAGTTCGGACGCCAAGTGGATCAACTTGATTCGAGTAGATGAAATTCTAGACCAATCCAAAGAAGCACGCGATCGTGTAGTGTGAATGGACCGGCGATCGCGCGATGGTGGCAAAATCCAGGCATAGGCTAAACAGGTTCTCCACGCGATCGCGGCAATTCCTACCATGCGATCGCGTGGTTGATGTCGTGAGGATTTGATCGTAATTTTAGCTGATTTTTGATTTATTTTATTTCCCTTTTCAGTTAATCAGTTTCTTAGTTTATTTCCAAGACCTAATTCATCCCTTATGGGTATATTAGGGTTCAATATGTTTGTTTTTTTTTGGAATTAGACAACTTTGAGAGTATTGTGAGGCAATTTGCTTTCCAAAAACTTATTATTCATTGAATAAAATCCAAAGCGACTTTAATCTTTTGTATTCAAACTTAGGTGAGATTTATTATTATTGTGATCAAGAGGTCAATATATCGTTTGATTGTATTGGTTGCTTGGTTCAATTAATCTTGAATCAATTTCTAAATCGTGATTCTTTTGGCGTTCTTGGGTTCGTGTCAATCTTTTATGGGTTGCGTGGCTACAATTGCTAATTAGTTTGCATCATGTATGTTACATTCGAAAAGTGAGAATCTTTTCGAAGCTGACCCCGAAATAGAACGCACTTCACACCATAGTTTAATAGAAGCTAAACAACTAGATAATTTGAAAAACCAGAAAAAGGAACAAATGGCAACACAGCAATCTAGCTTTATCGGGTGTTGAGCCTGTAGATAAGGGAAATAGACTTGTAGGAGACTTTATGATCCCATGAATTGTCCAAAACCAATCCAACATAGTTTACCCACCCTTTGGTCTTGCAAACTTTCAGTTGTGAATAGGGATGAAAATAATACCCATGAACCCGAAACCTGTTGGGTAAACCTGACATAAATGGGCGAAAATTACACGACCCAATGAATTTGTCGGTATGGTATGAGTGTAGATTTAGAAACCCGATATGAATAAAGGTCGGATATGGTTATTGTAGAAAAATCATACCCGACCCATATACCCATTAAATTTTAAAAAAAAAATATTGTATTTAAATTTTTACAGTATATAATTTTGGACAAGTAGACTCTTTGATATTTGTTTATTTTTGGACAATTGAAGTCTACTTATTTTTTAACAATGGATGTTGTTATACTTTTACTTCATTTTGTTGAGCAGGGATTGTTAATTAGTATATTACAGGTGAAATTCATAAAAAATTTATAATTAGATACTTATATTATTTTTGATCAAGTATTTTAAGCACGCACACACACACACACACATATTACCACTTTGGGCTACCACATATGCCAAAAAAATAAAATATAAAATTATTAAAATTATACTACTTTGTGAAGAACCCATAATATAAGATGAATGAAGGCCCAAATGACAATTGTAAAACCCGGTTGTCCAATATTGGCTTTATTCTGTAGCCTTCTAGACAAGTCTTCTAAGTCAAAGGCTTCTTACGTTTGTTTAGAGAGTTAGGGATCTAACTCTTCTCAAGTTGGAGTTTGCGAAAAGACTCCGAGCTTGTCTTTAAGGTATGAGAAGCATGAGTTTGACAAAGGCTTTGTGAGTAGATCTGCTGTTTGATCAGAAGAAGGTATGAATCTGACTTCAAGTTCTCTATTCAAAACTTTATCGTGCACAAAGTAGATCTAACTCTATGTGCTTTGTCCTTGCATGAAATACGGGATTTGAGGCTAGAGAGTTTGCTCCCAAGTTGTCACACCAAATCAATGGTGCAAAAGTTTGAAGTAACTTGAGTTCATTCAACAGAGAACTCAGCCAAGTAATTTCTGGTGTGACGTGTGCAAGAGCCCTGTTCTCTGCTTCAGTGCTGGATCTTGCCACGACGTGTTGTTTCTTGGATGCATTTAAACCATAGGCCATGATTGATAATTCCTTTTAAGTACCTGAAAATACGTTTTAGGGCTATCCAGTGTGTTTCAGTTGGTGAGACAAGAAATTGACTCATCTTGTTGACTGAATAAGTAATGTCTGGCCTCGTGTGTGACAAGTACTGTAGACCACCAATAGCACTTCTGTACAATGAGGGATTTTTCAAAGGAACTCCTTCATTTTTTGATAATAGCCTTCCTGATATCATAGGTGTAGGTGAAGGGTTCAAATTTTCATAGTTGGATCTTTTTAAAAGTTCGGCTATGTATCTGGTCTGTGTAAGATGCAAGCCTCTGTTGCTTCTGTGAACTTCTATTCCCAAGAAATGGTGTAGAGGTCCAATGTCCTTTAGAGCTAACACATTGTTGAGTTTATTTATGAAACTTTGTAGCACTATTGCATTGTTCCCAGTCACAATTATGTCATCAACATAGATTAGTGCAAAAATGATGTTGTAGGGCAATGAAGTAGTTGTCATGTTGTTTGCAAAGTGAAATTTGGTCAAAATAGATGCATGATCTATAAAAAGTAGTAGAGATGAGCCATATCATATAGATAAAACACACATTTCAAGTTGTGGATTATGCAGTAGTCCTGAAACAAGTATGATTATCTCCAATGACCAGGGGCGAAACCACATAGGGGCCCGTCGGAGTACGTGACCCAGTAAAAATTCGACCTTTTTTTAAAAAAAAAATAAAATCAGTTGATTCTTGAATATAGTCATTACCTGATTCCCTAAAATTATATTGATTATTTGAGATTTTTGGGCTAATGCGTGTTTACAATTATTTATTTGTTTGTTTGTATCAGTTTTGAAAAAATGTTTTAAGCGTAAATCCACATTTTCTTTGATAAGCAAAGTAATGAAAATGAAATTAGAAATGAAAGGGTTCAGGAACTTGGTGAAAAAACTGATGTTGAAATTGAAGATACGTCTCAACGTCGGGGATAATGTTGGGGATGTTAGGAGTGACACTTTTGAATTTGATGTAGCAAATATTGAGAAGGATGTGTACTTAATATTGACAATGATGTAATTATGGAACGTTATCAAAGTGTGAAAACGCGTAGAGAACAATTGTAATAAGATTTCAAGTACTTTTTTATTTTTCGGTCTTCTTTCTAAAAAAAATAAAAATCAGGGGACAACATCCCCATACAGGCTATCGGAAAAAACACAAATCGTGCCCCAATACTACAAAAAATCTGCGTCCGCCACTGCAAATGACCACCACTCTAGACTGCATTTACAAAAGAAAGAGAATTAACACGTATAATTAGTATAAAGCATGATAAACTAAGCTCTTATTTGATTCTGATTTTAATCTCAAGTCAAAAGTTAACAATTAATATTAATCACACATCGTATGAGACCCACAACTTTTCAATCACATGTCACATCAATTTTTATCAAATCAAAATCTACTAAAAATCTTTAATCTTTATCATCAAACCCAAAAACTTGTTCACCTGATATCTCGCGATGCGAGATATCCCCGCAAGTGCACGGGTCGTGAGAAGTAATAAAGTGGACCTAGGAGTCCGGATTATCGTCCCACGAGGACTGCTATTAAGTACCGAAATGTGTTAGTTCCTAACTCTATTTGAACGGGCGAATTTGTTTGAGATTTTTAACTACAACTAAAGAATTAAACTAAAGAAATAAAATTGCGAAATTGCTTTTGTTTTTAAATACGATTGTAAAGTAGCTGGGAATCCCGATTTCACCTAACCAATTATATTAACTCCAATTCAAGTTTTATTTCCTAATTATGCATTCGGTCGAATTCACTAATTTAAATTGACATTCCTCTCTCGAGTTTAAATCAATTCTACCTAAATAAGTCAACCATGTATCTCTACAGAGGGTCCGAATATTCCTTATCTAGATGCATAACACACAAGAATTCACACACGACCGCAATAATAACACGAGTATATCTCTATCTCTTGTTCAATTACTGGATTTATTACCACGGTCTAAATTATTAACTCACCTATCGGATTATGGAAATAACCCAATAAATCATGAATTGGTGATCAAGCAACTCAAGCATTAAGAACAATAATAAATCAATACATGCAACAAAACATTAAAACAACGGAATTTGGAATTAAAATAATCTGACTAGGCTACATCGTTCATCCCAACATAGAATTTAGTTACACATCATCAATAAATAACAAAAACAATAAAAACTAACGTTCATTAAAGATAATATAAAGAATAGAAATCTTGCACAAAGTTTTGATTCTTCAATTATCTTCAATTCACGCGCCTTTGCAATGCTTGATTTTCCAAGAATTTTAATGTTGAATTCTCTATTGTGGCTCGTTCTATGGAGAGGCAAAGGTCTGATTTTCGTGCAAAGAGGTTGTATTTATAGTTGGTGAAGAGATCAAGTTGAAGAAGGAAAGAAATTCATCAAATCCGCGCGCGAGTCTTTTTTGGTATCTGCACAACGTTCAGTATTTCGACCATATATTTCTATTTCCTTATCCGATTAAGATGATTAAAATTGCGTTAGAAAGATAACTTAAAGGGATACAATTCTTCTTGAAATAGGATTTTCCTAATTCAAACTTTTACTACCCCAAAATTTGGTCTCAAAGTCCGACTAGAATTCTGTCCAGAATCTTCTAGGATTGGAATCAATTTTATGGTAATATTCTTATCATATTCCATTCCTTTTTTACTTATACTTGCATCCAATTAACTCCTAAAAATCCTCAAAATATCTTCTTATTATCCAAATCAATCATTGGATATTTGCAATTTGGTACCTCATGTTTAATTTGATCTTCAGTCCTTCAACTTCCAATTGCAACAATATAGTCCCCATACTTTGGAATCTTCTCAATTCACTCGTTTTGCTCTCAATTCCTTCAACTGAATCCTCCAACTTCTTATTCCTTTACTTCGGCACATTGCATCTTTCCGGTTGACGTCACAAACTTATCACTTGTCCAATTTAGCTCCAATTAACATCCAATTATGCGTTTTTCCCATTGATTTCATCATCTTCATCTTTTGGGATATTTTCTGAAAAGTAAACAATAAACACAAATTAAATAACAAATATTTCAAAACGACAATAATTACACCTAATTTAGACATACAAATAAGTGTATAAAATACACTTATCAATGGACTAATGGAATTACCAAACCATCATAGCAGAGGGGATAGCAAATCGGATGAACTGCCCCATGGTTCGTAAAACATTGTTTGAGAATGGAGCACGGGTCTTTTTACAGGCCGGAGAATACTTCACATAAACTCCAAGCAAGATCACATTTAACCAGTATGATAAACCAATGGAAAGTGCAGCTCCACAATTCCATAGCTTAAATTTGAACACGAGAACCCAACAAAGTGGCAGGTTGAAAAATAGAGACGTGACTGAACTCAAAAGCATTGGTTGGATCAATTTCGGAGTCTGCAAATACCTAACGAGCTTTTGGAGAATTGCATAGGGAAATAATGCAGGGATGAGCCAAATTACAAATTTTCTAGCTTCGGCTGAGACTAAAGGTCTTGCCCCACGAATATCAATAGCTTATCCGTGCACATCCATAGAAGAGATACAAGGAAACACACCAGGAAGGGACACAAAATGGCACCATAAGTGAATGTTCCAACTTGCTGGTATTGTTCAGCTCCATATGCCTGTCCACACACAGTTTCCAGTGCACTGGCCATTCCAAACTGCTCAGGAAAATTCAGATGCTGGAAAGTTCAATCAAATCTATTTTTGTAGTTTCTCATATAGATGTCTAAATATTGAAGTCAAAATTTAATAAAAAATTACATCCTTTTATAATTTTTTAATTCAAATCCTCAGTATCAACAATTACTTCTATTTGATCTAAGACCATTCCCTGGAGCCTCTAAAATTAATGCCTTTGAAGAGAAGAATCCAAGGATCTTGCTTTCTTAACAACGAGATTGTAGTCAATATTTTCTATAAAAATCAATAAAACATTTTGAATTTCTCACCTTTATCCATCCTGCCTCACTGATATTTAGATTCAAATTTTTAAAAATCTCTGAAAGTAATTTTTTAAAAAGGGGGGGGGGGGGGGGGGGCTTACAAGGACACTCATTCCTATAACATTGGCAAAAGATATGCCGATCAAAGCTCTCGACAGGGAGAGTTGATCAATATGTCTCAGCATAAACATAGACGAAAGGCGCAAAACAAACTGAGATATAGTCACAAGTATCATGGGCTGTGCTATAGAATTCACCCTTCTCACTTCTTGTAAAAACTCCTTCACTGAAACGTCCCCAACAATAGATCTCTGTCTCGAAAAAACTCTACAACTCTGAAAAAGTTGAATGAATTGCCACCTTCCCATGGAGGATTCAAATTAAAGGTTAGTCAAGTTGGTATCTATTTGTGCAAAAAAAAATGAGTGACATTATTAGAGAAAAGTGGAGTATGAGTCAGCTTGATGGTATATAATTGGGCCCATTGGTCTAATCCATTTATTAATTGTTACTTTTGGAGCGAATTTTGATAGTTTAGAGTGAGAAAAGAGAAATTTGTCCATATGGAATAAGTGGGAAACTAAATTTTGTTATGCATATGTTTGATAAAATTTTGATCTAGTGTCAACCGTTGGTACGGTTATGGTGCACCATAACGGTATAACGGTGCCAACGGTTGGCTCTAGATCAAAACTAATGTTTGATTTATATTATATTCTAAAAAAATATTTTGAATAATGATTGATGTAATATTGTGTAGTAGAAAATAAAAGAAGAGTTTTAGATTTATGTGTAGAATATTTTATTGTTAAAATGTGATAAAATTGAGTACCGTTGAAAAATGAATTATTTATAATGATACGAATTTGTAGCTTCAATTATTATGAAATAACTAGTGAATCACATGTGCGATGCACGGGAAGAAGTGTAAGGGTAAAAAAATAATGTCTTAATAATTGATAACCCACTGATTAAGATTAAATAAAATAAAATTAGCAAATTAAAATTTATATTAATGTTCTTATTAGTAACAACTAATAAGAAAAGGATTATTTTAAAAAATATATAGTGTTATTATTCAAAATTTAGCTATATTAAAATTTTGATAATCTTAATATATATAATAACAACATAGCCGTCACATAAATTCACACATAGTTTCCCGCCATTTTTACCTGCTATTTTAGGAAACTTTATAATTTTATTAATTATTTTAATAATTGAATTAAGAAACTTCAATTAATGCAAAATTAATTATAGGTGGCATATAATAAATGACTTATTGATTTGTAAAAAATAAAAAATCTATAAATAGATCAAATTGTATATTATTTTTATTATTTTGATAACTATTGTAATATTTTGAAGTAAAAAAATATGCAATATGGGTGTTAAATTCAAGATCTTAACGAGAAGTTTAATACAAGCTAACAAATGAAAACAAACTTTAAATATATCATTCGTAAAATTGTCTCAAATAATAAATGTAAAAGCTTAATTTATACTTTTTACTTTTTCCAATATCCAATATTTTTAATTTATCTCATTTAAATCATAAAATGATATCTATCTTTTCTTACATAACTTCAATTTGACATAAATGATTAATTTCATATATTTTTTCTTATCAAATTAAAAGAAATAATAGATATCCAATCTTTCTAAGTAAATTCAATTAAAATATTTTAATTTCTACAACTTTAGATTTCGATAAGTTTTTTGGTAATTTTGAAATTAATTTTATAAATTTACTCATTTTGTTCATTTATCTATTTTTTAATTTTATAAATTTAAAAGAACATCAATTTGTAAAATATATACTACAGATTTTAACAATTAATTCATTGAGTTCTATAGAAAATAAAAATATAAGGTTTTATCAAACTTATTCTATTTAAAAATAAAAATATGGTTAATACATTTATTTAACAGGCACAAAAAATAGTTTTGTGTGTGTGTGTGTATAACACGACGATTTTTAATACTTGGTGAAAAATAAAATGTCACGTTGTATTTGAATAATTGAATAGGAGTAAGTTTGATATTGATATTGATATAGATTATATAAATAGTTTTAAATGTGTGATTGAAAGTGAAAGAAGGTAGTATAAAAAATAAAATAATTGTCAAATCAATCAATTGAGTGGTTGAAAATTGATTTTCATTTTTTAGAATGTGTGGTTAAAAAGTAGTATGTGCAATTGTGAAAAATTAGTTTTTAAACAATATGTGGTTGTGAATGAACATTAAAAAAAATTATTTTTGAATAATCTTAATCTTAATCTTAATATATATATAATAATAGTATAGCAGCCAAAAAATCCACACATAGTTTCCCGCCATTTTTCCCTGCTATTTTAGGAAACTTTGTAATTTTATTAATTATTTTAATAATTGAATTAGGAAACTTCAATTAATGCAAAATTAATTATAGGTGACATATAATAAATGACTTATTGATTGTAAAAAATAAAAAATCTATAAAGAGATCAAATTGCATATTATTTTTATTCTTTTGATAATTATTGTAATATTTTGAGGTCAAAAAATATGCAATATAGGTGTCAAATTCATGATCTTAACGAGAAGTTCAATACAAGTTAACAAATGAGAGCAAATTCTAAATATATCATTCTTAAAATTGCCTCAAATAATAAAGGTAAAAGTTTTACTTATACTTTTTACTTTTTTCAATATCCAATCTTTTTAATTTATCTCATCTAAGTCATAAAATGATATTTATCATTTCTTACCTAACTTCAATTTGACATAAATGATTAATTTCAAATCTTTTTCTTATCAAATTAAAAGAAATAATGATATCCGATATTTCTAAGTAAATTCAATTGAATCATTTTAATTTCTACAACTTCAGGTTTCGATACTCTTTGGTAATTTTGAAATTAATTTTATAAATTTACTCATTTTGTTCATTTATCTATTTTTTAATTTTTATAAATTTAAAATAATATCAATTTGTAAAATATATACTACAGACTTTAACAATTAATTCATTGAATTCTATAGAAAATAAAAATATAAGGTTTTATCAAACTTATTATATTTAAAAATAAAATATAGTCCATGCATTTATTTAACATGCACAAAAAATAGTTTTGTGTGTGTGTGGGTAACATGGTCATTTTCAATACTTGGTGAAAAATAAAATGTCACATTGTATTTGAAATCATTGAATAGGAGTAAGTTTGATATAAACTATAGAAATGATTTTAAATGTGTGATTGAAAGTGAAAAAAGGTAGTATAAAAAATAAAATAATTGTCAATCAATCAATTGAGTGGTTAAAAATTGATTTTCTTTTTTTAGAATGTGTGGTTAAAAAGTAGTATGTGCAATTTTGAAAAATTAGTTTTTAAATAATATGTGGTTGTGAATGAACATTAAAAAAATTTATTTTTGAACAATCAATTCTATATGAATAAATAAACTAAGGAAACTAGATAATGAACAATTAACTGTTAAAAAAAATGCAATTCATAACTTTTTTTTTTTTATATTTTGATTCTATATTGAATATACAATTTATGCATTAAAGTAAGAAATCTTATAGGGAGAAATGAAATTACAAATTATTCACAATTTGTGTATGCAAGTTATTATTATTATTATTTTTTATTGTGTTATTTTTATCGAGCATTGTATTTTTACAACTTATTCAATAAATATTATTTATTCCGTGCATCGCACGGGTGCGATTACTAGTTTAATTGAAATAATATCATACTTACACAAATAATAACATTTCACAACTCTAGAACTTTCTAGTTCCCACATAAATATTAAAACCTAGCCTTAACCCTCCATAATACGCCTCCCCCCTCCCCCCTCTATCTGATTTCTCTCCATCTTGCTTCGTTCTGGAAAATGCTCCACTTCGAAGATCATCTATCAAAAAATCAAGATCTGTGCGAAATCAAAACTCTCTTCATTTTTAGGTTGTTCCAATGAGCAATCCCCGATTTCTGAAACCTCGGGGTCAAAAAAATAAATAAATAAATAAACATAAAGATCGATTCTTCGGAACCCTTCATGGATCTAAAATTTTTTCAGTGTCATCGAAGTTTCAGTCGATATATGTGGAGAAAGATGAGTAGATTCTTTTTGTTTATTTTAGTTTTCATTTTTCCCTACCTTGAAAATCAATTTGAACATGACACTGACCATTTTTTTTCTTTGGTATTGCTAGTTCTCCTCGTAGATCCAATGGTGTTGACTCGGAAAAAATGGATCCGGACCATTGAAAACTGTCGTGCCAAGTTTAAAACAAATTATGAAACATTTTTACCTTTTGAGGGTTTAATAGTCCAAGTTATTATTATTTTTTATTTTATTTTGATACTCGATCTGCAATGTTATTATTTGTTTAAAAATGTAATTTATTTTTATTTTGAGGTTGAAGAAAGTGTAAGTGCAAGGATAGATCTAGTATGTTAAGAGTAAATTTCTGCCTGATGGATGGCACAAACAGGAAGAAACGCATTTAGAGAAGAAATCAACTTCATTAAAAAAATGTACCATATACAGAACCTCTATCATTTGATCTACACGTTCTTATATTTGTGTGTATACATAGTAAATAGGTGTAAAATTATTATGTTTCGTTTTTATTTGGTTAAATATTTGAATGACAAAAATATTTGTTTTAGATCTACGTTTATAAATAGTATACTTATATCTGTTATTTGCTATATTTCTTAAAGGAAACTTATAATTGTTGTGAATAGAAACCTGCTGTTTAAGCATTTCCATGTATTAAAATAACTTTGAAGTTACGGGAAAACAAAAAGATCTGGAACAAATTTGTCTATTGTTTAAAAATGATCTGAAATAAAAAAAAATGGTAACTGCATATATCCTTTACTCAGATTTATTTTTATTTAACATTCATAATAATGATTTTTTCACAAAAAAATCATTTAAGAAATATAATCTCGATTTTTATACTGTTGATCTATTATTTAAAACAAAATGACAAAAAAAGTGTACATCCATATATATATATATATATTGTCCAGATTTCACCTTGAAATATAGCACTCGCCCGACAATAATCTCGACTTCTGCACCGTTGACTATTTTTTAACAAACTAAAATAAAGTGTAAAACAATGTACTCTCTCCACATTTCACCTTGATTATAACTTTAAAATTACTATATAGCCCTCATCTTCACAATTTTGAAATATATAAAATAGAAAGTATTAATACTTTGAGCATTAGTCAACACATTAAACACAAAACTCAAACAATCGAGACACTTGTGAGTACATTTGCATCCTTCTAAAATGTATTTAATTTAAGTAATTAAATCATAATTGGAATACAAATAAGATTGATATGAAATCATAATCATAATATAAGTAACATTACATGTATCAACTTTCCGTTCGATGTCCTTACAAATCTAGAAACAATGTATTTTTTTATTTTTTTTTCAATGCCGAAATTGGAAATGCTGAAAGTGCTTGAACCTATTTTTGCCTTGGTGCCAAATACATGTTTCACAAAAGATAGTGCTCGTGAAGAAATGAACCACTTTGCCTAAAAATGTTAAGTAATATAAGATTTTATGATTAGATGATACTGTCAGGATATTACTCAAGATTACAACTGAATGAATTTGACTATGGTCTATTTTACATTTCATACCTTTGAAGGAATTTGATTGTCACAATTACATAAAAACTATGAGGGACTTTTTACCCGCCTCCTCAAGGTAGGCTTGCATGATTATTTTATAATTTTTCCACAGACCAATCACGTCTAAAGAAACAGAAGAGAAAAACATGTAAATAGAAATTTATGCAGCACTAAAAAAATAATTAAAAAAATGGATTCTTAGATCAAATTTTTTGATTAGGTCACCTGTTGCAGTGAATCCTATCACCATGGAAAAAAAATTGTAGATATATTATACACAATAAACTGCATATTTTGCTTTTAAATGCCAAGAAACTGCAGCAATTATTGTGTAATGGAAATTGGAAGGCCTAGACATGTTTATCATACAAATTATCGTAACCAAGGGGGCTGGGTTGGTTGATATCAGAAGCTTGATTAATCTAATGAAAGGAAAAAAAAATTACATAAAAAAGGCCATAAAATTGTCTGTGTGCTGGTCACTTTAGGCATGAAAAAAGTTGTGGAGCCCTGCATCAACTCAGCAAGTGTTGTACATTTATTACTAGTGAATCATCCCGTGCGATGCACGAGAAGAAACGTCTAAATAAAAATAATCATATTCGAAATTAAATGAATCCTTAAACAAAATAAATAACATTGACAACTAAGATATAAGTTCATCATTTATTAGTTTCATGTATAAACATCAACCTTTTAGGGAAAAGTCATAAATGCGAAAATAATTGTGCCTGACTCTTATTGATAGTCGTGACATGTGACACCATCAATGAAAATTGTTTTTTTTTTTTAAATCTAATAAGTATTCTAAAATTCGAATGGCTCAACGATATCCTTGAAATAAAGAACTTGTGTCCTGCATTATTGTCAGATAGAATTTTACTTTATAGAATATGATTGTCAAGTTTTGTAACGATTATTCACTATCTCATCGAACCAAAAATTCACCTTGCAAAATGAACACTTAAATGTAGGATCTCCAGTATTCATGTACTCTGAACATTCAAACAATAGATGAAAAAGTTAATAATAGAGATCATGCAAATAAAAGATAAAATTCAATATTTTGACCATTGATAATGAAAAACAACATGTATAATAATAATAATAATAATAATAATAATAATAATAATAATAATAATAATAATAATTGCAAGGTTGACAAAGACATTGCATCAAATTTATGATATTTTAGGTTTTCAATATTTATACAACATAATTATTTTCTGATTGAAATTATAATTTAGTATTGATCATCTCAATTTTTAGTTAAGTAAATTGAGAGACAATTTATATATTATTGTCAAAAAAAATCATAAAATTTGAATTAAAATATAGTAAAGAATATCTTAGTATGGTTAATTACTTTTTAAAATTTTAAAATTAACAGTTAGGACAAAAATCATTAATAACTATATCATTTCAAACAATATAGATAAATATGTTAACCGTTAATGTTAAAAAATGTGATATGAGACTTTTTGAAATAAAAAATTAATTAAGAATTAAATGTAATTGTCATTGAAATAATTTTGATAAATAATGCAATATAGGAAAGAACTTTAATATGTATATGTAATAAATAACTTAAAAATAGGATTTAGTTATAAAAATTTCAATACAACGTGATTTATAAAAATACGAATGTGTATAAATTTTAAATATAATTTTAATTGAGAATTTGATATTAGATCTGTATGACTGAACCAAACATTTATCCATAAAATTAAGAACAATAAAATATCACAATTATTATAAGAAATTAATTACATATTAAATGTAATTATCTATAAAAATATTTAATAATACGCTATAAAAAAGAGCTCCAATTTTTAGATGTACTAAATAACTAAAAATAAGATTATTTATAAAAAAAACTATACTTATGATATGATTTATAATTTAGTACTCCCTCCGTCCCATAAAGATAGTCATCTACTCATTTTCACACAGATTAAGGACAAAAATGAATATAAAATATTAATTTCACTCTTAAAAAATAAAGTAGACTTTCTTTTTTAGACGAACAAAAAAGAAATAGTGAACTATCTTTGTAGGATGGAGAGAGTATTATCTAGTAGTAAAATTTTAACATAATTTAGCTGAAAATTTTACTTTGGATTTGTATAACTAAACACAAATTTTTATTTGTAAGATCGAAAACGTTAGAAGAACACATTTTTTTATGAAAAGAGAAATTTTGACACAAAAAGTCAAATATAAATAAGTAAAACCAAACAAATTATCATTCTTATATCATAAAAAATAAAAAAATAACTTCTCGGTAAAAGCAAATTTAAAAAAAAAAATAATTCTAGTTTCTTGTTTTTATTATTTTTTATACAATGTGATATACAATTTCATCAAATATATATACTGACTCATGAATAATATGTTTTTTCTTCACTCAACGGCCGAAACCATTAACATATCTATCCAACCCAAAGTTATTCTAAATAGCCCAACATTAGATAACACATTGCAACCCCAACAGAGAAATCTAAAACATAATATAAATAGACTATTAGCAAATTCTCTTATTAGTCTAAAATAATTTTGCATTCTATATTATTTTCGAAACTTTCTCTACAATATTATTGTTTTAATATTTTTTTCTTTTTTGTCAGAAACTCAAATCTATGTTCAACGACTCAAAATATCACAGGTCTTGAAGAAAAAAGTAGTACATTCCTTTTTACTTTTTCAAAAAATAATTTACGATTTTTTATTTTCAACTGATTTGTAATATTAATAACTAATAAGCATTACCACCGCACAAGAAATTTTGAATCATAAAACGTGATAAATAGAAGGTGGAGTGAAGGGGCCATGTTAAACAGTACACATTTTTTCAAAGAAATAACCCTTTAATTGAATATTTTATTATTGTGTATATCTTCATAATAATTATATATAACAGAAATGAAAGAAGTTGTATATCGAGAAATGGACAAAAAAAAAGATATAGAAAACAAAAATGAATAAACAGATTTTGAAAAAGGGGAAAAAATCAAACAAATTCTGAAAAAGCGAAAAGGGGGGAAAACTGACTTTCCAGTGTAATTAGGCGGCGGGAAATAGAAGCCATATAAACACAATAAATATTGAAGAACGTAAGTAGACGTCAGGGATTTTGAAAATAATAAATAAATATTGAAGGCCCAACTATTTTTGAAGTGGGTTTTGAAGTTGATTATTGGATAAGAGATATGAGTAGTGTGAACATGATAAATATTGAAGCCCCAAAAATTGGAAAAATAAATAAATAAATAAAATCTGCACATAGTACAAGAGTTTTGGAGGGAAACAGTGAAGTTGACTGGGATTGATTCAGCTACTTTTATATATTACTAGTAATCGCACCCGTGCGATGCACGGAATAAATAATATTTATTGAATAAGTTGTAAAAATACAATGTCCGATAAAAGTAACACAATAAAAAAATAATAATAATAACTTGCATACACAAATTGTGAGTAATTTATAATTTCATTTCTCCCTATAAGATTTCTTATTTTAATACATAAATTGTATATTCAATATACAATCAAAATATCAAAAAAAAAAAAAAAAATTATGAATTGCATTTTTTTTTAACAGTTAATTGTTCATTATCTAGTTTCCTTAGTTTATTTATTCATATAGAATTGATTATTCAAAAATAGTTTTTTTTTTTTTTAATGTTGATTCACAACCACATATTATTTAAAAACTAATTTTTCACAATTGCACATACTACTTTTTAACCACACATTCTAAAAAAGAAAATCAATTTTTAACCACTCAATTGATTGATTTGACAATTATTTTATTTTTTATACTACTTTCTTTCACTTTCAATCATACATTTAAAACAATTTCTATATTTTATATCAAACTTACTCCTATTCAATGGTTTCAAATACAATGTGACATTTTATTTTTCATCAAGTATTGAAAATAGCCATGTTACCCACACACACACACAAAAATATTTTTTGTGCATGTTAAATAAATGTATGGACTATATTTTATTTTTAAATATAATAAGTTTGATAAAACTTTATATTTTTATTTTCTATAGAATTCAATGAATTAATTGTTAAAGTCTGTAGTATATATTTTACAAATTGATGTTATTTTAAATTTATAAAAATTAAAAAATAGATAAATGAACAAAATGAGTAAATTTATAAAATTAATTTCAAAATTACCAAAGAGTTTATCGAAACATGAAGTTGTAGAAATTAAAATGATTCAATTGAATTTACTTAGAAATATCGGATATCATTATTTCTTTTAATTTGATAAGAAAAAAGATTTGAAATTAATCATTTATGTCAAATTGAAGTTAGGTAAGAAATGCATTTTATGACTTAGATGAGATAAATTAAAAAAGATTGGATATTGAAAAAAGTAAAGAGTATAAGTAAAACTTTTACCTTTATTATTTGAGGTAATTTTAAGAACGATATATTTAGAGTTTGCTCTCATTTGTTAACTTGTATTGAACTTCTCGTTAAGATCGTGAATTTGACACCTATATTGCATATTTTTTTACTTCAAAATATTACAATAATTATCAAAAGAATAAAAATAATATACAATTTGATCTTTTTATAGATTTTTTATTTTTTACAATCAATAAGTCATTTATTACATGTCATCTATAATTAATTTTGCATTAATTGAAGTTTCCTAATTCAATTATTAAAATAATTAATAAAATTACAAATTTTCCTAAAATAACAGAGAAAAATGGCGGGAAACTATGTGTGATTTTTTTTGGCGGGTATACTATTATTATATATATTAAGATAAGATTAAGATATAGATTTCATTATTTGTCAACTTGGAAGAAAGGAAAGTCAAGTAATCAATATTTTTAACACTACCTAAAATTATTGGTATTTACTCCCAAATGGTCATTCGTCTAACCATTTACCTGAGAAAGTTTCCCTCTCTTCCTGGGTCAAACTATCAATTTTTGGAGCTTAATTATTTTCATTATGCAAAATAGAGTAAAAGAACGATGAATTCATTCCCATATCCCCTGAAGAACAAAGAGTAATCTGATTTTGATTGTTTGAATCCAATATTACTCATAATGGATGATGAGAACTTATGATTCCATTGTCTTGAAGCATGTTTAAGTCCATATAGAGATTTATGTAGTTTACGTACCCTTTTATGTCCCTTTGTATGCTCCCCCTGAAATAGATAATCTGGTGGTAATTCCATATAATTTTCCTCATCAAGATCTCCATGCAAGAATGCATTATGAACGTCCATGCGAGCAGTGTTCTAACAGTAGTTAACTTTGCTACAGGACTAAAGGTTTCTTGATAATCAAATCCCTCCTTTTGAGTGTATCCCTTGGCTACAAGTCTTGCCTTGTATCTTTCAATGCCACCATCAAAATTCACCTTAACTTTGCATATATACATATTTACAGCCAATTGCTCTTTTTCCAGGTGGCAAATCCACAATAGAACAGGTTTTGTTATCCTCCAGTGCCTTTAGTTCATTTTGCATTGCTTCTCTCTAGTGGGGACAAGCTATTGCTTCCTCGTAACATTTTGGTTCATTGTTAATGGATATGGATAGGCTATAGGATTTATGTTTGGGTGACAATGCATCATAAGAAATATGATTGGATAGGGGATAAGATGGTGATGAACCTTTTGATGATTGGACCTGCAAGACATCTGCTAAATTACAATGATAATGTTGTAGATAACTAGGTTGCTGCCTATTTCTTTGAGATCTTCTGAGAGAAATATCAGGAGATGGAGACCGTTGATCAGTGTCTTGAGTGATAGGAGAAGGAGGAGAAGTAGGGGGATCAGTTTGATTTCTTTCTTGAGTTGAAGTTGTCTCTGTTTCTAACTCATTTGGTACATTGTGAGAGTGAGTAGGGATGATAATTTTAATGTCAGGTAAAAGGGGGGAAGAACGACATTAGAAGAATCTGATTGATTTGGAGTCAAACTGGAAGCAAGTTCTTTGTAAGGAAAGGTGGATTCATGGAAAATGACATCCCAAGAAATGAAAGTAGCATGATTATCCAAGTCATACAATTTGTATCCTTTTACTCCAGATGGATAACCAATGAAAACGCAACTTCTAGCTCTTGGATCGAATTTATGTCTATTTTGTTTATTCATTGAGGCATGACAAAGACTCCCAAAAACCTTTAGATGTTTATATGAAGGTTGAGAACCAAAGAAAACTTCATGGGGACTTCTATTATTGAGAAAAGATGAAAGTGTTCTATTGATTAGATGAGCCGCTGTGAGGATAGCATCTCCCCAAAATTTGATGGGCAAAGAACCCTGAAATATCAATGCTCTGGCAACGTTAAAAAGGTGTTGGGTGTTTCTTTTCAACAATCCCATTTTGTTGAGGAGTATAAACACAAGATTTTTGATGTAAAATTCCCTTTAAATTATAAAAGTCAAGCATATGAAATTCAAGGCCATTGTCTATTCTTATTCCTTTGATTTTTTTTTATGGAATTGAGTTTCAACCATTTGACAGAAATATTCAAGATGATGTCTGCATTCAGATTTGTATTTTAAGAGATATACCCAAGTTATTCTAGAATGATCATCCATAATGTTTAAGAAGTAGTGAAATCCTTGCAAAGAGGGCTGAGAATGAGGACCCCGTAAGTCAAAGTGTATCAAATCAAAAATTGATGAAGGATTACTGATACTTAAAGGAAAGGGCAATCGTTTCTGCTTAGCCAAAGGACAAACATTAAATTGAAGATGTTTATCAAACATTACATCAGGAAATTTCTATTGAATAAAGCCTAGTCCTTGAGTGGACAAATATCCTAATCTATAATGCCAAAGATCAAAGTTCTGCTGCTTGACAGAATTGTTGGAATGACTGGAATTGGGATGAGATATGGGGTTGAACGCAGTAGAGCCAAAATGATTTTGAACCAAGAAATATAGCCCAGCAGAAACACTAGCTAGACCAATCACCATCTTTGAAGATAGGACCTGAATAACACAGAAATTTGTTAACAAAATGAGGCAGGTATCAGGATTCCTAGCGAGTTTACCAACAGAGATTAAGTTGAAGTTGAAAGAAGGAACACATAAAACATAAGTCAAAATTAAAGAATCTGAGATTTTGACAGTGCCTCTGTGTGTAGCTATGAGTTGAGATTCATTGGGAAGTCGAACATAAGTATGAGTATGATTAGTCACATTGGTCAAGAGAGAAGTAGAACATACCATGTGATCTGTGGCACCTGTATCGATTAATGATTATCCATGATGTTTGTTTAAGGTTTTCAGGCTCCTTATTTAAGAGAGGTTTAAGATATTGATAAGTAGAAAAGGTGGAAGGTAGAACAGCATAAGATGAACAAGAGCTCATACATGCCATGTTGGAGTGTGAGATGTGATTAGTAGTAGCTTCAGCATTTGAAGATGATGATTGAGAAGGCTTGAGATCAACTAGAGATAGCAGGTGCTGAACTTGGTTTTGTGTAAGAGTCAAATGAGGAGCAATATCCTGTCCCCTTTCTGGGATTTGAGACACAACATTGTTGGCAGCATGATTTGATCCAGAATGACTAGATGAATACATAGGTTTGGATTTTGTGAATTTAAAGTTTGGTGGAAAGCCAATTAATCTGTAACATTTCTCCCTGGGATGCCCTTCCTTTCCACAGTAAGAATATACTTCAGATTTATCCTTCTTCCTCATGTTTTTGGGAAAAACAGCTAGAGCAGAGGATTCATTGGAAGATAATATGAGAGTTCTTGCCATCCTCTGTCTTTTTTCTTGCAAAACCATAGAAAAAGTCTTATCTAAAGAAGGTATATCAGTCATTAGTATGATTTGTCCTCTAATTGTATCATATGTATCATTTAGTCCCATCAGAAATTTGAAGACATAATCCTTTTGTTGAAAATTCCCACAATTTTCAAGGCTTCACAAGTACATTTGCCACAAGAGCCCAGATGGCATTTAATTGGGTGGAGTATTCACTTACAGATTGATTTCCCTGAACCACAGTGCCAAGTTGATGTTTTTGGGCAAATTGAGTTTTTAATCTCTCCCAGATTAATTTTGCAAAATTTATGTAGAGCATGTTGGTTGGTGGCTATCTCCTTTGAAACTGAATTCAAGATCCAGGAAAGAATAAGATTGTTGCATCTCAGCCATGAAGTTCTGGTGCTGATATAGAACCATCAAGGAAGCCCATTTTGTTGTTGATGGAGATAGCAAGAGTGAATGATCTACTCCACAGAGTATAGTTCCATCCTATTAAAGGTGATAGCATTATCATTAGGGTTGTTTGGATCTTCAACAACTAAAGTGTTTGATGTATTTGCTGGGTCTACAGTGGATCGTTAGCCATGATAAAAAATGAGTCAAGGTTTGAAGAAAAAATGTCTCTGATACAGACCCTAATTTCTGTCTAATTGATTTCAAAGGCCAAAGACAAGAAATATATACAAGAGTAGAAAATTTCTGCTCCAACAATACTGCTAAGAAGGACCCTTACAGTACATGTGCTGAAACGTGTAGTAAAATCCTAACAAAATAGAGAACCAAAACTACCAAAATACCCTGAAAGAACTATACAAAAAAAAATATATATAGAGAATGAAAGAAGAAACTATACAGAGGAATAAATCAAATAAAGTAGCTGCCATCTTCATCTTCATTTTGACATATGTGCTGGAGCCTCAATTCGTGATTCTTTTTTGGCAATGGATAGAATTACAGATTGGACTAAATATTGATTTGAATTGATATGAAAAATCTCTGTTTTTTTTTTTTTTTTTTTTTTTTTTTGCTGACGATGATTAATTAACCCGATTTGTGACGGTAGTGCTAAATTCAATTTTTGTTCTTGTTGTATTTTCATATTGAATCTTTGTAGCGTAGGAGAGTTTTTTAAGGGGGGAGAATCTCTCCATTCAGTTAATGTTGATATAATTATATGAATTTTTTTTATTTTATAAAACAGTACCATATATCTGAACAGTTTTAAAGGTATAAGTATATATCCATATAAATTATTTTGTAGGGTACAATTCATGTTTATGAATATTAATAGGTTGTGGAAAAAATTTTCACTATTAATGTCGACATGGACTTTTTTTTTTATCCTTTTTATCCATATATCTGAATAGGTTTTAAGGGATAAGTATATATCAATATAAATTATCTTGTAGGTTATAATTCATGTTTATGAGTATTAATAGGGTAGTGGAACAAAATTTCACTATTAATGTTGACATGTACTTTTTTATCTTTACTTGCTAGTATTTTATTCCACCAACAATACATAGAAAAAATAAAACAATAATTCAAAATTAAGTGATTCTTCATAAAGAGAATTGATGACAATAATGATTAAATGTCAATGATACACAAAAGGAAAATTCTATTTGAATCCCAAGTGTGACCCCCAACCTTACCCCCCATGTGAGTAAGGGGGCAAGATTGGGATCACATTTGGGGTGCATGTACCATAATCCTACACAAAAACATGTAGTAGGGTCATTAGATTGGGCAGTACATATAACGACAAACAGTCATCCTCCAAAGTCCAAATACTTCTCTTTGAACATATTCAATGACAAGCCCACCAGACTTTGTCTTTGACAGCTATGTTGATGGCATCTGCACCAACTTGGTATCATTTTCACCTAATGTCAGAATTTTAAAAAGCTTAAAGCAATAATGAGAACAAAGTTCAAACTTTAGCTAATTTAAGCGAGCCTAGACGAATACTAAACGTAAAAAATAAAAATAAAAAAGGTAGCGACAAGACAAGCTCTGTGTCTAAGCATGACTTAAGCGAGGCAAAACGAGCTTTTTAGAATAAATGTATATATAGAACTAGCTAGATAATTTGTTATGGTGGCACAACAAATTTGGCTTCACATATAAACTGATTTATTTATGATTTTGAAGTAAAAAATAGTTGTTAAAAATTGGACAAAAAAAATATGTATGGTTAAAAAATGATTTGAGAAATTGTGTAATTTGTAAATTGATTTATAAACCAGTTTATTTTGTTTACCAAACACATACTTAGCCATTTTTATACCAAAATGAACATTTGGGAATGAGACTTACAGAATTTCTGAAGGTCTTGGGTCTTATAGAGAATGTACAAGTTCAAAAGCATTTTTCGGGATCTAGAAACCTCGTAAAATATACAAATAAAGAAAGGAAAATTACATGTTACAGTCATGTAATATTATGTAATGTTACATGTTGACCACAAAATTTGGTAGGACCTTATATCAACACGTCTCAGCTCCTCCCTCTTTAACACGTAAATCTCCTGCGCACTAGAACAAATAATCAGTATGCAATGGATGCTGATATGGCTCCTATTTGCACTCCGATGCCTAAGTCAATACTCATTTCAAGTAAATATTATTTGAGTGGGAGAGATATAAGTGTATAAAATAGAGAAAAGGGAGTGAGATTTTATATATATGAAGTTTTAGTATTGAGTTTCTAACATTTTTCTTGAAAGCAGGCGTGTTTTATTTATAGTTGAAGTTATTGTCCTAGATTGTGACACGTGTCAGACTTTACACGTGTCAAACCCCTAATCGTTGGAGAGGTAAACCAATTGCTTGGATGTAATCATCACTATCTACTATAGGGGAGTGGTGACCATTACATTCCTTATAAAGCCACCGTCCCATTAAGTCACAGTTTGCAGGGAGGGTCACGTCTCTTTAACATTGACTGGTCCCATCACCGGTCCGGAGCATCACTTCGGATTTTATCAGTTCGGAACAACCAGTTCAGCCATAAAAGCTTCAAATAACACTTCACCTCGGCGATTCGATGACCTGTGAGGCCCTAGGTTCTGGGCATCGTTGACAACCATTGGGTCTCGTGTAGGTCCTTGCAAGTGAAATGTTGGGCTTGTTTTAGGCATGGTCGCAATACTTACTATTACAATCATTATGCAATAGTTATCATTCTGTAATATTATGTAACATGTTGTAATTTATGATCACTATTGTGTAATATTCATTATTATTATTTTTCTTCGTGTCGATTGAAATTTGAAGTAACGTTGAATCATCGTAATGTTGTGTAATTGTAGTTATGTAACATTACAATCCATGTAATATAGTGTAACTATATTTATTGTAATGTTACAGTTGTGCTTACAATCACAACCTGGTCAGTGTACAGAAGAAATTTATTACACTTGCTTTACTGTTCTGACTTGTGTTGAAATATTCAATAATGCTTTTGTAATACTTTTAATGTTCATAAAAATTTCAGCACAAAAACCTAATACAATTTCAACTAAAAATAACTAGTTATTACAACCAAACCAACACTTCAAACAAGGAAATTAACTTCTAAAATCTGCTATAATGATCTGTTACAATTTTGCAAATATTACAAAATACAACACAAAATCTAATTTCAGTTTTAGCTAAGAAACACTTTATGATTACAACCACGACAAAACACGCAAAGACAAACCTCTTCCCCATTCACAATTGATAGTGGTGATTCCTTGGATTAAAATCAAACTTAAAATTAATATGTTTTATGGAACTCACAATTTATCACAGCACAGGAGATTTATGAAGCTGTAATCATCTTTAATGTTCAAATCCATACATGTTATACTTGTTGTAATGTTATTTAATTTTCAACTTCTTCAAAATTGAATGCATTAACACGTTGCCCATCACCAATTTACGAGATTCCAATTTTTCACGCATCTTATTGAGCTCATTGGTCCTGCTTAATGTTTGAGCGTAATCATAAAGCACGAAAATTATAAAAGTGAACAATTTTATTAAAGATAAAGTAGAACAAAAGGGAATAAGAGCAATCTTTTCTATAGTTCCAAAGATAAATACTTTCTTCAACTAATAAAAAGTGGGATACGAGGAAGTAAATGAAACAAAAACTTAATTTGCAAACTCTTTCCTTCAATGACTATAGGGGAAACCTTTTTAAATTATAATGAAATGCTGGCTTTATTTAGTTATATCAAACAAATTTGCAATCACACACACGCGCACAAAAAAAACACACACAATAAAATCATTAAGAGAAAAGATCTGAAAAATTCAAATCAGTTTAATTTTCTTAGTATATATTCTGTTTGAGAAAATCTCAATACGAGTTTCAATCAGAAATGATACTTCTTTCCAGTTATCCAACCAACTATTTAAAGGATAAATAACTAACTCACTTCACTTTCTAAACAAAAATGAGCAAATAACATTGCATAAAGATCACAAAATTGCAGTTCCATTCAAAATAATTTACACGATGTGACGTCTTCTTCAAACAATTCCTCCACAACTCCAACTACAGATAGATGTGCGAGTGTTCACCATCTTTAAAACCTGATTTCTTCGAAGATATTGCCTCTGCTCGACAAATCTTGATTTAGGAACGGCGAATTCAAATGATGATTTCTAATTTGAAATCTTTGTTAAACCCTACTACAGATTTGGGTGTTATTTCCGCAACCAAAGATTCGGTTGAATATATGACTTCGATGGGGAGAGATATATTTGGCTATTGTCGCGTGAGGGATGAATTCTAATTAGCTACGGAGCGAATTTTCCGATTGGGGGTTGAAGGGAATGGAGGAGAGAAAAAATCACGTATTAATCTAATAAGTATTGAAAACTCGTATTCTTCTAAAGTGGGTTGCACTAACTAGGGTCTAATTTTGCCAATAAAGAATCTACACAATGTCCAGAGTCAGAAATTCATGGAATGAAGATTTACCTCGTGGTGGCTTGCGAGGGGAAAAGTTCTGTTGCAAAGGAGATATTAAATTTTCTCCACGCAAGCGGCCAGACTATTGACTAGACTAGGCAAAAAAAAAAAAAAAAAAAAATCATCCGCGCACGAATAAGTGATAATAAGATTTTCTTCACAGCCATATCAGTAAAAAAAAAAGATGGTGAAATTGCTTAGATATGTGAACACTAGTGACTCCGTTAGCACTATAAGGTTAACTAATAGACAGAAATGACGATCTGGAACATATGTAATTATGTTACAGAATTATATTCCCCAGTAAACAAGTCAGTCCTCTTCCTCGGTCCAAATCCTCACCGTCTTGTCATTTCCAAGAGCACCCGACGCAATCATATTCTTAGTTGGGTGACATGATACTGATATAACTGCATCTGTGTGTCCTTCCAGCTTTTGAACTATTTTACGGGACTGAAGCTCCCATAAGTATACACAATTATCCTCCGAACCACTTACGATGTACTTACCATTTGTTAGAGAAAATGTCGAGGCAATGCAATACTTAGAGTTAGTATGGCCCATGTAAGTTTTAAGAAATTTTCCTGTATTGAAATTCCAGAGCCGCTGCAAACACAGAATCCAATATTAGTCAGAGAAGAATAACAAGGAAGCATTTGCAAAGTATATTCATAACTAGTGGCTGTGTGTCTGGTCTGCAACAGGCACACTTGACTGCCATTCAGCAAAACAGAAAATAATTTCAGATAAATCCATAAGAAAAAAAGAACTCAATATAAAAAAAAAAATACAAATTGCTATATGATTGAGAAGATGTTCTTGGCAGCTGTGGTGTAACTGTGACTCGGAGACTACCTGAAAGATATCTTTAGAGACGAGGAATATTCTGATTACAGCCTCTGACTCAAAAGAAATTGCGGAGAGAAATGTTCTTGTTGAAGCAAGTTTTTGAAGTGTTCAGTTAAGGAATAAATGAGATCATCAATAGTCAATACCAACCAGCTTCAACAGATCATATCCATTCCATTGCCAAAAACTGTGGGGAATTGAGACCAATTTCTTTATTTAACCCGCAGGATCCTCGTTCAGAAATTTATTTGGCAGTCAAGAGTATAAAATTTGAGAAAGTAACAACACAATAATTTATGTTAAAAACTCCTAAATCGGATAAACCCCGAAAACTGTCAAGAAAAAAAAAAAAAAAACAATCCACTATATGAAAATTTATACGATCATATAAAATCCATAACACACCCCATCCACATATCTAGAAACCGAACTGGTTGAGACTACAAAGGATCCAAAAGTCTTACCTTAAGATAACACATAACTATCTCACAAATTGGGATAAATAAAACAATAAGGGAATGACTTTATTTATACGGACACAAACTTGAGGTGGGATTCATAGTAGTCCCATTGGCCATTGCAAAATACCCGCCGAGGGGGGGGGGGGGGTAACCATACTAAACCCCTGTGTTGATGCTCATTAAAATGCAATTTAATGAGTTTTTTGCACAGTAAATCAACGAAAAAGTCGTGCTTGTGGGCCACGTTATTGGATGTCAACTTCTATATTCCTGCCAAAGGATTGTGGGCCCTACTGTGAAGTAAGATTTTTTTTCTCCCAGTTCTACCCTTCGGTTAGGGATAAGGCTGGTGGATTAATAATATAGGTAATTTCAAGTGGCAAATGAGGGTAAAATCGAGATTGAAGCGCTCGGCAGCCACTGACCGATGCACTGCATTGAAAAAGGCACTGACACTTGCAGGAATTTAATTTATTAAAATACTGAAGCAAAATGAGGAAAGAGAAAAAAAATGCATTTTAATGCGCATCAAACATGGGCTAAGTTAAAAACCTAACAATCTCCACCTTGACTTTAAACTGTCTTAGGTCTCCAAATAGGAAGTCTTCCATGTCTCCTCCAAATCAAACCTCCACCACAATCCCATCTCTTTCACCCTCTTGCTTACGTTACTTTAGAAATTTCAGTGAACCTCTTATTCTATAACCACAATTTTCAAAACAGACCATACTCCAACACAAGGACTATACACTTGGAATCAAAAAAATTCCAAGGATTTTATCGGCTCGTGTTGAGCAACCTTGCTGAAAATTATAATGTAACCCTATGTTGGACTTTCTCGAGAGTTCATCAACCATCAACATAAATTCCACCACACAACCTACATAATGCCAAACCAATGCTCATGTGCAAATTTTGTAAATTCGCTGATATAACACATCTCAATCATGACAACTTATTGGCCAAAATCGTCCAATAAAGATGATTTATTCTTGAGGTGTCCAGACTATCTGAGCCTACTGAAAACAGGGATTAATCATTTTTTCCAAATCCTTGTACAATTCAGACTGAATCAAAACATTATTGACCTACACTTGCCACAAGTCAAAAATTGATTTCCCTGTCAAATTTCTCCAAATCATATGACATAATTTTCCATGCTCCACGAACAACTGACACTTTGATAACACTTGTTGGGAATTGAGACCAATTCTTTTATTTGCCATAGGGTCCTTATGCAGCGAATTTGTTTGGAAGCTAGAAAGTACGAAACATATGGGAAAAATAACAACACAAAATTTTATGTGAAAACTCTCAAATTGGAGAAAAACTACGGGTAGTCAAAGACAGAGATATTTCACAATGTGAAAATTTGCACTATCATATAAAATCACTCACACCTCAAAACCCCGCCTCGAAGTCAGACGGGGTGAGACTACAAAGAATACTTCAATGTCACCTCAAGATAACCCATAACCATCTCACAAACTGGCATAAATAATACATTAAGGTAGATAAGCAACAAAACAACCTATTCTATTTGGGATATACAGATACTCCTATTTTAATTAGACAATACTAAGTCAAAATCCTAACAAATACAGCCATCTGGTAGGTCAACCCTATATCTTAACTTTAGTTAGTATTATCCCCAAAATAAATACACATTTTTTTACATCAAGAGGCATGCATTTATTGTTTCATGAATTCAATGACCACAGAGAAATGGTATCATACACTTGACTTTTTTAAATACTCGTACTATGATCCTATAGGATGGTTGATCAAATATTGAGATTTAGAATAAAATTAATAGACCGATCAATATGAAACTTTACAGTTTCAGTAGTCGTACGTGGTGTCAGGCTATGATGAGAAGCAATAATTCAAACACATGCCTTCCTATTTTGCATGAATTCTACTTGAACCTGGTGTTAACTAGGTGATGTTTCAATATATTTGTCAACAAGCTCGTAATTTCAATAGTAAGCAATGTATTCATTGGAAGCTGAATTGTCTATTTCGCTAAGAGCTGCGTTTGATATAGCTCTATGGATTGCAGTTCGTAGTTTTTTAACTGAGATAGTTAATGTGAATTGAAATTTTCCTGGAGCTCCACTCTCATTGAATAGCTTAGAGGTCAGTGGTCCCATATATTTGAATACACACACACACAAATGTAATAGACCCTTCTAATATACTTTGGAATTTCTTAGCATCTTCAGTGCTAGAAGCTGCATTCTATTAGAAGCATATATGATATATGTGAAAATTTTCTAAGTGGAATTTCTGAAGTAATCTTTACATAGTATCTCATCTTCACTTCTTCCTTTCTAGCACAGTCGTCAGACATCTATTCTTCACTTTCAGCTCTGATGTTATAATCTATTCAGCCCAATTATTTTCAAAACCAAAATACTAACAATCAGAGGCAAATAGAATATCCGCTACCCAAGCAAGCTCAGCAGAAACTCTTTAAACGCAATGCGATTCTTTCAACCAAACCCTAGGACGCTTGGTGATCATTACAGACCACAAATCTCTGACTCCTCAGCCTCGTAGCAAGCAATAATATTCCTTAACAATCCTAGTTTCAGCTGAACATACATCCTACATTAATGAATAGCCTCAAAACAAGAATATGGGATGCATATCAAAGAAATTCACCCAACAAAGGAATTGCAGAAAATTTTTGTTACGTCAATGATGAATGGTTACTATTATTGTAACTTCTACAAGTCCAAAATGAAAGTTAACAAGCTTATGAAACCATTTTTAAATGATTTCTTGCATTTATTAAATCCTGAATATCTGCCTATTTGGTTGTTCAGTGAAGGGTTGATTGCTTGTACTTCTGAAATAACTTATTTGTTTACAAAAAGGGTTAATTAACATATATACAGGGATTATTTGGAACGATAATGTTCAATGATATTAGCATCTAGACAACCTAATTATATTTGGAATGATGAATGGTCTATCGCTACATCTACTGACAGATCGAGTACAATCACGTTATTTATCACCACAACAAACCAAGTTAATTTTAGACTACCTCTTCTTCTTCACACCAATTTGACTTGGATCAAATCACTCTTGCGAGTCGCAAGTGTAAACTTGTTTAGGTATAAATGAGAGAAAGCGAGACGAAAACCAGAAGATAAAAAGAAAGCGATAGGCAGCAGGAAATTAGGCCAAAAACAAGCTATTCAGTGAAATTAAAAACATTGTGAGCAGCTTCATCAATTCCTTTACATTTGCATAGCATGTGCATTTATGATTCAAGTGAATAGACACTGTATGGATACTAATCCAGTTCCAGTGTATCCTAGTAAATTTAAAATTAGTCCAGAGGAGTAAAGTAGTTTTCTTGATTTGATCAATGGCTGAATTAGATGGATAATGGTTAAAGAAAAATAAATCCAGATTGTTGCTCAATGGAATATATTTGATAAATAAGCCTGATATAAAAGCATCTAACTTGTTTCCTGTTGGACAGTGTTCACATAGCCTTCACATGTTTTACCAGGCTCAAATGAATTGGGATTTGCAAGGTTTTTGTTTTGATATAGTAGGGATTTTTTTCTTAACAAATAAAAATAAGGTATAAAAATTAATAATAGGGCTAATTAGCTATTACTTTTCTAGAGCAAAGTTAATTTATTTTAGATTTATACATGAAATTGAATAGTCTTAATTGTTTCCATGCAAGTATTACCTAAACTATTTGAAGATTCCTTGAGCTTGTTAACTTGTGACTTCAAGGAAATTTTCTATTTTAGGTAACACTAATTATTCACAGTATGAAATGTATTGAATCTTAAGGTGATCTGGATGCATTAGTGTTTCTTTTTAGAAAAAATATGTACAACATATAAATGTCCGTTTTTGGATTTTTTAGTGAAACAAGAGTTTTATGAAAGTTGGCAATCATAAAAAATGATTTTTAGTATGTTTGTAACTTTACTTCAAACTCAATGATAATATTCTTGTTCAGTATATGGAAAAGCATGAGACTTTTACAAGTCGCCATATGCATGTGTTTATTTCTAAAGAACAAGAAAGTGGAGTCATAACACAAAAAAGGAAAGTGAGGCAAGAAAAATGACCATACAACAAGTCCTGCCACAGAAACTACACTAATGAAAGAAAGACCGGCGATAAATCTTGGGAAGTTAATTAGAAATTTGTATAAAACAACAAAAGGTTCTTAATGACCTAGCAGAATTAATTAGTCAACCACCAACAAAGATTGTAATCAGTAAATTTAAATTGGCTATATGAAACGTTTTCTGCCACTCCATTCAATGTATTTATAAATTTATTGGAAGATCTAAAATAATTACATAAATAGGAACCAAAATATCCTGACACTTTTGGTCTACCCCTCCTTCTAACTTGTTCTATTGAAATCGCATCATTGTTATGAATTAGAGCGTCTTTAAGTCTATGCAAAATGTGTCTCAACCACTTAACTCGTTCTTTCCTTAATTCATCCTCACCGATTGTTTTTATTTTTTTTCCATTTTAGGATGCCCATAAATCCATTACAGAAAATTAGTACCCTAAAAAATTCGTACCCTAAAGAATAACAAAATATCTATGTAGCTCTTCTCCTATTATCCTAAGCAATGTCATCATATGCATTACACCCTCTTCAATTCCTCCTATATTGTTAATAATCAAACCTATATATCTAAAACTATTGCTTTTAGGAGCACATCAATTCTTTGAAGTAACTCATTTGGTGTCCTTATTCAGTTATTCCAATCACTACCAAAGTGGCATTGCATTTATTTTGCCAAGGTTCTAATCAAAAAATTAAAAGCATAAACTTCAAAGTAATCTTCCAAAGTTCTAAGTTACGAACTAACCCTTTTTTAGTCTCATCAACTAAAAGTCTAAAGCTATGTCATTAGCAAAACTATACTATCAACGAATCAACAAAGAACATAAACGTGTCTACTCTTCCTATTTTTTTCTTTTAAGTTATCCTTCATTATTATGAATTTCACTATTACAGTCCGATATATGAAGTACTTGCACTTGCAGGTTACAGGAGGTAAAAATGCTTAAACTTGCGGTAAAGCAACCAAGAGACAGGATCAAATATATGCGTTGCTATAAAATATATTACAAAAAAACACCATATGCTTCTTCAGGTACCCTTTGACTGAAGTCAATTAACCCAATGGATAATCCTTGCAAATTCGAACTGAAATAACAACTATTTCAGCAGATGATCTTCAAAACAACTGAAACTTAGCAATTGAGGGATCACAGTTTCAAATAGTACCTAAAATAATGCACTCCATACAATACATTGACCGGACCGCTAAAGGAGTCTTCACCTCCAATTCTTAAGACTCAAGATGCAACTTACGGCCGTCTGCTATAGGGGTTCGAGCTGGTACAGAATACCCATCCAGCCGATCGCTTAGCCCCGTTCATCTTCGGCGCAAGAGCGCTCGATCAGTGAGCTATTACGCACTCTTTCAAGGGTGGCTGCTTCTAAGAAAACCTCCTGGCTGTCTCTGTACCCCTATCTCCTTTATCACTGAGCGATCATTTAGGGGCCTTAGCTGGTGATATGGGTTGTTTCCCTCTCGAAGATGAAGCTTATCCCCCATCTTCTCATTGGCCGACCTTAACCCTTTTATCTCCGATTCATATCTAAAACATGCAGCCGATAATGGAGACAGATATATATATATAAAGTGTGCAGTGAGGGTGCTTGTCAATCACTAGGTAGCCAGTCTTTACTTAACTCGGCCCAAGCAATGCTCCTCGCTCAATCTGATAATAGGATTGCTAGCCCCCCTTATGACTAATAATAAGAATAGTACTTATCATCCTCCCTTAGTTCCAAACATGGTTTTCAAACCCCAAACCTTGTGGCTGGCTTAAGCCTATCAAGCGGATCGCTCCTAAACACAGCCATGATCCACTAATACGATATTTTTCGATATTGAAAAAAAATTCAAAGAGACAAGTACCTATTCTAGTTCCAATCATTTGAGGAAAGAAATCCGTAAATAGATTTGTATGTATAGCCACTTCAGTCGTGCTCGTCCTTTCTCGAAAGTATCTTTTTTCTGGGAAGTACCATTTCTCCTAGTGCGGGAAGGAGGACCAGGAGATCTATAGAGATCTCTAGTTCTCTTGGTGCCATTTGTAGGGTCCCGGTTTCCAAAGCTCATACCTGAAAAGTCCCAACTAAAGGACGAGCCCTCCTGCAAAATGCTCTATGGCCAAGACCACGCAATCTTTATGCCAATGGAAGGAATCCTCCCATGGGCGCCACTCTACCTACATCATGTTAAAGAGGGATTTGGTAAGATGAAAGTAAACCGAAGTGAATTCATTCCATGATGAGCAACGGGAGTAACTAACCTTCTCAGTGGTTAACATGTCAATCTGGGCCCGGTTCACGTCAACTTGGTGGGCCATGCCACGCCCCTTCCTATTACTTGTTCACCACTTCCTTTTTCGTTCCGAGGGCTCTGAGTCTTTGAGGATGGGGCAACCGAAGTCGAAGTACTCATATATCCGTTCTGAAAGAGGCTCGACCGATAAGGAGAGGTAAAAGAATACTCCTTCGCTTACTCATTCCTCTGTATGGCTTGGGGGTTGGCTTGCTTGGGCGACTAAAATGTAGGAGTTCGACTTATGATATCTCCTAGCTGGCTTGTCGGAGTCGTGTTCTTCATAGAGAAATCTCTGATCAAAGAGAAAATCAAATCTGTTTTGCACCATAGCTAAGGGATTCCTCGGCTCTAGTAACTAGAAAGATAAAGGTACCGTACTGGTTTGCCAAGACTGAGACCGACAGACTGCTTTCAACCGCTTTTCTAGGGGTGGAATGAACCTTTACTGCACAGCTAGCGTTTTAGAGCTTGAAATAACTAGCACTCATACGGACTGGACTTAAACCGTGCTACTAGGCTTAAAAGAAAAGCTTTTTCGACCGACCAGTCATCTATAAGGCTATGGAAACGGGTAAAGCAGTCTTTCTATCTTTCTATTTATACATTAGCAAGGGCCCTTATAAATAACACCTAAAATAATGCACTCCATACAATCCTCAATACAATGCACAGCCCAATTCCCTCCCAGTTAAAATACTTAAGAATTATTCTATTTGAACTTGACAATGAGCTTGATAAAAGCTCTCACATGTAGTTTGTGGGATCCACATGCCACGTGTGGATCCCATACACCACATGCGAGAGCTTCGGTCAAGCTCATTGTCAAGGGTATTGTGAGAGTAGATTTATTGAATGCTTAATTAATTTACTTAAAGTCTAAACAACATCTGTAAGCAACCAATGAAAATTATTAGCTGTTCAGTTTTTAGCCAAAAAATTAAAAATCCAAGATAGAGAAACTCACCAGGGTATTATCCAAAGTCCCCACAAGAATGAATTTCCCATTGGGCGAAAACTTGACGAAACTAACTGGAGGATGTTCTTCATCGACCAAAGTCTTCATACAATGGCCAGTAGAAGCATCCCAAATCCTACATAATCCATCATAGCTACCCGAAACAATCATTGTCCCATCGTGATTAAAATTAACCGCGGTCACAGGCTCCGAGTGTGCGGGAAGGACCTTAAGGCACTTTCCAGACTTCACATCCCAAATGCGTACAGTCTCATCAAAGGAGCCGGAGGCGAGCATGTTGGAGTGAGGATTAAAGTTCAAGCAGAACACGTAATTAGCGTGTCCATTAAGAGTCTTAATAGAGGACCCAGTGGCGATATCCCAGAGGCGGATGGTGCGGTCATCGGAGGCGGTGGCGAGCAAACGGATATCGGAAGAGAAAGCCACGTCCGAGATGCCTTGATCGTGTCCCTTAAATTCGTGGTAAAGAGCAGTAGGGGAGGAGACGGAGTACGTACGAGCGGTCTTGTCAGCGGAGGAAGATGCAAGAAGGCGGCCGTCGTCGGAGAATTTGACTGTGGAAAGGGCACGTTTGTGGCCGGTGAGCGTGTGTTTGAGCTTGTAGGGTTTGAAAGACTCTGTTGGCTCGGCCATAGCGTGTGTATGCACTGTACGTGGGTTTGGAAATTCAGAATGGGGTTTTTGAGAGATTTTGCAGCTGCACACTTTGTGGAGAATGGTAGCAAGGTTTTGCTTTTGAGGGTGTGTATCACATTGGCGGAAGAAAAAAAGCGTTAACGGTTAATTGAGTAATTTCCCCCTGGGGTGTACGTGGATGGGAGTGGACGTGAATTGGGTTGGGTCGATTTTTTGTCCAATTCGAACTCAATCCATTATGATCGAATTGATAAAAAATCAACCCAACACAACCCAAATATGAGTTCAAACCCAACCCAATCAAGTTTTGGTCGGGTTGGGTTGGGTTGGGCGATTTGGGCTTTGGTTCAATTAAATAAAATTCTTAGAAAATTAAAAAATTATGCTCATAAATCAACTATTAACTCAAATAAATTATGTACAATACAATAAGCTCAAATATAATAAATTGCATATTTGCTAATAAAACTAAAATATGTTCAAATTATATTTGAGTTTCATCCAAATTAAAAATAGATTTAAGATTTTTGAAATTTAAATGATCTTATATTTTTTAAATTTTGATTGGGTTGGGTTGGGTTTGTCATCCAACCCACAATCCAACCCAACCCAACCCAAACAATTTTTTTTTATAACCCAACTCAACCCAATTTTCGTCAAAACTCAACCCAACCCGATCGAGTTGGGTTGATGTTGGACGGTTTTGACGGGTTGATGCCCACCCCTAATTTTCACAATAGCTTATCTATCTATCTACTATATTATTCAAGAATTGTTGGCATTCTTTTCCCCCAAAATTTCCCTTCCGGAGGCCAAGATGTGTCTAATTGATAATAATAAAATAAATTGCAGCATGTCAAAAAACAATTCTGCTACATGTACTTATAATTTAACATACAGGTTGACATATTGCATGGTTGGCATAATCATAATAATTCACACATCACATCAATTTTTAAATCAACGTTCACAAACTTGCCAACTCATTTTTTTGTCATTCTTTTTGTCATCCTCTAAGTACAACTAGCATTTTTGGTCAAAAAATCTGAGTGCATTTCCTTCGAGTTCAAAAGACTCTTCTCTTATAAGCAACACCCGTCTCGAAACGTGCGATTTGAAATTGCTACATTAATTAAATATACATAGCTTTTTTAAAAAGTTTGATTGTTATATGAACTGATTGACACATCAGATCTCTCCCTTTCCCTCGTCACGTTAACAGTGTGTCACTTTAAGAAAGCAATTTGTATTACACAATTTCTTTGTTTACATTTGAAAAAATGCAGGAAACCTTGTTTTCTCAGTTGAAAAAACGCTAAAAAGGTTTGACATTTGTTATTCCATATTATCTTAGATCTGAGATGAATCTGATTGTGTTACTACACTTATTTGAATGTTTTTGGCTTATATTTTCAGTTTGATTGTGGCAGCGAGATGGCACCCCTTATTGACATGTTTGCGGACATCGACCCAACCAAAACACAGTGGGCTTTTAAGGTTCAAGTTGTACGGTTGTGGGAGAACCGATTTTTGGAGGCAATGGAGATATTTACAGCCTGGAGATGGTTTTAATAGACAGAAAGGTTTGTAATAATGACTTAACACTGCATGAAAAATAATTTCTAATTGTTTGAAATATTATCAACAATTTGAAGAACGTACAGTCTCTTTGTCTTAATATATATAGTCCAGTTCTGTTTGAATACACAAATGAAAGACTAAATAATTTGCATGTTGAGTTTCAGTTTATATCTTATGGTTTGACAGCATTACAGTCATGTAAAAAACTATGTGAACAATATAAGACTATGAATAAAATATATGTAGTCCAACTCTGTTTGAGTACACAAGTGAAAGACTAAATATATTTGCATTTTGAGTTTCAGTTTGTATCTTATGGTTTGACAGTATTTGAGCCATGTAAAAAATATAGGACAATATGAATAAAATATATGTAGTCCAGTTATGTTTGAGTACACAAATGAAAGATTAAATAAATTGCATTTTGACTACGCAAGTGAAAGACTAAATATATTTGCATTTTGAGTTTCGATTTTGTATCTTAGGTTTGACAGTATTTGAGCCATGTAAAAAACTATATGAACAATAGAAAACAGTATGAATAAAATAGACAAATGGGAACAGAGTAGGGGGAAGGGTAGAGAATGTAATGACAAAATAAATAAATAAAAAAATGCATTTGATGATAATTTCCCTTTCATTAGATAACAACAAACCCACATAAAAGACCAACCTAATAGATGACAGTAGGGGGGGGGTGGAGAATGTAATTGTTGGAAATATGGTGTAGGAGAATGAATAAAATGATAAAAACAACAAGAATTGATGAAGGAAATGTAAGGCTCAAACACGTTGTCCTCAAACTATATTTGCGCCCACCGGGATCAAATTTACTTTTGGGATTATTGCAAATAGGTTTGAAGGATTAATCAAGCATTTCCTTCAAGTTCAAATAAAGCAAAATAAGAACTTGAAACAAAAACAAGAACACTAAAATTAGAATGATGAAATAGAATAATTTGGATATCAATCTTGATTCAAAATTGTTAAAAGGTTATTTGGTATGAAGAAGAATCACTTATTTATAGATATCTAAACACCAATCACGAATTGGTGCCATCTTTCCATGAAAAAGTGGAATGTTTCTCCAAAATGTGCCAAATTCAAATAATTAACGGTCAAAATTTTATACCGTGCGACCGCATGGTTGAACCATCGTGCGGTCGCACGGTTCTACGCACAAATAGCACATCAAAAACAACGTGTGGTCGCACGGTTTTTGTACCGTGCGGCCGCGCGGTTATAAATGATGCCACCTTTGATTTTTCATTTCCGTTTCTTTTCAAAATCATTCCTTTATTTATCATTAATCATTTTGAACACACACACACACACACACACACACACACATATATATATATATATATATATATATATATATATATATATATATATATATATCCAACAATCCCCCATTGTTCAAAATGCATTTTTTGATAAATTTTCAATACTTATGCATAAGGAATAGATATCTTTCGATTTGACTCTATCCATAGTGTAATCAATCACAAGGTATCATTAAAATCCTAGGTGGCATAAAAGCTTTGAACCTATTATTCCTTTGTAATGAAACCGGTGAGATTACACGCACAAGTATCATTGTGTTCTTATGTTTTTCATAACACGCTTAGCACTTTTATGGCCTTGTGCTCATCCTATTCATGAATTTTTAAGAGAGAAACTTCGAACTCTCTATCGAGACGTCACCATCTCTAAATTCATATAGGTAAAGTTCTTCCAGTATCTTTGTCATATTTACAGATACTTGATCCTATTGATCCGAACTTTATTAAAAGTTTAAAAACTTATCCCTCATTTTCTATGACAACCAACACTTATTTTGTAAATGTTGAATACTATCCACTTATCGAATGACTTGTTTTTACCCTTTGAACCTAAAATGTACCTTTTAGTAAGTTTAGGTAGGGTTGTCATCATTGGTGGATCTTTAATTAAGAAGTTTTAACCCCATCCTACTCGATGTGGTTCTCACTAATTCCTTAGTGAGTGGTTTTTGTTAGTGGATCCGCTAAATTATCACTTGATTTTACATAAGTGATTGAAATTGTTCCATCTTTGATCAATTTCCTTACATAGTCATGTCTTAGACTAATATGTCTAGACTTTTCATTGTATACTTCATTGTAAACTCTTGCTAAAGTGGCTTGACTATCACATAGTATAGGAATAGAATTTAAATTCTTATCTCCTATTGGAATTTCATACAAGAGATCCCTTAGCCACTCAACTTCTTTTCCGACTTCTGCCAATGCTACAAATTCGGATTCCATTGTTGAGTGTGTTATACATGTTTGTTTCTTGGATCTCCATGAGACTGCTGCTCCTCCAAGAGTAAACACCCAATCTGAGGTGGATTTATTCTCACATGTACTAGATATCCAACTTGCATCGGTAAATCCTTCTAAGATTGCCGAAAATCGGGAATATTGGAGACCTATATCTTTGGTTTTCTTTAAATAACCAAGAACTCATCCAATTGCCTTCCAATGTTTCTTACTTGGGTTACTAGTAAACCTACTAAGTTTACTAACCGCAAATGCTATATCCGGTCTAGTGCATTGGACCGCATACATTAGAGATCCGATAGCACTTGCATATTCAAGTTGTGCTATTGCTCTTCCATCATTTTTTACAAGTTTAATACTTGCATCAAATGGGGTGTTTGCTTCTTTAATGTTCAAATGCTTGAACTTATCAATCACATTCTCAATATAATGTGTTTGATTAAGCGTACAACCCTCATTTCTTTTTGTGACCTTGATACCTAATATGGTATCCACTTGCCCAAGATCTTTCATTTTAAATGTGGAAGATAGAAACTTTTTTGTTTCATTTATGCCTTCCATGTGATTACTTATGATCAACATATCATCCACATAAAGGCATATAATCACAACATGTCTTTCATGTTCCTTCGAATATAAGCACTTATTAACACTATTGTGTTTGAATCCAAATGACATAATTGTCAAATCAAACTTCTCATGCCATTTTTTCGGTGTTTGCTTTAAACCATATAATGATTTAACTAATTTGTATACTTTCTTTTCATTTCCGGGGAGAACAAAACCTTCAGGTTGTTCCATATAAACCTCCTCATCAAGGTCCCCATTCTAGAAAGCTGTTTTAACATCCATTTGATGTATATGCAAATCATAAATGGAAGCTAAGGCAAACATTATTCTTATAGATGTAATGCGTGCCACGGGTGCATATGTGTCAAAATAATCTATTCCTTCCTTTTGTCGATATCCTTTGGCTACTAGTCGGGCTTTAAAGGTATTGAGAGTACCATCCGTGTCGTACTTCTTTCTAAATACCCATTTACATCCTATAGGTTTAGAGTCATTCGGTAAATCAACAAGTTCCCAAGTATTGTTAGACATTATTGAATTCATTTCATCTTTTATAGCATCTTTCCAAAAAATACTATCTCTTGATGTCATAGCCTCTTTATAAGTTTTAGGATCCGTTTCGGTTTGTAGAACATATGGTATTATTCTAATGACACTTTTTATATTTCCTTCAACAAGATAAAGAGAAATAAGTTGAGAGTCTATTTCATCCAGTCCTAATACTTTTTCTTTTCGTGTTCTTTTGCTTCTACGAAGTTCATTAGGATCATTAACACCTTTAGAGGATGTTTCTCCAAATGATCTTGTAGAGTTTGGAATCTCTTCATTTGATTCCTTAATATTTTTATCCGAAGATAAAGAATCTTCAAAGAACTCTACTTCCCGTGATTCAATTATCACATTGGCCTCCAAATTCAATAATCGATATGCTTTACTATTTGAGGCATATCCAACAAATACACATTTGATCCCTCTTGGACCAAGTTTTGTTCGTTTAGGATCTGCGTTTTTGCAATAAGCAAGACACCCCCACACTTTGAAGTAACCAATATTTGGTTTTCTTCCTTTCCATAATTCATATGGAGATACTTTTGTAAATTTTGAAGGAACTCTATTTAATATATGACATGCACTAAGTAATGCTTCACCCCAAAGATTAAATTACAATTTAGAATATAACAACATTGCATTAATCATTTCAACAAGTGTCCTATTTTTTCTTTCCGCCAAACCATTTTGTTCGGGTGTTCTAGGTGCACTACATTGATGAATTATGCCATGTTGTTCACAAAAAGTTAAAATCACTAGAGAAGTATTCACCTCCTCTATCACTCCTAAGAATTTTTATTTTCTTATTTAAGTAATTTTCAACTTAATTTTTATATGTTTTGAAAGTTTCAAAAGCCTCATCCTTATGTTTTAATAAATAAACTAAGTAAATCTAAAAAAATCATTAATAAATGTTATGAAATATCTATTTCCACCCCTTGTTAACATACCATTTAATTCACATATGTCGGTATGCACAAGATCTAATAATTGATTTGTTCTAGTTACACTATGAAAAGGTTTCTTAATCATCTTAGATTCTACACAAGTTTTGCATTTATAAACTTTGTTTTCATCATAAGATATTAAGTCACACATTTTCATTCTTTTCATAGAATTATTGCATATATGCCCTAATCTACCATGCCACAATGTAAAGGAGTCAAGCATATAAGCAGAATTTACTTTATTCATATTTTTATTGTCAACGGTACATAGTTTGACCATTCCATCACTAGAATAACCCTTTCCAACAAAGATCCCATTATGGGATAATACAAGTTTACCGGATTCATAAACACTTTTGATTCCGGGTTTTCCCAAAAGATCACCACTAACTAGGTTCCTATTCATGTCCGGAACATGGAATACATTAGTGAGAGTAACGGTTTTTCCGGATGTGAAGATGTCTACACTTCCTTTTCCAACCACTTTGGAGCGGCCTTCATTACCCATTTGTATTTCATGTTCATCTTCCAAGTCATGATAAGTTTTAAATAAAGACTTATCATAACACACATGTATGGTGGCACAAGTGTCATACCACCATCCTTGAACCTTTCCTTTTATAGTGTTGACTTCACATATTGTAGCCACGATGTTGTCATCTTCAATGGAGTTTATTTTATGTTCACCATTGGATTTCTTCTTATGCCTGCACACCTTGGCCCAATGACCGGGTTTTCCACAAACATAGCATGGCCCCTTTGGTTTTGGTTTAAACTTCCCTTTGTCCTTTTTTGGACAAAGAGGATTAAACTTTTCCTTGTAGGAGTATTCGGCCCTTTCAATAGCATTTGCTTTTGATTTGGCTTTATAAGAATTCTCATTCTTGTCCCTCATTCTCGATTCTTCTTCAATGCGTAGATGCTTTTGTAATCGTTCCAAAGTAAAGTCTTCGGAGTTATGAAGAATCTTCCTCCGGTATCCTTTCCAAGCACTTGGAAGTTTGGCAATAATTGCCCCCACTTGAAAGGATTCCGGGAGTTCAATTTTGACCGCTTTCAATTTGTTGACAAGTACTTGTAATTCATGTACTTGAGGGAGAATAGGAATATTGTCCAAAAATTTAAAATCAAAATATTTTGTGATTAAAAATTTCTTGGTACCTTCTTCTTCCGCCTTGTATTTGTTTTCCAATTCTTTCCAAATATCTCTTTCCGAAGAAGTGTTGATGTAGAGATCATATAACCGGTCCGACAAAGCGTTCAAAATATGTCCACGACATATTAGTTCATCCTCTTGTCTTTTCTTCCTCTCGGCCCTTATTGCATCCGTGTCCGTCTCCGCTGGTTCCGCTAAAGGTTCCAAATCCGGATCCAAAATGATGTGATCCGGACCAGGCATCGAAGGGTGAAGTCGAGCCATCAACAATATGATAGTGATCTACGTACAAAACGGAGCAAGTTCCATGTTGGGGACGAGCCGAGAAGAGGGACGGATCGAGCCGAATCGAGTACACGAAATTGTTTATGCAGAAAAGGCCTTACGGCCGTAATGGAAATCCTTCACGGCCGTAAATCATGTAATCACAGCCGTAAAAGCTATTGTCACGGCCATAATCAACTATCAAGGGAAAAGGCCAAATTTCAGGCAGAACAGGTCTTACGGCCGTAATGTCCAGTCTTACGGCCGTAAAATTCAAACCGGAGGAATTTCACGGCCGTAAACAATGTGTCACGGCCGTAACTAATATCACAATTTTAATCAGAAAGGCCTTTACGGCCGTAAGAGGTTTCGTCACGGCCGTAAACAAGCTGCGCCAGATTTTTCGGAATTTTCAATTATTTTATTTCCTTTTTTTGGTTTTTAGGTTATTTTCCTATTTTAGAATTTTAGTCTAATTAGAATTCTATTTTGAGTAAGTTAGATGCTAGGTTATTTTGTTTATTTATACTCCTTCCATTCATTGTAAAAAAAAAACAGTTAAGTTTTAGTTTTGAATATTGAATTTGAGTTGAGAGAGTTTTCTCCAATTAAAAGGTTGAGGAGTCCCTTTTGTGTTCTTCAAGAATAAATCCGACTTATCAAATATTGTGAAATATTTGTGGCGTTGTACTTATCAAATATTCGCGAGAATATTTGTGGCGTGTCCGATTAGAATCTTATCGAGGAAATTAACAAGTCCTTGTGGTGTTTCGAAAACCTTGGTTCTTCAATCCGCATCGTCAATTTATTGCGTCGTGATTGTTGGGTCCAGGTCCTACCGTCAATCTTATTTTAATTTCCGTCTATTTATTCGTGTTCTTGTTATTTTTCGTGTCAGATCTGATTTAGATCTTTCCTAGGGTTTTAAATATCGTTATTCCGCGTGTTCGACGAGATTCCCCGACTGGGATCGCGTCATCTGGTATCAGAGCTTGGATCTATTTCAGATTCTTGCGTTTCTTGAATTTTTTTTTCGTGTTCTTCGCGTTCTTCGTGTCAGTCATAAATTTTTCCAGTTTGATCCATAAGAGTCAGTCCCAAAAATTCAAAAGTGTTTTTCTTGTTCATTTCTCGTCCAAATCCAATTCCGTTTTTTCTGTCATACTCGTAGTCCAATTCTCTGGCAGAAGAGAAAAAAATCGAAAATTTCATTTTTTTCATATTCCAAATTTCCATGTCTCGCGGGGAGAGATCTTCATCAATGGGTGACAACAAACGTCCCGAAAGAGGGAATAAGATATTGGAGCAGGGAGTTGAATTATTAGCAGAGATGCAGACCAAATTTAAGAAGGTAATGGCTAGGATGGATAAAAGAGATGCGATGATTGCCCAATTGAAAAAGGAGCAATCGCGAACTGACTCTATGGCTAGGAGGAGTAGTAAGCATGAAAGTCATGCTAGGTACGGAGATGGGATGGATGAAAGGACATTGAAGCAAAAAGAGACATCAAAACGGGAGAGTAGTGATCATGTTCACAAAAGGAGGGAGGAACCGACAACCAAAGGTAAAAATAATTCTGATTCCAAGCCTCTTAAGGATAAAAATATTAAGTGCTTTAAATGTTTGGAACGGGGTCACATTGCACTTGATTGTCCACGTAAAAAGGTTAGGTGTGATAGTAAAGGGGCTAAAAGTGTTGTGGTGGATGAGTCAATTATTGATAGGCATGCTCTTAGCATTAAGCGTAAGGCGAATGTTTTGGAAAATGTGGATGGGCAAAGAGATAATATTTTTCGCACTAGATGCTTAGTGGATAAAAAAGTTTGTAGCTTGGTGATTGACGGGGGAAGTTGTACTAATGTAGTTAGTACAATGTTGGTGGAAAAATTAGGCTTACCTTTAATAAAACATCCAACACCTTATAAATTACAATGGTTGACTGAGTCGGGGGAAGTTAAGGTAAAGAGGCAGGCCTTGGTGACATTTTCTTTTGGTGGGTACTCGGATGAGGTAATTTGTGACGTGGTGCCAATGCAAATTAGTCACATACTGTTGGGGAGACATAGGCAACATGAAAGGGCTGTGCTACATGATGGGTATACGAATAGATACAGCTTGGTAAAAGGGGGGAAAAAGTTTACTCTAATGCCACTATCCCCAACTGAAGCCCTGAAAGATCAATTGAAGGTCAAAAGTGAGTTTGAGGGGAAAAATAAGAGAATTGAGGCCACGACCTCAGAAAAAGGAGAGGGAGTGGAAACTAAAGAAAAGAGAGTTGAGGCCACGACCTCAGAAAAATGAGAGGGAGTGAAAAATAAAGAAAAGAGAGTTGATGTTCAAACTTCAGAAAAAGGAGAGACTGAGTGCAAAAAGCAAAAGAAAAGAGAGTCTACCTCAAAATTGAGTCTATTTGCACTTACTCACGCTAACAAACCCCTCCCCAGTTCTTTAAAATCTGTTTTACAGGTACCGAAGTCAAGCCATGAACTTAAGGCGGGAAAGAAATCCGTTGGCAAAAATGAGCAGGCTAAAAGTCTAAAGGATCGCACAACGCTTAAACATGATCATCGAGCCCAGAAAAGCAGAAGGAGTTTGAAAAGCCGACCAAAATTGGATTCGAGGTCGAATCCTTTTCAAGAGAGGGAGTATGATGTGATCCGGACCAGGCATCGAAGGGCGAAGTCGAGCCATCAACAATATGATAGTGATCTACGTGCATAACGGAGCAAGTTCCATGTTGGGGACGAGCCGAGAAAAGGGACGGATCGAGCCGAATCGAGTACACGAAATTGTTTATGCAGAAAAGGCCTTACGACCGTAATGGAAATCCTTCACGGCCGTAAATCATGTAATCACGGCCGTAAAAGCTATTGTCACGGCCGTAATCAACTATCAAGGGGAAAGGCCAAATTTCAGGCAGAACAGGTCTTACGGCCGTAATGTCCAGTCTTACGGCCGTAATGTCCAGTCTTACGGCCGTAACATTCAAATCGGAGGAATTTCACGGCCGTAACTAATATCACAATTTTAATCAGAAAGGCCTTTACGACCGTAAGAGGTTTCGTCACGGCCGTAAACAAGCTGCGCCAGATTTTTCGGAATTTTCAATTATTTTATTTCCTTTTTTTGGTTTTTAGGTTATTTTCCTATTTTAGAATTTTAGTCTAATTAGAATTCTATTTTGAGTAAATTAGATGCTAGGTTATTTTGCTTATTTATACTCCTTCCATTCATTGTAAAAAAAAAACAGTTAAGTTTTAGTTTTGAATATTGAATTTGAGTTGAGAGAGTTTTCTCCAATTAAAAAGTTGAGGAGTCCCTTTTGTGTTCTTCAAGAACAAATCCAACTTATCAAATATTGTGAAATATTTGTGGCGTTGTACTTATCAAATATTCACGAGAATATTTGTGGCGTGTCTGATTAGAATCTTATCAAGGAAATTGACAAGTCCTTATGGTATTTCGAAAACCTTGGTTCTTAGCAGATGACGCGATCCCAGTCGGGGAATCTCGTCGAACACGCGGAATAACGATATTTAAAACCCTAGGAAATATCTAAATCAGATCTGACACGAAAAATAACAAGAACACGAATGAATAGACGGAAATTAAAATAAGATTGACGATAGGACCTTGACCCAAGATTCACGACGCATGAAATTGACGATGCGGAATCGAGATCCAAGGTTTTCGAAACACCACAAGGACTTGTCAATTTCCTCGATAAGATTCTAATCGGACACGCCACAAATATTCTCGCAAATATTTGATAAGTACAACGCCACAAATATTTCACAATATTTGATAAGTCGGATTTGTTCTTGAAGAACACAAAAGGGACTCCTCAACCTTTTAATTGGAGAAAACTCTCTCAACTCAAATTCAATATTCAAAACTAAAACTTAACTGTTTTTTTTTACAATGAATGGAAGGAGTATAAATAAGCAAAATAACCTAGCATCTAATTTACTCAAAATAGAATTCTAATTAGACTAAAATTCTAAAATAGGAAAATAACCTAAAAACCAAAAAAAGGAAATAAAATAATTGAAAATTCCGAAAAATCTGGCGCAGCTTGTTTACGGCCGTGACGAAACCTCTTACGGCCGTAAAGGCCTTTCTGATTAAAATTGTGATATTAGTTACGGCCGTGACACATTGTTTACGGCCGTGAAATTCCTCCGGTTTGAATGTTACGGCCGTAAGACTGGACATTACGGCCGTAAGACCTGTTCTGCCTGAAATTTGGCCTTTTCCCTTGATAGTAGATTACGGCCGTGACAATAGCTTTTACGGCCGTGATTACATGATTTACGGCCGTGAAGGATTTCCATTACGGCCGTAAGGCCTTTTCTGCATAAACAATTTTGTGTACTCGATTCGGCTCGATCCGTCCCTCTTCTCGGCTCGTCCCCAACATGGAACTTGCTCCGTTTTGCACGTAGATCACTATCATATTGTTGATGGCTCGACTTCGCCCTTCGATGCCTGGTCTGGATCACATCACAAAATGTAGAAGATCTTCAATGCGATGAGTAGAAATTTTAACTTGTCTTGCCAACGCGTGAAGTTTGTTCCATCAAATCTATCGAGCCTCACAAGATCTTTGTTCATCAATTTGATAGTTGCAAGAGATGTTTCATTCTCCATGGAAAAAATATAGTTTGAGTTTGTTGGAAATATGGTGTAGGAGAATGAATAAAATGATAAAAACAACAAGAATTGATGAAGGAAATGTAAGGCTCAAACACGTGAAATACGTTGTCCTCAAACTATATTTGCGCCCACCGGGATCAAGTTTACTTTTGGGATTATTGCAAATAGGTTTGAAGGATTAATCAAGCCTTTCCTTCAAGTTCAAATAAAGCAAAATAAGAACTTGAAACAAAAACAAGAACACTAAAATTGGAATGATGAACTGGAATAATTTGGATATCAATCTTGATTCAAAATTGTTAAAAGGTTATTTGGTATGAAGAAGAATCACTTATTTATAGATATCCAAACACCAATCACGAATTGGTGTCATCTTTCCATGAAAAGGTGGAATGTTTCTCCAAAATGTGCCAAATTCAAATAATTAACGGTCAAAATTTTATACCGTGCGACCGCATGGTTGAACCATCATGGGGTCGCACGGTTCTACCCACAAATAGCACGTCAAAAACGACGTGTGGTCGCACGATTTTTGTACCGTGCGGCCGCGCGGTTATAAATGATGCCACCTTTGATTTTTCATTTCCGTTTCTTTTCAAAATCATTCCTTTATTTATCATTAATCTCACACACACACATATATATCCAACAGTAATGACAGATTTAAAATAGAGGAAAAATAAGTGCAGTTCATGATAGTTTCCCTTCAAATAACTATAAAACTATAATGTACAAATCTATATGAACAATAAAACAATATGAATGAATAAAGTAAACAAATGGGAACACATTTTGGGGAATTGTAGAGAATGTTAATTAAAATATATTAGTGGATAATTATTATTTAATTATCTCATAACTACTGACGTGTATAATGAGCAGGTTATTCATAAGTTGAATATAAATAAGACAATATGAATAAAATAAACTATAAAACTATAATGTAAAAATCTATGTGAACAATAAGACAATATGAATAAAATAAACAAGTGGGAACAAAGTAGGGGGAAGGGTAGAGAATGTAATAACAAACCCACATAAAAGACCAATCCAACGTATAACTCCTATTCACATTAAAGTACCTTGTGGAGTTTATTACCATGTAACCAATTGGCTCCAACGTTTTTCAATTTCTCATGTTGAACCCTCGATGCACATGAAACATTACAATTAAAAATCAATCCAATTTCAAATATCTAACAGCCTAAGTCTACTTTCCTATGTTCTTAAAATGTCAAAAAATATAAAATGAATGGATCATTTGTTAGAGTACAGCATGTCTCCCAACTTTGATGGTTAATTACAATTTTTACCCTACAATGCTGATTCTCCCCAAAAATAATGATGTAGCAATATTCTATATGTAGGGTACACGAATTCATGCTACCGTTAAATGAAACTTGACCAAGGAATTCAAGTCTCAAATTCATGAAGGGATGTTATATTTGATGCGTCACTTTGTTGTTGGCTGCAACAATACCAAGTTCAAGGTTATGGACCATAAATATAAGCTTAATTTTATGATGAAGTCGGAGGTCCGCGAAGTTACTGATAGCACATTCCCTTCCAAAATTTATGACTTCAGGCCGTTTGGCGATTTACTTAATGCTACTGAAACTAATGAGTCCAGACTGTTTGATAATTTTGTTATTTTTCGTTCTTCACGTGGTTTATATATTTGTCAGACTTTATATTTCATTTTTTCGAGCTGTATATTTCTTTAAATGGCTGTTTATTTGATTACTAAGTTAATTTCCAAAATATTGCTATTAAGATATAATTGGAAAGGTGGTTGCGAAAGATACGGTACTATCAAAAGACATATTTGGGAGGACTACCAAAATGATTAATGTAATCTTAGAGGATTTGGAGTACGTTTATTCACTCTCATTATTTCAATTGGTAATTGGTTGTCTTGCACCATGTGGGTTGTTTTTTAATTAAAGTTATCCCTTTCAATATACGGGCATAATCTGTTATCTTGCACCTTGTAGGGTGATTATGCATAGTATGTTGGCAACATATTGGAATCTAATAATCCAAAACCAGCAATTATGTTGCTTCAAATGTGCCGGGCTAAAAAATATAGAGGTTACTATATTTACTGTTATTATTATTGTGTTTGTATATCTTTATCTTTATATTTATTATTTATTGTTATTATTGTAGTGTTTATATATCTTGGTCTTCAGTATCCTTTGCTTTTCTCGTATGGGGAGGATGGATATCGGAAAGATGTTCCCTTGAGGTACTCTAATACAACTCCTTCGAATAGAAGGAAGAAGATTACAATGAGAGAGTTTTTTTTCTTACAGATTGCAAGAAAGGGAATGTGAGACTTCAACTATTTTATTGGTTAGAAGGTTGTTCCAGCAATTCATAGTCGATGCATACACAATGGTCGAATCTTCACGTTTATCGTATATACGTGCTAATCAAAAAAATCTTAGATTTGATATGTATAAAGGTTTGACGGAAGTAATTTTACGAGGTGAAACGAATCCTTCTTCTCAAGGAAAGCGTGTGATTTTGCCCTCATCTTTCACCAGTGGAGCACGATACATGATCCAGAATTATCAAGATGTAATGGAAATATGTGAGTGGGATAGTTATCCTGACTTATTCATTACATTTACATGCAATCCGAAGTGGCCAGAGATTGTGCGTTTTGTTGAACAAAGAGCTTTGAAACCTGAGGATCGACCAGACATACTTTGCAGAATATTCAAGGTGAAGTTGGACCATTTGATAAGAGATATTAGAGTAAACAAAATTTTTGGAAGAGTCAAAGCAGGTAATTTTATATATTAATAATTTAGTTATGTGTCATTTCAATAAATTAATTCTGTTTTTCAAAGATTCATCCCAAATATAATACTCAGTTTGTCTAGCAGTTATATATACAATCGAGTTCCAAAAACATGGTTTGCCACATGCACACATATTACTCTTTCTATACCAAGAAAACAAATATCCATCTAGTCAAGATATTGATAAGATCATTTCAGCCTAAATTCCTGATGAGGCTACTGATCCTGTGTACTACAACACCGTGAAAAATTTGATGATGCATGGGTCCTGCGGCAACGTAAAAAAAATTCTACATGTATGTTGGACGGAAAATGCTCTAAACATTTTTCAAAGAGGTATATAGATTGCACTATTGTTGATGAAGATGGTTATCCAATTTACCCGAGGAGGGACAACGGTAGAACAATTAAAAAAAAATGGGATTGAGTTGGATAATAAATATGTGGTGCCGCATAGTCGCTTTTTACTTCTGAAATACTGTGCTCATATTAATGTTGAATGGTGCAATCAATCCAGGTCCATAAAGTATCTCTTCAAATTTGTCAACAAATGTCATGATCGTGTTACTACAACATTTTATCGGAGTACGGAAGATAATGCTGTGGAAAGTCAGGTTTATGAAATAAATATGTACTAATGATTGTCGGTACATCTCACCATGTGAGGCTGCTTGGAGAATATTTGGATTTGATATTTATTACAGAGATCCTCCAGTAGAAAGATTGCATTTTCATCTTCCGAATGAGCAAAATGTTATTTTCTCAGATTCTAATGCAATAGATGATGTCATGAGTAAGCCTACAGTGAATTCGTCAATGTTTTCAGGATGGATGGAAGCAAAACATAAATACCCTGAAGTAAGGTCTTTAAGGTATGCAGAGTCCCCAACTAAATTTGTATGAAAGTAGTCCTTGAGGGAGTGGCATCCACGGAAGCGGGGATTTTCAATTGGATGTATTTTTATGTGCCTCCTGGATCCGGGGAACAGTATTATTTGAGGATTTTACTTCACATAGTTGGAGGACCAACAAGTTATGAAGAGATGAAATGCATAAATGGTGTTCAATATAATTCATTCAGAGATGCTTGCTACGCTCTAGGTTTGTTGGATGATGACAAAGAGTATGTGGACGGGATAGTTGAAGCAAGCCACTAGGGGTCTGCAAACTGTTTAAGAATGTTGTTCGCAACGTTGTTATATTCTGATTCTCTTTCAAGGCCTGAATTTGTATGGAAAGAATGCTGGCGATACTTTTCAGATGACATTCTGTATAGGCAACGCAACATTTTACAGCATATAGGTAATACATTCTCCTTATTCGTTATATAAAGTATAATTTTAATACATAAAATTTAATGATTCTAATTGTACCATTTCATATCTATTAACATACAGATTTGGAACTCAGTGACGATAAATTAAAAGATTATACTTTAGCAGAGATTGAAAAAATACTGCGGAGTACTGGGAAAAGTTTGCGTGATTTTCCAACCATGCCTTTCCCTTTGGCTGTTGATCTATCTGTTCTCCAAAATAGGCTAATTCAAGATGAGTTGCGTTACAACGTAGGCATTTTTCCAGAAGAACACGATAGATTTGTATTGAATTTAACGAATGAGCAACGAAATGTCTATGAAACAATCATTCATGCTGTCGATAAGGGTGAAGGTGGGGTTTTTTTTTTCTTTACGGATATGTAGGTACATGAAAGACATTTGTATGGAAATATCTGCAGCAATACGATCTAAGGGAAGAATTGTACTTACTGTTGTGTCAAGTGGTATAACATCTCTTCTTCTACCAGGCGGTAGAACTGCTCATTCTAGATTTGCTATTCCTCTAACTCCCACCGAAGATTCAACCTGCAACATCAAACAAGGTAGTCCTCTCACTGAGCTAATCATCAAAATTGATCTTATCATTTGGAACGAAGCTCTTATGATGAATAGATATTGTTTTGAAGCGTTGGACAAGACCACGAGGGATATATAAAGATTTAGCAATCCACTAAGTTTCAAACAACACAACCGTTCGAGGTAAAACAGTTGTTTTCGAAGGAGATTTTAGACAAATATTACCGGTCATTCAAAAGGGTACCAGGCAAGATATCGTGCTTGCAACTATTAACTCCTCATACTTATGGCAACATTGTAAAGTCTTGAAATTGACGAAGAACATGAAGCTCCAAAGGCCAAACTTAGACATTGATCCTGAAGAGTTAAAATCCTTCTCAGCCTGGATTTCAAGCATTGGAGATGGTACAATTGGTGGGCCAAATGATGGACATGCTTCGATTGAAATACTTGATGACTTATTGATAAAAGGGACAGACAATTTAGTTGCCTCAATAGTGGAGAATACATATTCAAACTTCTCTGAAAGAGTTAACGATCCTGCATATTTGCAAGAAAGAGCCATTTTGTACCCAACTTTGGAGGTTGTTGAGACAATTAATGAGTACATAGTTTCTCTTAATGAAATAGAGGGAAATACATATTTAAGATCTAATGCAGCTTCCAGATCAGATTCCTGTATTGATTCTTTTTGAATGATCTACATACTCCGGAGTTCTTGAATAGTATAAGATGTTCAGGTGTATCTAATAATGAGTTGATGTTGAAGGTTGGTACTCCTGTTATGTTGTTAAGAAATATTGATCATTCTGCTGAATTGTGCAATGGGACCAAACTGGTCATAACAAAACTGCAACAACATATTTTGGAAGCTAAGGTCATCACGGAAAGTAATACAGGACATAAAGTGTTCATACCAAGAATGACTTTAACCCCATCAGATCCAAAACTACCCTTTAGATTTCAAAGAAGGCAATATCCATTGATTGTGTCGTATGCTATGACTATCAACAAAAGTCAAGGTCAATCGCTATCACATGTAGGGTTGTATTTGAAAAAGACTGTTTTCAGCCATGGTCAACTTTATGTTGCAGTTTCTAGAGTTGCAAACCGTTCAGGGTTGAAGATACTTACTTGTGCTCAAGATGGAGTATCATCCAATTCAACTACGAATGTTGTATTCAAAGAAGTTTTTCAGAATTTGAATTAATCACGTGATATCATAATACTCTCACATGTTGGATTATATTTGAAAATATCGTATGTGCAACTATCAGTACTAAAATATTGTTTTCATTTTTAACAATTACAGTCACAAGGAACTTTTGCATTCTAAATATATGTCCACCCAATAATCCCTCATGAAAATCTGTTGAGTTTTATGCCTTCCAAGCCGAGCTGAAATTATTACTTTTTTGGATTCGAAAATTAGACCATTTCACATCTTTTCTTTTGAAGTATTCTTGATGTTAAGCTTGAATAGTCTATGTACATGTCGATGATTCCGTAACATTTGTAATAGAATTTCTAAAAGAATGCTTCACCTCTTAAGTTTTTTATTTAATATGATTGTATAATCAACATTTCTTAATAAATTTTCATCGAAATCATTATCATGAATGGTAATCCCGTGCATCGCACGAGTGAAAGAACTAGTATACTATAGTATCCGTTGGGCAAACAATATAGATTAGTTTATAAATTATAAAATTTCTTAAATCACTTTTTAACTATACACATTTTCTCTTTTCAATTTTCAATCACTATTTTTTACCTCAAAATCATAAATAAATCAATTTATAAACCAAACAGTATTACCAAACAAATGCATTAGAAAAGTGTCTAGAGTAAATGATTGGTTGATTGTACCAGACCTAATCTAAATTAAAACTTGCAATGAGAAGTGCTAGTTGTACAATTAGGTAAATCCGTTGTTGACAATCCTCTCGCATAAGAGTTGTGAGGTCGCTTATAATTAAAGTAAAGAAAATGATTGATTGATTATACCTGACATAATCTATATTAAAATTTAACTTGGGAGTGTTAAGTTTATGAAAAGTGGTAGTTGAATAATGGGAAAGCTCGTTGTTGACAACCTCCTCCCATGAGGGTTGTGGGGTCACTGACTGATCTAATCTAAAATTGGTACCGGTTTGCTAAAATGGCGGTTTGGAAATGGAGAGTAATGTGCAAGAACAATGTCAGTCATTTTCTTCTGCCAAAATTAAAATGACATCACTGCAGTTGGATACAAAGTCTCACAACTACATTCCTGCTATTGACATACCAATTGTACAAAATTACGTCTAACTAGCTCTTCCAGAAGCCATCCCAAAATCCCCCAACTCTCCAAAAGAATAGAAGAAAATGAATTGGACAAAACAATCAACAGATCACCTTTGGCCACAACAAATATTTGACTACTCTGCTCCTAACACCACTGACCCGTATGTACAACATTTGGAGGGAAAATAAATGGAATAGGGAACAAAATATCTAATGTTGACTGATATTCTGTTCTCTTGAAAATTGGCCTGGCTAAGAATGGAAGACGATAGCTCTAAAAATGATCTGCCTGGAACTTGGAAACAGTGTGAAGGCAGCGTTTGGGAAATAATTTGCTGGGTGGCGGATGGAGCATTTGGAAAAAATTGTTGATAGCTGAGCCTACTGGAACCTTGCCCCAATTGACTATACACAGAAAGACCTCAGCATATCTCTTCATGACGCACCATTACTCCTTTCTGAGGACGACTAATTTCAGCACAAGAATTCTTCTGTCCGTCCTGTTTATTAGCGTGTGCCCATGTATATTGTTTGGAAAATTCACAAGTTATCACTTATCACTGCATCAAGACATCCAGAACATGTGATTAAAAAAATTAGAAACCTTTTTTTCCCCAAATGTGAGCTTCTCTGTAGGACAAATTTATAGCAGTTGATAATACGAAGTACCTGCTGTTGCTGCTTGAAGTTTGCAGTTGAAGATGAACTTGATCTACCACTCTCACTGTATGGCGAGTTATGGCTTCTCATTTGCGGAAATGAATAGCACAAGCCATGAGAATATTGGTCAAGGGAACCAAAACCCGAACCTGGCTGGTTGCTGTACCAGTGCTGATGGGCCGATGAGGAATACCCGTGAGAAATGTAATAAGATGAAGTATGGTGCTCTTCTTGGCAAAATGCACGAGGAATTTTCTGATTTTCAAAATCAAAAGATCTTGAACTAAAATGCTGGTCTTGTGGGAAGATGCAAGGTGATACTGCACGAGATTGACCATTGTATGAAGAACAAGATAGTGAACTGTATGTCCCAAACTCCAAACTTGGCGACCGGCCCCTGTCAGACAGCCTAACTGGCTGTTTCATTGTCGAGTCTTCAATAGATATTCCTTGTTGTGCACCAAGCTCTAATATCTGTTTCTCATCAAGTCCTAAGCTCATGATCAGACTCCACAGATTTCTGTGTGCTTCTCTTTGGTTGTAAATAACTTGATCTCTCATTGCCATTTCAAGTTGAAGCTCGGTATTAGCAATTCCCTGCATATGTTATGTTATAATTATAAAGGCTTTGTACATAGGGAAAGAGGAGGAAAATTGCCCAGAGTTGAAAGGGAGCCATCTTTCTGAACTGAAAAGAACATCAAGTGTGATCAACAAGGAAATGGTACTCCCTAGTATTAATTTTGAACATAAAATTTATAAATTATATTTCTTCTGACAAGAGTTAAGCATGAAGAAAGGATAGCCCAGATTGAAGTTTCTGTCAAATGAATATGTAAATATCAAAATATGTTTTGTTTACCAGCAGCCTGTATTGACTTAGAATCCGCAAATACGTTTTGTTTCCATTGTTTCTAATGGACTCCTCCGTCCTATTTTGTAGTTGGCACCGGTGCTCTTCATTTGCTTCAATTTCCTGTGTATGCAGAAATAGTAATAATGTTTACGCGAACCAGAGATCAAATATAGAAGACATGGAACAATTAGGAGTATCACCTTTTGATAACTGACACCAAGCTCATCGTTGTCACGAATGTTATCAAGAATAACTTGACGCCGTGCTTGTAAAGCCAGTACAACTGCTCCATCTTTTTCAATAGACTGCAATGATAACAATTGATAGTGCTTAAAAATAGACATTACACAAATTAGTATTCAATATAAAATGAACTTTACAAAATTTAGACAGAACTATCCCTAGAGGAGGTGACAGAGGACAAAAAGACAATATTGACTGGCAACTGCTATGCAGAAGATTTGAAAATTCCTATTATTTTTTAATCTTACAAGAAGCAAGAAAATTTTGGCTGAAGAATTACGGGGTCAACATTCAAGATTTGCAGCTTAGATATCAAGAATCTGTAATTCCCCACCATCTAACCTGTTGTTTGGCAATAGCGTCATCGAGGTGTTGGAGTTCAGTGCGATTGCGGAGATTAGTTTCTTCAAGCTCAAACAAAGCCTTCTGTAAATTTATCCTCTCCTGAACATTTTCACTAGTTTCTTGGCTCAATACGTTCAACCAAGAGAGTTCATCATCAGCTGCTTTTTCAGTAGGCTTGGCACTTAGTTGTGAGTCTTTTTCAGCTAATTCCTTCCTCAATCGGCTAACCTCACTCTGCAAAATACAATATGGTGTGTCCTTATATTAGACAAGGAACTATAACCCAAACAACAAAGATGCTAAAAATCAGTAATTACCTGAAGACTATCAATCATCTTTTGATAGTCCGATACATGTGCATTAACCGTACCTATATTTTTCTGAAAAGTATGGTAATAATTATCAATATAAACGTCTAGCAATTTAAGCTAATCGAGTTATCGGGATATTAGTACAAAAGAAAAAAAATGTAGAATGACTGATATATAGATAAAAATAACTAATTACATGAATCATCAAACTAACATGTTATTCTATAATCAGGAAAGTGTTTTGGGCAAAGAATTCTCAATTTTGCAACAAGAAATCACTTTGGGCTCATCGTCAAAAACTCAAAACCAGGTATATCATCAAAATGAGGTTTTTTTTTCTCACCTGGATATGCGTCTTAATTTCCTTTGCTCGGTCAGCATACTTCAAAGTATTGACAGTATGGAGATACTGACTGTCAGCTGGTGACACAGTGGAAATCATTATTGTTTGAGAATTACCACTCAGACCATCTTTAAGAATCCGTGTCAACTTGCTGGAGTAAAATTAAGGTTAGCTGCATTAGTTGGAAAAATACAGAGACGACGACGACGACGACAACAAAAATAATAATAATAATAATAAATGAGCTACCTATTGCAGTTTTGTGTGTGAGTGTTAGAGAGAGATTGACCTGTTGCGATAAGGAACGTAAGCTAGACCCTTCTTCTGTTGTTTCCCCAAAGCGTTTATGCAATTTGCCAAAGCAAGAAGTGATCGATTGATATTGGCACCATCTCTCAATTTTTGGCCAGCACTGTTTGTTTCAGATGCTCGTTCACTGCATTATGTATTTTCATAATAATAATTGCACACCTTTAAATAAAGCAGGATGGAAACCATAGGGGAAAAAAATAACAGAATAGAGGGTGACCTGCCAGCAAGATCTACAAGTGCAAGTTTTCCCCTAATAACCTGATTAGAATACTTCCTTTGCTGTTTTCTTGTCACACTTATCTCCAAAACTGCATGTGATCTGTCAAGTAGACATTAAAACATGTGACAAATCATGCAGAAAAAACAATATGCTATTATTGGATTGCCAATATCATGGAAAAAGGCTCTTCTCATTGTCTTTTGCAATTATCAATGTAACCTTTCATAGATCAGCTCTTGGACTTCTCCTAGCAATATTAGATATTTTAATGGGCTAGTTTCTAGTAAAACTATAAAGAAGCTGACTGCAATATCCAAAAAGGGAGCCGAGTGTCAACTAAGTGTATAAGAAATTGCTAAAACCATTGTCAAATGGTGGAGTATTCGAATTGATCTCCAAAGAAGCAACTTTGACCTTGAACGAATACATGAAATGGAGAACAATTAAAAAAAATAATAATAATATGTGATTCTAGTCAAGCTGTTAACTATACCTTTGCAGGGAATTTCATTTAAATTTCTGTCTGTAACTCCATATTGAGAAAAATGTGATTTAATGCAGTCAAAGATTGAAGCAAAACCATTATGCCCAATAAACAGAAGAATTACCCACCGTGAGGAAGTTCCATTAACCTCAGTGCTTTCAGTTTTCCGTCTACTGTTCCCCAAATTTAAAAGTTCAAGGATCCTATCAGCTGAGTTCACCTGTGTACAACATGACTGTTAAGGACTGACAATTCAGGACATTGAGTAAAGCTGATATACCCATTGATAAATAAAAGGAAAAAATGTCCGTAGACAGTACAAGAAGATTTAGCAAAACAAAGCCGGATATGTAGTGCAGAATGGTACTAATTTCCAGGAAAAGATGGGCTCTCAACCACATATAGTGTTCCCTTCTATTTTAGCAAAAACCGGTGATGAATCACTCTGCTGGATAATGCAGACTGAGTTTTTCAGGAATCATTGATATTTAACTTTCTCAGAATTGTATTTATTATTCTTGGAAAATGGAAAATTATGTAACATGATATTAGCATTCAATGAAACAAAACTGTAATCAATTCAGATCCTGCAATCACTGCAAGAATCTTTAGAACCGACTAGTCAATCTGAAGGACAAAGTTATGAAATGAGTATTTATTCTGAAAAGCACTTGACGCTTACATTTTGGTGTATGAAGCTGTTACTAGTAGCGATAAAGCTTGCGCTTTGAGTGATTTTTGTCAAGGCCTATTGCCTTGCAGAGGCATAAGCCATACACCTCAGGAAGACAGAGGTGTGTGCACTCCTTGGTCATCTTTTTCTAAGCCTTTTTTCTTTACCAAGCTTAGCTTTTCAGTCTGGTTTTTTTGTGGCTTAAAACAATTCAAGGTTAACCCCAAAAAACTAGACAGAAATGAATTGGATATTGAAAAGGAGAACAAGTGAAGAGTCAGACATGTTGTAGCCTCCTACAACTGAAGTGCAATACCCCTTAAGAAATTGAATTTGCAACATTCTGGTGGCAGATGCACGTGACTTCACCCTTCTTTTCTTTTAAGTTTTTCTTCCAGTTGTCTTTAAGTTTTAGTTCTTCTCGTTGAGTTTCCTTTTCTTTAAGCTCAAATGAAGCAAAACTCTGAATTAGTTGGTTTGTTGTTTCATTTCTTCGATCTTTAAGGAGCAGCTGTTAAAATCAAGCATTGGGAAACCTACGGCTACGAGTATCTTCTCAAATGTGATTGGCAGATTATAAAGGTTTATGCCCTTGTTTGACTTTAATTTTTTGAGAAGTGGTTTTTTGGGAGAATGTGTGCTTTCACATGCAAAATTATTTAATTGGGAGAATGTGTGGTTGTAAATGAGTTGGAAAAAAATTGATTTTGAAAATTTAGAATCGGACAAGGGCTAATGAATCTGCCACAGTTCAGCTTGCTATGGTGATGATACAGACAGAAGGTGGATGAACTGAATCAGCAAAAGAATTTACCTTGATACTTCTAAGGCCAGCAACAATGATTCCAAGCTCAGGATCTTCTCTGAGTTCCAAGTGACCTGATGATTTTTCAAGCAAGTCATAGATGACCTGCATGTGGTAAAGCCAAATATGAGCTGATATTTGTCGCTTGTATCAAACATCAGCAAAAATCTTAACACTTTACCTCATTGTATACTTCAAGGTATGAACAAGTAACTTCAAACTTATCAGAGCTATTGACCTTCTCAATAAGATCAAAGATTGTATTTAGACTGAGAACCATAAGCCCAGGGTCATTTGGAGTTCCAACCATGGTATATGTTTTGCCACTGAGGATGTTCATATAGAAGACAAATTAGATGTCAAATTTATATGAACTACTTTTTGGCAGATAATATGCCAACTTCGAAAAACCAATCCAAGTAGTATCAGCCAGAAAAGACATCTTCAATCTTTTAGTTTGTTATTTATGGCTTCAAAAATTAAACTACCTCCCAGTGGAACCATAAGCAAATACAGTTGCATTAAGACCTTCGACGACCCCAGAAATTGTTGAATGAATACTTCTCTTGTAGACATCCTGAAAGAAAACGGCATAGAGATTACTTGTACAGGCATATTTCAACTCCATTGTCAATGATAATCATATCACCTTTTCAAATTTGAGTGAATTAAGACACTAATGCTATAACTTCCACATTCAAATCAAAATACACTCAAGGGGGGGGGGGGGGGGGGGGGGAACCCCACAGAGAAATCACAATACACGTCTCTTTTCAATATTTTTCAGTTCTCCACGATCAATAGACTGGAATAAATTTATCGGAAAGAAACGTTGCTCTAGAAAACAGTACTAAACACATGAAATCCAATCCCTCTTTTCCACTAGTTCGCTGGCTTGTGAAGCATCATATGACTTAGAGGCGTGAAATTACCAATCAATCAATCATTCCACTGATGAAAGTTCATATGACGATCAAAAGGTTGAATGAATAGATAATGTAATAATATCATATTAGGGCAAAAAATCAGATATTTATTACATATCCATATTCCACACATTACAGGAGCATCAATATACAAATGCCAAAAAATAACACCAATAAGGCAGACTTGGAATATGATTTAAGAGAGTTTTAGACATACCAAATTGGTGGAGTTAGGACCAAAGGCATAATCAAAAGTGTATCTACGTTCCTTTGTTCGATTCTGTATGCGATCTAGGTAGTCCTTCGAAAGGTCAGGATCCAAAACGACCACCTCCTACAATTGCCATTGGTCGTAGATTACTTCATTTCTCCCCGGTTAGTTATATCTCCCTCTCTCTTTTAAATCCAGAAGTGCATTTATAAAAGGATAACAAACCTGATGATTGTGCACTCTAACTATATCACGCCCACGTTCTCTCTCAGTTAATGGCCTACATTTCACAGCAACCTATACTCGGCCAATGAATTGCATAATAAGTCTCCAACCAGTGGAGGATATAAGCAAAACAATAAAATGCTAAAACACAACAAATTTCGCCAAAAATAATGAACATACAGTGAGAGTTGTGGTTTTCTTGGTAGGTGGAGCTCTGATGCTTGGCATCTTCAGTCCACATTCCTTTCCTAGAATTTATCTTGAATCGTTTCTCCAATCTTTGAATACCTTTGCCAATGAAATAACAAATTTCCTCCAAAATTCAATACCCGAAGAAAAGAAAAAGAGGAACAATATTTGTGCTTATCGCAAATAATCAGAAACTAAACTTTCGAATTTTTAAGTACAAACATCGTCATTATGCAGTTCAAACTTCAAATTGAAGGCACAGCTGTCAGGAAAAGAAAATTACAGAAGAAAAACGAAATCCCTGACTTCTGAATTAAATGTGAAAACAGAAACAATAAACCCTTGCTTTAACAAAAATAGCTTTTCAAGCAAACCAGAAGAATAACATCATTCAAATCAAGGGACCTAAACAACAGAACAAAAACAGGAATCACCAAAAAACACGAATCAGATTATTTACACGAACACGCCAGCGTCCGGTAATGATTCCTCAAGAGAAATTTGAATTCAGCTAAAATAACTGGATTCTTGGGAAGTAATTTAAAAAAAAAATGGAAGAAAACAAATCTTCTTGAAATGAGAAACTGAAAACAAAATAAGAAATAAAAAATTCAACAAATTGCTCCGAAGAAATCAATTTTTATCTTTGTAAGCATTCGAGTAAAGCACGAAGCCAACGCATGTATTTAATTTGTAGTAATTGAAAATATTTAATATATTAATTTCGCATGGCAGAAGACGACAGCGTTTATAAATATATTATTTCTACTCTTCAATTTTATCAATGTTTACGTTATTAGTGGAGGGCATGCACTTTTGGGAGCTGGCTGGAGCTGGACCGTTGATTTTGATCTTTTATATGCTTATATGCCCCTGATTGGTTTGGATTAAAATCCAATTAAAATCTCAAATCAAATTTAATAATTAATTTTAACTACATAATTTTATGTAGAATTCATAATTTTTCAACCACACACTCCATAAGTTTTTTCAAAATCTATACCAAAGAGGGGCTGAAGAAAAGTCTGGTGTTTGGGGAAAAGGTATTTTTGGACTTCTCTGACAGGGATAAGCATTTTTGCTAATTGATTAAGATGGGAGTTTATGAGATTCAGTTCGATGATTGGAACTTTGAAAGTGAAAATGACACGCACAAAAGTTTCGGGACCGTAAGTGAAGGTCAATGTAATATCTTGGATCATTTTTAATCATTTATTATAAAATTAACTTTAAGTCAATAATTAGCCCCAATTTGATATTATTATTTAAAAAAATGAGTTTTTACATACTTTTAAGAGAAAATGTTTGGTTAAAAGAAGGACAAATAATTTGAGTTTACATATGAAAATGTGTGGTTAAAATGAGTAATGTTGAAAATGAGTTTCAAATAATAGTTAACAAACATGAACTTATTTTAATCAAATATTTTATGGAAATCTCAATTTTTAATCACAACTTTTCATTAACTTTTATCAGTATTTACTAAAAGATGATTTTATATAAACTAAACAAGAACTAGTAAGACGAACTAAATAGTATAATGCAATATTAGAAAATAAACAAAGTTAAAAAATTATTTATTGTTTGATATTACTAGTTAGAATTTTCTGTATTAGATGCCTTAAAAATATTATCATACATATATTGAATTAACTTTATACAAGTAGACATGGCAACACGGCGGATTCGGAACATGGAAAATTTAGTTCGGTCCATATCTGTCTATGATGCATCAATTTTCTGGGAAGATCGGGTTCAGGTCAGAACAGATCAACCCTAGTCCCAAGGAATTTTTTAGTTTTATTTTTATTTTTATAGATATTTAAAAATAAAATTAATGTGTATTAATTATTTTTTTTATTATTATGAATCAGGATGGACAAACCTCGATAATTCAGATCGGATCAAATATTTTTTTCATCCCTATATATGAATGCTAAAGCATTAATGTTGTGTTCATGCCCATACTCAATGTGGTTCATATAATGGCAAATGCTATGTTGCCAGATTAGATGAATATTATGTTGTCCACCTTCAAATGAAAATGCGTCAAGTATTCGAATAATTTTTAAATGTGACACTTGACACATCGGGCAATAGGGCAAGCATGTTCACATACTAGGGACATTTAAACCATGGAACATTCTGAATTATTAGATCGTCATATGCATTATGATTGTGTCACTTTGTTGATAGGAGAGAAGATTATTCATATCTATTAGTAGATGAATTAAAGGAAATGTTAATCCAATACATAAAATGATTTTAGCATACCCTAATTGAACACTAATTAGTTTTCAGATGATTGAAATTCGATCATAACAAGTGGTGTCAAAACTAGAGTCCAGGATTAGAATCACAAAAACGTAGTATCACTCTTTAAGTTCGTGGTCATGGATTGGATCACTCAAATGATTAATCAAATAATGGTAATTGAATGTCATAAAAGATTTACTCTAAACCCCTATTTGATTACCTCTATTTGCTTGGTAAGTTGGAATCCTTTTCCATTTCACCCACCAAATTAGTGTTTGATTAGTTATTTTTTGAAGGCAAATCAATTCTCTCTTTTTATCACGTGACTCACTTTGCACTCATTTCCTAGAACTTGAATTGGAATTCCCTTGGTCGAGTAAAGAATTGGTTTCCTTGGAATTTGTTAAACAATTTTTGTCTCGTTTGATCATTTTTATTGTTGTTAATTAACTTTTTTTTCCTCAAAAATTAACATTATTATTAAAAAGTACAAATATGTGAAAAAATTAAAAAATATTTTTTTTTTGATTAAATAGTTAAAATTTACTTTATTTGTCATGGAAAATAATGTCAATCAAATAACAAAACTTAAAAAATTTCCCTTTTTCCACCTATAAAATTAAACCAATCAAACTTTCAATTTTCAGGAATTCAATTCTTTGATATTCGTTTTCTTTTCACTCAAATTTCACCCCAACTATTAAACGGACCCTAACTTCATTGGACACCAATTAATTTTTATAAATGAAAAGAATGAAATCATATCGTACAAACATCGTTTAACAATATGATCCTATAAATGTATTTCTCAAATGCCATCATTGTGTTGAATGTAATCTCTACACAGGTTCATCAGGGGATAATTTTCTTTTCAATTTTGTATAACCTCATATTAAAACAATAGTGTCGTCTGAGTTAAATTGAGTAACATTCTAATGTGTGGAAAAAATTCGAGAAGTCGAAGCATACATAATAATAACTTTGCCCTCCTAACCTTCACGATTAAGGGAGTTATGTATTCAATAGAGATAGGGTGGGGGGAGTGGAGGTGGAGATGGGATTCACTGCCACCCACCCCGTAGAGGGTGGGTTTTTGTCAGTGTATGATAAATAACTCTCTTATATACGGATATCAACGAACCGAGTCAAGCTTAACTCTCTTACCTAGAGATGTTAACGAGTCGAACCAAGTCAAAGCTCATCCCTAAAAATAAGGTTTAAACTCGAGTTTTTCCGAATCAAACCAAGTCGAGCCGAGTCGAGCTAAGTCCTAAACTTTTATTTTTTTTATTTTTATAACAAAAATTCATAAATTTGTTATCGAAAATGTATATATACAGGGAGCTAAGCTGAGCCGAGCTCACGGTAAAACCCACCCCATAGGGGGCAGGGTTTGTTTGTGTAGGGTAAATAACTCCCCTACCTAGGAATGTCAACGATCGAGTCGAGTCAAGCCGAGCCAAAGCTCATCTCCAAAAATAAGGCTCGACTCAAGCTTTAAGCTCGAGTTTTTTCTAGCCGAGTCGAGCCAAGTCCATAATTTTTTTCTTTTTTTATAACAAAAATTCATAAATTTGTTATTGAAAATGTATATATACAGCGAGCTAAACTGAGCCAAGCCGAGTCGAGCTCACTGCAGAATCTCAAGGCTCGAGCTTACATTGAGTTTTTTGGGCGTACATTTTTTTACTCGAGCCGAGAACAAGCCCGTCTCTTAAAAAAAAAACTCGACTTGAAATCTCGAGCTCCGAATTGAGCCCGAACAGCTCAAGCTAACGAGTCATTTTACCATCCCTACCCCCACTCTTCACGAGTAGGGGAGCAAAATTTGAATAAGTTTATTTTCACAATCTCATCCAAAATGTGGATAATCTCCTCACATTGAGGTGGGGCCACAAAATTTGAATTTTGTGGCCCCACCTCAATGTGTGTTGGCAAAATTTTTCATAAGAATGATTCATAATGGGACTCGAGACAAACTAAGATGGCGTCAAAAGAAAAGTAACATTTAATGCTCCAACACTCCCCCCAAAATATACTCTATTACTGTATATACAAATCGATGTCATCCAAGGTAATAAAAATCAATTTTTTAGTAGATTTTGATAAAATTTAATGAGATGTATGGTTAAAAAATTGTGAATCCCATAAAAATATAGTTAAAATTAAATATTAATTTTGACTTAAATTAAAATCTAAATTTCTAACAATACTAGACAAGGGCAAAATAATATTGTGTCAAGCATCTTGTTGATGGCTAAATTTTGTTTATAAATAAACATATGTATGTTTGTTTATAAATAAAGAATGTGATATTTTCGAAGTAAAACATGTGGTTGAAAAGTTATTTAGACAAATGTGTATGTTTAAAAATTGATTTAAAAATATGTTGTTTCTAAGTTTAACAGAAAAATGTGTAATTAAAAAGTTGTTTCGAAAAATGTATATAGTTAAAAAAATATTTTGGAAAAGTGTGTTTTTATAAATTGATTTATAATCAACTCTATCAAACATAGAATCACCAATCATCCACATATTTTACCTCGAAAATTATGTTTTATGTTTTTGAACTAAAATATATTGTTGAAAAGTGATTTCGAGAAATGTGCGTGGTTAAAAAAATGATTTTGAAAAATGTACTGTTTTAGTTTAGAGCATCTCCAATGCTTCACACACCGTTGGCCATCAACTATGTGTGAGATGTAGAAATAAAAATTCATGGGTCACAATTTAATATCTCTTTTTTCTTCTCTCTTTTCCACATTCTCCCTCTTTTTCTTCACTTTTCACATATTCCAACTCAATACTCTCCACAATCACACATCCTTCTTCACATCTTTCACTACTTTTTTATCAATTTAGCCTTCGTTCGGCGGCAGGTAATTTTGATTATAAACATTTTTTTTTCAAATCTTGAGGTAAATAAATGGTTAAAAATTGGAAAGAGAAAAGATATGTAGTTAAAAAGTTGTATTGAAAATTTGAATAATTATATAAAAAAAAAAATCATTGCCGCCGAACAGGTTGTTATTTGAAATTGTGTCTATCTCTCTCTTCTTTTCCCTTTTTCTTGCTCTTTTTTCTACTTTAAACATCTGCATCATCTCCACAATCAATAATGCTAGAATCCCAGCAAGCCCAACCGCAGGACTCACCTCCAGTTGGAAAATGACAACCCTGCCCTTGACTTACCATGAATATTACAAGAAAACAATTGAGCTTCATTTATCTCCTATTATTCTGTTGCAAATCGAATCCAAGGTCGGAACGCTCCAGCACTCTTCGCAACAATATCCAACTGAGAGGATCAGATCCAGAGCTTCCATCCAGCACTCCTCGCAAGCTTACCCAACTGACAACTCCCAACTTCCTCTAATTCCATTCAACTGTGGACGGTTCCCAAATGAAGAACTCCTCGAAAGCTTCAGCCAGCAGAGCCTGATTTCTGTCGCGTGGAGGTGGATTCCCACCTGAAATCATACTCGCAAGCTTCATTCTGCGTAAAGCTTGAAATAGAGGTTTGTTTCACTTGCAAAACCCTCTTTCCCGAACCGCATCCTCTCTGTGTAGATTTCAAACCGGAGCAAAACCCGCAGAACCCCAACTCCACCATTCATGTGATGGACATTTCCAACCCGACCACAAAAAAGCCTGTGACGACAGACAGGATCTACATTAGCTTGCGGAAATAGGTAAATTAATTTTGCTTATTCTGCCCTCGAAGTATTTCACTGAATATGATTTAGATTTATGCAATTGGGTATTAGGTTTCGTTGTCATTTTCATTGAATGGGTTTTGTAAATCTTTTATATGTTTTGATTGGATTTCTGTGACGCTTGATTTTGTGAAAAATGATTGTGCTGTTCTATCTGATTTTATCTATATTAGTTTTAATAGGTTTTATCTCTTCTTATTCTTTTAGATTTAAGAATAGAAGTTCTTTTCTTTATTTGTTACTGGTTAGAAATAGATTTCTTCTTTGCTTTAGATTATGATTTTAGTTGGTTTCCGTTTATATTAGTAGGACTAGCGAATAATTTTGCCTATACATACAAAGGTATTGTACACTTTTTTCAATAATTCATTCATCAATCAATATACAAAGTAAGATTATTCTAATATTGTTCTTTATTTAACATAATTCTTGTAAACAAGAATTCACAATCGCTTTCGCACCAACGTCGGACTAACATAACTCATCCCCTTTACCCAGGCTTAGTACCAGCTGCACTACACATGCTTAAGCACCATCCAGTTAATTATGACTCTACTCAAAATAAAGGGTTAGTGCCTCATTTTATAAATCCATAGTCATAACTCACTGTCAAATTAAGGTACCAAAGGAACTGACAAAAGTAAATATTTGCTCAATGAACTCCACCATCTTGTACATGCTTCACTTGTTGATTATATTACTGAATGTCCTCTTCAGCAAGAAATACAAAAAGATAACTTAAGACTCAGAGTGTCAACTATGGTACAATAAGAGTAAAAGTGGAATCCGGAACTTTTCCAAGTCTGCCTCTGGTGCCATGTCAAGGCCGCCATCTGAAGACCAATTGTAATGAATAAAATCCCTAAGCTACTTGTTGAGATGCAATAGTTAAAGTGATGTAAGGAAATAACAAATAAAGCCTAAGAATTTAAGTTATTCCCTTTACTGATATCATGTTCATGATATTACTAAGACGATATATCAAGATGTTAGAAAATCATCAAGTATTACCATTAGCAGGCAAAGATTAACCAGTTGGATTCTAACATTCTATGATATCAATTTGCTTATGACAACGATACTATTCCTTAGCGTATAAGAATCTGAATGTGTATGGACTGTTTACAGATTTTGGCAAACAATTTTAAATTGTCTCTTTGAATGTAATAGGATTTTTAAATTTTTGGTTAGGGTTAGATGAAAAGAAAGATCTTATTGCTAGGAAATAGTAGATAATGTACAAATATTATATAGGTTTTCTGAGTGATCAGTTTTGAGATACTTGGTAAGCTTTCTTTCTTCTCATCGATCTAATTCAACAAACCAACAATATTTGATTCGAAAACATATCATACACTAATTTGTTGGTTCTAGTTATAAGAATTTGAGACTTAATTTTAGTTAATGTTTGTTTCTTGCCACTATTGAGTATTGTCCAACTCATTACCAATGCAAGTTTCTAAGGTGCCACTCTGATTGAATTTGCTTTTTGTTGTTAGGGTGCAGCATTTATTTTTTCTTAGTTATGGTCATTTTACAGCTCATGGATTGCTTATCTTATTTGCAATAATTGAGTTGAATCTCTTTGGTGTGATTTTGAATGTATTTGACACACCTATCCTTGTTTCATTTAGATTGTTTAGCAATTGGGACTTTTCTGAGTTCGAGTAGTGTCAATCAAAATTTTTGGTTGCAACTTATGTGATTATTTTTAGTGTCAACGCTAGATATTTTGCTGTCTTTGATTATATGATATGCTTTCAAGGTCTTGAATTATGTTAAATACTTAATCCTATCTTCGTTACACAGGCTTCTTAAATGATGCTCAAGAATAGTGAAGTGTGTCATAGTTGTCGAAAGAGTGGGCATTTCTTGAAGGACTGCGATATGAAGCGACGTTGCCCAAAATGTCATCACGGATACGTGAGATGGCTACGAGTGGAAGACCCTGCCAAAAAATCCAAAGGGAAGCTGTTTTTCAATTGTACTACCTATGGGTGCAGATTTTTTGAATGGGATGAAGGTACCTCGAGTGTGCTCCCTGATGCAGGCAGTTCGACTACGATCCCTGATGCAGATAGTTCGAGTTCGCTCCAGTGTCAAGAGTCATTGGCTGAAGAGGAAAGTGAAGATTTAGCTCGCACGTTCACACTATTTGCACGTTTAGCTGAGCAGAGAAATGTTAAAATATCAATGACGGTTGAATTTAGCAAGGGAACCTAATAGTTAGTATTTATGTATCCTTGAAGCTAATGTATACATTCTGTGTCAAGTACGCTTTGTAGTTTGGCAAACTCCGTTGTAGTAAACTAACTGTTTGTTAGATTTTTTTGTTGCTTTGACAATGACTTCGACATTTACAATTAATGTTTCGATAAATACACAAACTAGCATATAGCCTGTCTAAGAACCGCGACAGTGGGCATGATCACTAGCATGCAATTTTCAACCTAGAATCTGCGATAGTAATGGCACCCTTGGAACCTAACTCTTTTTCCCCACCATTCCAACCATTAAGAAAATGAAAAAGGAATACATAGATCTATCTAGAAAGTGACCAAAGTGTAGATTTCTGTCATTGAACATCCATATTTTAATATCATGGAGAATGAAACCATCTGCTAACATTTGCATGTAGTCACTATATTCAAACACAGTTGCATTTAATTTCGATCAATGTCATTACTCTCACCACTCCTGCTACAAATGAAACAAAGTAGAAATAAAATGCGGCTCACAAGAGACAAGATTACAATCATTTAAAAGCATTTTCGACAAACCATACGAAGTACTAAACATACAACTAGATTAAAATCGTAGTTTACAGATACATATTAAAGGTCCACTCCAAAAAATAAATGTAATTGGATAACATTTTCCTTCTCTTCAAAAATCTACTCTGTCAGTATTTTCCGTTCCAGCTGAAGATCCAACGTGCTCCTCTTCAAAGGGTCGAACCTGTGGCTGAAATATTGAAGTCCAAGCATTTCCCATTTCTACAGTGGGAAATGAATTCCCTCCGCATGCTGGATACCATGACTGTGGCTGTGCACCCTGCAAATCACAAAATCCTGGACAATAAACGTATGCGCAAAAATAACCCCAAACTCATTATAAGCTGGTCACAGTAGTTATGAAATCTTACCATTATCTGTTGCGTGTATGAGAGAGGACTGATCATTACATACTGAGCTGCTTGTGATGCTTGACTTACTGTATGAACAGGATTAGTAGTATCTTGTAGGCTGGTCCTACTTCTGAATGATGTGGATCGTCCCTGACATAGAATATACATGGTGGAAAATTAAAATTATGACAAAGTAAAAAATGGAAAATTATTAATTGGAACATGTCAACTATGTGATACTTACTCGCGATTTATTTGATTTAGACTCCAATGGCCCTTTTTTCCGAAGTTTTTTGGGAGCTCCCTTAGATTTTGTGCATTTCGGATCTAAAATCAAGGTTGTATCCACACATTTTTCCGATGTCTCCTGGAGAAGGTCTAGACCCACACTATTTTCATCTGCTTTTGATACCGTTAAATCATTGAACTTCTCCTCCAACCAGGCAAGCAGATCAATAGTATGCTTTTCATCATCGACGGCCAGGTTCGCAACCTTTGTGAATGCACGACATACTTGATCATATCTTAACTGAGCAGGGGTGCTTTTCCATCCAGCGTAATTAACCTTAACCCGTTGGTAGAGTCTGCTCACATCTTTCCTCCACCTTCGCAAGATATAGCGTTCCGGAACTGAAGTCACACCATTTAACTTCAACACAAGGAGTGTGTGTCTGCATAGAATTCCTTTAAATTCAAACATGTGACAGCTGCAACCAATGTGAACTCTTCCTGCCTCAAATGAAACTACAAATTTTTTCATCTTCGAACCTCCATCATAAAAATGGTCTTCCTGTACAACATACATATTCTCAGTACCAGTACTAGAAGTACCTACAACATGACAATACACCATTCCTGTGAACTCTTCTTGAAATTCCTTAAATTTGGTAATTGTGTATACCGACTGAAACTGTTTCTCCAGTTCATACCTTGTAGCACATGGAACTGCTTGTGTGAAGCACTTACAATCTGCTTGGAATTCTTTCTCAGCTTTACACCGCAGTGCTCTCTCATACTGTTCGACAAACTGTTTTAACGATGTTTTCGATTTTACATACCCATCGAAAAATGCGTTCACACTCTCACTCCTTTGAGTCGTTGACATCCCTGCCCAGAAGCGTGTTCTTAGATAACAGGGTACCCAACGCCTTCTTTCTCTATACAGTCCGGCCAACCAATCATTCTCATTAAGCATGTAGTCATCGAGCATCCGAGTCCAACCCTCTTCAAATTCCGAATCACGTTGTGATTCATAAACTAACTCATGTATCGTTGACATTATCGCGGCTTTGTGATTGTGAAAGCCAAACTTTTTAGGTAGCTTCTTCAGTATATGCCAGAGACACCACCTATGCCTCGTGGTAGGAAACACCACTGCTATTGCATTCTGCATAGCTCTATCTTGATCTGTTACTATCCCACTTGGAGCCTGCCCATCCATACACTGAAGCCAAGTGCTAAAAATCCAAACAAAAGTGTCGGTGTCCTCACTAGACACCAAACCACAACCCAGTAATGTTGAATGCCCGTGATGATTTACGCCTACAAACGGGGCATATGGCATATCGTACTTATTAGTCAAGTATGTAGTGTCAAACATGATAACATCTCCGAATTCCTTGTACGCTTCTCTACATCTGTTATCGGCCCAAAAAACATTCCTTAGACGGCTCTCGTCATCCAAATCTAGTGAAAAGTAAAATCCGGGACAAGCTGCTTGCATTTTACAAAAGTATGCTTGAATAGCTGCAGCATCCCCATCCCCCAATCTTAAGCATCTGGCCTTCTCAACGTAGTTTCTGCAATCCCTTTCAATGTGTGTCACCTGCTCATAGCCCCCAGCCTCCACAATAGTCGAGTTAAAAGTTTTATGTAAGGGTATTCCTGCAATGTCATTCACTTCAAGCTGTCGTTTCACGTGTTCACTAAGCTTTCGATTACATCTGAAGGATCTAGACTTCGTAGGACTACATAAATGATTATGCTCTAGATGAACCTTCGTGATTCGCCATATTTCATTAACGTCCGAAGAAGCTGTCAACTTAGCTTTACACCCCGTTTGCATGGTTGGTTGCGGCTTCAGAGAATTGCTAGTGGTACACAATTTTTTACCTTCCCGTGAGCATGCAATTGCTACATTTCGTAATACCCCATCCTCACCCTTCCTCGAATTTCTTTTTCTAACTGGAAATTCCACACGGTAAGCGTACTTTGCATAAAATTCATACAATCCTTCGACGTCCTTAAATTTCATTTCGACCACGGGCACAACCTCATTGTCCTCATCCGCGTTCAATCCACGATCTTCTCCCGTCCCTTCCTCATTATCTTTTGAACTCACATCATTGTCAAGCACGAGGTTTGTGTTTAATAGGTCATCATCTGAATAGGGAAATTGACTTTCTGTTGAAATTTAAGGGCCTAAATTTAGTGTCCACTCAACAATAAAAATTGAAAACGAGAACTACAAACCAAACCGAACAAAATATGACACTGACACAAAATAGGAAACCAACACCAATTCTTCCGGACATTGTAAACCGATATAACCGAAACAAACCCTGCACTACTCAAGCATTACCATTATATCCATCTACTCAACCTAGGAAACAATGCCACAACATCTTAATCAAATATAATACACTATTAAATTACAAGTTCCAATTTCACTGTTGAACTATAAAAAGTAATTAGATAACAACATTATGGATTCTATACACGTTATCATCTAAATCATTTTTTCCGACCTAACAGATATACACTGAGGCTAACCCACATTAAGCAACCACAAACCAGTCTAGCCCATAACTATTCTATGAAATCTTAAATCCCTAGACATCTCAAAAATTAGAACCAGATTTCCTAAAAATTATCCTCAATCTCGAAGTTCTAAATGCCACAAGTTAATTCATAATCTCTGAATTCAAAAACTGAAAACTCAAATAAATTAAAAATGAAGCAAAATGGTAAAGCGAGAAAAAAAAACCCACAAGAAGAAGATGGCCAAGATCAAGAACAAGATGGAGTCTCCGTACAATTCATATCATATTATCATTTTTGAAGTAATCATTTGAAATTTTATGGAGTTGTTCTTGATGTCTGAGGAATTTGCAGAAATATTTATCACGGTTATAATTTTGTTGGAATGCGAAATTGTTCATAAAATATGAACTTGTAACGCAACTAACCTGATTCCATGTTTGGACGGCCGGAATGGAATGCTTGCACCGGCGCGACGAAGATGATCAATCCTCTGCGGCTGGAGAGGTGATGCCAAAATCAATTTTCTGGAAGCAAGAGGGAGCTCAGGTGCGATGCTGAAATTACAAAGTGAGCTGAGGGAGAGTAGGTTTTGCTGCTGCGTTTTCTTTCTTTGCTGAAATTAGAAAGTGAGCTGAGGGAGAGTAGGTTTTGCTGCGTTTTGTTTCTTTCCAGTTTTATCTCATATTTTCAATTTTCCCGATATCTCGTCACTTACCCACGAGAAAATGGCGAGAAATTGGAGAGGTGAGTCCTGCGGTTGAACATGCTGGGATTCTAGCATTATTGCTCCACAATTTAAACTTAAAATAATATATCTATCTCTTTCTCTCTCTTCTAATCCACATCTTCAATTAATAGCCCTATTGGAGATGCTCTTATCCAGTTGGTAAAATTGATTATAAACAACACATTTTTTTAAATCACTTTTCAATCATACACATCCACACACATTTTTCTAAATTATTTTTCAACCAAACATTTTACTTCGAAAACATCACATTCTTTATTTATTAAAAAAAAAATCATTACCAAACAGAGATATTTCTAACAAGTTTAAGAAACCAAAATTATTTGTTTATAAACCAAATTCTTTTACAAAATCATATGTTCCCAAGAAGGTCAAAGTCATCTCGTTGCCTATGAGGAACAATATATCAGTAATAAAAAATTTCGCCTCTATTTGGCAAACTCGTTTAAAAATAATTTTTTTTTTTACATAACTTTTCAAATAATTTTTTAATCACATATATATATTTTTTCTCTTTATTTTTTAACCATATATTTTACTTCAAAAATATAAAAAACATATTTTTAAACAAAAAAAATTTAAAAAACAGATCAGGATCTTTAGGCACAGAGTCAATTGGCAGCTGGTAAGTGAGTTCATTGCAGGAAGTGTCTTCAGATCAGAGACAATCAAGATTGTCAATCGATGTACAAAGTTCATTAATTCACCAACCAATTCTGAGATCCGGTTTGATTTGGTAAGAGAATATGACGTTTTCGATATGGGAAATGCTACAACCACCAAGGGCAAGATTGGGTACAGTTCAAACAGAATTTCTCTTTCGATATAAAATGTGTTTGAAAGTGATTTTGAGAAATGTACTTATTTAAAAATAATCCCAATGAAATTCTCATATATAATTAGAGAGAGTAAATGGAAACATCTTTGTTATTATGCCTATGTTCTTTAATAATCATTATAATTTATAAATCAATTTATAAATAATACAATTTTTTAAATCAATTTTTAATCACATACTTGCTCTATTCACTTATTAATCGCATAAACATAATCAATTTATAACTGCTATAGATACTTCGGAAACTTACCTCAATGGGTTTAGCTCCATTGACCTAGAATTTTGATTTCCAAAATAAGGAAGTTTTTGATAGGCAATATCTGCCTAGGAAGTAACAATTAGTTTTCTAAATTTCCAATTTTAATGATGTTTGATAACACAAATTTTGTTAGGAATTCATTTGACTATTTTTATTGGAATTGGTGCAATTCTTTATTTTCAAGGCAAACAAATTTTTAGCCAAGAAATGATAATTGATTTCCACCTTTACATAGTAAATCATAAATGTCTTGTTTGATAATTTTTGTCGTTGTTAATTCAATTTTTTCTTTCAAAAATTAACATTATTATAACTAGTACAAGTATGTGAAAATTTTTTAAAAAAAAAATAATAATTTTTTGATTAAAATAGCTACATTTTGCTTTATTTGTTATGGAAAACAATGTCAATCAAATAAAAAACTTGAAAAATTCTCCATTTTTTTACTTAGAAAATTAAATCAATCAAGCACATTAAACTTCCAATTCCTAGGAAAATGAATTTTTATAAATTCAATTCCCTGGAATTTATTTCATTTTCATCCTAATTTCAACATCGCTATCAAAAGGACCCTAAGTCTTTGTTTGGTATTACATAAAAAGTTGAGAAAATTCTTACTTAAAGTCAGCAGTTAGATTTAATAACAAATTTTACAAGAATCGTGACTTTCAATTTTTGAACTACACATTTAATCAAATTCCTATTTGATTTGGATAAAAACTAAATTAGTAAGTTTTGAAAAAAGTCGGTTAAATACATGGTTGAGATTTGAAAATTTGATAAAGGATGTGCATCCCACGAAATGTGTGATTAGAACTAAATTTGAGAAAAATGTTCAAAATGAGGGTCAAATAAGGGTCAAATTTTATCAAAATCAACTAAAAAACTGATTTTTATCAAAACCAATCTCAAGCGATGGTACATAGTCATAATCTCTAACCAGAGAGGCGAATGTCAGTTTAAAAGATAACAATATTTACTTTGGTAAATAGCACAAAATGTCTATATCCTCTACCTTGGTTGCGTACGTAATTCATCCATATCCTTTCAATTTGAATAATTCTAGAGAGACATTTTTAAGTGACATTGTGGCATGACAAAAATATATTGAATTGTGAAAATAACTATCCCAATATTTACTTTTTCACCACCCAATGTATGTGCGTCATGTCACAATATCACTTAAAAATATTAATTAAAAATGTCTCCATAGAGTTACTCTCCAATTTTAACATTTTCAACTTCAAAAACACATTTCGTTGTAGAAATCATATTTTGCGCCCATATCTGTTAAATTTCACTATCAATTGCACGTATTTAATCTACTATCATATTTTTACAAGGGTAATTTGGTTGTTTCACCTTACTACAATTTAACAGGGAAAATAATATAATCATTTCGACGCAAAACGTCCCTAACAAATAAATGTTTTGCACAATTCATCCTTAACATGTAATACTTTTTAAAAAGAATGGACATATGGGTCAAAACATACTTATTTTAGTTGAAGTTCAATTTTAATCAATTCAAAACTGATTTTGGCACGGTTAGATACTGGTTTCATTAATTTAGTTGACCAATGATATATAAATAAAAAATTGTTAATACTAGCTTTTAATTTAAAATATAACTAGTTTCACACAAGTGTGATGCACAGACATATTCCATCAACAAAGTATAATGTACTAATACAGAACAATTGAAAAAATAAAAAAAAATAAAAAAAAGTAACAACAGTGAGTGCCAATAATGATAATGATGTTAGGAGTATTACAAATTTTGTCAACGTGAATACATAATTGATCATAAGTGGTACTGAACCTGGAAATAGCACCAACCATTCTTATATTCGTAGTTCAATGCTATCACACTTAAAAAAAAAAAAAAAAACCTAGGTCAAGCATCGAGCAGAATGTTAGCAATATACAACATCACTGCGTTGAGTTATAAATTTTCAATTTCACTATATTTATGGATTAAATCATCCCCGAACAAAAATATGAGATTGCTTTCTTCACAGCCAATAAAATCTTGTAGCCATTTAAGCATTCTTAAATTCCCAGTCAAAATCTAAATCATGAGAGCAATGTTAATCAAAAATGAAATTATAAAAACACAAACTTGCAAATACCCAAGTTATAATGGTTCACAAATCACTATCGATGTGGGAACATCAACTCTTCGTTGTAGATTCTTTGGACTGTATATTTATCTTATGACGGTCCTTGACAAAAACTTTATATAGTAAAAATATTAGGCTGATATGAGGGTTTAAGGGGAAAATGTAGAGTATTACTAGGCTCTTCAAAGTCTGACACTCCAAGATAGTAACTAGGGTGACAAGTGGACTCCACCCCCTCCATGTGAGGAGGGGGTCACCTCGGGGGTAAGTCCCGAGGTGCTTTTATCATTTTTCTAGTAACTAACTTCTCATTTCTCTTCCAAATAGTGCTTGTGCAGATAAATATAAAGGGATCTTTGACCAGGTCCAGAGACGGAGATAGGGGACCGGGGGGGGGGGGGGGGGGCGACCGCCTCCCAACATTGTCCGTTGATCCACTATTTCTAGTTAATTTATAGTGTATTTTTCAGTTCGCCCCTGCATAATTTTGAAATTTTTTATTTTTTTTCCATTAATAAATATTGACCCACTAACTTACACTTTAAAATTCAACCATAAAAAAATCTTAGACCTAAATAAAAGATCCAATAGTTACTTAAATAAATAAATAGACCAAATCCAATAAAAAAGCAAAGAACCCGAATCAATTACCCAAAAACATACCCAGCCCACCCACAAGTAATCTGTAATCGGACTACAGACACCTCAGTCCTCACTACCCAGAACCCTCATTCTTCATAAAATCGACTCCTCTCCACCATTGCCAACGCCACAAGCTTTATTCATTGAGGAATGTCCATATGCATATTATGTTCATTGTTTTATTTATCGACTCCAATTGTCTCTTGTGGCAACAGTTAGGAAAGTAATTCTACTATCTCAGTTTTTTATTACTTAACTCTTATTGTGAACTTGATTATCTCTTCTAGTAAATAAAGTGACAAACTTCGAAGCTCTCAAGCAACTAGAATTGCAGAAATGATTGCCAATGATGAGAATAATGAGTTTGAAACTGGAAGAGGAAAAAATCAGATTGGAACTCTAAAACGTGCTGGAAGTACAAGATGGAGCGCACATTTTGGTTCCATTTGTAGTTTGCTTGTTTTGTTTGGTGACAAATGTTCTGTTTTAGTTGATATCATCAATGATGGAAGTACTTTAGCTAACAGGAGTGAAGCTGATGGTGTTTATGATGTCATGACATCTTTTGAGTTCGTGTTTATTCTACAATTAATGAGAGATATCTTAAGAATTACAGATGTTCTTTGTCAAGCATTATAATTTAGATCCCAGGATATATTAAATGCAATGAAATTGGTGTCAGTGACGAAAATTCGACTTCAAAACTATAGAAAAGATGGATTGGATGGATTGTTGAACAATGTGAAGTCATTAGATGGCTACAAGGCTTTTGATGTTCAAAATATTTGTAAGCTTGCAGATAAAATTTATCCCAGTGACTTTATAGATCAAGAGAAGTTGCATTCGAAAGATCAATTAGAGCTATATCAAATTGAAGTTCAACGTAACTCTCAATTTAAAAATTTGACAACACTTCCCAATGTGTGTCAACAGTTGGCATTGACAAGAAAATCAATGAGTTATAATCTTGTTGATAGATTGATTCTTCTTGTCTTGACTCTTCCAGTTTCAATAGCAATTACAGAAATTGCATTTTCAGCTATGAGTGTCACTAAGACAAGGTTGCGTAATAGAATGGAAGATGATTTTTTGTCCAGTACCATGCTTGTGTATATAGAGAAGGAGATTGTTGATACTTTTCCATTAGATTCTCTTATTGATGAGTTTGAAGTGATGAGGATATGGAGAGACCAATTTCAGATGTTCAAGTCATCTCTACCATCTATTATATAGATAGACTGTTTACTTTTAGTCTTTTTTATGTCCATCTAACTTTCATGTTTTCAATTTGTATATCGTTAGACACAGAAATGGACAAATTGTTTTTGTATCGACAAACTGTTTGATCAATCAATTTAACTTGCCTATTTTGATACTCAAAATCATCATTTTGAATCCTCTTAGTTAAAAAAAAAAAAAAAAATCGGGGGAGAACCCCCAAGAGGGGGCCCCGCCCCCTCCACCCCCCGTATTTTCGCTCTCGCAAGATTGAAATCCTGGCTACGTCCCTGACCAAGTCCATGTCTCCGCTGGAAGAAAACATGTTAAGGAAATGTACGAGGGATGTCCCTAATCATATCAAGCTCAGAAGCAGATGTCTCGTAAATGACTAGTTGCTGCATTGAAAAAACCGAATTATCAGTTCGATAAAATAGCAACTTAAGAGTTTTGAAGTTACACTATTTATCAGTTAATAAACAACCGAACTTATAATACATCCAAATGGATCCTTAAATTCCTTCAATATACGGCAACTGTCCAATTCCTCAAGGAAAAGAAAAGAAAAATACGTAAAAGAACTACTTCGAAATCTCCCTTCTTAAATTAAACCAACACTAACAAACTTTTCAAATGGGGCAACTTTGATAAAAATAGGCAGATCTGCTTGAAAATCAACGATCTCAAAATGACTGCAAAAAGTTGGACTCAACAATGCACTGGTGCACTCAGTGCAACTTGATGAGAACAATAGCTAGGTAATCTGCATATAATATGAATACAAGCAATGTAACAATTTGATCTCATCCCATCTTATCAAAAATGTCGAAACACTTACCGAGGACAATATTTCACCAGTGTTACAAGGCAAGTAAATTAACAGTTCCCCACTGATTAAAATAGAATGACGGAAAATCAAGAATACAGGATGTGTAGAGAAATTTTTATCGCTCCAAGTTATTGCCAAAGAAGCAGAGCCCACTTAGTTAATAAAAGGCATTTTTCAACATCCAAATTTGTTCTTGATCAATTCATTGACACGTACCAGGTAGAGACCAGCAACTCAAGGCTTTTGGCAATTTGTTAGCTCATCCTCCTGCACACACTTCACAATTGAGCATTTTCTCATAAAACAATCAACATAACCAAAATATTCAATGTCGGCTAACTAATCAATCTGTATGTTCCCCAATCCCCATCATCGTGACCCAAAATCTAATTTTGTCCCTACTTTGATAAATTTGTATAGGATCCTGCGATACCAAGTCTTTCAAGTTCGGGAGTTTTAATTCGTTCATTACATGTTTATAGAAAACCTAAATTCATCACCATTAGGCAACAACTCTATCTTATTTGATTGGAGCCTCAAACTTCATGAACAATATGCCATAAATGACATTCCCAAAAAAAGCAATAAAATTCATGAACGTAAAAGTAGTAGATAACATTGTGAAATATGATAAAAATGAAGAAAGTTAGTTAACCACATGAAATGTGTGACAGAATATCCTTTAAAGATAACCTGAGTTTTGCTTCCTCGATGTTCTTATCGACCCATTTAGACATATTCAGGCTTATGCTAAAAAGAGGAAATAAAACTTATTGAAAGTTGATTCATTTTGTGATATATATAGAATATAAATGACAGTGTTTTTAAAAAGGGGGCTAGACTCCACTCACCTATTCTCACCTCTATCCCCAGGAAAAAAATGTTTGCATTGGCACTAAAAAACATTGGTCATCCTATTCGTATGGATTCCGAAAATTCTTTAAAAGCTCAAGAGTGTCATATCCAAGCATATCATGGACAACTTGTATCATTTTAGGTTTCAACATTTCAAACATATCGATGATATATCCTCTTAAAACTTCCTTAAAGTGTTCTACGTGAGGGAAATCCCTAGCTAGCAGATGATGTTCCCTTTGAACGTGTAGTCCAGAAGTCAAAAACATCATCAACATGCATAAACATAATGTGAAGAAGTGCATTCACCTCAGATGGCCAGATTATCGAAAAAAGACTCATAATTCCCATTGAACTTTTATAGTTGAAATGTACATTTGCAAATTCATCAGCTAGATTATCGATTAATCTCTACTAAGTCTTAGCTTTTCCCATCATTGCAGCCATTTTCCTACTCAGATGAATATAAGCATGAATCTTGGCGCCCTAGGACTCTTTACAAATTCATTTATCTTAGGATCTTTTTACCTCATTTTAGATAACAAAACAAGATAATTCACTTTAAATATAAAAGAACTTCATAACGTAACTTATTCATTTAAAGAGCACTTACAACCAAGTTAGGCATTTTAGCACAGTATACCTTACATGATAAAGATTGAAATCCAATGCACTTGGAGAGTATAGAAACTGATCCCACTCATTTCCCTTACCTCAATATTGTACACTTCAACGGTCATTCGGATGAAAAAAACATAACCACATTGTAACAGACCCTACGTTACCTAGACGCACGCACATCTACCCCAACTTCCTATTTTAAAACAAATTTTCATCAATTGCATCTAATTTTTCATCAGAAGTCTCAGCCAGATAATTTTACATTAGTTCAAAATCTAGGTTCTTATAAGTCATGCATTTGAATAGAGTTAGTAACTAACCTTGATTCCTATATTCGTGGCTTCACGTGAGGCCTCGAGCAGTGGATTAAACATGGGGTTGAATTGCCACAGTAAATGAACAGAACCCATCTAAAATTTTACTTCAAGAAGTACAAAGACAGAAAATAATGCAAAAATGTTTTTGATGAATTTTAGATGTTTACGCATTTACATATACTCACAAGGAATTTTTAATTAAAGAACAACATATGTCATTTTACCTTGCAGAGCAACATAGATTGGTCATCGATTTCTTGTTGCTTACAACACCGACGGCCAACAATCGAACACAGGTAGCCAACATTCGGTAGAGAGCAGCTGTGATAGTGGTCTTCGACTGTTTGGAGAAGAATCCATCGATTTGGGAAGGTGAGAACGTGGATCGAGAGGAACTTTGGACAATGCTAATGCAATACACGAACCGGGAACTCCAAGTGCCCGCAAAAAGTCCACATTCGACATATCTATCATTGCAATTGCTCGATAAAAGATCAAAGAACCGCGTTTGAAAAGAATCACAACCTTTTCTTCTCCGATTGTATCCTTGAGGTAATTACAAATTGATATTAGTTGGTTCTCCACACTTCCTGTCAAGAAAAAATCAATCTTGGGCAAAAGGGCATTCTCAGGATCGGATAACAGAAGCTTAGGTCGTTTCCACACAAGCTCGAAAATCTGTGATTTGCTAAATCCATATCCTGTAAAAAAATCAAGAACAAGGATGGTGCGGGTGGTTTAGGGGACCATGAAATGGGAATCTGATTTGAGAATTGAAGGAATGAACAATCCATGTAAAAAAATCCATTCTAACCTCGACAGACATGGTAGTAGGACGTGATGAAATAACTGCACCACCAGACATGGGTAGTGGATAGTGGATCTTGATGAAAAAATTAATTTTTGAACATATTTTATAATTTTACGGTTTTATAAAACTGGTTACCAAAAAATTTTGTCCAGATGCTGTTCCAAATTAAAAATTGAATCTAGATTTTCAGAATCTCAGTTTTCTTTATATATATATATATATTATTTTGTTTTCCTTGATCTCTCTTCCAAAATGAATATATATCCCCATGTGTACGCCTAATTTGATAGATGGAGAGTGTGTGAATGCGCGTGTTGGACCGGTCGACAAAGAGAATGTAAATCGCATAAATTAAATTGACAAATGTTATAATGTCGCTTTACGTTACAAGTCCAAACCCTTGAATGTGGACAAGTGTTTATTTCAATTAGACATTTATACATAAAATTAACCAATTTTATTAACTTTCTTGAAATGCGTTAATCTATCACTATCTTATGTTCTAATGTTCTCTACTAATTGACGTGATAGGAAGAGAGTATATTGTAAGAGAAGAGATCAGATAAGGGAGATGAAGCAATAGAGGAGAATTTTTTTTTTTTAATTATACAATGTCATTTATAATGTAGTAAAAATAAGTGGATTTGAATGAGGTTACAAATAATATTAACTAATGATTTTAATTAGAACTTGAACATATTATAAAGAGTCTTCTTAATTATTAATGATAGTTATAATTTTGTACAAGTATTTGGATTTGAACGGTCTAGTAAAGCAAGTTAAAAATTCACAATATAAATAATTTTAATACGAAATTAAAGGTTGTATTAGTTGTGAAGCGCCCATTCATTTTTTATTTTTTTTGCAAATATCTCAACTTCAAAATTCAAGTCTGAGATATGTTTTATTATTGCAAAGAAAATGACAAGTACATGGAGGGGGAAATGAACCTTACCTCCCAATGCATAACGAGCTAAACGCTAAAAACAATCTAAGTGATATGAAAACAAAATTACAAAATGCAGGCAATTGTAAAACAATTTTAAAGTGACATTACTACTTATACATCATTCTAATCAATGGGAACCCAATTTTGTCCAGTTAAATGGTCCCTTTGATGTTTCCAACCAATTCTTGATCTTGATAAAATTGGAGACTTGCTGATGAGAATCGGAAAAGTCAAACATTAATGCACGAGCCCATGACTAGATCCGAGTCCAAGAAGGTCCAAGAATTGATGGGGAGACTCACTTACGAGCTATAGAATCGAATCCAAGTGAAAGGCAAGAAGATGCGGCGAGTTTGAGATTCAATTAAAGTTTTGACAGAGATAACATCCGAATTTAAGATTCACTATTTCTTGAAGAATTGTAGCTCTTCTCATCTAGTTTACAAACCATTTTGAATAGTTTCAATCTAACATTAGGATCAAAACTTATGACCAAACTACTAAAGGTGACATAATCATTCATTTTCGATCGACCGAAAGTTATCAGTCGACTGAAAGTCAGCGACAAATTTTTTTGAGGAAGCCTCAGTCACTTTTGGTCGACCATTTTGATCAACAAAATGTCCTGTGTGGGATTTTAAGTATAATTTTTGAATTTTCTTTATTTTCCATTTGTTTTGTACTATAAATACACAATCTTCCCAAAACCTTAAGAATAACTTGGTTGTTCATTGCTCTATTCTTGTGTGAAGAATGGTGAGGTTAAATTCCTCCTCCGTCAAGCCTCTTTGAGATAATGTTCTCGACTTTACTTGGAGTATTTTTATTTCTTGTGATTGTTGGAAGAAATTTTGAAATTTACTTATTTATTTCCATTTGGTTAAGAATCACTATTCTTGAAATTTTTGGGAGAATGAGTTTGGATTAAGATTTATTATTAATCTTTTGTTTATTTCTATTCATTGGGCTAGGTTTATTTCTTGAAATTTTGGCTAGATTAAACTTGGGTCAGGGTCTATTTTACCATTTTAGCTTTCTTGGGTTGATTCTAAATTGTTGTGGAAATTTTTAGTCCAAACATCAAAGGGGTTCGCATTATTTGGTATCAGAGCTTGGCTCTAAAATTAGTAAATCTACTTTTACATTCTTGTTGTTATTCTTGTTATTCAAAAAAAAAAAAAAAAAATACAAAGGAAAATTTATGTTCTTGAGCTTTTGTTGATTCCTATACATTGGGTAGATTATTTTATATCTTTGTTGTTATCATCTTTGAGTTTTTTTGGGGTTTCCACTTGCAATTTCTATGCTATTCAAAGTTTGCATACCAAGTGTTTGTTAAAATGTCTCAAAGAAAACTCCACCATTAAAGCCTTGTTGTTCAACTTCCATGTCTTGTCAAATACTTGTGGTTGTTCAATCCCATTGTTAAAATTATGTTCTTAGCATCTTATCCCACATATCACTTGTTCATCTTGAGTATATCAAGCAAAGAAATTTCACTTGCTATTGTGTCCATTTATTCTTATATCTCTTACTTGTTTGTGATTTCTTTTGGCTTCACAAGAATTATACTTCTTGGTTTAGTTAATTACCTTCCTTGGAGAGCTTGAGAAAGAGAACTTTGAGTGAGAAAAGGCAATAGTGGTGAGCTCATTATCGGGTAAAAGCCTAACTGAGTGAAACACGAGCGAAAATATTACTTGTGAGGACACTACCACACTTGCACAACATGTCCAAATTCAATACTCAAAGTGGGCAAATTTCCAATGCTCAAACTCAAGACTTAAGGGAAATGTTACAATATCTTTCAATCACCATGACTAGACAAATGGAGAAGATTAGGGAAATGTTGGAAAGGTTAGGAACAAGTGGGGAGGAGCCAAGGAAAAATAGAAGAAGATTGAAGGATCAATTTGGGGATGCTTTGGCTAATGATGGGGATAGTGAACAAAATGGGAGCATGGTAGGAAAAGAGGAGAATGGTTGGATGGTAGGAGAGATGGAGTTGATGAAAATATTGATAGTCTGGAAATGAAAATTTCATCATTCAATGTTAGGAGTGGTAGTGAGGAGAGAAAGGTGGAGATGTTTGTTAATCCACCAACATCCATGTCCAATGCTAGTGAGATGGAGAGGCATGAAAGAAGCATTTTCCAAACTAGGTGCCTAGTGAGTAATAAGACATGTAGCCTCATTATAGATGGAAAGAGTTTCACTAATTTGGTGAGTGCTAGTAAGGTGAAAAGTTAGGATTACTGATAATGAAGCATCACAGTCCTTATTTATTACAAAGGTTGAATGACTATGGGGAAGTGAGGGTGAGTGAACAAGTTCTTCTTACCTTCAACATTGAAACTTATATAGATCAAATACTATATAATGTAGTCCCCCATGCATAATACTCACATACTTTTGGGGAGACCTTGGCAATGTGATAGAGGCGTGAAGCATGATAAGAAAAAGAACCGGTATAGCTTCCAATTGAATGGGAAAAAAGTGGTGCTCCTACCTTTGAGTGTGGAAGAATTAAGCAAAGATCAAATGAAACTCGAGGAGTTTGAAAAATAAAAGAAAGAGAAATAAGGAAGTGTGGGGAAAATTGAGAGTAAGAGAGTTGGGGCCACGACTCTAGAAAAAGGAGAGGAAGTGAGAGTTGGAGCCACGACTCCAGAAAAAGGAGAGGCGAGAGAAAAGCCGAGAGTTGAGGTTCCTACCTCAGAAAAAGGAGATGGGGTGAAGAGTGTCACAAAAGAAATTGAGAGAAAAGATCACACAAAAATGTTCTTTGCACTTAATTATTCTAACAATGCTCTCCCTAATTTGGTTGTTTCTTTGTTGTAGGAAATTGTGAGACCGACCTATCAAGGCAATAAGAAACTCCAAAAGTATGTTGATTGGAAGAAGTTCATGGAAACATTTTCTATAACAACAAGTACAATCGAGATAAAGAAAGTGGGATAACCGATGCGATATCCATGAGGTATGCTCTTAACAATTCTTTGAATGCAATGTTATTGTGTTTTGAATATATTAGAGGATTGTACGACATTGATGTAGACTTGGCAAGTTTATTTTTTGCTTGTGAAAATGTTGTACTAGATAAATTTCATGGGTATGATGACTTCCTATTTTGTGGAAACAAGCATGAGTTCCTATTTTGTGAAAACAAGCTTGATGTGCATATTTGTCATATAAAGGAATTGTCAGTTATGAGAGTCCGTGGGGGTAGTTTTAATCAAACATTTTGATATAAAAGGAACTTTGCTTCTAACCTCCCTAGAGGCCAAATCTTTTTGTTTTGAATTTATTATGGGCTTGCAAACTAATAATCCGAAATTGTTTAACATTTATGAATCATGTGGTGAGCGGAATTTTGTTGGATTTTATGAGCATAATAATTATTTGTTTTGGAAAATTAGATTGTTTGTTCCTAAATGTACCATGTGGGAGTTTCTAGTAAGAGAGACATATGTTGGGTGTTTGATGGGACTTTTTGAAACAAAAGGGGCCATAGAGATATTGAGTGAGAATTTTTATTGGCCCAAGATGAAAATTGTTGTTACACTTGTTCATAGTCTTAGTCAACACATCACTTGCAACGAGATCGAATCTAAGGTTTTGCTTCGAGGCTTATACACACATTTGCACGTCCCTAGTGATCATTGGGTTGACAATTCTAAGGACTTTGCATTGAGCTTACCTAGGTCTAAAGGGAAAGGTGACTATTTTTGTGGATGTTGGTAGAGATATTAAAATGTCACATTTTATTACATGTCATGAAACCAACGATGCTACCAATATAGAAACTCTTTTCCTTAAGGAAGTAATGCATGAGAGTGACCTACAAGTTGGGGAGGAGGTCTACCTTTTGTTAAATTTGCTTGCAATAATATTATTCATTATACTAGCAAATTTTCTCCGCTTGAAATTGCTTATGATTTTAATCTATTAACTCTTGTGAACTTGATGCATTTGTTTATTGATGAAAGACTTAGTTTAGGTGGACACAAGAATGCAACTTTGGTTAAGTCTTTGCGGGAAATTCGAGCTTCTATTTGAGGGGATCAGTGAACAATGTACTTCCAACGTCGACAATGGTAGGAAGCATGTCACATTTGATTTTGGTGGTTGGATGTGTTTCCATTCATGGAAGGAGCGACCCCCCCCCCAATCAAATAAAATCCAAATTGCTACCCTACGGTGATGGCTCATTTAAAACTCATGGCAAAACCAAAGACAACTCCTACAAATTGTATCTTACCTAGTTAGTACGAAATTTTAGTTACATTTATTGTGTCTGATTTTTCACTCCTTATTGTAGGTACCGATTCGAGGTTGAATCCTTCTCGAGAGGGAGGGTATGATGAGAATCAAGAAAGTCGAGTCTCGCTACACTTCACGTCAACCCCATTTCAAAATCAAAGACCTAGGAACTTCACGACAATACTTATAAAGAAGATTCGAGGTCGAATCCTTCTCAAGAGGGAGGAGCTGATGAGAATCGGGAAAGTCAAACCTTAATGTGCTATCTGATGGGACCCATAACTAGATCTCAGTCCAAGGAGGTCCTAGAATCGGTGGTGGGACTCACTTATGAGCTATGGAATCGAGTCCAAGTGAAAGGCAAGAAGATGCATCAAGTTTGAGATTCAATTAAAGTTTTGACAGATATAACATCTGAATTTAAGATTCTCTATTTCTTAAATAATTATATCTCTTCTCATCTAGTTTCCAAATCATTTTGAATCGCCTCAATCGGACATTGGGATCAAAAGTTATGACCAAAATATTGAAGGTGACATGATCAATCATTTTCGGTTGACCGAAAGTTATTGGTCAACCGAAAATCTACGAGAAATTTTTTTGAGGAAGCCTCAGTCACTTTCAGTCGACCATTTTGATCAATCGAAAGTCGTGTAAGGGATTTTAAGTGTAATTTTCTTTATTTTCCATTTTTTTGTACTATAAATACCCAATTTCTCCCAAACTCTAAGAATAATTTGGTTGTTCATTGCTCTCTTCTTGTGTGAAGAATGGTGAGGTTAATTTCCTCCTCTATCAAGCCTTTTTGATGTAATGTTCTTGATTTCACTTAGAATATTTTATTTCTTGTGATTATTGAAGAAATCTTGAAATTTACTTTTTCCTTTCCATTAATCATTATTCTTGAAATTTTGGGGAGAATGAGTTTGTTTTAAGATTTATTATCATTCTTTTGTTTATTTCTATCCATTGGGCTAAGTTTATTCCTTAGAATTTTGGTTAGATTAAACTTAGGTCAAAGTTTATTTTTCCATTTTAACTTGCTTGGGTTGATTCTAAATTGTTATGAAAATTTTTGGTCCAAACATCAAAGGGGTTGCATCATTTGCTGCCTCAATACCATTATTAGCAAACTAGTCAACCGATTTATTTCCTTCCCTCCAAATGTAAGAAAATGTACACTCATGAAGCTTGTCCAGATTGAATCGATAGATTGCAAGATGTATTGAATTCGTCAAGGTCCTTTGTTGGGGTTTTGCTACACACCCCGCGGTGTGTACCTCCCCCTCACATGGGGGCGAGGTCCACACGCAGTGTGCGTGTGGATCCCGCCCCCATGTGAGGGGGCGGTACACCCCGCGGGGTGTTTATCATTTCTGCCTTTGTTGAGCTGATTAAAGATATTAAAGGTAGCCTTCGAATCATCCTCAATCCAAATTTTCGTCAATTCCTTCTGCACACATATCTTCAAACCCATATTGATAACTTTTATTTAGGCTTTAGTGATGGATCATTGTCCATAATTTCTAGAGAATCCCTACAACATTTCTTCAAGACTATTCCTAGCAATACCCCCACATGCAGCAATACCGTTTTGTTTAAGGGACCATCTGTATTTGAGTTTGATCCAGTCTGAATATGTTTTCTCCCATTTAACAATAATTGATTTTTGAATCTTCTCTTTAGCAGTGCCAACTAATTTTGCAGCATTTATTATTATGGCAATCAAAGCATTGCATTGTTTGATAATTCTGTAGGTGTTCGATTTGATCAAGTTGTATTTAACTCCATTTCTATCTGCCCATAAAAACTAGATCAAGATTAGGGAATAGCAGCTATGATGTTTCCTGGTTTGGCAGTTATTGGAAGTGATCCCCAAATTACAAGAGTTTCAAACTTGGAGGGCCAACTTTGGAAATCGGTGAAACCTTGAGGACCACGGTACAATTTTCTGTTTTAAGCTTTTAATCTGGACCATCAGATGGCATCCAAGGGCTTAGATTTATTTTGGCTTTTATAACTCTCTCTCTTGCCTTGGTTGAATGCAGAATACACACAACATTCTTCCCTCTCTTTGTCATGTAATATACCCTTCTTCTCTCTCGATTTCTTCGATTTTCTTGCACCATTTTTGTGTAATATTTGTCATAATTGGGACATTGTGTAGGCTAATTGGTAGTGCTATTATAATTGTTTAGTGCGGTGATAGTGTTGAAGAATAGGGGCAGATTTGGTTGGTTCCTTTAAAAGGAACGGGCATGCCTGTTGATTTGGTTCTTGTATCTTGTAACTCTCATTGGACGGTTTGGCTAGTGGAACGGGCTCGGTCCTAAGCCCTCATATGTAGGCAATTGCCGAATTGGGTCAACAATTTCTTGATGTTTTCTTGTTCCTTTTGCTTTTGATTCTTGTTTATTTGTTGTTATCCGCACTTAATCACTCTATTAGGCATGAAATTCCCAACAATAGTCTTCTGAGAAAACAAGTGGCTAAGCATAGCTTTGAGATGTTTTGGATGATCAAATTTGTCCCCATAGTAATTCCAGACAACTTAGCAGTTTTTCCTTCCATGAAGACATGGTTAGTTGTGAAGCGCATTGGATGTTAATGGAAAAGTACTCTTAATTTGTATTCTATTTCCACCGAAGAATCAGTCGTGAAGCGCAAAATATTATAAATGTTAAGGACGTGTTGTGCAAAAATGTTTATAAGTTAGGGACGTTTTGTGTCTAAAATATTTAGATCAATCATATGCCCTCTTCAAACTTTTCTATGACCAAACGTTTATAATATTTCCCCAATTAAACCATAGTAAGGTGTAAGAGCTAAATTTCCCTTGTAACGATGCAAAGTTTTGTCCAACTTGAAGTGTTGTGTTTTTTTATAAACACGTTTTTTGGTTTTGGAGTTAAAAGGTTGTATGACTGACGTGTTTGTTGAAGTCATTTGATTGGGCCGTGTCTAGCATGTATTGGATTACTCTTCATTTGCTATGGACGATTTTTGGAGATATTGGATTAGGGTTTTTTGGGTGTTCTCTCTCTACCTCTCTCTGATTATTATTTTTTTTTTTACCATCTTCTTTTTCCATCTCTTCTTTTCTTTGTGAGGGGTTTTCTGGTTATGTTGTTGTAATTTGATATGGATTCTTCGTGTTACCTTGAACAGTAACTTTGGTACTGATTCTTATATGCTTGGGTTAGAAGTTAGTTTGATTTATTGAAATCTTTGTGGATTTCTTTGCCTCTATAATCATATCTGAGCAATAATCCTAAGAGGATTGTTCAACGGGGGATTAGGCGATCATTTCAGTCACCGAACCTTTGAGGCTTCCGCCGAAAATCTCGTGTTCTTAATCTTCTCAATTGGTTTACATTTTGTAAGTCCAACAATATCCTATACAATTGATGGGGAAATTAAACAGATATGGGCGGAAATGATGATTTTCGTAACGAAACGTGATTTTGAGAGTGAAAATACCAAAATTGGAAGGATAAAGATGAATTTCGCAATCAAGGCAAATGATAGGACGTTTGTGTTGTTTACCCATATTTACTTTGAATTCCACCCCAATTGTTCGACATTGAATACAACCTATGTTATTTAGTGCAATCATTATAATTTTTAAACAAATTTATAAATAAATTTTTTTTTTTTAATCTCATGCATTTTATTTTTATCTTTACACTTTAAACCACACATTTTATATCAAAAACATAAATAAATAAATTTATAATTTTTACGGACGGGCCTGATTTCCTTCACTACAAGGACAAACCAACGAAAAATACAACTCATCCAGCTAATTGACACATACAACACATCAACTAGCTTGAATCTGCTGTCACGAAGGTACTTATGGCCTTGAGCTACATTATTGAGACTTAAAGAACATCTTTGCTTACTCTAAGGCCATCTCTAATTGTTAACTCCAAATTTGGGGTAATTTTTACCCCAAATTTGGGATATACTCAAATTCTTTCTCCAACAGTTTAACCTCAAATTTGGGTTCAAGTGAATAGTACCAATTTTTCTTCTAATTTTTTAATAAATAAACCTTGATTATAAATTTGTTAATTAATAACTTTAATTTAAATTAATAACTAATGCGTAGAACATTTAAATGAACAAAAATATTACTATTATTTAAAACAAAAATAATTTTTCTAAGAAAAATTAAATTAATAATTATAGAATTACAACAATAATTATTATAATATTTACAATTAAGATAATTACTATAACAAGAAATTATTGGACTAATTAATAATGTTTAACATTTAAATTAAATAAGAAAATGACAATTTGGTAATTAATTAAAGCCAACCCCAAATTTGGGGTGTGAATTAGGGGGGTACCATTGGAGAGGATTTTACCCCCAAATTTGGGGTATGGTTGGAAATGCCCTAAGAGACGAGGAGAATGTCTGATTGTGCTTTTGTTTGGTTTTCATTTGAAAGAGTTTATTTGAAAAATTAATTTTTTAATAGTGATTTTTAGAAAAATGTGTGGTTAAAAAGTAAGAAATATTTTTTGAGCTTATGCGTAATATTATTTTATTTTATTGATAAAAATGTGATTGAAAAGAATATATATATATATTAAATTTTTAATAAATCTCAAATAGGTACTAAATTAGAGTTTAAAATAAATGAATTTTTTAAAAAAAACCTCTACGAAGGAGGTACTTATTCTATACTCCACAAATTTTATACATCTCACATATTAAGCCTCTAATAGGTAAACTGTTTATAAACAATACACTTACCCAAATCACTTTAACCACACATATTTCCTTATACTACTTTTCAACCATACATTTTATCTCGAAACATCACTTTTTTTGTTTATAAACAAAAAATTCTTACCAAACATGGGCTAAATCAATGAGTCAAAGTAGTTAATCGTGCAATGACTTCATTTCAAAGTAAAACAAATCAAGTTCAACAGAAGAATCCAAATGATTACATAATGCATATAACCATAACCATACAATTATTTCCATTTAATCAGTTCCAATTACAGCAGATGTTTCCCTTGTTATCCTTATCCAGCAACAGATCAGAATATAGGCCCAGCAGCAAGGATTTCTTCAGTCAACTTGTTGTCCTTCCCAATCTTGTGGTTCACAAAAACTTCAAAGTTGTTCTTGAAAAGCCCAGCAAGTTTTAGCAGCATCTCCTTATAAGCCTTCTTATCCGACCACTGCAATAGTAAAATAGAATAATATCCTTAAAATTTGAGGAAAAAACAAAATTGCTGTAAAGAGAGAAGCCAAGGTTTGGAAAACTGACAGTGTTCATTGGTTCCAAGATTTCCGAAGGCAAGCCCTCGACCTCAGTTGGAATCTCGAGCCCAAACACCTCAGTCTTTTTGTAGTTTGCCTTCAAGAGGTTGCCAGAATGTATGGCATCAATGATTTTTCGAGTATATGCCAACTTGATACGACTCCCGGACCCATACCTGCATGAATAACCAAGATTCACTGGTCGAAATCCAATCAATATAAATAATAATAATAATTTTTTTTCCCCACACGTTAAACTCATTGACATTAGTTCCAACTTCTTCCATACCTTCCTCCAGACCAGCCAGTGTTGACAAGCCATCCTGTTGCACCGTGCTCCTGCATCTTTCCAGCGAGCATTGCAGCATATTTTGTAGGATGCAACATTATAAATGCTGCCCCAAAGCAAGCCGAGAATGTTGCTTGTGGCTCCTTGATTCCTTCTTCAGTGCCAGCAACCTGTACTTTTTAAGTATTAGCTCTGCTCAGTAACACTGTAGCAATTATAAATTAGTTTATTTATGTTTTCGAGGTAAAATGTGTTGAAAAATGGAGAGAGAAAATGTGTATGGTTTGAATAATTTTGTTGTTTATAAATTGTAATGGTTGCATTAAACAACACAAACTAGATTTTTTTGAAGTTTTTATTAATTTGCTTCAATCTAAGTTGCTTTGATGATTAAATTATTACCAAAGCAGTGTATCCACTGATGAAATGGTACATCGTCTGTGGCAGACTTAGCTTGCTCACTGGGGGGAGCACGCCAAATGCATCGCATGCCAGGAGTATGACATTCTTAGGGTGTGGAGCAACACATGGAATTTTAGCATTGGGAATGTATTCGATGGGATAAGCTGCACGAGTGTTCTCTGCAAAAAGAGAACAGATGAAACCCAAGCCTCTATTTGGCAAACATGTTTAAAAATATGTTTTTTACAACACAATTTCTCAAATCAATAAAAATTACATTTTCTCTCTCCACTTTTCAACCCTACATTTTACCTAGAAAACATAAAAAAAAATATTTTTAAACACAACTTTTAACAGACCGAGCCCAAATTATATTTCAAATCAACAACTTCATGAAACAATAAACAGTTAGAGCCTAACTCATTACCATAGGTCCATAACCAAGAACCTATTATAATGAATACACCATTAACAAACAAAAATTAATCAAAATATGAATTGTGATATAATAAAAAAATCATACCTGTAACAGACGTATCCGTATAGTCGACTTCTCTAGTATGCTCATCAAACACCACGTTTTCCAGTACTGCCACCAAACAAGAGAGGGGTGATATACATATTAATCGATAAACAAAACACATGAAATCATGACGCAAAAAAAAATATGTTTTCTAATAAGAGACGATACCTGTCCCAAATTTGATAGCATTCCAAATGTCGGGCTCCTTTTCCCTTGAAAGGTCAATGCACTTTGCATAGCAACCACCTTCAATATTTGATATGCCATTGTCAGTCCAGCAGTGTTCATCGTCTCCAATTAAATATCGGTTGTGATCAGTAGACAGCGTAGTCTTTCCAGTACCTAAAATCAGAATAAAGAAAGAAATAACACTCAAATCAGTAAACAACGATAGAAGATAAAGCAAAAGGTCATTTTCTTTAATCAGAAAGTCCCATTCACAGAGTCAAGGATCGAGGAAACATATCAGTTTGGCAGGGCCAGGTCCTCATCGGAAAATGATGATCCGATGATGCTTTACCTGACAAACCAAAGAAGAGAGCGACATCTCCATCTTTCCCCATATTGCAGCCAGAATGTAGGGAGAGGATTTGACGCTTAGGCATGAGATAGTGCATTACACTGAATAGGCCTTTCTTCATTTCCCCGGCGTACTGGGTGCCGAGGATGACCATTTCCCTCCTAGCAAGGTTTAAGTCTATGCTAGTAGAGGATGTCATGTAGTGTGTATAACGATTACATGGAAACTGCCCAGCATTGTAAATAGTGAAGTCCGGAGTACCAAAATTCTCCAGCTCTTCAGGAGTGGGTCGGATACACCTGTCACCCACCCAGTTATCCAATTGTACAAATAACTAATACACTTTTTATTGTGGACCTTTCTATAGCTCTAACTCTTACGAAGCTTTCTTCAATCTCCCACTAAATTCTATAAAGAGATAATGAAAAAATGTAGGAGAATAATATTTGCCAATGTAAAAGAAACTTATCTGGCCTGGTTAAGAGAACATAAAACTGCAAAGGAGAACTGCCAAATAATTGTAAATATCAAATTCCATTTAACTTACATGTTATGCATGAACAAGGAATGGTAAGCCCTGGCAGAGACTATCCTGACTTTGATGCGGTTCTCCGGATCCCAGTTTAAAAATTGATCATTCACGAAGATCTAAAATCGTTAATGAAGAGTTAATAACCATCAATCCTTTCTAAAAGGTGTAATACTAGTAAAAGTATAATAAAATAAAATAATTCCAGCACATTATTAGGTCTTTCAAGGTACATCCAAAACAGAATTTGGTCAACATGGATTTCCTACGTGATGAAATCCTTTCATTACCCTGGGTCTCACTTAAGGATCAGCTTAATTGGTACGTTGGCAAAAGTCTGCAGCTTTCGTATTATGCAAATCAACATCGGTAGATGATCAATAATCCACAACTCTCAAGTCTAGTCCTCACACCTAACCAAGTCATTTTGATAACATACGACTATAAACAGGTAAACCAAAGGTATAAAGTAGACCATTATCTAATGCAAAGCTACTGTCACAGGACTCATGACACCACAGATCAAATCCATTGCATATGCAAACAAAAATATTACTCATATAGCAACAAGACTATACCTGTCAAAGGATCCAGACAGTACATCCGAATATGATAAGAAAGATGAGAACATACCATCAACCTTATCTTTGGATCAAATTCTGATTTGTTTATCCACGAATTACGAATTTAACAATAATTTTTTATTTTCCCAAGAGAAGGCAGTGATGCACAACTTGAGAAGATTTTCCTTTTCTTTCATTTTCAGGGGTGGGGGGTGGGGGGGGAGGGGGGGGGGGACACTAATGGAGAGAGACAACGGTGGTGTATATTTGGTATTGACTATCGCATGACATATGAGTCCAAGATGACCGTGTTGAATAACCAATCAAAATTTTTAAGCCGTTAAACACAAAATAATTATTTATTTGAAACTTGCGTCTTTGACATGTCCTTTACATGTATTTGTTTATCAGCCTTGCTACCTGTACGATGGCATTGACAGCTCCATTGGCAACCCCCCTCACATGGGGAACTTGTACAAGTAGATTAATTCATTTGTTCATTGATATATAAGGAAAATATTCTTATCAGTTATCACCTATATCAGGCTTACAGGATCAGATCAAAATTTTGGACTACCTACATCAAAACTAACTCATTTTATCCAGCGTACGAACATGTCTTCAAGAAAATGATGGGTCACATGAAGCTACAACTACTAAGATAAAAGCCAAGATAATTGTATATACCTTGTCCAAAGAGTTCAAGTAATCTACAGCTCTTTCTCTGTTCACCAAGAATGTTTGCTCATCCATTTCAATGTTTGGTGATCCCCTGTATTATATATTGCAGAAAGCAAGGTTAAAAAAACATCAAACTTAACCACTTGATTCGGATAAAATTGACACAATTGTACACATACTTTCCCCACCAAAGTACGTCCTCAGTTGTCTGATCCCGAACAACACGTTTATCCTTGGGAGAACGTCCAGTCTTGGCCCCCGAAAGGGTCGCCAACGCACCGCTAGACGTAATAAATGAGCCCTTTTCATACTTAATGGCCTGTTCGTAAAGCTCTGCATCCATCATCAAACAAAAGATTAGCAATAGTACCTCAATAAATGTAAATGTAAATTAATCCAGAAAAGTTAAAACATAGCAGAAATTTACCGGCAGGAGAGAGGTTGTAGAGGATGTGGGTGAATTTCAAAGAACTGTCACTGACACTAACGGTGGGGGTGACATGGTGGTGGCTCACATGAGAAATCCGGGGGGTTTCAGATTGCTTTGCTGGGTCTCCTTTCACCACGTTGGGTCCAGTTTCTCTTGTCAACGATGCCAATGAGTCACTGATCACCAGATTCACCAAACAAATTACCGGTGGAGAATAAAAGCACAACCAAACAGAGAAAGGAGAAAATATAACCGGATTACTCCCAAGTCCCAATTTTAGAAAGGAGGAGAAAATATAATAAATAACTCTGGTGCGTTTGATACGCATTATTTTACATGGAAAATATAATTTTTCATGTGATTTTTTAATTTTGTTTTGTTTGGTTGTTTAAATTTTTTATGAAATTCATTTTTTCACTTGTCTCAAAATTTGATATTTTCTTTATTTTGAATGAATTCGTTTTTCAAGGGGGAGAATGTTTTATTTTTCATGAAAAATATTATACCATTTTCGTTACGTTTGATCTTTTTTGTTATTATTAATTGATTTAATTTTTTTTAAAAAATTAAAATTATTATTATCAAGTACAAATGTGTGAAAAAATAATTTTTTTAATTAAAATAGATAAATTTTATTTTATTTTTCATGAAAAATAATGTCAATCAAACAACAAAAATTGAAAAATTCACTACTTTTTTCACCTAGAAAATTAAACCAATCAAACACATTAAACTTCAAATTCCTTGGAATTCAATTCCCAAAAATTCATTTTCTTTCCATTCAAATTTCACCATCGCTATTAAACGCACCCTAAGGGTAAATTACATAGAATGATAGAATCGACATTTTAAGTTCCAATTTGAAAAATTAGTATAGGAAAAAATATTTATACAAATCAGGTATTAATTAACATTTTTATTAATTAATAACAATAAGATTATTTTTTCAAAAAATCAGTTCTCTTTCCTCTCCCTTACTTTGTCTTTTCCCTCTCTCGGTCGACATCGCCCAGCTCTCGACCATGAAATCCATCCTCGTCGAACTCCGACATCGCTTCCACACCATCGACCCTTCTTTTAACGTTAGCAGCAAGTAGCGAAGCCGTTAATCGAATCAGCGGCTTTGAAACTAAATTTGTAATTGTTACCGAATTGTGACATTGTGTGACCAAATATAACTTTGCGTGACCAGCTATGATTTTGCATGTGGGGGTGAGATAGGGAGAATTTTGTAACTAAATTTGTAATTGTGACTTTGTGTGACCAATTGTAAATTTGTAGGTGGGAAGGGGTGGGTGGGGTCGAGTATGGGGGCTGCGGGGTAGGGTCTGTGGCGAGGTGGGTGGGGGTTTGGAAAAGTAGAAGAAAAAATCAATTTTTCGGGGTAGGGTGGGGGTATTTGTGGGTGGAATTTCGATAAACTTGTAATTGTGATTTTGACAAATAAACAAATAATATGTGATCAATTATGGATGATTGTGACCAACTGTGACTTTTGTGACCATTAGACGATGATGTTATGTGACCTACAATTGTGACAAATATGATTGTGTGACCGAGTTGTGACTTTGTGAGAACGAATTATGACTGAAATGTGATTTTATGTGATCGAACTGTGACCTCATGTGATCGAACTGTGACCTCGTTTGATCTATGTGTGACCTAATTGTGACCTCGTTTGACCTAACTGCGACTTTGTGTGGTCGAATTGTGACATTGTGCGACCAACTATGACTTTGTGTGACCGAACTATGACCTTGTGTGACCAACTGTGACTTTGAGGGTGAAGTGGGTGGCTGGGGTTTTGAAACTAAATTTGTAATTGTTACCGAATTGTGACATTATGTGACAAATTATAACTTTACGTTACCAGCAATAACTTTGCATGTGGGGTGAGGTGAGGTGTGGAGAATTTTGTAACTAAATTTGTAATTGTGACTTTGTGTGACCAATTGTGAATTTGTAGGTGGGAAGGGGTGGGTGGGGTTGAGTATGGGGGCTGCGGGGTAGGGTGGATGGCGAGGTGGGTGGGGGTTTGGAAAAGTAGAAGAATAAATCAATTTTTCCGGGTGGGGTGGGGGTATTTGTGGGTGGGATTGCGATAAGCTTGTAATTGTGATTTTGACAAATAAGCAAATAATATGTGATCAATTATGGATGATTGTGACCGACAGTGACTTTTTGTGACCATTGGACGATGATGTGATGTGACCTACAATTGTGACAAATATGACTGTGTGACCGAGCTGTGACTTTGTGAGAACGAATTGTGACTGAAATGTGACCTCATATGATCGAACTGTGACCTCATTTGATCTAAGTGCGACCTTGTGTGACCTAATTGTGGCCTCGTTTGACCTAACTGCGACTTTGTGTGGCCGAATTGTGACATTGTGTGACCAACTATGACTTTATGTGACCGAACTATGACCTTGTGTGACTAACTGTGACTTTGAGGGTGGGGTGGGTGGCTGGGGTTTTGAAACTAAATTTATAATTGTTACCGAATTGTGACCTTATATGACCAATTATAACTTTACGTTACTAGCAATAACTTTGCATTGGGGTGAGGTGGGGAGAATTTTGTAACTAAATTTGTAATTGTGACTTTGTGTGACCAATTGTGAATTTGTAGGTGGGATGTGGTGGGTGGGGTCGAGTATGGGGGCTGCGGGGTAGGGTCAGTGGCGAGGTGGGTGAGGGTTTGGAAAAGTAGAAGAAAAAAATCAATTTTTCGGGGTGGGTGGGGGTATTTGTAGGTGGGATTGCGATTAAACTTGTAATTGTGATTTGACACTGAAATATGACTTTGTGTGACTAATTGTGACTTTGTTGGTGGGGTGGGATGGGATGGGGAAAATATAAGAACAATCATTATTTTAAATGAATAATGATTTTTAGGAGAATTGATGATTTAGATTTGATTGAAAAATCAAATATTGTTGGCTTGACTTTTAATCAATGGTTGAGATTGAGTACTGTAGGAAAAAAGATAATTTTAATGAGAACCAAACAAAAATTTTTAATTGTGATTTGTGACTAAAATATGACTTTGTGTAATCAATTGTGACTTTTGGGTGGATGGGGGTGGGTGGGATGAGATGGAAAAAATAGAAGAAAAATCATTTTTATGGTGGGGGGACGGGGTGGGTGAGGTGGGGAAAGTAGAAGAAAAAAAATCAATTTTTGGGGTTGGGGTTGGGGTTGGGGTTGGGGTTGGGGTCGGGTGAGATGGGATGGGATGGGGTCTGGCGAGATGGGAAAAATAGAAGAAAAATCATTTTTTGGGTGGAGTGGAGTGAGGGGAGGGTGGGGCGGGAGTTGATGGGGTGTGGAAAAGTAGAAGAAAAAATATCAATTTTTGTGGGTCGGGTCGGGTCGGGGTGGGTGTGGTGTGGTGTGGTGTGGTGTGGTGTGGGAGAGCTGTGATAGACGGAGACAAGTTATTGTTTGATGGCTTTTTATTTAAATATTGTATTAGTTTTAATTTAATATATAATAGATAATTATTTTTATATTATACAATATTATATTTATTTATTACAAATTAACACCTGAGTTTTTTTTATAAAAAAAATCTTAAATATATTATCTTTAAAAAGTGATAGTTTTAGGTTTTTAATTATGTACTTTCCCCTAATTCTAAATCATCAACCATAATGAACAATCGTGTGAACAACTCGATCACATTATAGTTGTTCAAATAGCATGATTGAAAATATAATGGGATTACTCTCAAGTCCCAATTTTATCAAACCTACGTATTGACTCGGTCACTTCACTTGAACTCAAGTGTTCTATTTGATAAGAGACGTCTCGAACTTACTTTGATCTTATTAATCATTATTCACTTTTTTTTTATAGTATTCGAAATTTAGTTAAACAGACAATTGTTAAGTATTAAAATTAATCATCCTTAATTATTTCAATTTCAATTTACCATTACACTAAACGCGTCATCAAATATAATTAATACGTAATGTCATGTAATTAATTTAATTTCAAATTAATTACTTAATAATCTATCACTATACAAAAAAGGTTTCCATAATAGCCTTGAAATTTATATCTACGTGATGACATAATAATTGATTTTAGTTTCAATAAATTATTAATTATCATCAATACTTTTTACTAATATTTTTAACCTAAAAAAATAACAAATATTAAAGTTTAGTAAAATATTAATCTAATTAATTAATGCACAATCAATGCACAAAAAAAGTCAAATCATCTTTATTTTTCAAAGTTAATACACAATTTTCAAAATGCATTAATTTTTTTTATTTTTTATAAAACAATTAATGATTAATATAAGGGTGCGTTTGATTATCGAAATTTTCCATGGAAAATATCGTTTTCCACGTGATTTTCCAACTTTGTGCTATTTGGTTGCCTAAGTTTTCCATGAAATTCATTTTTCCACTTGTCTCGAAATCCGGTATTTTCTTGTTTTGGATGAATTCGTTTTCCCGGGGAGGAGGTTTTATTTTTTATGGAAAATCTTATACCATTTTCGTTACGTTTGATCATTTTTGTTGTTGTTAATTAATTTATTTTTTTAAAAAAATTAACATTATTATTATTAAGTACATATGTATGAAAAAATAATTTTTTTATTATTAAAATGGATAAATTTTACTTTATTTTTCATGAAAAATAAAGTCAATCAAACAACAAAAGTTGAAAAATTCCCTACTTTTTCCACCTAGAAAATTAAACCAATCAAATACATTAAACTTTTAATTCCAAGGAATTCAATTCCATGAAATTCATTTTCTTTTCTCTCAAATTCCACCATCACTATCAAACGCAGTCTAAATGCATTTCAATCTAGATAAATTTAAAAATTATAAACATGTGATATTAATGCATTCGGTCATTTTTGAAAAGTATTTTAAGGAAAAAAACAAAAAAGACGACTATTTTGCTATAATAATATAATAATAATAATAATTGATTATGAGTATTAAATAAAAAGATCAATAAAATAAATTTAATACAATAATTCTATGTGACATTTTTTGGACATGAAAATAGGATATTATCGGTGCGACGTCTCTTGATTGGTAGATGAAAATGAGCACATTCGATGAAGCACATGACACATCTCTTCATTTGTAGCGACCAAGAATTTTTACGCGATTAATAATTATTTTAATAGAAAATCGTGTCGCTACTATTTCACCCATTTTTATTAAGTTAACGCCACGACGTATTCGTATAGCCAAGTCAAGAAATAATCGAGATCGTTCGATTTTAAATTAAATTCCGAATTTCTAAAAATATCTCCATTCTCTTGATTTAAAGTATATTAAGTCCAAGTACTTAATTCAATGTTATCCCAATATTTATTTATACAAAAAATATTTTTATTATTGAAATTAAGAAAATATATGCAAGCATGAGAGGTTCCATTATATATAATAATTATGAGAATCTTAATTTAATAAATATGGAAAAGTATATGAATGAATTATATACTCCATTATATGTAATCATGAAGAGCATAATATTTGTATAAATATGGAAAAGTATATGAATGAATTATATACTCCATTATATGTAATCATGAAGAGCATAATATTTGTATAAATATGGAAAAGTATATGAATGAATTATAGACTCCATTATATGTAATCATGAAGAGCATAATATTTGTATAAATATGGAAAAGTATATGAATGGTTGATAAGACTCCATTATATGTAATCATGAAGAGCATAATATTTGTATAAATATGGAAAAGTATATGAATGGTTGATAAGACTCCATTATATGTAATCATGAAGAGCATAATATTTGTATAAATATGGAAAAGTATATGAATGGTTGATAAGACTCCATTATATGTAATCATGAAGAGCATAATATTTGTATAAATATGGAAAAGTATATGAATGGTGCTTTCTTTTAAGAAAAGGATGTGTTAAAATTAATAGAATTGAATGATTATGTTTACAATATGCCAACTTTATACATCTATTTAAACCCATCTCTTTTACACACAACTCTACACATATACACTTATTTCCAATCTCTTGACAAAATCCACAAGTAAGAGAAATTCAAGGTGGTCAAGAAAGTTTTGGTCCATTTACTACTACACTTCATTTTAATCTTTTAAAAGGTAAGTATATCTTATGTTTTTATGAAAAGTAAGTATGTTTTTATGAAAGGTAAATACACCTTATGTTTTTATGAAAAGTAAGTATGTTTTTATGACAAGTAAGTATATCTTATGTTTTTATGAAAAGTAAGTATGTTTTTATGAAAGGTAAATACACCTTATGTTTTTATGAAAAGTAAGTATGTTTTTATGACAAGTAAGTATATCTTATGTTTTTATGAAAAGTAAGTATGTTTTTATGAAAGGTAAATACACCTTATGTTTTTATGAAAAGTAAGTATGTTTTTATGACAAGTAAGTATATCTTATGTTTTTATGAAAAGTAAGTATGTTTTTATGAAAGGTAAATACACCTTATGTTTTTATGAAAAGTAAGTATGTTTTTATGACAAGTAAGTATATCTTATGTTTTTATGAAAAGTAAGTATGTTTTTATGAAAGGTAAATACACCTTATGTTTTTATGAAAAGTAAGTATGTTTTTATGACAAGTAAATATATCTTATGTTTTTATGAAAAGTAAGTATGTTTTTATGAAAGGTAAATACACCTTATGTTTTTATGAAAAGTAAGTATATCTTATGTTTTTATGAAAATGTTTGGATCATTGCTATGAAATCAATCTCACAAGATTGTTATGGGTTCCATATGATATGTTTATGATTATGCTAAGGGGACCGGAGTTTAGTAGCGCTACACATAAGAATTCTTGCCATTTAAGTTCGGTAAAATTCTTGTGTCTCCCTATGTTTATGAGTATTTCGATCCTATCCTATGTTATGATGAAAATGATCCATATGCTTTCAAAAGAAAATTTATGCTTGGTATACTTACTGAGATTTTATAAATCTCACTCCACGATATTTACCATTTTCAGATAATTGAAGGTTCGAGGCGGTCAACATGGAAGTGGCAAAAGTGGTTAAGATTGATGAGATAATTATGTTGAACTTTATGTAAGAAAATTATGTTCTATTTTTATTCACAAATAAAATTATGGGATTCTAATTATTCTTTTGAATAATTTTACATTTCTATTTAAGTCTCGATAATATGATATGAGTCACTTTTAGTGGCACTCGAATGGTCGAGAATTCGGGTCGTCACATCATTACTCTATGTCGAAGTTTCACTCGACATGTCTCATTTTTATGTCCAAAAAAATATTTACGCAGAAGAACTGGATTTAATATTTTTATTTTTTCAAACAACAATAAGTTGATCATACTTTCACCGTCCCACGAAAATAGACTCGTTTTTCTTTTTTATTTGTCCCAAATTATAAATCACTTTCCTTATTGAAAGTATATTGATCTTCTTAGTTTTCTAATTTATCCATATTTAATATGAATTGTTATTAACAAATGAAATACTATATTCATCCAATAATGATATGTTCGTTTCTATTTTCAAACAGATTAAAAAAATAATAATATATATTAGAATTATAAATTTACTTACATTTTACATAATATACCCCTACATTGAATAATGAGTAGTTTATGTTTGTTGATAATAATGTATATTAAATAAAGATTTATAAAAAATTATGATATTAATATATTTCTAATATATATTAGTTTATTTGGTAACAATGTAAAGGTTTATAAACTAGTTTATTTACTGTTTTGAGGTAAGATATGTGGTTAAAAAATAGAGAGAGAAAATATGTGTGATTTAAAAGTGATTTGAAAAATTGTGTGATTTATAAATTAATTTATAAACTGTAATGATTCCTTTACATAATACTCTATTAAGAGGGATAAATAGTATTTCACCGAAATAATTTTTCCAAGTTTTCACAAGGAAAAGTAAAATTAATGAACAAGTATTATTATTTTATACCTGATGGACTGCAGCTGCTGTTTATGGCGTTCGTCTTCTGAAAGGGCAGTAAAAGGACCTTGAATCCCATTAATGGGAGTGGTGGGAGCAGATTTCTTCTTCTGAAGAGAATGAAGTTCATCAATAGTCTGAGCCTTCACCGGCGGCGTACTATCGTCGTGGCATATCCCCTCGTCTTTTTTCTCTGTATGGATCTTAGCCAGTCCGTTCCGGCCAGTTCCGCCGTTTGCCACCACGCTCACACGTCCACAACCATTCTCCGCCATTTCTTTTCTCTGCATAATAAAAGCAGGAATCAGTTAGTTGCAAGAAGAAAAACGATTAAAAATTGTCACTCGTGATATAGAATTATAGATGAAGAAAAACTAGACATTTTAAGGGTGAATTGGAGAGGGATTTACCAAAAAAATTGTAGACTCGGTGGAGAAGAAGAGAACAGATATAGAGTGCTATTGAAAGAATTGAGTGAAAAATAATGATTCGACCATCAAAGTAGAGTGCAGTGAAGGAAATTAAAATGAAGGTGATGAGAAAATGTTAGCCAAGGGGTCCAATTTATAACGCTTCGTGGCCATCTTTAACCAAGTATGAACCGCGGAAGTTCTAATCATGGTTAGATTCTATCCTACACAATAGAGATTCTCGATTAACCATGACTAGAGATGACAAACGGGTTGAACAGCTCATCAGCTCGTCGAAACACGTGCCACGAACGGTTCACCTGATCCACGAGCTTGGACAAAGAGCTCGTTTAGACGAGCCAACAAACTCGGCTCGTAATTTTTTTTTTAACAAAAAAAACTATTTTTTGAAGAAAAATACCAAAATAAATAAATAAAGAAATAAAAATTAATTTAATGGCTTGTGAGCCAAGCTCGGCTTGACCCACGAGCTCATGGGTCAAGCCAAGCCTTGAACCATGACTCAATATTTTTATTAATTATTTTGTATTAATAGTATTAGATCAATTCATTTAAAAGTTTAAGATGATAAATAGAGAACACATTTAGAATATATAATTAGCTTATATTTGATAAATGTTGTAAAACTATCAAAATCTTAGAACAAGACAATAGAGAGGCAGAGAGAAATCATGTAAAATTTACAGGGGTACAATGATAATTGGTCATTCACAAAATATATTATTTATAACACCCTCTCTTGTATGACCTATTCTGCAATTGCTGACTCGTTAAAACCTTACTAAGAAAACCCAGTAGGATAAAACTTGAGTGAAGGAAAAAAAGTACAACAGCCCCCCTGATGTTGGTCATCGTGAATCATTGAGTCTAATGTTCGGAATGACATCCAATGATAAGTATAACAAATCATGTACTGAAGTGTTACCTCGTTAAAACCTTGTCGGTAAAACCCAGTGGATAAAATTTAAACCAAGGAAAAAGAGTATAGCCGCTGCCTCGTTAAAATCTTGCCAAAAAAAATCGAGTATGACAAAACCTGGACAAAGGAAAAAAAGTACAGCATATTTCTCCCATGAAGTGTGCAATCGAGTATTCATGAACTTCTTGAACATTGATATTATCTTTCATCTGGAATATGTATATATATGAAAATCTCTTTGTGTGTAGCCGCTGATATTACATTCTTCATAAGGTGGCTATGACTTTCTTCATTTGTTGATATCGTTCCAGTGCAAAACATATTGTTGAATTATATCTTATAAATAGCTTTGATAATGCTTCAAAAACCTTGCTAGGAAAACCCTATAGGACAAAACTTTATCGAAGGGAAAAAGAGTTCATCAGACTCATTAATACACCATAATTATTGCCTCATTAAAAACCTTGCTAGGAAAATCCTGTTGGACAAAACCTCAGCTAAGGGAAAAAGAGTGCAACGCGTATTTATTCATTTCATGGAACATCACAAGTATATTGATGAAATCTCGAATCTTTTCATCAACCATATCTTTTATGATGAGCTTTATATAAATCGTTCATAGCTTATTTATGATGTCATAACATGTTATATCAAGTAATGTTTTACTAATTTACCAATCGCATCTTTAACTTCTGGTGAATAATCAAATCTAGAATTCACTTCTAGTGAATAATTAAACATATTCATTTCCATATTCACTTATAATGAATAATAAAATATTTATTTTCAAATTTACTTCTAGTGAATAATCATTTTCCCAGATATAAAAAATAGTATATTCCAATTTCAATTTCAACATATAATATCATGGAGTCATTTGTATCATCTATTGTGATACTGCTCTGGGTCTATTGAATCTCTCAATGATTATACATGTATGTTCTTGCATCTCATAAATCACAATTTCTAATTTGTATAAGTATAATCAATCATTGAAATAGATATCAATTTCGACATATAATCTATAATCATTTTTACTTGAAATCCCAACGTACCACGATCAACTGATACATCAAAAAATACTCCCAAAGTACCGAGATGAGAATCATATATTTTGATCTCACTCATTGATATATCAAAGGGCTCAAGCTAATAATTTTGATTATAGTCTCATCTGCCATATATTATGCCAGTTCTTTGGAAGATTTTGCGCATAGTGAGTCGTCTTTTACGATTATGTAATATTTTTCATTTGCACAAATAACTGCTGTCTTTACTCATTTAACTGTTTGGACTTCAGGTCATTTTTTATATTTGGCCAAAGTATTATAATTTCATCAACCTCATTTTCACAAGAGATTTGTGTATGTATTCGATATATTTATCGATTCCATTTCATCTCAATATAACATATAGAGATCTCTTTATATTTTCTATCATCAAGTATACGAATCTCTTATTATTTAACTATGTCCCTTTGACTCACCATGAGTATTTAGTCTCAAAGGGATCATCTCAATTATTCAAGGGATATTTGTTTTCGGAATCAATTGTAATTATGCTTCAGGCATAATTACGCTTCATGTGTGTTTTTCCCCATAATGTTCGCAAATCTTATATTATATCAAACGACTAAAAATACCGTAACACGTGTCATTTATTTTAGGGATATAATCTCAATCATATATCTAAGTGCGTTTTGGGGGAGTGTATACAAATCACACTTGTTACAAATTATAAAGCTTCTTAAGCTAATCCCTGTTTCATCTTATTGGCATTTATATAATATTGTTGTATGATAAACAATTTCTAAACAAGATATTCTCATAGCAAATAATTCGAAACTTTTAATCGGGATTATCTAACCGTTCATTATAGAAATTCTGGTTCAATACGATTTTATTTCACTTCTATGTATGAATATTTGGTTCAATACAATATCGATGAACTTCTAGTTCAATGCAATATATATTTCACTTATGAACTTCTGGTTCGGTACTATATACATATTTCACTTGTACGTATGAACTTCTGGTTCAATACAATATTTACTTGTTCGAATTTATAAATCAGTACACCTTGAATTATTATAGTTAAAAAGGTGATTGATCGAAATCTCAAGAAAATGATCCTTGTTACCATCTTTTTATTACAAATCTTTCCCCTTTTCTTGGTTGAATCAATGAGACTTGGAGCCACCGCTCTTTTACGCGTTAAATAATGCATTAAAATAAATCATTTGGGAAGAAGACTAAATCCATCAAAATGGATGTTATATTATCAAATATTTGCAAATACTACTCTAATCTTCCGATAAATATTTTGAAAAAGATTTACCAAGTTCGACTTGAAAGACTGAGGCTACTGATGGATCAAGGTATCCTAGAAGATGTTCGTTTAATGATCGAAGCAAAAGTTCGATTATCTAGTGAATTACCAGATTCATTTTCTAAGCACGTGCTTAGCTCAGATAAGAGTATTTTTGCAAAGAATCGAAGAGCAAAAAGATTGAAAGGTTGTTACAAATGTGCTCGATGGACATGTAATACCCGTTGTAAATCAATAGGATATTCATCCAGAAATCGAGATGATAAAATAGATTTTATTAAAGGTGGATTGAGTAAAAAGTCTTTGGATGATATTTGACTGACTCCTGAGACACACCCTTGTGAGTATGTGCGGCATGAGCCGCTATCTTTATGGACTCAATTCAAAGAAGAGAAAGATCATTTATAGTCTCAACAATATTATATCAAAAGATTCTGTTTGCCAATCTATTATAAATAATGACGTTTTGGCTATTCAACATTAATACAAGGTAAATCATTATAGTATATATATATGTAAACATATATATTTTAACAAAGTATTTTGTATTTTCATTTTTCGCGTATTAACATATTGTTACCGAGAGACCACCGAAAGAGTGTCCGTTATGGAGCATTTAATAAGCTGTCAGAGATATGATCAAAAGTGGTGTTATTTAGTCAAAAGTAAATAGCAACTTTTTCAAAAGATGAGCAGTAAATAGTTGAAATTTTCGAGTTTTAAAAAGCCAAATAATTTTGCAGTTTAATGTATCCCAAAATAACATTTTATTGTAAGTTTACCTTCCTTATACTCTGAAAAGATGGAAGGATCAAAACTTCAACAGATCAAAACTATCTATATATTTTGTGGATCAAAAATCGGGAAAAACTTTGAGTATCTGGAAGCATCCGTGCTTCTAGGAAAGAAGTTGGGAGAGAGGTATCAATCTAGTATATGGAGGGAGTAGCAGTGAATTGATGGGTTGTGATTCTCAATCTAATCAAACAGAGAAAGTCAGAGTGATAGGTGTTATACATGTTCTTTTAGCTGATATCACAGGTAAAATACGAGGGCATGAAGTACAGACGCTATCTATCCATGAACGCATAACTTGCATGTTATATGGTTCTGATGCCTTCATTTCCATGTTTGGAGGTTTTGATACTTTAAAGGAAATCTTTAATATTACCTCGTGGGCTCAGCTGGGTCTTCATAATAAGCTTATTAGGCTTTTAAATGTTAATAACTTCTTTTATGGTTTACTAACATTTCTTGATTATGCTGTGGAACAGGGATTCATCTCTCCATTTTATAAGAGGATCCTTATTTCTGCTCCCACTATTGATGAACTGTTGGAAAAGTTACAATCATATGTTCCAATACAAGATCCAGCAAGAGTTAAGATAGATTGGTCGCAAGGAAGGGGTACTTAGCGAAAATGGAGTATGGTTAATGTAGATTTTAACCTTGTGAATTTCTAAAATATTGGAGGTGGTAGAGTACAAAGTATTCTTACTCTTGAGACACAACTCTAATATTGAGGATTTTATGAATATTTGAACTTAATCTTGTGAACCTCAAAAAGATTACGGGTGGTAGAGTACAGATTATTCTTACTCTTGAGACACAAAAAATGATTAGGGATGGTAGAGTACGGAGTATTCTTACTCTTGAGACACACATCTACTTTTGAGGACTATAAATGTTCCCCCCCCCCCTTTTGTATTTTGTATGTATCTTTTTTATATATATATTTCAGTCTGACTCATTTATATTTCTTCAGGAGCAATAATAATAATAATATCATTTCAGTATATTTAGATAATAATTTTTACTTCTTCTGGAGTACGTAAGTGCTTGTGTAAGAACTTTGATCAAATTTATCTATCTCAATCATATAATATTTATCTCATAATACTGATGAGATTATTTTCACATTAGCCATGTCCGTGCTATCATGTGATATTATCTTATCATACATCAACATTTTTCTTGTTTGATAATTTATTTTCATCTGTCCTTTCAACACAGATATTGGTAACTTCTGGTACCGTTTGATAAAATATTTTTAATTAAAATCCAACAACGTTTTGGTAATGGTAAATTCTAGTACCATTTTATAAAATATTATTAAACTTTTGATAATGGTAATTTCTAGTACCATTTGTTGTATTGTCAAACAACAATAATATATCAAGTTTATATGAGCAGAAATATTTAAAACCAGTAGAACCATCCATATAGGTGGTAACGTAATATGTATATATAAAGCTGATAAAACCAACCATATAGGTGATGTCAACATAATGAAATAATTACCTTTCATAAATGAACAAGTCATATCTCCAAATCCAGTCAAGGTATTTATAATAGTCCAATCTGTTACGATAATGAGTTATATATAATCGATAACTCAATACATCACGACATGGTAACAACTGTATTACTTGTACCTTGTTTAGACCTTTTAATTTATATTATTGATCACATAGTAGTGTTAAATGATTGTGAATATATATATATATATATATATATATATATATATATATATATATATATATATATATATATATATATATATTCACGATTAATATATTTTAACGTATTATCAAGGGCAAAATCAACCATACTTTAATATATTGATCATATGAATAAATCGAAACCGTCAATAGGTTTGAAATTAAGTTTGAAATTTGATTTAGAACAAATTTACTTTTGGTTTGAAGTCCAAAATCCCATCGGAAGTGCTCCAAAAATAGTTTTTAAGAAGCTGCCATATTCGACCATCGAAAAATATCCAAAACTGCACCAAACAGAAAAATAAGACAATAGAAAAATCTAAAATGTCGAGACAAACAAATTGCATTTTGACACCATTGCCGAAATACATTGCACGCGCCTCCACGCACTCCATTGACGTCTGCGAGTGGTCGTCACTCACCTCACGCGCCGTCGTACAAGTGCCTCTGCCTTGAGACGCGCCGGCGTCGGAGAATTGTCTAGTCGCCGTGGTTCGAGATCTGGTCTTCGATTGTTGATTGGATATATGGTTTGACGTAGATCTACGTTGAAAGTTTCGGATTGTACACTTTCTTCAATTCTTCTTGTTGCACAACATCGGTACCATGTTTCTTTCATCTTATGGAACTTTTTGGATCATACAGTGGTGTAAAGTTTCCATCTTTCTTGAATTTTCCAGATCTACAATATATGAGTTATTTTCTAAACCCAAAAGCGTTTGATTTGGAAAAGGAAAACGTTGATTAATAATAATAAGCTTTTGATACAGAGGTTCATCACTTAGATGCAACTGTAGAGCATACTCTCATCATATTACTCAATTGGCAAGAGACTCGTACTGATAACGTGTTATAAAACTACCAAAGTCTTAGAACAAGACAATAGAGAGGTAGAGAGAAATGAGAGAAATCATTCTCATTAGGCATGTTGAATGAATTAGTTTATGCCCCTATTTATAGGAGTGGATAATGGCTCAATCGTAATAATGTGAAATTTATAAGGGTACAATGGTAATTGGTCATTCACATAATATATTATTTATAACAATAAATTGTTTATAAACAAATTTATAAACAACATTTTCTCAAATCATTTTTTAACTAAATTCATTTCTCCAAACTACTTTTCAACCACGTACTTTGCTTCGAAAATCACATTGTTTATTTATATAGCGATCCAGAATTTTTATGCAATAAATAATTATTTTAATATTTAGAAAATTGTGTCGCTACTATTTCACTCATTGTTTTGAAGTTAACGCCGCGACGGATTCGTCTAGCCAAGTCAAGAAATATCGAATTTGTTCGATTTTAAATTAAATGTCCGAATTTCTAAAAGTATATTATTTTATTCATAGTATTATTTTCAAAATCATTTTAGATTCCAATTTTCCGTATTGAATTATTTTAGTCCAAAATCTCAACATTTATTTATTCTCAAACTTATTATTTTCAGTCCAAAATATATCTGTTTTCAATACGTTTCTTGATCGAAATTAGTCAAATTTGTAGTGATTTATCTTAAATTAATCCTATAATTTTCTAAACAATCCAACACTCCCACGTTTTTTTTATCAACCTTCCATCTACTTTACAACCCATCTGCACTCATCATCCTATAGCCGAAAGTGATAGCTATACCCACTCCTTCAATTATTTTTCCTTTATTTCTCTTTCAGTATATCATCCACGAGCAGCCTATTTCATCAACTCTACCACCAACCATATTCATCATCATCAATCAGGCCAGTTTCCTCCATTTCAACTCCATCCAATTCAATTTCCATTTTGAGCAAGTCTCATTTGCAAGATCAACAATCTCAGCCATTATCATCAATTCTGATTTCCTGCAAGCATCTTCAACATGGACACCACTAAACACCATCATTATTTATCCAACCTCTATTTCATTTCTGAATCGAATCTAAACATCACAACTGCTATATTGAATTCCCTCTACAAGCATCACACATCTATTATGCAAATTCCAAATACATCCATATCAGCTCCATTACTATCCAACCAACCCAATTGATCAACACACTGAAACCAATCTACCATCATCACCACAGCCTTCCTTCCACTGAATCAATACAGAACCGATTCAACCACTGCAGTCACTCGAAAACCACCACCGGAAATCATCACCACCCAATTCTCCTGCAACTCCATCACCCAAACCAACATTCGCCTGAACCAAACCAACTGCAGCACCGTCCATATCCATCACCAACACTGCTGTAGCGCAACCACCTAACCTCCGATCCAAAACATCAAACCCAACTCCAAATCGCAAATCAAAATAAAACCCAAAACCCAGAACAAGCCAAGACTTACCTTCGACCAACACCGGAATTGTAGCCGGAGAAATCACGACCTAAACCGCGACCTTGAAGCCTCGGTTTCGCACATCAAAACACTTAAATCAGCACCAAATTCTGTCTTTTTGCTACCAATTCTTTCCCTTAGTCACCGCCACCCAACGGCGGTGATAGCGCCGCATTGTCGCCGACGAATCGCCGGCGGATTTGATAAATCACGATTTCAATCGCCGTTCGTCCCTCTCTCTCTCTCTCGCGTCTCTGAATACGTTTGAAGGAAGAGAAAATGTTGATTTTAATATTTTAAGTTTTCGGAAATTACCTTTTAGTCCTCAAGTTTAAAAGGTTTTCAAATTAGTCCCTATGTTTTCAAAAACTATCATTTCAGTCCTTTAAGTTTTAAATGAGTTTTAATCAGCCCTTTCATTTTCAAAATCTATTATTTCAGTCACTGTTGATTTACTTTTAAGCCCAAGTTTTAAAAGTATTCATTTTAGTCCCTCAACTTTCAAAAGTATCTATTTTAGTCCCTCAACTTTCAAAACATCAATTTTAGTCCTCAAATTATAATTTATCATTTTGAACTATATATTCGATATACTAAAGTGACTTATTGGCTTAAGACGAAGCGTACGGAGAATTTAAAGAAATTGAAGTCATTCCCGCTCAACTTTGCACTCGTCGGATTTGAGGTAGACTCGCACTTATTAATTGATTTAAATTATGATTTCATATGAATGTCATGTGACTTGTGAAAGTCAATTTTTAAGAAAAACAAGTATGTTTTTATGAAAGGTAAATATACCTTATGTTTTTATGAAAAGTAAGTATACCCTATGTTTTTACGATAATGTTTTATATGTTTTGGATCATTGCTATGCACATAAGAATTCTTACCACCTAAGTTCGGTAGAATTCTGTGTCTCCATAAGTTTATGAGGATTTACCACCTAAGTTCGGTAAAATTCCTGCCTTTCCATATGTTTATGAGGATTTACCACCTAAGTTCGGTAAAATTCCTGTCGCGTATGTTTATGAGGATTTCGATCCTATCTTATGTTATGATGGAAATGATCCCTATGAATTTCATGAATTATGTTTTGGTATACTTACTGTTATTATGATCTTACTGTTATTATGATCTTACTGTTATTATGACTTACTACATAAGAATTCTTGCCACCTAAGTTCGGTAAAATTCTTATGTTTATGAGGATTTCGATATTATCCTATGTTATGATGAAAACTTACTGTTATTATGATTTTACTGCATAAGAATTCTTGCCACCTAAGTTCGGTAAAGTTCTTGTGTCTATTTATGTTTATGAGGATTTCAATCATATCTTATGTTATGCTTTCAAAAGAAATTATGCTTGGCATAATTAAAATATTTTTATAAGTATATGGTTTTCAAAGAGCTATTTTCAAAGAGCCTATGATTTGCAAAATATGTCCCGTGCTGTAATGCACAATATGAGTTTTATCAAGAGCAGTTTTATAAAGAAGCTCTATCAATGCCCGTTTTATAAAGAGCCGGGATTTATGTGTTTAATCATCTTATAAATTAAATTAATATGCGATGAGTCTACTGAGTATTTCCCCCATGAAATACTCACCCTACTTTTTAACAGTTTTGCAGATTTCGGAGACGGTGGCGAGCGATGAATGATGGTGGCAATAATCGTTGAACGGTTGAAAGTTTGACGTTAATGATTTCCGTATTTTCCAAACAATCGAATAATTTAGAGAAGTTCATTTATTTGAGAAATTATGATATTGGCAATTTCTTTACAATATTAATGGTTCGATTTACTATTTCAAATGGTTTCATAAATGTTTTCAATTTTAGCGGCCATTACAGTTTATTTAATGTTGCCAAAAATGAATTTCAATTATTTCTTCCGCAAAAATATTATTCGAAAAATTTAGACAGAAAATAACGTAGTGAATCGGGTATACGGAACTCGGGGCGCTACAATTTATAAATAATATTTTTTACCAAACTGACGCTTGACAAAATTGGTCACCATGTGTATTTGAGTGTGTGTTTGATATGGTTTAAAAAGAGTATTTTTTTTTTTTTTTAAATGGATAGTGATTTTTAAGAGAATAGATGATTGAGATTTTGTTGAAAAGTCAAATATTGTGAACTTGACTTTTAGTTGATGATTGAGATGTTGTAGAAAAAAGAGAAAAATTTAAAGAGATTCAAACACAGACTAAGTAACTTTTTAAAAGTCGACTTAACGCTTGATGGGCTTTACAAAGTCAAAACAACAAAATTAAACACCTTTGAACCTTTAAGGTGTACCATTAAGTTTAGAATGATGCTACTTACATAAAGTTCAAAAGGAAGATGAGGTGTCAGAGCAGTGAAATTTATTTTTGTTACCTAATTTTACATCTCACCATGTATACTTGCATCAATCTGAAAGTGGTGATATGCGTTGTTGTGTGTTAAATTATAAGTGTACGATATCACATCCAAGTAATAAAGTGGACAAAAGAGTCCGAATATCGATCCCATAGAGATTATAATTAAGTTCGAAATTGTTAATTCTCACATTGTTTGAACTGTAGAATTTGAGTTTTGAATAGAACTAAACTAAAAGGAATAAAAGAAAATAAAAGACATTAAGATATTCTAAATTGATGTTTGTGAGTGTTGGGAAATCCAATTTCACATAATCAATACATTTAATTCCAATTATCTAGTTTTATTCCTATCAGGTTTAAATCAACTCTACCTAATTATTCAACCGTCTTAACGAACAACAGGTTGTAATGACTAGGTGCTGGAACACAAGAATTCATGTAGCGATCGAAATAATAACGAACGTATATCTCTATCGTTCGTCGAATTATCAGATTTTATTCCTAGATCTAAGTGTTAGCTCACATCTCGGATTATGAAAACACCCATAAAATCATGAATTAGTCACGGATTAATTCATGCATTAAATACAAAATAAAATCAACATATGCAACAAAGGCACAAAAACTGAAATCATAAAATTAAAAGCGTAAAACTAAGTTACATTGAATATCCCAACTATTATATTAATCGTTCATCAATAAAGAAATAAAAAATGCAATAATATAAATTACTACGCATATTGAGTTTATCAAATTAATAAAACAAAGGAAGTCTTGCACAAGAATTCGCTCCCCGTTAATAATCTTTAATTCCCAAGTCTTTGCCTTCAATTTCCTCCAAAAATTTTATGTCAAGAACATGGAATTATGATGTTTAGAAGCTGTGCAAAGGTCCTCTAATTTGTGCATGAGAAGTTGTATATATAGAAGAAAGGAAAACCTAATTGAACAAGAAAACAAATCAGGTTAAAATCTACGCACAGGCCTAGTCCAGACTACTGTGTGACTACATAGGGTAAAATGTGGTGGCCTCGCAGTTGAACCAAAATTGGTTCTATTAATTCTGCATTTCTCGCGCGGCCACCTGGTGGGTTTGGCGTGGCTGCGCAGTGCAACTCTTTCAACGCGTTTTCAACTTTTCAGTGCGTTTAAGTAGGTCCCTGAACTTTATTTGCACTTGAGTTCTTCATCTTCTAATTGCAACAATTAAGCTCCTAAACTTCCCAAAAACTTCAGTTCTTCTTCCAAACTTCAATCCATATTTAATTAAGCCCCCGAACTCTAATTTCTTCCACTTGGCTCTTCTTGGAAATCCCGGTTAACAATGCCAACATTCAATTTCCTCTTTTTAGCTCCAATTTGCTTCCAAATGTGCATTATTCCATATTATTGCTTTATTCTTCCATGTTTGAGAAATTCCTACAATGTAAACAAATATAAAGTAATTATGTAATAATTATTCAATAATGACAATAATTTATTCTAATTTAGTTATATAAATAAGTGTATAAAATGCACTTATCATGCATGTCGCATAACCGTTACATTTATTAGGCATAATAACTAACTATAACTAGCTTTATGATTTCCTCTTAAAATGAAAAGAGGAAAGCAAGAGAATCAAACCTCGGGGGGGGGGGGGTAATGGCTACTCATATTGATTCCATACTTGCAATTGTGTGAAGATAATGGAGAAATGGTTGAATATGTATGACAATGATTGTGTCATGTGAATATTTCCAATACATTTTGGCAAAGTATGCCTAACTGTACATTTGGGGCTCTATTTGTCGTTGTCTCTAAAAGTCATACGTTTGGGTTTAGATGATGAGTGCTTTTTCATATACAGAAGACTTAATAGCAATTAGTACTAATGATTACTTGTCGTTTCTCTTCTATGAATAGTGGCAACGGTGGATTTGCAACCTGCAAAAAGTGGCGGGGATTATGTCTCACGTGTCCACTCTGGTGTAAGAATCAGTAGGAGATATTGGGATTAACGTATAGATTGAAAATACACAATGAAGATAGAATGAATTCCAATACCTGACAAGTTTACCACTATTTATAAGAGTGATCCAGATGGTACGTTTACCTTCTATAGTGTCAGGTGTCCCCCCACCTCCCACATTTTTTGAAGATAATGGGGGCAAGAGATGATCTTTAAACCATTGAACTTGACCATTATGTCACGTCGTGTGGGCTTCGATCTCGAGTATGTGTTCTAACTGGGAGGGCGTGTTACCCTAAAGGGCGGGAACAAGGATGGACCCATAGTGGGTCACACTAGGACACGTGACCCACTAAAGTTTGTCCATTTTTATTAAAAAAAATTAGAAAATTGATTTCATTCTCATTTCCCCGATTTCCTTCGTTGCAAAACTCAGTTAGAATCCCTAATCCCTACAATTCAAAATCACAGTGCCACATTCATTGCCATTGCTTCTACTCTGCCTTCCCTTATACTCCAACTGGGCGGCAACCATCGTGCAGCACTTCTCCAACTCTGCAACCTCTGGCCCTCCAAGAAAATCCCGTTGTCCTGGCTGTAGCTGTTGCACTACTCCACTTCTTCACCTAGCATAGTGGCTGCTGCCAAACTGTTCTCCCGGTCCCATGCACCATATACTATATAGGCCAAAGCCGCCTGCACGTAGGTCTCTACCCCTGCACTCTACTCTGTGACTCCATCTAGCCTTGAGCCATCTACAAGTTGTAACAGACAAGACAATGTCATGCAACTTGAAGTAAAATCGTGAAAGGTTAGATTTCAAGATTTTGGAGAGTTTTTATGCTTTGCTGAAGTTTCCTACTTTGCTTAGTTTCCTGATTATGCTTCATTGCTTTGCACATATTGTGTTTTCCATTATTTGATTCCTCCCAATTTAGCATTGCCAATAAATGGGATCTTGTTTATTTTTAGTAGGTTCAATTATTTATTTATATCAGTTGTGGATAAATATTTTAAACATAAATCTGTATTTTCTGGGATGAGCAAAGTAATGAAAGGAATTTTTGAGAAAAAAAAATGAATGAAAATGAAAGAGATGAAGAGTTTGGTGAAGAAATAGATTTTGGAGATGTTCCTATTGAAAACTAATGTCGGAGATATTAGGAGTGACACACTTGAATTTGATATAACACACCTCCCTTCGAATCCTGGTTTGAGAATTCCAATACAGAATTATGATTTTAATATTTGGGTTGTGATTCGAATAGCATGTGTAAAGGGGTCCTTATCATCCTCGTAATCATGAATTTCCACCAAAAAGAATGGTTCACAAAGAGAGGCAATTTTGTGTTTCATGGTATAATGAGCATCCTAGTTGGTAGGAATATAGTATAGCAAAAGATGTTGTATTTTGCTTCCACGGTTATCTATTCAATTCAATTGATGGTTCATTTGTGTAATTTCAGGTTTAGGAATTAGAATTGAAAAACAATACATGTTGCAAAATCAAGTAGTGCGTTGTGCACACAATCAGGCTTGGGTCAAGTATTAATCATTCAAGAATCAAGAACGAAACATTCTATCTTGTCTCATTAAGCATGATCATCAAGCTCGACAAGAGTATCAGATTTGTTTGAGTGTGATACTTGATTGTGTTCGATTTTTTCTATGATAAGGGATGGTTAATGTTCACTCCACAAGTGTACGGGTCGCACAAGTAATAAAGTAGACGTGAGTTCAAGTATCGATCCCACAAAGATTGTTTTAAATTGTATTTTAGACTACCATCTTAACCGGAACTAGAAAAACTTTGAATTTGAGAATATTTATTTTGAAAAACAAATTAAAAATTAAACTAAAGAAACAATAAAAATTTGAATTTAAACTTATGAAAAAAAATGCGTCAGAATTATGAATCCATTTTAACCAAATCATCCATGTGTTTGACCAAATCATTTAAATACAATTCACGTGGTTTTGAATAACCATGTTTCAAATATTGTTAAAACTCCCTTTTGGACAAGTATTAACACATATTCCTACGCACAACCCAACTATATTTCTATATTGAATCCGAATGTTTAAGAAAGCATTAAAGATCAATGAACACTATATAGGATAACACAAAGTATATGGGTATATTTCTATCCCCTATCAGACTTTGTGGTAATTAAATAGCTTCTAATGAAATCATACTCTTTCGAATATAGAAAATCATAAAGACAATTACACAAAAGCTGGCCAAACAATTGTATAATAATAAAAGTACTTATTTAATTGCATCAAACTCATAAACTGCATATATTAAATAATATGTCAAAACATGGAATCAATGATTAAAATTTCATCACAATCCTAACACAAGAAATCTAGCCTAAAAACATAGTTAAAGAAGATTTACAAGAATAATGGATAGATGTCACCCTATTCATATCCTTGATCCTTGTTCTTTAATCTTGAATTTGGCCTTCAATGGATCCCCCAACAATTCGACAACATTTTGGTATGAATTGAGCAAGTTGGGAACCCCTAATTTCGTGCCTCAAGTCTGGTATTTATAAATTAGGTCGAAGTATAGATTACTTGGAAGAGAAGAATGCTAAAAATCACGTCCAAACTGGATCCCAAAAGAGTTCCAACCGAATAAGGAAAGTTACCTTCGCGGAAGATCTTTTTGTCACTGCACAGCATTCAGTAATTTGGTCATATTTTTCTATTCCCTTATCCGATTTGGATGATTCAAATTGAGTTATAAAGATAACTTAAAGGTATAAAATTATTATTGAAATATAATTTTCCCAATTCGAATGTTTACTGCCCCGAAATTAGGTTTCAAAGTTTGATTAAAAATCTGCTCGAAAATCTTGTGCAATTGGAATGAATTTATGGTAATATTCTTATTATATTCCATTCCTTTTTGAATTTTAATTGCATCCAATTGACTCCTGAAAATCTTCAAGTATCGTATCATGGTCCGAATCAATCATTGAGTATTTGCAATTTGGTCCTTCTTCATTTGATTTGTATACTTTAGTCATTGAACTTCTTATTTCTTCCAATTTGGTTCTTTCTTTGACTTTTCTTCCAATTGACCATTTGATTTACTTCATCAACTCTTGATTTTCACACTTTAGCTCTTTTATCATCCAAATGACTTGATTTTGGCTTCAATTCCATTGCTTTCTCGACTTTGGGGTTTTTCCTGAAATACAAACAAATACTAACTAAATAAATGGCAAATATTATGAAACAAACACATAAAATCCTACTTTTAGGATAGAAATAAGTGTATAAAATACACTTATCAGTTAACATCACCACGGTTTCAAAGAGATATCTTGAGTTCTAGTGCTTCTGAAACTGTTGATGTAGTTATTAAAGATATTGGTAATAGTCTTTTCTCTATTCTAGTTGATGAATCTTGTGATATTTCAATGAATGAAAAAATGTTAGTTGTTCTTTGTTATGTTAAGGCCGGGTGTATATTGGAACATTTTGTAGGTGTGACACATGTTTCAAGTGCTACAACAGTCTCACTTAAGGCTGGCATTGATCAAATATTCTCCAAGCATAGCTTAAGTATGTCTAATATGAGATGACAAGGATATGATGGAGCTTGGTAATATGTGAGGTATATAATGGTCTCAAAGCACACATTTGAAGGAAAAATCATATGCTTACTACATTCATTGTTTTGCTCATCAACTTCAACTAGCTCTTGAACCTGTGTCATAGAAACATTCGAAAATTGAAATCTTCTTTCATTCAATACATAGATTGATGAATGTTGTTGGAGGATCCGCTAAACGGAGTGATCTTCTTAAAGAGAAACAAAGACTCAAAATTCTTGAAGCTCTCAATGTTGGTGAAATATCAAGTGGATTGGGTCTCAATCAATAAATTACTCTTCGTCAATCTGTTGATACACATTGGGGCTCTCACTACGACTATTTAATTAACTTGATTCTCATGTTTTCACCTACAGTTGATATTTTTAAGATGATTGCTACTGATGCTACAAATTCTGCAACAAGAGGTAAGGCATGTATTTTATTGAAGTAAATGTTAAAAATTGATTTTTCATTTAATCTACATCTAATGAAAAAGATCTTGATCATTTAAAATGAATTTTCAAAATCATGACAAAGGAAATATCAAGATATTGTCAATGTCATGAATTGGTAAAATTATGTAGAGTATAACTCCAAACAATGATGGATGATGGATGGGATTTTTTTAGGATTATTTGTTCATTCTGTGAGTCTCTTGAGATCAACATTCCCAATGTGTATGATATATTCATAGTTCTAGGTCATTCAAGGCATGACATGGTGAGAATTTGCATCACTTCCGTGTTGAAATGTTTTATGCCATCGTTTATATTCAACTTAAAGAGTTGAATGATCATTTTTATGAAATAAATAGTTACTAACTCCTTTAGTGTTACATGTTTGTGTCCCAAATAATTCATTTGACACTTTTGACAAGAACAAATTGTTTCAACTATACGAGTCTTATCCGATAGATTTGATGCAATGTATATTTTTCAATTAATGATCAACTTGATACATATACTCTTAACATGAGCACTAACGAAGATTTTGGAGGATTATATGGTCTTAGTGATCTTCCACGGAAGTTGGTTGTGAAAAATAAACATGAAGTTTATTAGTCTACAACTTGTAACATTGACTTTAATTCTTCTCGTGGCTACTGCTACAGTCAAGAGATCAATTTTGCAATGACTATGTCAAGAATTGTCTGCGCAATCGTATCGGAGATGAGTTGTTGAATGATCATTTAATTGCATGTATAGAGAATGATTTATTTGATAAAATTGAAAATGATGTGATTATGAAACGTTATCGAAGTATGAAAATGCGTAAGAAAAAATGTAATATAATTTCATGTGCTTTTACATTTTTCGCAACTTTTTTTCAAGTTTGATTGTGCTCCCTACTACAAAATGTATGTGTATATGTCTGTCACACTGACATGCGCATTCAATCGCTCATTTTGCCCCCACCGAAGCATTGGGAACACATTGTCAGCTGATAGACTAAGCAAGCTGGGTGCGTTCATTTGATATGACTATCTCTATTAAGGGAAACTACCTGCACATAATGCAAACTACTATCATCAAGTACGTATAATTACAATAACTAATAATTGTTCATTGTTAACAATTGGATTTTAGGGTGGCATCAATTAATGGCACTTGGGTCTTTAGAACGTAACTAAGGTCTTTGAAATGCTATGACTCACCCAAAGGTCTCTCTCCAAAGCGTAGCCGGACCCCACTTGGAGATTTCTACATCTGTTTGACAAATTATTATAAATAGCGACCTGACATTATTTTTTTGATTTTTTTTTTTTTTTTTGAAAAGTAAAATGGTGGATGTCAATTTTTGACTAATTATAATTATTGACTTTAAAAAAAAAAAAAAAATCGACGAGATATTGCCATGTAATCGTTTATAAAAATGAGATAAGAAGAGTATTCAAGCTTGAAAGACATCTATAGACTAGAACCATTAAGTGGAAAGTGAAACAAGTAACTGCGAATTAATCCAATGGGATTCACACGGTTAGCAATATTGCTCCTCCATTGACGCTTTATGCTTCAAAACATATCCGCATTGCCGTCAGAGATTGTGTTTTTGGTAACTTGTATATGTAAACATTGTTTATAAAAATAATATTTTTCTAAAATCAATTTTTAGCCAAACACAAATTTTAAAATCACTTTTCAATCACACATACTTAGAAAGCAAAACATTATTAATAATTTTGGACCATCAAACTGAGGTAAAACAACCGCTATGATTATCATCTTATAATAGCCATGGACATGGACGGTTTGATGCCATCAAAAGTTACAGTTCTGTTTGATAAATCGTTTATAAACGATTTCTTATAAATTTTGTCTATAAATAATATGTTAATATTTCATTGTTCCATTTTTTATAAAAGTAAAAATGGTTGATAAGAATTTTCAATCAGTCGAAATTATTGATTTTTCAACAAATGATCTCATTAAATATTATCACGTAATTTTTTATAAACAAAATTTATAAATAAACTTTTATTAGACAGAGGGTTAAGTTAATAAAATTTGAACGGACCTATGCCTACCTTAATTTGAATTTCATTGAGTCCCATTTTGGAGGAAAAAATAAATTTTGGATTAGAATTGTTTGAAGAATTTATGGTAAAAAATGAAGACTTTTGGGTTTACGTGTAAAATTATTTTATTGTAGAACGTGGTTAAAAATAGAAAAGAATATATATATATATATTTGTTTTTGTGACACTGGGACACCATCGTTTAGAATTGTTTCAGGCTTCAGCAATATAACTCTCAAGTCTTTTATTTTTTTTATGCAAAGTCTCAATTGCATTATTAAATAATTATTAAAAGTCTAATATCCATAAATTACCATCATTGAAAGCACTTAAGAAAATCCACGAAATTTCTAAAAAGAAAGCAAATGCTTGCCGGGGTCAATAAACCATTATCCTTGACTAATCATAAAATTGCCAATGAAATATTAAATACAGAAGAGTTGGTCTTCTCAACTTGTTATGTATTGTACAGTATAATAATTGTCATTTCAAATCTCAAACTAGAAATTATATACATGACAATAACTACAAAAGAGCGGGTCTTCTCAACTTATTATGCATATAGTATCATAAGGCCGAAGGACGGAAGGAGATTCGGAGTGTGCCCAAGTGCGTTGTCAGTTCACATGCCCTAAGTTTAGGGTTCGAATCCCCATCTCCCCTCCTTTACTTGTCCTTTTTAAAAATAAATAATAAATAAGCATAAGACAAAAGGGGATTAATCCGGAGTGTGCCCAAATAGTTATGTTATCAATTCCCACACTTTAGGTCTAGGTTCCAATCCCCATCTCTCATCCCCTACTTCCCCTTAGTTAAAATAATAATGATAATAATAATAATGATTTGATGATTCATGAGTGTATGATTGTCTAAAAATTATGAATTCTACAAAGCGTGTGAAAAAAGTAGAGTTTGATCAATACATAAACAATTATTAACTTTGAAAAGAGGCTCTCAAGTTAGAGAAAAAGTTGTACACTAAGCCTATGTAACAAGTAATTTGAGAAAATGTGTTGATTATAAACAAGTTTACCAAACAGATGCTAAATTGTGTAGAGTCTATTTCATTTTACCATCATTTCTATGGTCATGAAATGACATAATTTATTACTATAAATAACATAAAATGTCTCTAATGTTTACTCGTGTTGCAAAAATCGTCCATAACACTTCAATTTTGACATTTATATATACACTTAAATTCACATTTCTTTGCGAAAATCGTCATTCCATCAAACACTAAAAATGTGTAATTGACACATTACATTCCTGACGTTTACATGCTTTGTGAAATAGATCTCTATCATTTTATTTTGGCGCAAAATATCATTAAATCACTAAAGCCTTGATAAATACATCATTTTCATAGTTTTTCCTTCTAAAATGACAAATTTACCCACCCTCTTTAAATTAAAAAAAAAAAAAAAAACTTTACGTTTTCATCCTTAGTTCAACATTTTCTTGAAAAGTTGGTCATTTACTTGCGCAAAATATCCAAATTGTTTGTTTTCATTGTGCAAATCGTCCAATAATTTTAACATTGGCATTTGGACCATCCGACTGCCCCTTTTTTTGTGCAAAACTCGTTATCATCTATTGTCTCTATTGTAAAATTACATTTTTACACTCTTTTTATATCACACGCCCTTTATTATTTTACATTTAGTTTTTATTTAAAAAAATTCTATTTCGATTTCATTTTCTCTCTACGATTTTTTTTTTTTTTATAAAGTCTCTTGGTTAAATTGTAAAAAAATAAAAATAAAATTTTTTATTTGGTATTTTCTAATTAATATTTTTTTATCCAATGAGTAAAAATAATATTTGTAATCGAGAGCTTTTATATAAAAAAAATAATTTGCAGAGAAAAAATTTAAGTGAAATAGAAACACTTAATGAAAAATAATATGGTATGTTTATATAAAAGATGGTAAAATAGTCATTTTACAATGGAAAAAATAGATGGTAATGAATTTCGCGCACAAAAAGGGTCGATCGGAGGGCTTGGAGAAACAAAATATCCATGTCTTAAAATACGCCCATGAAGTTTTGCTTTAAGCGTTACAGACCAAGTTATGATTAAATAACATGTAGATTGATATTAATCGAATAAATCCTTTCAATTTTTGGATCAATGATCATTGAATTCAATTGGTATGATTCAATGATAAATTCAAATTATATGTAAAAAATGTCACAATATAAGTTTAATAAGGAAAAAAAGGTCGGTTAAATTATGACTCATTTGCACTTTTGAAAATTTGATGTTATGGGTCTAATTAATTTTTATTTTTTCTTCTTTTCTTTTTCTTTTTTTATCAAAAGGGAAGAGTAAATTTGTCATTTTATAATAAAAACGATGAAAATAGCAATGTTTCAGTGATTTAGAGATGTTTTGCGCCAAAATAAAAAGATAGAGTTACATTCCACAAAGTGTGTAAACTTTAAGGATGTAATATATCAATTACCCATTTTTTTAATGGTGAAATTTAATATTATTTGAATGAAGGATGATTTCCGCAAAGAAATGTGATTTTGGCGGCGTAATTATCAAAATCGAAAGGTTAGGAACGATTTGTAAGATGTGCAAACGTTAGGGGGGCTTTGTGCTATTTACCCTGTATAATTGAAAAAATGAAACCGCGAATAGCAATATTATTTTAGTGTAATTTGTTCAATGTTCTTATATCTAAAAAAGGAAGTTGTACTTAGTGTATAGCCTATTTAATTTTTCCCTCATCCCTGATCTCTTCACATTATCGACCTAATTTATCACGGCTAAATCAGTTTTAAACCCTCGTCTCATATGCCATAGATCAACCTTATTTATCATAGTAGACATTCAAAATATAATACTGTGTGGTCGTGTGGATACAATCATTGTCGAGTTGAGATGTTCACGATATAAATTATAGAATTTGCATCTATATGTGTGTACAGCTCTAAGAAAGTATCCTTTTTCAATATTTCTTACAAAATCTACTTGTACAAGTAGGTTGGCAAAAGATAATGTGACGAAATTGTGGATGTTGATGTGATATAATGAATTAAAAAAAATCGTACCACACATACTCTGTGTCAACCTTTTGGTTAAACTTTTTGTACAATTAGCAGAACCGTATTTCTGAGATGTGAGTCAGGTTTAATCCGCTGAACTGTAAATATGGCAGGTATTTTCAGAGAAACTTCAAAGAAATATGCTGTAAAAGCAATGGAAATGGAATGGAATTTGGAAAAGATGCATACTGGGGAAGGCCATAACCTTTAGAGCATTTTTAATGACTATGTGAAAGTCAAGGTCTATTGGATGAAAGAGAAAAAAAAGGATATATTATTTTAAGATTAAATTGTGGAAAGAAGTGGATGTTGATGATTTTGAAAGTAGAAAAAAAGAGGGAGAAAATGAAAAAAGAAGAGAGAGATTGACACAAATTCAAATATATTAATAAAAAATAAAGGAAGAAGTTAAGTATAAGGTCCAATTTTGGACCTTATGAAAAAATAAAGTAGAAAAAATGGGGATAAAGTGAAAGAAGGTGAAGAAAAAAGAGAGATTAGAGTGAGATTCACGAATTTTTTTGTATATTTCTCTCACACGCACTAAATATCATGACATATCTAACCATTAAAGATGGGTAGACATTGACGTATCAGTTGGTATGAAATGATGCAGTAGGGATGGGCGAGGTTTGACTTGTGTGGGGAAGGATCATACTGGTTATGGTATGCTTTCTCGGAGCAATAAATGGAATGGTCCAATTGTTATTATTAATATATTATTATCCATACTTCCAAGGCTGGGGGAAAAATGACAATTGCCGAGCATCGTGGTTCAATCACATTCTGTTTAGGAATGGTTCAACACACTACTGATGTGAACTCACAACCACCACAAGTAGAAAACATGTCATGAGGCATATCTTTTGTTCCACGTCCAATGTGTGATTGCCATTAGAGAAATCGTGTTTGGAGAAATATTGAAGATTGGACTGAAAAAAGAATAAAATGGAATTAAATTTGGAAAATGCATAATTTAGAATCAAGAGATTGCTTTGGCCAAAGGCCGAGCGATAGCTTTGTTAGTAATTAAACGTTGATTCCCTCTTTACGTAACTCACATAAATTTTTGATGTTTAAAAAATAATTGAGCAAATAAGAAAATAAAATAATAACGCAAAATTTATCGACACAAAGTTTTTGTACTACATAATAACTTGTTACAATTATATAGAATTTCACTCACGAAATCTTACAAGTATTGTTAAAAAATATATCAAATTTTCATTATATCTATCAATTTTTACTTCTTTGTTCAACCTACAAAGAAAATCAAGATGTTAGATCACAATGTTCTTTACAAAAAAAAAATAATAATAATAATAATAATACTACGTGTATTTACAGAAAATATATTCCGAGTATTTCTCCTAAATTCACTTCATGGCCATCGTCAATTGGATTGTAGAATTCTTGGTCTACTGCACTACCATCAATTAGCCCTCCTCAATTTCATTCCTAATGGGACACGCAACCAACTCAGGTTCTAATCACACTAAACATGTAATCTGTAGAAAGAACAATTAGATAATTTAATAATTGCCTCAAGACTCAAGTTCTATTCCATTGGGAAACGCAATCAGTTATAGAAACATCCATAATTCACTTACATTACGATACCAATATGTTCCCACGAGCAGTTGAAGTACAAATAAATGAATTCTCCAATTACAATTAAAGTCTTTCAACTATTGACATTTGAGGCAACTATCTAACAATCTCCATCTTGTTGAAAGCGAGCCAAAACTCTATTATCTCTTTTGTATACAATAATTAGAAAAGAAAAAAAAGTCTTTGACGGTCTCAATTCTCAAATTACAGAATTAACATTATCCATCATACGAGTATAATCACTTGGAATTAATCACAAATTCTAAGAATTTCATCAGCTCATGTGAAACAACCTAGCGACACTAGTACAGTTTCAGTCATTTGCGTCGGCTGTAAAAGACAATACGCATCGGTTGTGAAAGTGACGCATTTGGCACATACATACATGGTAAAGGGAATATGCGTCGGTTGTATAAAAATCGACGCATATAGTGAACAAATATATATATATATGCGTCAGTTGTACTGTACAACCGACGCATATTCATTTTTTTTATTTCTTTTTTATTTTTTTAATCCAAAAATCATGTTTATTATTTTATATTCGATTTCATCGTCAAATGTAACTATCAACAACCAACAAATAATCAACAAAAATACATAATAAAATTATATAAGTTAATTTAAATTAATATTAATGATAGTTATTACAAATGTTATTATAAATACACACACATATATATACAAACACATATATATACATACCAAAGAAGGCGGCGGATGGAGGAGATGGTGACGAACGGCTGCGGGTGAGAGAGGAAAGACACGCGAGGAGAGAGAAAACGACGACAAGGGAGACGAGGGCGACGACGGAATGTGACAAACGGCGGTGGTGGCAGCGTTAATGGTGGCGACAGAGGATTGAGTATTGTGAGAGAGAGAGAGAGAGAGAGAGAGAGGCGCACTGCTGAGAAATAATAGGGCAGACTTTATGCGTCGGTTCTTTTGTAGAAACCGACACATATACACTAATTTTATGCGTCGGTTCTTATTAAAGAACTGGCGCATTTTTTGTTAGCGCTACTCCCGCGTTGGTTCTTCACTAAGAACCGGCGCATATTGTCCGAAGTTATTTACAAAATTGCCATCGCCATTTATTTAGCATCGATTTTACCAAAATGCGACGTAAATTGCTTATTTTTTTGGACAAATATGTACTAGTGTAAATTTATGGTGCAACTCCTATGTTTTGTTTTCTCTAAGAACTCATCAGCAATCGACATTAATTCACCTTACATATATGTCAAATCAATGCCATTGTATAAACTCATGCACCTGCCAGCAAGAACTCATCCACTATCATTGTAACTAGCGTCATTCCATGAGGATGTCACCATCTTACTTAGAGTACATCAGCACTGCTCCTCTACGAGGAGAGATGCATTGTCTGTTTTCGAACAGTTAGTCGAATCTACTCCACATTTTGGACAATTTCTTCTCATATGTTTAGGTTGTCCACAATTCCAACACGTTACCCTTTTCTTCATGAGTTACCACACAGTAACAAGCAAAGCATTTTCAAATGAACTATCAATTCCACTTTATCTCATTTCTTCAGAGATCAACTTAACTTGTAACTTTTACAAAATCCACTGTTTCCTTCCCATACATCAAAATATGCTTGACGTGCTCAAGGTAGAGACTAGATGAATCTTAATATTTTATCCTCATCATCAATCTTAACTCCAATAGACAATGTTGTAAAACCCAGCCTGGCTCGACCCGGAACCTGGTGATCCGTGCCAAAACCTGGGTCGGGTGACCCCAAAAACAGTTTTGGTCAAACTTGGTCAAAGACCCGAGTTTTAGTTTTTTAATAAAAAAAATATGATTTTTTAAAAATATTTTTATTATTATTTTAAGGGAAAATTGCAGCACCGGTCCCAAACCTTTCATTTTTTTGCAGACTTTACCCAAACTTTCATTTTGTGCCACCCACATTCCCAAACCATTCAAAAATATTCCCTCTGAGTCCAAATGGATGGAAACTGCCCAATTTGACTGTTAGTTGACCAATAAAACTGACCTCTGACTAATTTTGACCAATTTAAAGGGTAAAAGGGTAATTTTACTATTGACCCCATAAAATAATTAATTAAAATAACCAAAACAAAATAAAAAGAAAATGAATAAAACTATTCACCCTTCTTCATCACCCACGCCACACTCACCTACCCACATCTCTCTCTCACATCAACAACTCGACGACCTCCTTCATTTTCCTTTTGATTGCACTGACTCTCTTAAAATAGTTCCCATAAAAATACTCTTGTACACCCATGCTCCTCATCCAACAACATGATATGCCCATGCCATTCCCAGACCTGGTAATCCGACCCATTATCCTTGTGAAACCCAAAAGAAATATGGTGTTCGTCGACCATCACAGCTTGACCCGAGTTGGGCTTCAGAGTTTCACTTTTGCCACTGTGGATTATGCGAATGATCTCCTTTTCTAGCTTGGATTCTTCCTTAGACAGCTGCGTCTGGAAGGAGGAAGTGAATTTGTTTTCACAGTCAGAATCAAAATCAGAGAAGTCGAGGAGGTTGTCGAACAAAAACAGGTCTTCGAGGGATTTAGGGTTGAGGAAAGGCGACTGTCGAGCTGCTACTTCGAGTAGCGCCGCCACCCCAGATCCGACAGTTGCTTTTCCTCCTGCGAGTGAGAGTTGTGGGTGGGTGAGTGTGGGGTGGGGTGGGGGTGAAGAAAAAGATGAATAGTTTTCTTCTTTTCTTTTTATTTTAGTTTGATTATTTTAATTGTTTTATAACGTTAAATAGTAAAAATACCTTTTTACTCTTTAAATTAGTCAGATGTCAGTTTTATTGGTCAACTAATAGTCAAATTGGACGGTTTCCATCCATTTGGACTCCGGGTTCATATTTTTGAAAGGTTTGGGACTATGGGTGGTACAAAATAAAGATTTGGGTAAAGTCTGCAAAAAAATGAAAGGTTAGGGACCGCCGCTGCAATTTTTCCTTATTTTAATAAATGGGTTGACCCCGAGTCGACCCTTGACCCAGTCCCTCGGCCTAGTCTAAAAACATTGACAATAGATTCTAGTTCACAAACAATCCCATTAAAAACACTAAGATGGTCTGAGATTTTTTTACATGCTTTCATTCTCAAAGAATGAAATTGTTCCTTCAGATACACTAGATTTGAAAGACTCTTTATATGATACAGCTCTTTCACTTTTTGTAAATATTTGCAAGAAACTTTTTTACCAAACAAAGTTGTGTCGTGTTTGCAGCTTTCAAATTCAAATCTTTCAATTTTCATCAGGATTATATTCCCTTCAAAACTTTATATAGTCCCGCCTGAATCAATAAATCATTGACTTGCACTTGTCATAAGCCAAAATTGATCCACCTATCAAACTTTTTCATGTCGTACTTGACAGACGTGTCTTCTTTTGCTCCAATTCTTTGAAACACCTGACGTTTTGATACCACTTTTGAAAATTAAATATTGATTCCTTCTTTACTTAGAACTTTTTATGATCAAGAAATAATTGAGCAAATAAGAAAATTGTTAGGTTTTTATGTTCTTTTTGTTGCAAATCAATCAAGAATATTTACAGAAATGAAACATGAAATCTGTCATTCTGGAACCAAAATACTGCTGAAATGTACTATATAATTGAATGCATTTAAATCATTTTATCATTTTAGGCAACATTATCAATGGTCTGGATCCATAGTAAGAAAATAACAAAAGGAAAAAATCATAGCAAAACTAATATAGTATGCAAAGAGCAAAAGGAAAAAAATCATAGCAAAAGTAATTGAGTTCAGCATAATGTAGCTAATAGCAAGTAAAACATGATCATTTCATAGGTCCTACAACCACTTCTAGTATAAAATAATTAATAAGGGAAAAAGACTAAGTAAGACTTAATGCTCGTTGTAGTAACAACTAACCTCCGAACTCTAACACATGTCTACGCTTAAATATTTTCGCTTCAATTTTGATAGGAGGATCAGTTTTTGCAATTTTCTTATTTACAGAAATGAAACAGGAAATCCGCAACAATTTTCTTATTTGCTCAATCTTGTGAACAAAAAACAATAAATAAGAGATAGTTTTCCAACAAAAACAAATAACAAAAGCTTTGCTAACTTATGCGTATAAAATTGTCCTCTCGGGTTTAAATCAACTTTACCTATTTAGTCAACCATGTTTCTAGACAGTAGGGTCGTAATGACTAAGTGCATAAAATACAAGAATTCATTTAGCGGTCGCAATACTAATAAATGTGTATTTCTATCATTTATACAAGTACCGAATTTTATCTCTAGATCTAAGTGTTAGCTCACATTTTGGATTATGAAAACATCATGATATCATGAACAAGTGATCAATTTATTCACACATTAAACACGAAGATAAAATCAACACATGCAAAATATATGTAAAACTCAAGTCATGAAGTCAGTATTGTAAAACTAGTGCTACATCGAATATCCCAACTAAATATTTAACTACTCATCACAAAATAATTAAGAATGCAGAAGTATAAAATATAGGCATGTCGAGTTTATCTAATTAACAAGATAATAGAATTCTTGCACCAAGATTCAATCCTCATTGATAATCTTCAATCCCCTTCTTGTTTCCTTGAATTTTCCTCCTCAAAGTATGTGTCCAAGATGCCCAACTCTTGCCTCTCTCTCTCTCTCTCTCTCTCTCTCTCTCTCTCTCTCTCTCTCTCTCTCTCTCTCTCTCTCTCTCTCTCTCTCTCTCTCTCTCTCTCGTAGCCCTCGTCGTTCTCTCTTTATTCTCCAAACGAAACCTAGGTAAATAGAAGAATAAAATCACGCATGGACCTGATTCATCGCTGGGTCGGACAACTGCGTGGCCCCGCAGGCCAAATTGTGGTGGCCGCGCAGTTATCTCAAAATAGGTTATGTTAGTTTCAGGTTTAACGCAAGGCCATGCCTCTTGCATTTGGTGGCCGCGCAGATCAAAATGTTCCAGCACAATTTCATATTTCATAAGTGTATAAGTAGGTCACTGTCTTTTATGTGGACCTCCGGTCCTTCAACTCCTGATTTCACTAATTCAATCCTCATACTTTCAAATCTTTCTTCCAAGTTTTCTTCATATTCAATTAAGCACTTAGACATTGATTTCTAGGACTTTGCACCTCTTGTAGATCCTCGTTGACATGATCTTCATCCAATTGTCTATTTTAGCTCCAATTATCACCCAAATACGTATTATTCACTTCAATTGCACAATTCACTCGATTTTGTGAGATTTCCTGGAATATAAACAAATACAAACAATAATGTAGACTTTATTCTAAAAACGACAATAGATAATTCTAATTTAGATATATAAATAAGTGTATAAATACACTTATCAGTTAACAATTAAACTAAAAAGAAAAAATACTTGAATTTTTATGAAATTATAAGAAAATAATGCTAGAATCGAGAATCCACTTTACTTCTATCATTTATGCATTGATTTAAACATCTAACGATAATTCATGGGGCTTTGAAAATTCATATTCCTAAGATCGTTAAGACAAACTTTCCATTTCTATGACGAATGCAAATGTATAGGAAAGCATTATAGTTTTATGAATACTATTGCAGATAACACAAAGTATAGGGGTATATTTATATCTCTTTCGAACTTTGTGACAATTAAAACACATTTAATATATTCCAGCTCTCTCGAACATAAGAAAACATCACAGCAATCATACAATTAGTAATCAAGTAATAGTTGCATAATAATGAAATCACGAATTAATTGCTCAAACCCATGAATTAAATAAATTAAACGATAAATCAATACAGAAAATCCGAAAAATAAAGTTTCATCGCGATCCTAACATTAAAAACTTAGCCTAGAAACATGTTTAATATGAATCACGAGAAATATAATTGGAATTTGTCACCCGAATCATATTCTTGATCTTTGATTTTCAATCTTGAATCTATCGTAGATTGGTTCCTCGATAATTGACAGCCCTTTGAGATGATTTTGACTAGTTGAAAAACCCCAAATTCGTGCCTCGCATCAGGTATTTATAGATTTAGGCAAAACCTAAGCGAAAAGAGGTGAAAATCTGTTGAAAATTGCGTAGAAGCTCAGTTGTCGGCCCATTCGAACAAGCTTGAGACCGCATGCTATAAATTCATGTGGCAGCACAATTGTAGTCTTTTAGGTTCTGATCATTTAACGTACAGGGGAGTGACCGCACTGTTATAAAGTCACGCGGCCGCACGTGCTTCCGCCCAAGTGCAATTTTCATCTTTCAAATGCTATAGGTTGGTCCCCTTTCTTTTATTGCTCGGCAAGTCCTTCATCTTTCGATTAGAGCAATTTGACCCTGGACTTTTGATTTCTTCCAATTTGTTTCTTTCTTCGATTTTTCTTCAAATTTGCACCTTGATTAATTTCATCGACTCTTCAATTGCACAATTTAGTTCTTTTATCATCCAATTGACTTATTTTTGCTTCAATTCCTTTGTTTTCACGATTGTGGAGTATTTCTGGAATATAAACAAATAGCAATTAAACCAATAGCGAATATTCTAAAATGATAACAATAAATCCTACTTTTAGGATAAAAATAAGTTTATAAAATATACTTATCACATGGGACGACCTTCTCCCAGGGCATCTAATAGCATGTGACCTCAATATAAGGATAACATTCTCCATAGGTGTACAATCTAAATTGGGACTTCTTAAGTGTTCATGATCAATACTATTAAACATAATATGCTCTTTAATGTTTATTGACCATGAATGTTTAAGATGCTATGATGTAAACAATTTATATCAATCACCATGCTAACATCATATGAAAGACCTAACATGCAATTAATTTCTCACAACTTATCTTATACATTCATACATTATCACATAAAAGACTAGGGATTGAATTGTTTGCATTATTAATAATCCCCTCTTAGTTCTTATGTTCTAAAATGGATTCTTCCTGTTGTAAAACTATTATAAAAACAATAGAGAATATAGAGAGATATGAGATAATTCTTCTCTTATTGAATTCGTATGAATGAATGAAATAAAGCTCCTATTTATAGGAGTGAACAATGACACAATCGTAATATGTAAAGTTTACAGGGGGTATAATGGTAATTGGTCATTCACATATTTTATATTATTTATAACACTCCCCTTGAATGACATATTCTGCAATTGCCTGCCTCGTTAAAACATTGCTAAGAAAACCCAGTGGGATAAAACTTGAGCGAAGGAAAAAGAGTACAGAAGCTCCCCCTGATGTTGGCCATGGTGAATCATTGAGTCTAATATTCGAGTAGAACAAATCATGTACTGAATTTTGAAGTTCTGAAGTGCTGTCTCGTTAAAACCTTGTCAGGAAAACCTAGTAGGATAAAACCTGGACGAAGGAAAAAGAGTACAACATGTTTCTCCCCCTGAAGTGTGCAATTGAGGATTCATGAACTTCTCGAACATTAATATCATCTTTCATCTGGAATATGTATATATAAAAATCTCCTTGCATAGAATTCTTCATAAGATGTCTATGATTTTCTTCATTTGTTGATATCATTCCAGTATAACAATGTGTTGCTGAATTATTATAGCTTGTCGATAGCTATGATAATGCCTCAAAAACCTTGCTAGGAAAATCCTTTGGGACAAAACCTCAGCGAAGGGAAAAAGAGTGCATTATTCTCATTAATTTTCATCAATACGCCTCAACTGCTGTCTCATTAAAAACCTTGCTAGGAAAACCCTGTGGGACAAAACCTCAGCTAAGGGAAAAAGAGTGCAACGCATATTTATTCCTTTCATGGAATATTACAAGTATATTGGTGCAATCACGAATCTTTTCATCAAACATATCATTTATTATGAGCTTTATATAAATCGTTCATAGCTCATTTATGATATCATAACATGCTATATTAAGCAATGTTGTACTAATCTATCGATTGCATCTTTCACTTCTGGTAAATAATCAAATTTAGAATTCACTTCTGGTGAATAATCAAATCTAGAATTCACTTCTGGTGAATAATTAAACAAATTCATTTTCATATTCACTTCTAGTGAATAATCAATTTTCCAGATGTCATAAATAGTACACTGGGTATATTGAGTCTTTCATTAATTATACATGTATGTTCTTGCATCTCATAAACCACAATTTTTGATTTGTATAATCAATCATTGAAATATATATCAATTTCGACATATAATCTACAATCATTTTACTTGAAATTCCAACGTACCGCGATCAACTGGTACATCAAAGAATACTCTCAAAGTACCGAGATGAGAATCATACATTTTGATCTCACTCATTGGTATATCAAAGAGCTCAAGCTAGTAATTTAGACTATAGTCTATCCACCATATGTCATGCCAGTTCTATGAAAAAATTCGCGCGCAACGAGTCGTCTTTTACGTCTATGTAATATTTTTCATTTGTACAGATAATTACTGGCTTTACATGTAACTCCCCGAGTTCCGTGAAACCCGGAACACTACTTCGTCTCTCTTTTGAATATATATTTAACAATTATTGCAGAAATAAATGAATTTTAAGAAAATCCAAACATCACATTTATTTGAAAAACTTCAATGGAACTCACATTTAAATAAAATCACTTGAAAAACATTCCATAAAATTTCCAAAACTCAGATAAATAAACAAGTTCCAAAAAATCTCAACTTTAAAAATAATTTAAAAATAATTGTTTGCCATCATTGCCCATCACTGGCCACCGCTTCCGATCTCTGCAAATGTTGTTAAAAACGGAGTGAGCATTTCAAAAGAAATACTCAGTAGACTCATCGCCAATAATTAATTTACAAGATAATTGAACACGTAATCATGAAAATAACACAATGACATTCTCTTCTTAATCACATGCATCACATAGTGAATGCAAAATGAACATACTCTTCTCTTATGCGCTAACGCATATAAGTTATGACATGCATAACAAAGTTTCTCTTGATCTCATAAGAGATCCTCTTGTCTTATCTCATAAGAGATATTCTTGTCTTATCTCATAAGAGATACTCTTCTCTTATGCAATTAAGCATATAATCACGTAAATCCACATAATACATACAATTATAATATAAATAAATTAGTGGGGGCGAGTCTACCTTAAACTTAACGAGTGTGGTTGAGCGGGAATGACTTCAATCTTTCAAATCTCCTTACGCCTCGTCTAGCCAATAAGTTACATTGGTCTTTGGAAATTTATAGTTTAAAATGATAATTTACAATTTGGGGACTGAAATTGATGATTTGAAAGTTGAGGGACTAAAATTAATATGTTTGAAAGTTGATGGACTAAAATGAATACTTTGAAAGTTGAGAAACTAAAATGAATACTTTTGAAAGGTGAGGGACTAAAATGAATACTTTGAAAGTTGATGGACTAAAATGAATACTTTTGAAAGTTGAGGGACTAAAATGAATACTTTTGAAAGTTGAGGGACTAAAATGTAATTTTCAAAAGTTGAGTTGAAAGTCAAAACGAATATTAACTATAGGGATGAAATAATAGATTTTAAAAATACTCACAAGAAAACAAATATTTCTCTCTATTCACAAATTTCTCTCTACAATTTTTTTTCTCTCTCTCTATATTTTCTCTCTTGTCTTGGTGCATTTTTCCTCTCCAAATCATTGATGTGATCCGGACCCTCGACAATCGGAGTCATAGCAGGCTTGACGGGAAAATTTAAATATTCAAGCCAAAACAAGAATTCGGCAGGTTCGACGAGCTTTGAAGATCAAACCGTATCGAAAAGAACCGAAAATTGAATCACGGCCGTGGATTGGTCACGACCGTAACTTTTGAAGATCACGGCCGTAATGTCAAGGATCACGGCCGTAACCTATTCTCTGCCTAATTCATAACCGGATAAAAAAAGACTTACGGCCGTAGCCAAAATCCTCACGGCCGTAACATATTTCAGTTACACAATTTACGACCGTAAATGAAGATACTCACGGCCGTAAGACAGCTTCTGGACGTGCGCCGCTGTGAAATTTAAAGATTTCGCAATATTTCATTTCCTTATCAGTTTTTAGCTATTTTAGGTTAGTTAGAATTCTATTTTGAGTAAATTAGCGATTAGGATTTTATTTTGCTTATTTATACGCCTTTTTGATTCATTGTAAATTAAGACTTTGATGATGGAATAAAAATAGATTGAATGTTTTTCAATTGTTTAATGTGTGGATTCACATTACAAACCCAAACTTATCAAGATTGATTATCTTGTGGCGTTCATCCAGAACTTATCAAATATTCGCGAGAGTATTTGTGGCGTTGAAAATCAGAGACTTATCAAGGAGATTGGGCAAATCCTTGTGGCGTTTCGAAAGTCGTGGTTTTTTATTCCGCATCGTCGAGCCATCGCGTCGTGAATATCGAGTCATGATTCATCCGTCCAACCACAACCTGATTTCGGAACTTTCCGGCGTTTATTCCGCGCTTCGAATCTCATCAATCATGCTCTATTTATAGCAAGAATTGGGGGGACAATTTGTGGGTGGAGAAAATTTAAAATGATAAAGTGATGGGAAAAGAAAAAAAAAGAAATTGATTAGTGGAGAAAATTAGGTTGGAATGGAGTGAAAAAATGGTGTAATGAATCATGATATTTTTGATACACAATGATGATGAATTTGATGGAAAATAAGAAGAAAGAAAAAAAACGTGGATATAGATTAGGATTAGTTGGTAGGATTAGTTTAGAATAATTAACTAAAAATTAGACTAACTTTGATTGGGTAATGTATTTAAAATTGATATATTTTGGATTGAAAATAAATTTTGAGAATAAATAAATTTTGAGATAAAATTGAATTTCGTATTTCGACTTAAAATAATTTAATAAGGAAAAATGGAGATATTTTTAATAAATTTGGAATTTGACTCGGATTAAAATAAATTTAATTTCACTTGTAAATGACTAGACGAGTGCGATAGTTCTTGAATAATGATCTTTTAAAATTGGAGAGTTGTAACGACAAATTTTATAAAATAATAATTTTTTTTTTTTTTTTAAACTTGAAATTTCTTGGTTGCTACATTACACATTTAAGCATTTGGATTTCAGGTCCTTGAACAATAATCCCTACATTGGGGTTTTATACTTGGCCAAAGTATTATAATTTCATCAACCTCATTTTCATAAGAGGGTTGTGAGGATTGTTTATGTATGCAGTCGACTTATTTATCGATTCCATTTCATCTCAATATAACATAGAGAGATCTCTTTATATGTTCTATCATCAAGTACTTGAGTCTCTTATATTTAATTATATCTCTTTTACTCACCATGAGTATTTAACCTCAAAGGGATCATCTCAATCATTCAAGAGATATTTATTTTTGGAATCGATAGTCATTATGCTTAAGGCATAATTACGCTTCAAGCTTGTTTTCCCCATAATGTTCACAAATATTATTTTATATCAATCGGCTAAAACTTCATAACACATGTCATCCTTTTAGGGATATAATCTCAATCATATATCTAAGTGCGCTTTAGTGTATTGTATATATATCACACTTTTACAAATCATAAAGCTTATTGAGTTAATCCCTGTTTGACATAGAATATTGTTGTACGATAAACAATTTCTGAATAAGTTATTCTCATAGAAAATAATTTGAAACTTTTGATAATCTAACTGTTTATTATAGAACTTCTGGTTCAATACGGCTTTATTTCATTTCTATGTATGAATATTTGATTCAATACAATATTGATGAACTTCTGATTCAATATAATGCATATTTTACTTATGAACTTCTGGTTCATTATATACATATTTCACTTGTACGTATGAACTTCTGGTTCAATAAAATATTTACTTGTTAGAATATATAAATCAGTATACCTTGATTTATTATATCTAAAAAGATGATTAGACCAAAATCTCAATAAAATGATCATTGTCCCCTTCTTTTGATTACAAATCTTTTCCCCTTTTTCTTGGTGGAATCAATGATACGCGGAGCCAACGCTCTTTTACGCATTAAATAACGCATTTAAATAGATCACTTTGAGAGAAGATCAGATCCATCAAAATAGATGTTATATTATCAAATATTCGCAAATACTACTCAAATCTTCCAATAAATGTTTTGAAAAGATTTACCGAGTTCGACTCGAAAGATTGAGGTTGCTGATGGATCAAGGTATACCAGAAGATGTTAGTTGGTTGATCGAAGCAAAAGTTCGACTAGTTGGTGAATTACCAGATTCATTTTCTAAGTACATGCCTGGCTTAGGTAAGAGTACTTTTGCAAAGAAGAGAAGAGCAAAAAGATTAAATGGTTGTTACAAATGTGCTCGATGGACATGTAATACCCGTTGTAAATCAATAGGATATTCATCCAGAAATCGAGATGATAAAATAGATTTCATTAAGGGTGGGCTGAGTAAGGAGTCATTGGATGATATCCGCTTGACTCTTGAGACGCACCCTTGTGGACATGTGCAGCGTGAGTTACTATCTTTATAGGCTAAATTCATCAGTGATAAAGACCGTTATAGTCTCAAAAATATAATAGCAAAAGATCATGTTTGCCAGGATGTTATAAACAACGATATTTTGGCTACTCAACATTGATACAAGGTAAATCAATATAGTGTATATATTTTAACAAAGTATTTTGTATTTTTCACGTATTAACAGATTATTAGTGAGAGATCACCAAAAGAGTATCCATTATGGAGCGAAATATATGCTGTCAGAGACAAGATCAAAAGTGGTGTCATTTAGTGAAAAGTAAATAGAAACTTTTTCAAAAGAAGAGCAGTAAATAGTAAATATTTTCAAGTTTAAAACGTCAGATAATTTCGCAGTTTAAAGCATCCCAAAATAACAATTTCTTGTAAGTTTTCCTTCCTTTTATTCTTAAAAGATGAAGGGATCAAAATTTCGACAGATCAAAACTATCTGTTTATTTTGTGGATCAAAAATCGGGAGGCTTTAAGTATTTAGAAGCATCAGTGCTTCTAGGGAATAAGTTGGGAGAGAGAGGTATCAATCTAGTATATGGAGGGGATAGTTGTGGATTGATGAGTTCTGTTTCACAATCCGCTCAAGCAGAAAAAGCAAGAGTGATAGGTGTTATACCCGTTCCTTTAGCTGATATCGCAGGCAAAATACGAGGGCATGAAGTACAGACGTTATCTATCCATGAACGCATAACTTGCATGTTATATGGTTCTGAGCATTCATTGCCATGCCTGGAGGTTTTGGTACTTTAGAGGAAATTTTTAATATTACCTCATGGTCGCAGTTGGGTCTCCATACTAAGTCTATTGGGCTTTTAAATATTAATAACTTCTTTGATGGTTTACTAACATTTCTTGATTATGCTGTGGAACAGGGATTCATCTCTCCATTTTCTAGGAGGATCCTTATTTCTGCTCCCACTATCGATGAACTGCTGGAAAAGCTACAATCATATGTTCCAATACAAGATCCAGTAGGAGTTAAGATAGATTGGTCACAAGGAAGGGGTACCAAGCGAAAATGGAGTCCGGTTAATGTAAATTTATCCTTGTGAATCTCAAAATATTGGGGTGGTAGAGTATGAGGTATTCTTACTTTTGAGACACACCTTTAATGTTGATGAGTATTTGAACTTTAATCTTGTGAACCTCAAAAGGATTATGAGTGGTGGAGTACGGAGTATTCTTACTCTTGATACACACAAAAAAGATTAGGGGTGGTAGAGTATGGAGTGTTATTACACCTGATACACACCTCTACTTTTGAGGATCGTAAATGTTTCCCCCCTTTTGTATTTTGCATGTATGACTCGTTTATACTTTTTCAGGAGCAATAATAATATCATTTCAGTATGTTTAGATGATAATCTTTACTTCTTCTGAAGTAAATATGTACTTCTTCTGGAGTACACAAGTGCTTATGCAAGAACTTTGATCAAAACTGCTTATCACAATCATATAATATTTATCTCATAATACTGATGAGATTATTTTGACATTAGCCACATCCGTGCTATCATGTGATATTATCTTATCATACATCAGCATTTCTTTGTTGAATAATTTATTTTCATCCACCATTTCAAATACAGATATTGGTAACTTCTGGTACCAAATGATAAAATATTTTCATTAAGATCCAACAATCTTTTGGTAATGGTAACTTCTGGTACCATTTGTTGAAATATTGAATAACAATTTATCAAATTTATATGGGTAGAAATATTTAAAATCAGTAGAACCAACCATATAGGTGGTAACAATATAAAGAAATAATTACATTTCATAAATGAGCAAGTCATATCTCCAAATCTAGTCAAAGTATTTATAATAGTTCAGGTCGTTACGATAATGATTTATACTCAACACATCACGACTTCACAACTATTATGTTACTTTTAAATCTTTTTATTTATCATATTGATCACATAGTAGTGTTAAATAATTTAGAATATATATTCTATTAACAATTATCATCAGATCATTAATAATAATTAATAGAATTCGTTAAATCACGATTAATATGCTTTAACGTATCATCAAGGGCAAAATCGTCCATATTTTAATATATTGGTCATATGAGTAAATCGAAACCGTCAATAGGTATGAAATTTAATTTATAACAAACTTACTTTTGGTCCGAAGTTCATCTCGCCGGAAACTGCTCACACGCCACCACACGCACCGTCGCAGGCTGCCACGCGCTAGTGGCCGGAAATATCAACCAATCACCAGAAAGTGCGCCTCAACTTCCTGAACATGCCCGTGGTCTCCGTTTCTCCAAAAGACCAACCATTTGGCCGGAATCAGCATTTTTCAGTCCGTCAACCTCTTCTTCTCCCGGCAATAACTTCCGTTTTAATCGTTGGATTGGCTCCAAATTTCAGTGGAGTCTTCTCCTAGAAAAGCCCGTTGATATAACACAGGCCGATCGTTGATCAGAGTTCAGAATCGTCCGAGATAAGCGTTTCAATTTCCGGTCAGATTTTGGTTTTTGTACAGTTTTTCAGCTTTTCTTCTCCGGTCGATATCTTCTGTTTCAGCCGTCGGATCATCCCCAAATTTCAGGTGAGTCTTCTCCTCGACAAGCCCGTTCTGATGGCGGTGTCCGATCGTCGATCGAATATCTGGATTGACCGGAATCTTTCTTTTTCAGTTCGACCAGAAATTTAAAAAATTGAATAAATTTTCAGATTTACAATATATGAGTTATTTTCTAAAGCCAAAAGTGTTTGGTTTGAGAAAAGGAAATATTGATTAGTAATAATCAGGTTTCTGATACAGAGGTTCATCATTTAAATGCAACTGTAGAGTATACTCCCGTTATATTACTCAATTGGTTAGAGACTCGTGCTGATAACGTGTTGTAAAACTTCAAAAATATAAGAACAAGAATGAGAATATAGAGAGATAGGAGAGAATTCTTCTCTTATTGAATTCGTATAAGTAAATGAAATAAGGCTCCTATTTATAGGAGTGAACAATGGTACAATCGTAATATGTAAAGTTTACAGGGGTATAATGATAATTGGTCATTCACATATTTTATATTATTTATAACACTTCCATGCTTAATACTCATAAGTTTCAATAACAATAGAAGTGGTAGGGGCTGAATTTCTAAAAACACAAAAAAAGTCACTTCAAATGTAACGGATTAATTCTACATTTCCAGCAGAAAGTTATTGCTTATACACTTTTCTCATACTTATAAATCATACAACCTAACTCAATCTCATAACAAGATTCAATCATAAAATTCCACATTCTTTAGTGTCAAAACATAAATTTCTAGACACGTGCAAACTGATTTAATTTAATAATGGACTCCAACATATTTTTATAATCTGTTTAGTCATCTTAATATACTCTTTTTTTTTTTAAATGCATCTTAATATACTCTTAAATCATTTGTTTGGAATATAAACATAACTTAAGCACATAACAAGATTTGAACATCAAATATTCTCCAACCTTAAAAATCAACTAAAAACTTCCTGCCATAGTACTCTAAAATTTCAGTTTTCGAACTTCATCAAAACCAACTCAGAATTTTGGGATTTTTAATATACGCTGTCATCATATCATTTCTTAAGTCAGGTGTTTTGGCATTAAGGAATAATCAAAACATCATTTAATCTCCACTCCATTCCAAATCCTATTTCATTTTACTGTAAAAATTTTCAGATTTATAACTAACTTCCAAAATCTATATTTTGATACATGCATGACAATTGACATAAATCAGATTAAACCTTTCAAAAATAATAATAATAATAATAATAATAATAATAAATCAGATTAATCATGAAGCAGAATATGATCTGGAAATCAAAATTCCAATTAAATCGTATTCCAACATTTTTCCCATGAAGTCATATGTAATTTCTTATTAAATCCATTATGAAGTAACATTTTGGAGTCATTTTTAAACTCACGCAGCAACTTAAAAGTTCTTGCTGATTTCTCATTTTATCATAATCATTCCTTAAGCAAAACTTACAAATCATAAACATGATTACATACAAATCTACAAAGACTTTAACTAGATATTACAGTACCTTACTTCAAGTATAAAAATATACATAGAACAATCTAAAAATAACTATAAAACACATAAAAAACACATCTACTTTACTGAAGTTGAAGTCTTTCCTTTGAATTTGAGACCTAAAAATTACAGTTTTTATGGGTATAAACAAGTCATAAATCTAGGAAACAAAGTTAACTTCTAATTTAAAGAGGAAAGTTGTCCTGAAAAACTCTTAGCTCTACTGGAATTTCAAAAATTGTGCATCATACGGGATGATACACTAGTTATGAGTGTAATAACTACATGACCTTCAATTCAAAAGGTTACAATTTCATTAATTCATGACTTATTTTCATAGATCACGTGAAAAAAAATCAAAACATTTTAAAATTTTTAATCCACATTCACATACAATACAATTAATGTTACAATTACATTACATTACATAACATTAATATACACTACAACAAAAATAGCTTTTTGCAACACTTAAAAAATGTTGCCAAAAGGTTTTTGCAACGTTTGGCAAGTGTTGCAAATCGCAGTGTTGCCGTAGAGAAAAAAACTTTTTGCAACGTTTATTAAGTGTTGTGGTAGACCCTTTTGCAACGTTTATTAAATGTTGCGGTAGACCCTTTTGCAACATTTTTTAAGTGTTGCCGTAGACCCTTTTGTAACGTTTATTAAGTGTTGCGGTAGACCATTTTGCAACGTTTTTTAAGTGTTGCCGTAGACCCTTTTGCAACATTTATTAAGTGTTTCCGTAGACCTTTTTGAAACGTTTTTTGAGTGTTTCCGTAAACCATTTTGCAACGTTTTTAAAGTGTTGCAAAAACTATTAACCCAACCTTTTGTAACATTTATTGAGTGTTACCGTAGACCCTTTTATAACATTTTTTTAACGTTGCTATATATATATATTTAAAAAATATTATTGAACAAATTATTTATAAAACCTAAATTTTTGTAATTACTTCATTAAAATGGTACTTTAAATAAAAAACAAAAGTAAATACATTATGAATTTTCAAATCCATACAAAATAAAGTCTTAATAATGTCTAATAAATCCACAATACAGAATAACAAATCCACGAAAGAAAGTGTTGATAATGTTTAACAAAATCGCAAAAAAACATCATCATTTGACAAAAGAAATATTTTATTACGGGAATATCAACTTCATCCCGCAATATAACCGCACCTTTAGATCGCAAAATTCGATCCATCTTCAAAGTTACACCTATAACAAATTTGAGCAAAGTTATAAGTGAATGTCACGTTTTACTTAATAAATGGTAGAAAAAATAAAAAATAGAGTTAAAAACAAAATATATTTATATCTTTCAAATTTGATTTCATAGAAATTGATATGACTTGTCATAAATCAATTTACTAGACCAGAGACGTGAAAGTGCATCGATGACAGATGTCAGCTAGATGCTAGATCTACCACCAAGGAAAATGAGCTTTCACCCAAAGTGTAAAACCTAAACTTAAGACGCGTTAACTTCTCTTTCCTTCTCTTCTATTGTAAAAAATTCTATAGAAATTTCTCCCCTATAAATTGGACTTAGTCAACCTGTAAAAAAATATCATAACCAACATAATAATTTAAAAATCAAACCAACACCTTAAACAACTTCCAACATCAATCCCTAACTCATCAACATCACAAATTCAACAATAAACTCTATCTAAACCCAAATCAAACTTAAAACTAATTAATAATAGCTAACAAAAATCTTGAATTCAAATTTAGCTTGAATAACAAATAGACTTATATGTAGTTAGTCATAAATAAGAATTACATAAGATCATTGAATAAATAAACGTTTCTTACCATAAGAAGCTTGTGCCTCTCTTAATTGCTCATCTTTTGAAAAGAATGGTTTCTTGAGCAATTCTATGCTGAAAGAGAATAATTAACCAATAAATTTATATTTTTTTACTTATGACAACATGCAATGTTTGAGGTAAAAAATTACACTAAAAATCGTAAATCATATAACATTTATGCAACTATTAAAATTAAGATGATTAAAACATGCAATGACAAAACTTAAAATCGAACCACAAACAAACACTTAAAATCGAAATCATGGTCGACACTTCAATCTAATATCTAAATAATAAAGAGCCATAGTTTTTCATTACCGAAATGCAATTCTCTGTCCATGGTAAATGTCAATGATAAAAATTAAACAACCTATACTATTTGTAAGCCATAAAAGTCAACAAAATGAAAAATTTACAGAGATGATTCCTCATCAAGAGGAACAAACTGGGGGAAAAAACCAAAGATTTATAGTAGTAAACCATAAGATAGGGAATCACATCATTATTGCACACAAAGTAGTAAACATAAGAAATGAACCAACTGAAGGAAAAATTTATAGATTACAAAAGTTGATCAAATCTCAAGAATTTAGGCATTTCCATTTAGTTTTTATAACGTCAATCACATCTCTTGTTGGGTCTCATTCACAGGATTGCAGTTTTCAAGGTTTTCGAAAGCTTTAATGCTTTGAATATTATCATCATATTCCAATATAATCTCTAAGTTCATAAAATAATATTTAAACATTCAAACAAAATTTATAGAACACACTTACCGGCAAATCATGAAACACATACTCAAGGCTGAAGATTTCATTAGGAACTTCATGCTCAATGGTCTCATTAGGATCTTCACGAATACACTATTTTTATTGCAGAAAAAATGAAAAAAAAAAAAAAAAATCAGAATCACAATGTAGAGATATTAACTTTTTTTTTAATAACAAAATAAGAAGAAATGCAAAAATAAAAAATTGAATAATCAACAAAGAAGAAACGCACAGGGAAAAAGCTTTGTAAAGTAAAGGAATTTAAAATCGAAACCAAAATTTGACTCCCCTGAGAAGCAGAATCGGAGGCAACTGGCCACCAACATCTACAGATCACAAACCATCACCACCTCCCCAGTAAACCAACATCAAGCATCACCAGCCCCCTTCACCGTCACTACCCCTGCCAGGCTGAACTCCAAACCGGCCAATCACCATTTTCATCTGCCTGCAGCACCACCAAAATCTGCAAATCTGCAACCACTGCTATCTCCCTACGCAGCCAACCTCACCATCCATTTCCGAATCATGCTCATCACTCACTACCTTATTCACTTCATAGAATTTCAGCAATTAACATACCATGTAATACTTCAATCTCTTGAACCATCATCTTCATCTACATCAATTCAAACCATTTTCATCTTCACCTAATCAAGCAGCCATCATCATCACCAAATGCAAGCCAACAATCTCAGCCATTATCATTAATTTTGATATCCTGCAATCACATTCCAACCACAATTCGACCTGCAACCAGGCTCCATTGAATAATCAGTTCACCATCTCCATTGCCAACCTCCAAGATTGATCACCACTGATTCCTCACAACATTTCACCAACCGTATTCCACAATTTCCCTGCCCACTTCCATCAATAGAATATTCAAAATCAATCTAACCTCAATTCAGCCACCACCTCCGTTCATCATCATCAATCAACACCACCATCCAAACCTGCACAAACCACCCCTGCACCCAAATCAGAAACTCGCACACCACAATCCTCGGTCCCAACTCGATATACCCTCAAAATCAAAACCCAAAACCAAGAATGAACAAAACCCATTACTTACCTCAACCACCGGCTGTTTCTTCGCCGGAAAAATCGCGATTTAAGCAACGGCTTCGTCTCAGTTTCTCACACCCAACTCGCACTGAACCCTTAATCTTCAATCCCCAGCCTTTGACGCCCCTCTCCGCACCCTGCGTTGGATTTCGTCGGCGAAATCACCGGTAGTAACCACCGGTCTTCTCTCCTTTTTCGCCTGTCTCTCGTTTTCTTTCGCTCGCCTCTCTCTCGTCGTCTGATTTGTAGATGAAATGGTGGAGAGAGAGAGACATCTGATAATTTAATAATTTTACAGAATTTGCACGTCAGTCCCTATAGTTTTAAATTTGTTTCAAATCAACTAAGTTATTGTAACGTTTTTTAAACGTTGCAAAAGGTACCCCTTTCGCAACGTTTTTTAAACGTTGCCAAAGGTTGAACTCTTTTGCAACATTCATTGAATGTTGCAAATGAGTCTCTTTTGCAACATTCACTTGACAAATGTTGCTAAAGCTCAATTGTTAACACCAATCGCAACATTCACTTCTTAAAATGTTGCGATATGTCTCTTTAGCAACATTCAACTGCCGAATGTTGCAATTCAAGTGTTGCAAAAGTCCTTTTTTGTTGTAGTGATAGATTAATTTCTAAATTAATATTATTATGACATTTTACGGGAAATTTCATTGATTTTCATATTCAATCAATACACAATAATTAGAATCAATGTGCTGAACTCTTACTCAATATCATCATTATTAATTAATAACGTAATTCATTACATTAATTTTTTTTGTCTAATAATATACAATGTTATATAATTTTATATTATTACATATAGTTTCTTCTAAGTTTATGGTACAACATGAAATTATTTCAAAAAAATATATATTGATTATTTCAATGACAAACTAATTGAGTTTTTTTCTGAAGAAAGCGAAAAAATTGTTAGCTTCAACGAAGTAACAGATGATACAAATCAATCTTATCAAGAGGAGATCCTAAATATATTGTCACCAAAAAGTATGTGACAAAATAAATTAATCTTGAAAAGAAATCGTCTACTTATGCTCTTAAGGAATCTGGACAATGATCTTTGCAGTGAAGCAAGAATGATTTATCGTGATTTCAACAGACATGTTATCCATGCAAAAATAATCATTGGACAACATGCTGAAAAATAAGTTTTTCTTCCAAGTATTCCATTAACTCCAACAAATGATGAATGATATTCATTAAGATGCTAGAAGAACAATTTTTAGCGTGTTTTGCAATGACCATTAATAAAGCTCAAAGACAAATAATACTTATTGTTGAAATATAACTACTTGAATATGTATTTTCACATGAACAACTATACGTAGCACTTTTTTCACAAAATTTCAGTGCAAACCATAAAAATCTTGATAAAAGCATAAAATAAAAATAAGAAAAGTTTTGAAACGTTGACCAAAAAAAAAAAAGTTATTCATGTATATTCTTTTATAATAATCTTTTTTCCTTTAACAATATCAATTACATCAACTATTTTTAAAAATAGTATTAGTATTTCAAAAGAATTATACATATCATTTATCTTATATATAAGACGTGCAACGCACATATTTACTACTAGTATTAAAGATGAGTAATATTAAGCAAGACGTTTAATCTCCTAAACTATGTAAAGCTTCACATAGGCTATCTATCATAAATCATTGGGAAAAATACATAACAAAGGTTTTAAAATACATATTTTCAAACTTAAAAAACTTGAGGTTTTAATTCAAAAATCAAGTTATAATTAGTTATTAATTAATTAATTAATTAAATATATTTTATTGTTTGAATCCATTGAGGTCAAGGTGATATAAATTTATGGTCACGGTTACAATTTTTTTAGGTCACAACTTATTTCTCTGTCACATATCTCGAATTTTGTAAGTCGCAATTTTTTGCTCGATACAAATCTCGAATATTGTAGGTCAGAATTTTTTCTCGATCACAAATCTCGAGTTAATTAGTCACAACTTAACAAATTTTGAGTCATAAATCACAAATTTTATAAGTAATAATTTTCACAAATCATAAGTTTTTTTTGTCACAGATCACGAATTTTATAGATCATACTCATTTTTTAGTCACAAATTATCAATTTAATTGGTCACAATTTATTTCTCGATCACAAACTACAAATTTTAAAGGTTGCAAATTATGGTCACGGTAATTAATTGGTCACAACTTATTTTTGGATCATAATTATTATATGAATGGTCACAATAATTTAATTAAATGTCACGTAAATTCAATTAAAGATCACAAATTATCAATTTTTTTTAGGTTAAATACTATCTACTAATCACAAATTATGTATTATTAGTCAGACGACACCACCGTCGTCGTTGGTGCTACCACTGCCCCATCCCCAATCACACTAGAACCTTTACCTTACACCATCACCATCGTTTCCACTGCCACTAATCGTCCCCGTCGCTGCCACCATCGACACCGACCACACCACTAATACCACCGTCCTCGCAAACAACTGTCACCACCACCCTAAACCACCACATCAGCAACAATCACCTCTCCACCATCACAGTCACCTCTAAATCGACGCCCCACCCACCACCATCCCAACCTCCTAAAAAGTTACCTCATATCTTCGACCCTGCCAACGAAACCACCTTCAACGAACTACCATTATCTACACCACTGGTACCGCCTTGTACCACCATTATCTACACCACGACCAACAACTTGCACCATTGCTACAGCCATCGTGTCCACTACCACCAAAACTCACCTGCACCACCACATCATACCACATACAAACATCACCACCACACCACAAACCATTAACACAGTAGCAATTGATCGAACGTTAGTAGTGGTGACATTGCAGCGCAATAGCAGCGGAGCAAACAACTGTTAGCGGCAATCTCACCTTTTCTATTAGTGGAGAGATCATTGTTGGATCTCTGCGATGTCGCCTCAATAGAGACGAGATCATAGTCGCAACGGCGAGATTTTATCGCTGCGACGGGTTCGCTTATGCTACTGTCCAACACCTCTGATGTTTTAGAAGTCATTGTTAAGATCTTGTCCCAGCGGCGATGTCCGGCACCTCTAACTTTTCGGAATCAGAGGTTGCCGAAATCTGAGTTGAGGGAGATAAGGGAGAGGGAGAGAGATCTGATGAAAAATGAATTTTATGGTTAAACTAATGTGGGTAGGGTAGTGTGGAGTTTGAAGTATTAGTTTATAGAAATTTGATGTAATTTAATATAATTATTAATTTTAAAATTTTGAATTATAACCTAATTTTTGCATATATAACTTGTAAATCTTGTTTTGAATTGTGAAGTCCAAAAATACGAGTTTGTGTAATTTCCTCTAGATTGTTCTTATGAATATCATTACCCATAAATCGTTGAAGGAAATTATCTAAAATAAAATGGAAAAATCGTCCGGGCTCTGTAGAAATCCTGGGCCAATGTGTAATCGACCTACTGAAAACTTGAACTGTCAATCAATCAGGAACGAGAATTTTTTTTTTTTTTGGGGGGTTGGGTTAAATAGGCTTGGCAACCAATAGATTTAGTAATATAGACCTCTCTATTGAAAATGCAAAATTACCCGTAATGAATAAATTGTAAGGTATGTCCTTTCTTTATTCTAGTTGATTTAACTCAGGACAAATTATTTGGACATTTTTTAACTTCTTCAATTGTTCTAAATAATCTTTGTATTTTGATAATTTTTCAAAAGCTTTGGGATGATCTTGCTTAGTTATATATCCTAATAATATTCCTTCTGAAACTTCTTTTTCTATATCCTTATGTTCGAGTGATATATTATAAACTATATTTATATTTTTGACAGTTTCAACAGAGTTGAATCTTATATTATTTATGCAAATTTAATAAATATCTTTAAATATTTCTTCTAATTTGGATTGGGTAACAGAATATATGCCTTGATATTTTTCTGTAATAGTTAATAAAAACGAAATATCTTTCTCATTCAAATACAGTTTATCACAATCACTAGAAGTGGATGCTTGTGAAGTGTTCATAAATTCAAACGATCAAGTTGATCAGGATTATGTCTAACTATTCTATTTTCTTGATCTAAGGTTCTTAAGACTAAACCTGGGAATCTAATTTCAATATTTTCTTGTAACCAAATCAAATGTTGTTGTTGTTCGTACTGATGATATCTGATAGTATTTAGTATTTTTTTTCCCACTTTTCTTGATTACTTTCTTGTTTTAATTCTCTGAGAAGTTTTTCTATTTCTCTAGAACTTAAATCAAAGGTATTATCTTTAATTATTCTCAGCCTCTCAATATCTTCTCTATCATCATTGTTCATAATCAATATATAAAATTACAAGCATGTGGAAGCCTATGATTACAATCATGTAAATGACAGTAAGTAAACTTACAGTAATCAAATAGAAATAAACAGATTTTCCCTCCAGTGTCATCCTATAGCTGCCTTACATGTACTCAATCAATCCTTCAAATGTATATTAGATGATTTATATAATTGGGTCCACAACTGCTTCCACAATTTTTTTTCAATCAAGGTTGCACTTCTCACTCTAGAGAACTAGTTGTGTTTTCACAGACGTTATCTCACAGTATTTAGAGTCTCTGTTTTCACCCCTATCTTGACTCCTTTCAGGAAGACCTTAGAACTTTTCCAAAACTACATGTTTTAAAAACAAGTTTTAAAACTGAAACAAAGCTCAAATATTATCCCAAAACGCCACAACAAATCAAAAGGCTGACGGGATTTCTGCTGAGCAACAGATTCTTCAAAGAAGAAAACTCATTTTGGAAAATATCAATACTGTCGGGGGTCATGAGAAACTTAACGAAAACCTTTTTAAGAAAGCTTTGATAAAAACTCAAACATCATTTCATTCATAGATTAACATTGTACATACTGCAAACTATATATAGACACCTTTGATACTCACCTTATGAAGTTTAGAATTTCATAAGTGATTGCCTTATTACAAGCTTTGATATCTTTAGACTATCTACCAGTATTTTTCTTGAATACAAGTGGTGTATACAAGTTTTTGAATAAAAGAGTACAAGTGCTTGACTCAGATATTTCGGGATGCTCTCTTCATTGAATCTCTTCCCCTTTTATAGAGGTCTTGAATTATTTTCCTCCTCTCCTTTTTGATGACCAGAAAGGACTCATATCTCTTCTGCAATAAATCTCTTGTTGAGTAGTCATCAACCACTTTTTTCGATGCATTTATCTTTCTTGCTAGCTGACTTCAATAACTCTTGACAATTTATCTTCCTGATTGCGACAAAACATCACAGCTTTTCTTTAATAAAGAGACTTTATTAAAGTAGTGAGTGAAGGGTCTTTGTCATGGCAGTTACATTTCATTATCTTCTTGTTGTTTAGTGACCACAATTTTTCTTTAATAAATGACTTTATTAAAGTAGTGATAAAGGATCACTATTTGGCAGCATTATTTTTCCATCCTCGAGTCAAAGAACTCTACTGGGTATTCTGTACTATCGAGTGATGCATAACTCATATCTTCAATAAGAAAGTGTTCACACCTATACTCTGAATGGTCCCACATTATCTTACACAGCACTTTGCTCATAGTTTCACTTCTATGTACTTCATTGATAATAATTTTCTCAAGTATGTGGTCCAATTCACAAATATCTACTTCTTTAGATGGAAATCTTGCATTGGAGTAGATTACATGATTATCTGAAGGATATAACCAATTTTTTTTCTTTTTTCAGAAATAACTTGAATTAAATTATGTAAGAAATCATGTTAACAATACCTTCATAGCCATTCTTAACAACTTTTCGGCTAGTTGGTAAGAAGTGTTGGTTTGTGATCCCTATCTTGATACAATTAGATGATGGGATCATTGTTCCTTCATATTTATCGCATTCCATTGTGGCTGAAAAGAATCAGATATATATGTTCGTACTTTTGATAACTTCAGTAAATCTTCGGACTGCCTTTTTAACATCTATGGGAAGTTGTGAAGTTTCCCGTAAATCTTTGCTTGGATATATGCATAGTATATTCCCTAATTCAAAGCAATTTTGAACCCATTTTGCTCGTGCTCCGGATAGAAATTTATCTTGTTGTATTTTCTATAGTATAGGGTTTTCATCTATTTCCCTACTTCGAGATACCAATCTGATAGTATATTGAAAATTACAATAAAGAAGAGAACTTCCTCATAGTTATCTTTGTTTGGTAATTTTTGTTCGTGGCAAATTTTTACCACATCTTTTGAATTTATTTGCTCAATACGGGTTCTAGAATCAATTTCATTCCTCTGTGAAGAGGTTTCCATAACCTTTTTGGTATCTTGATTATCCTTTTTCAATGAAGGCTTTGTATCTGTCTCCATATTTTCAGTACAAACATTATGATTAATTTTTCCCTGGAGGGGGTTCCTATTATTATTTTGTCTTTCCCTTTATGCTCGAGAAGAGAGCTAGTATTCACAAGACCTGATGAAGGGTTACTAGACTTTGTACAAGTATTTTATGTCGAAGAGGCTATCTCGGTACTACCTAGAAGGTTTTCTTGCATATTTTGAATTTTCACCTCCAAACAAGAGACTTTAAGTTCAAGTATCTGGACTTTTGTCTTTAATTTATTCAGTTCCATCACTGCTAAGATAATCAGGAAGAAAGTTAAACTGTCCTTTAATATATTCAATATCAAACTTGAAATATGAAAACGATATCTGGATTCTGATAATGTATCTATTGGCAATAGATGGATCAACATTATTTTTCAAAAATGCTTTTTAACTTGTGTATTATCAGTTCTAATCAAGAACTTTTTTGGTAACAAGTAATATTCATATTTTTGTACACCTCGCTTCACAGCAATGAATTCTTTTCTATTTGTTTCATACCTCGTTTCAACTTCTTTGAACGTTCTTGATGTATATCCTACAAGGTTTCGAGGATAAAGAAATCTTCTTCTTGTGGAATAACAAGTTTTGGTAGATTTTTTAATTCATCTTTTACCTTCCCGATGTTTTTGCGGCCTTATTCATCCCAAGACCACATTACATTTTTCCTTAATTTTGGAAGAAAGTAATTTTTTAGCTTGACACAATTTTCAATAAATACTTCAGCATAATTTAATTTGCTGAGGAAACTTTGTAAATACTTTTTATCTTTGCTTTTTTCAGAAAAATCTTGAAGTTTTTGACCAATATGAGATTGTAGTTGCAATTCTCCTTTTATAAATAATCCAAGAAATTCTATCTCTGTTTTTTCTATCTTGGCTTTCTTTTGAGAAAGTGTAATACCATGTTTTTTCATGATATAACAAAATTCTCAAGATGTTTAATATGTTCGTTCATATCTTTTGAATGAATAAGTAAATCATCTATGTAGACAATACAAAAATGAGTAATAGGTTTTATTACCTCATCCATTCTTCTTTGGAATATCGGTGCTGCATTTTTCAATCCAAATGACATTCCATTCCATTCAAATTGGCCTAAAGGATTATGAGTACTAAATACAGTTAAATGTTTGCTAACTTCTGTGAACATAATTTGTCAAAATCCTAATTTACAATCGAACTTTGAAAATATTTTCTTGTTTTGTACTTGTTTAATAAGGATGTCCTTATTTGGCAAGTAATATCCATCAAATTTTGTAATTTCGTTTAGCCTTTTATAATTAATCATCATTCTGGCTTTCCCTCTTTTTATTTCACTATCTTTCCTAACCATAAATGTTGGACTACTATGTGGACTTTTAATAGGCCTAATTAGTTTAACTTCTAGTAATTCTTTTATTTGAATTTTAAATTCCTCTTGGTCTTCAACACTATATCTCATCGGTTTAACTTTTATTACAGTATCTGGTTTTATAAACTCTATCTTGAATTTAACCTTATCTGTATCTCATTTTTCTAATGGATTTTCAGAACAAGTTTCAAAAATTTCTTTTTAAGTTTTTCTAACTTATCTTCTATTGTCATTTTTACCACATTAATTGGTTTAAATTTTCCTGTACTCAAATATCCACCATGCTGGGTTAATGAGCTCTGATGATTAATTTCTTTGTAAGCTATGCTTACAGCTCTTGTGATTTTATGTGTAAATATCTTGTGTGCACAAAGTGGTGTGAAATATATTTATCAATAAATTGAGTTAAAGGTGCATATTTTAATATGAAATTTTGTCCTAATAAAATATCACAACCAATTGTAGTTGACACACACACACACACACATATTTTCAACATATACTTCTCTAAGAGATATTAGAAAATGTATTTGTGTAGTATATTTGCTATATATTATCTTGTTTCCTCATACTATTGTAGCAGTTACAACTTTCTTTGAGTCATATTTCCAATATTCATATGGTAGTACATTTGGCAAGAAAAGGCTTACAGTACTTTCTGTATCAAATAAGTATGAAATTTTATTTTACAATAATTTTTTAAATTGAGTATAACTTCAATATATGGACTCATGTGATTGGTATTTATTATCCTCTCCATGGTAACAATGATCTCATATTTTCATCCATCCTTGGTATAATAACTGAATTTCCTTCAAGTGTTATTTTTATATATCCCTGATATATCTTGTAAGGGCTTATTTTTTCAAGAAAACTCATTCCTAGTAATATAGGTGTTTGGCTAAGTCCATAATTATCATCCTTATATAAGATTATTTATGTTTTATGTTCACCTTGATTCCCTCCTATAATTATAAGAGGAAAACTCAGATATCTTTTTATTTCAATGTTATGTCCTAAGTAATCTTTAAAGACATATTTTTATAGTAACTCATAATCTTGTAGGTGGCTACAAAATTTAGCATCGACATGATTTTTATCTGCTCCTGTATCTATAAGAAGATCATTCTTGATCCCTTCTTGGTTGATATATCTAGTTTTGATATAATATTGTGAGCTTGCTGATTCATCAATACTTTGATTTTTAAGTCATTCTATATTAACATTTTCCTCTAGGTGGAAATCTTGCAATAATATTTTCTCTTTGCAGCCTCACACTACATTTTCTTATTATACTTCATTCAAAATTAGTTTCTTTAGCCTGTTTGTGAAAATCAAGCATTATTTGTTTTGGTATTGTAACTTCATGTTCCTTATATTTTCTAAGCAGAATATACTATGTCAATTCATCAAAATCTGTGTGTATTATTATGACATCTGTTATTTTCCTTAAATTGCTATGATGACTAATACTAAAAGCAAATATTAATTTAGCCTTACTTTTATGTAACATTTTCAATTTTCCAAACTTAATATATATATATATATATATATATATATATATATATATATATATATAAAAGTAGAATAGCCATCACCAAAATACACACATAGTTTCTCGCCAAAAAAATTTCTAAATTTGAAATTTTTTTGCTAAAAAATAGTATATTAAATATTTTAGTAATTATTATTTTACATGTGTCGTTAATTGCATTGACATCCGTGTTATGCTATTAATAATATCAAAATGTTATTTTTTTATTTTTTTATTTTTTTCTAATACTTATTGTATTATTTTCAAATCGAAAAATATCTAATATATTTGTCAAATTAAAGATCACAGTGATAAGTTTAATGCAAACTAATAAGTGAGAGCAAATTGTAAATATATTATCCGTAAAATCATATAAAAATATATTTATTGGGTTAATTTAACAAACTTAAGATTTCTTCAATTTATTCATCATTTTCACATTATTTTTATTTATTGATTCATTCTGTTCATTTTTCTATTTTTCATTATAAATGCAAAAATATATCACAAATTTTAACAATTAGTTCATATAATTTCTATTAAACAATTGATAAATCAATAATTTTTATTAAAATAATAATGTAACAATATGAGTAAAGAAATTGTCAGTATGAAGAAAGAAGAATCAATTAATGTAACAATATTTATTAAAATTAATGATTTTTTTAAAAAAAAAATACTTGAAATTAATAATTAATGCTAAAAAAATCAAATTATACCAAAAAAGTCTATCATACACCTCTTTTTGGGAGGAGTATGATGAGGAACAATATATGAAAAGAAAAACGTCGATCTTAAGGTGAATATGTATGTTGAGTTTTACACATGTATTGTATGAGCCTAATTTTGTAGTTCAAAAGTTTTTTTAAAAAATAAAATTTCATTTATTAAACGTTAATTTCAGAAATGAAGTTGATATATTCATGGTACAATCTCTAAAATACTTAATTCATGGTCAGTGTTTCCCGTAAAGATGATAAAACAACTTAACGGATCAAAATTTTATTAAAATATTAAAAAAAAAAAATTATATACCGTAAAAAATGGTAAAACTTTATTTCTTAATTTCATACATATATAGAATAAAAGACTCACTTTATATATATTTTATTTATATTTTCATTAATAATTTTTATTGATATATAATTAAATATGTATTTTATTATGTTCAATTAAATGCATAGCATTTAAAAATTTAAAATTATTAATCATGCGAAGGATCTCTTGAGTTTAATTCCACGTTCGTACACCACAAATCTTGATATTGATTTTCACTTTCGTGCATCGTCAAGATTGCTTAATTTGTTACATTTATTTATATATAGGACCACATATATTTAATTTGTTACAATTACTTTAATGAGGGTTATTATTTCTATTCACGTTAGTCAAAAATATTTGAACGAAATTTTTTATTTATTTTTTACAACATATATTTGAAAAATTGCATTATTTAATTTAAATTTGGGAAATTGTTTAAATATATTTTATCTATAGCAATTTTTGTTTATCGCGCGGGTGTGAGCAACTACAAATTGTACAAACAATATACTATTTAAAGAGGTTTTCCAAAATTGATTTGAATTGTAATTTATTTCTATTTTGAGCATTCGTTAACAATCTGTATCATTAATCAAAGCAAATTATGTATTCATTTTTTTTTCTATTTTGTAATGATGTTTACAGTAAAATCATTTCATATTGTTCTTCCGCGCAACGCACGGGTGTGATACTAGTTCAATAATAGAAATTGAAACTTTGGTCTATATTTTCATCTGTTATTGAGATTGCATAATTTGGTTTTACTGTAAATATTATCTTCTGATAAATTAGGTTTCCTATAACAGTTCCTAATAGAACATTTATAGGATCTTGTAGAATTCTGTTATCCATGCAATAAATTCCAATTGATATATTCATACCTTCTCTAAAGAATCCTTTAATCATAACTTGGATTCCTCCAATTTCAATACATTTTAATTTCTTCCTAATATTTTCTGGGATATTGGATAATTTTTGTTTTACCAATTTTCTAGTAATTATTGGGATTCTGATTTTTCCCACTACATCTTCTATATTGATTGGAATTTCTTTATAATTCATACTTACAATTGTTTTGTTCATCTTAGGGAGTATTCCTAAGAATCCTTGATGAAATACATCTTTTTCTGGTAAGTCTAAGATTATTTTAGTTATTTTCTTATATCTTTTGCTATCAAATATAATTTCTTGACAAATTCCTTCTACTGAATCTTTTACTTCCTTAGTTACTTCAATATCTAATCCTTGTACTTTTTAAATTTCATATATATATATATATATATATATATATTCTTCAGATTCTTCATCTGAAGATGATGTTTTCAACTCATAAATACTATTACATTCACTGTCTAAATCCTCAAAATACTTAATTGGTTTCATATCACTGTCATCCATAAATTCTTCATAAACTTTGAGAGTTTTTATATTCTGTTAACCTTTTCTCATAGGACATTGGGGGGCTATGTGTCATTCTTAATTACAAATGAAGCATCTAATTTTTTTGATATATTTCTTTTTGAGCTTTTCAGACCAATTTCTTTTCTTGAAATATTTTTTATATGACTTGAAGTTTTTTTCTTAAACTTTTTAAAGTTTTTGAATTTTCTTTTATATTTTTTATATGACTTATATTTCTTCTTATGACATCCAAATTATTCTGTTTGACCAATATCTTTTTAACAACATAAAGAGTTCTTCCTTATTTTATATGCTTTTTTATTTTCTAATGCTTCTCTGCACAAAATACTTATCATTCTTTTGGTAAATTCAATTCTACTTCCTAGGCTATCTATATGTATTCCTTCTTCATCTCCTTTAGTCAATCATTCTTTTGGTAAATTCAATGCAACTTCCAAGGCTATCTAACCATATTCCTGTTATGTGCATTTGTTCATTAAATGATTTTGTTGGATTAATTTCTTTTATAGATTGTTTTATAATATTTTCACTATATCTATTCTGAGTTTTCCTATATTTTTGGAATCATTTTTCACTAGGTATGTAAGTTCCATATGAATCACTTGTATCTTCATCATTACTAAATTCTTTTTTTACGTTACTTGCAAATGAGTTTGTATTCATTTTAGTATTTTCTACTTGTTTTGCTAATTCTTCTAATTGATTTTTATATTCATCATATTCTTCTCCTGTAAATTCTAAGAATTTTCTTTCTAATTCTTATACATCTGTTACCATAAATTGTTTTATTTCATGTGTTTTTTCATTTCTTTTATTTTTATCTTTAATTTTTTTCTGTAATCTTGAGGAGAATTAATTATGATTTTATTTTTTCCTTTTAGATTTATATCTAAAATAGCGTTTCCTATTTGTAAATTATATTCTAAATTTTCCAATTTCTTATTCATTTCTTTGAATCCTTCGTTCAAATATTTTTTTGGTAAATAAGGATAACTTATTTTTGTATGTTTTTCTACATTTTTTTTTAGAAATTCTTCAATTATATTTTCTTCTTCTGATAAATTCATTATAAACAGGGCTCTGATACCAATTTTACCAGGGTGCGCAGAACACACTCTCTATTTTCTTGCGGAATTATAATCGTCTCCTGATTCTTCTCAAAAATATTTCTTCTTGTACTAATTATTTTATTTTCTATTAATCTCAAATATTTAATATGTTGTCTAACTAATCTTTTAAGTTCTATGTATAATTCCGTAGCTTTGGAACTTGATTCTCTTCAAGTACTAACTAATTCAATATATTCTCTATGTAAACTCTTAATTAAATCTTTCCTTTTTTCTTCAAGTATGTGAGGGTTGTAAATAGGCATAAATTTAAATATGTAAAAATTAATTTCATAATTTTGTTTTCAACAAAATTATTTGGGAACTAAATTGAAGTTATTTTATATTTAGATGGCTTTGGTTGTATGAAGGTATATTTGAAGAAGTTTAAATGATCAAAGTCTATATTCCAAATATTTTAATTTCAAGGTCTATTTTTCAAAATATTTATGTTGGTAGGTCTATTTATGAGTATTCCCTTTTTTTATCTTCACTTTGGCTCCACCGTTTGCTTCTGACCAACATTTTGCCGCTGCCCCAATCAATCATAATTGCATTTCACAATCTTCCTTTGCTCTTCTTCAGGTAAGCAAAACAAGGAAAATCTATTTCCGAATTGTATTTTATATATCGATTTGTATAATCATTTAATCTTAATGTGAACTTAATTACTCGATCTGAATACTATTTTCTTCAATCTAGATATCGGTTCAGCCTTTTTTTTTTTTTTTTTTCCTTCATAAATTTTATGCTCGTTTGATCTATAACTAACTCCTTTTGTTCTAGATCCTTCAGTTTAATTGATTCACCATGAAATTAATTTAACTGGTAAGAAACTAGAATCTGTTTAAGTTGGCCTATTATAAATTCCTTGCAGAGTTGCAGTCCAGATGAGACATCTTTTTAATTGCGTCAATTATGCAATGTTTACAATTATGTCAATTTTGAGTTATGCTACTACTGAGGAAACAGCTGTTTTTGATGCTCTGCTTCTGTGCATTACGCTCGACTGCGCGTCATAATTTTGGTTCAACCTGTCATCACATATGAAATAACGGACGGAATAAATTTAGCATTTTTTAGGATTCTTTCTTCACTTTTGCAATGTATCTTTTCAAAGTTTTTCCTGTAACACTTTGTGGACGTGATGCCATTTAGGGTATGTTTGATTTTAGTTAAAATGAGTTTTTTTTTTTTTAAATGAATAATGATTTTTAGGAGAATGGATGGTTGAGATTTGATTGAAAAGTCAAATATTGTGGGTTTGATTTCTAATGAATGATTGAGATTGAATACTATCGAAAAATGAATTTTTTTTATGAAAACCAAACAAGCTCTTAATGTGAAGTTCTCATGGATAGTGCTTTAGATGGACTATAACCTTATTTTGGAAGATCTATATTTTTTCTACTAAAGCCTGAATGCAATATAATCTCACAAAACGTTTTTGGTTATCTGTCAAAAATGTCAATGTTTGGGAATCAGCAATAGTTAGTGATTATTAAAAATAATGTTTCTCTGTGAACTTGTGAGTTAGATTTCCCTGCTTTTCTCACTGATGTACAATTGTTTTAAGAAATAAATAGTCATTACACTCGTTAGAATTCATACAAATTGCTTAAAAAAACTATTTGAAGTTTACGCCTTAAAACCCTCCTCACGTGAGGCTCTCAAGAATGCCTTGAATTCTGACCTTAAGTGTCATTCTCATTTGTGAGGTTATGCCTTGATATAGTGACTCATACCTATTTCACGGACATGGATGCTAGAAATATTCTCACTGTTTACTGTTTTGTAAGCTGTCATTTCAATTCCTTCTTAACTTTCATACTATGTTGATGATGGCGCTACTTTGAGCTTATGCTAGCTAGTATCTTACAATAGCCTAGTTGGACAAGTTGTTTTTCTTGGTGTGAAAATTCTATACTTTTCTAAGATTGAAGACTATATTTCCATCAGTGTATCCCACGGCCACACCAATGCAATTTGCCTTGAGCAACATCCGGTTGATATATATTAGTTGTCTATTGACTCTATTCCAGGTATTTGTAACCCTGAATTTGATTAAAGACAGTTTTAATTTATAACTTTCGGCCCATGAAATTTTATCAGGTTATCCTCGTGGTTTACCTCTTTTATACATTTAATTTTCCGTTTGGACATTGATTATTTGCATTCTGAAATTGGATTGATGGTTGATATGCATATAGAAATCCTAGTTCTCTCTAGTACCTAATTTGCAGATATTACTGCAGGTTTAACTGATATATTTGCTGAAAGTTACTAAAAATTTATAATAATTCTGATTTTTTCTGAAACTTTACTGCCAGCTTTTTATACTGGTCTTGAAAACAAAATGGAGATGGTTTTCTGGTTTATCTTACACAAGAATATGTTTGCTATCTTCAAAAAATAGCACTGCATTAGCTATAGAAATATTTATCCTTTTCCTTTCGTATTTTCGTTATTTCCTCTCCTCTTCTGCACAATACATTCATTTCCCCATGATCTATGATGCATTTCTACTAGGATAGCATTCTGATGCGTATCGCAATGCACCAAAATAATAAATAATTCCTTACTTGCCAAATATTAATTAATAATGTAGTAGCGAGAGTAAGGGTCGATCCCACGAGGAACGAAAACTAATTTTAGTTGTTCGATCAATTAGAATGGAATGAGGGATTTTGTTGTCTGAATTGTTTAAATGAAAACTATGCATAAAATAAATAATTAAATATGACTAGAGAAATAATATAAGAAGAAATCTTGTTCTCGGATTCGGTTGTGCACTCAATTAATGTTATATTTTTCCTTGTAACGTGTTTCTATCCGTAATTCAATTATCAATCATAAATAATTAACAAGTTCTGATTATCTAAATTCTTCCTTATGTGTATTGATTCAAAACAAGCTCTTCGAACCAATTTTAACTACGGACAATCCTAAATAAGCTCTTAGGATTTAATGCACGACTAGTATGAAAATCTAGAATAATAGATTGAATTGGATCGTTAATTTCACAAGCTCGAATTAATTAATCCAAGTTGAATTATTACTAAACTTGCACGAGATTTATTTGCTACTAAAGTAAAGATTAAATGACAATTACGGATCAAGAATCTAAACATAGCATATTCATGAATCCAAAGATCAATAATCCAATTGGCCAAATTAAACTATTAATCAAATAAACTCAATAAACATTCAAAACATAATAATCCAACAATTGAAATAAAGGAATAAATTCACGCTACTAATTTGTAGGAAAAGAAAATAACATAATTAAATTGACACAACTTCCCCTTTGAACAAGATAAAGAAATTAGCCTAGCATGATTTGATGAATTTTAGAATTCCACAACATTCCATGTATCCTCAATTTGAAATTTTATAGAATCCATTAAAATTCAAGGTCCTCAACGTTGAATTCAATTCATTCCATAAAATTCCGGTGTCCTCAAAATTTAATGGATTTTGATGGATTTCTAATTTTAATGGAATTGAATGGATAAACCAAAAATATGAAGATAAAATTCTTCAACAAATTCGACCATGACCCGACGGAATTCCAATTCCATCATATTCTTTTTTTGGCCCAGTTTCGACATTTTTTTTTCAACCCAATTATCATTCAAAATTATTTGTCCTGTCGTCCAATCCTTTTAAGCCTACAGTTTCCAGTAAATACTCAATTCGCTTTCATTTTTTTCCCAAAATTCTTTCACATTTCAGTGATTTCGTGCAACTCAGCAGACTCTGGTTCAACAGCGACTCCGTCCTCGTCGCGTATAGTCGTTCCAATCACTGGTACACCGATTATCGACCACCACGGTGCCAATCTACCACAACGATTTGGAATTTCAGATTCTCAAGACTCAATTAACTCAACGGTTTGTAACTTTGAGATTTCATTTTCAAAATCTATGTTTGTGTTGTTCTTGTTCCTTGTAGTTGATGTGTTTGAATTAACTTGAAGTAGTGTTTTTGTGATTGATGGGCTCGAACAAATTAATCATTTTCAATTATGCAACTTTGAGATTTCATTTTCAAAATCTATATTTGTGTTGTTCTTGTTCCTTGTAGTTGATGGGTTTGAATGAACTTATAGCAGTGTTTTTGTGATTGATGGGCTCGAACAAATTAATCATTTTCAATTATGCCTGAAATTAATAGTTGGTATTTTATGAAGATTAAATACACTATTACTCGGGAAAAAAGCAATACGAATCAATGAGCCTAGTTGCCTTCCCACTTAATTATGTCAACTTATAATTAATGTAAATGGCCCATATTTCATACACTTTCGGTAGACAATTTGAAGTGAAAGAGCATCAGGGTTGTGGTTTAAAGTTTAGTGTAATAAACGATGTTCTGGATCATATATTGAGAATATTCCACTAATTTATAATAAATAAATAATCTTGCTTCTTTGTGAAGAAGTGAAGAACTAGTAATGGATGGAATGGACAGTGACTTGTGTTTGACAACGTTGCAGGAGTTGAACAAATTAATCACATTCCTAGCTACTCGTTACAAGCAAAATAGTAGTCTATTAAGTTATTTACATTATGGAAGAATGGATCTTTGCCATTATTGAAGAATGTTTTGTGTTATTAGTACTATATGTAATGCGAATGTGAATCTACCTTTTTGGGTTAAAAATTGATCATGGGAGTCAGAGAGTGCATGTTAGTCTGATGCACAAAGAGATTTACTATTGAATTGAGTGATTATATGAGTGCATGTGTTAGATACGTATTTTTCTTTGGTAGTGATATTACAAATGGGCGATTTGCAAGGAAAAGGTAGAAATGGGTATAATTCTTGGAATGCTGAAGAGAGCTCTTTGTTGTTAGAACTTTTGGTTGATGCCTCTTATCGTGGACGACGTGATAGTAGTGGATTGATAAGTAAACAAACAGTTAAAAAGAAAATACTTCCTGTTTTAAATGTGAGGCTTGGGTGTCAAAAGACATTATCTATGTATCAAAGTCGATGGAAGCATTTTAAGTAAAGATATCAAAAATATGCCGAGCTTATACGATTTAGCTTAGGTTTTGGGTGGGATTCAGTTAACAAAAAGTTCACTACTAGTAATAAAGTGTGGAAAAGCTACTTCGAATATTTTTGCTTCTTTTTATTTTTATTTATTTGATTATCACTTAAAGAAATTATATTAATTTTTTTTAACTTTGTCTCAAGTTCACGTTCAAATTGCAGAAAAAATAATAAATAAATTATTCAACAAGAGGCAAAAGTAGATGGAATTCCACCAAAATCTACCAAAGTCTACTAAAATCAATGGAATAAAATTCCATTAGAATAAAATGGATTCTATGGAAATATTCTATTAAAATTCATGAATTCCATAAGAATCCATCAATCTAAAAATTCCATGTTGGGGACACCCCCCTTAATCTAGTTAAATCTAGACTTCACTGACAGTATTGGCATAGTTATTGCTGTCGTCACCAATGAAAGATGATATATATATATATATGCATAATCTGTGTTTTCATTATATTCATGTATATTTTATTTGCATGGAGGATTCCCCCCATCCCCCATTCCCCGTATTCTTTTCATCCATTTCCCCCTCCACTTGACCTAGGTGGAGTTTCTACACGTTTGTTTGGTATTTGTACTTCTATGAATCAGTCTTGTACTTGGGAACTCAGACTTTCATTATTTCTTGAAAGTAGGCATTAATTAATCTTCTTCTGCATTCAGGAACTTCTGAATTTTAAATGGAGCTGAGTAACATCAAAGATGCATTTGATCGTGTTACAAAGAAGCACAAATCATCGTCCTCAAAATTTCAAGAAATAATTGAACATATTGGCTTAGAAATAGAACAAACATTATCTAGAATACAATCAGGTCATGGTTCTGCATCTGCAACTCATCATAAGTTGATCCTTGGCGAATTAAAAGCCAAATTGAAAGAAATTGCTCCACTCAGCCAGATGGAAGGCACACAAAAGGAACTGAATAGTTATTTGAGCAAGTATCCAAAGATCTTTGAGAAATCCTTCAATCCCAATATATCGAAGGCTTACCGTAATGTTGATTTTGATATTCATACTGTAAATCAAATAATTGCCAGACATTTCTATCGGGAGGGTCAGTTTGATATTGGTAATATTTTCATACATGAGTCTGGGGAACCAGAAGCCATGGCTGATAATAAATCTGCTTTCTTGGAAATGTATCAAATAGTTGAAGCCATGAAATCCAGGAACCTGGAGCCTGCTCTGAATTGGGCTGCCACCAACAAGGAACAACTTATAAGAAGTGGATCTGACATTGAACTGAAGTTTCATCGCCTTCAGTTTGTGGAGATCTTGCAGAACAAGGGCAAAGATGAAGCTTTGAAGTATGGTAGAACATTTTTCGCTCCTTATGTTTCCAGTAATAAACATATGGCTGAAATTCAAAAGCTCATGGCTTGTCTTTTATGGGCTGGGAGACTCGATACCTCTCCATATTCCGAATTATTATCCCCCATGCAATGGGGGAAATTGACTGAGGAATTCATCTGGCAGTTCTGCAACCTTATTGGGCAATCCTATGAGAGTCCGTTGAGGGTGACAATTGCAGCTGGAGTTCAGGGGTTGCCAACCCTTCTAAAACTGATTAATGTGATGACTGGTAAAAAGAGTGAATGGCAATCCATGAAACAATTACCAGTTCCCATGGATTTGGACAGAGAATTCCAGTTTCATTCGATGTTTGTTTGTCCTGTGAGCCGGGATATGGCTAGTGAAGAGAACCCCCCTATGCTGATGTCATGTGGTCATGTACTGTGTAAGCAATCTATTACAAAGTTATCCAGAACCAGAAATAATAGCTCGCGGCTTTTCAAGTGTCCATACTGTCCCTCTGAGGTCGAAGCAGGTCAGTGCAAGAAGCTATATTTCTGATCTTCCTTAAAGATTTACGATGGTGTATTTAATTGCCCTTCCCGCATGGCTGCATTTCCTTCACCCCCACGAAAAAAAAAACTATACAGTTACGAAATTTACTACGTAATATAGGAACATGTTCTAGGGTAGATTGCTCCTTGTCTACTGTTTAATGAACTGTAAATATACATTCTTTGCATATATTATGTAAGTATCATGGGCATGCATATGCTTCACTTGAATCAGTAAAAATGCAAACTTGGCCATCAGAAATCAGAATAATGACTTGGGAAAAAGTGTTCTCATTATGACTTATACCTTCTCCTTTTGTTAGGGTAGCAAATAAACTGTCCCTTTCTCCTGCCCGACGTTCAATGTGTGGCTACCATTTGGCATGTGGCAGCAACACATTTCTCCTCGTCGGGCAACATAAGGCTGTCCTACGTCGGGAGGAGAAAATTTCTTCTAAGCAAATATATATGTTGAATTGACACAGAGTGAAGGGATCTTGTGAACTGATGCTCGTATGATTGAGTGTTTTTTTTTTTTTTTCAAAATTTTGGAGTTTATGAAATGCCATTATTAATCTGGTAAGATAGTGAAATTACCTCTGGATCTGGGACAACATGTCCTTTGCAAGAACACACTAGATAAGTGAAAAGTGGGCAATTCATAATTTATGCTCAAAAAGTTTTAAAGCTGCGAAATTTCAGGATGCAAAAAGGTGAAGAAAATTGTCACTAGCCAGTGTAAGGTACATGAAAGTGCCCTTTCTATTTTTTAATTGTTTCGGATTCTTTTGATCTTTTCCAAGTAGACTTTCACTTTAAGTTTCTGATTCTTTTCCTTAAATTTTTACAAACGTGTAGCTAAAGTCAAGCCAACATCTAATTATTACAACATTAAAAGTTTTTTCCCATTTTTCTTTGGTTTTTCACACAAAGAAAAAAAGAAAGAAACTGTGTGATCATCTCAATTTATGATGCGTGGTCCACAATTCTATATTTAGGATAGATAAAAAATTCCAAGTTGTTGATGAACTTTCAATTTCCCCAACTAATTGAAAATGACCTTTCCTTTGGGAAATTAAAAACTCTGATTCGGCTAAGTACATATTTCATCTCAAGCTAAAGTTGCCATAACTTGAATTGAATTGGCTCCAATGTTTTCGAACAGGCTATAAAATTGTGGCATGACAATTGCATATGGTGCTACAATAGTTGGTGATCGACATTATTATATTATAATAATAGCCTCAAAAGAGAGAGAGAGAGAGAGAGAGAGAGAGAGAGAGAGAGAGACATTTAAAGTTATTGAAAAACCTACGACTGTATTAGAAATTCGATAGTTCAACGTTATAATAGCCTCCAAAGAGATCTCTAATGAGCGGAGTTTCCCAGCTTACACGTGACATGCTCAATTGAGTATCAGCTGTAAATATTTGATCGAACAAGTCTGAGTTTCTGGTCGAACTCATCTTTCACATGTTATTTTCCTATTATTACCACTTACAAACATCACAAAGTAGAGAAATTATTCTGTTCATTTCCATTAGACAAATAGTTTTCCAAGAAAGAAGTACAAAGAACAAAATAAAATAAAAATCTAAAGCTACTCAAATAAAAGCTTCTGCGAGAATCAATCGCTATTATGAGCTTCCATATTTCCCTTTCACTAATTCCTTCCTTGTTTCTCAATGCAGAAAGCGTCGAGCTGGTCTTCGTCGTTATCTCTTCCAAAAGGACCCACATCTATCCTTAATTTAATTTTTTTTTTCTTTTTTTTAATATAACATTTATACATATAATTATTTCTGTATATGGAATAAGAAAGAAAATATATATATTAAAATCTAGCATTTTCAAAGCCATGTAAATCGCTGACTCTATTCAAAGACTTTCTCATCATGGCTACTTTAGCCAGTCTCTCAGCAGCCCTCCAAGCCGATGTTGGAGTAAGCGACTCGAATTTGTCCTCGATGCATGCGGCTTGCCTTTCATTCGTATTCCTTATCCCATTTTGTACCAGCTGTAAATGATTCTGCCTCTTCCAATTCAAATCCGCCAGCTCAGCTTCCAACCCTCGAACAAACTCTTCACCGGAATCCGAACCTGACTGCAAGATCAAAGCCCTAGCTGAAACCAGCATATGATGTGCTCCGGTTAGATCATTTCTCTCTACAAGTCTCCGACTTTCCGCGATGGCTCGTGTCGTGACAAAGAGGCATCTTAACCGTTGGATTTCACGTGTGGATGATCCGACGGCGCGTGGACAGGGAATCACGAGGGCTTGTTCTTTGTCGTATACGTGCTGTTGAGTTGACGGGTCTTTGTAAGAGCATCGAACGGACAGTAGGTGGTGGGCCCTACTATGTGATGATGGGACTTTCAATTCTATCAATAATTCTCTATCTTCTTTAGAATATAAATCGCCGATCATGGTTGGGCTTGATCCGGATCCGAGGAAAGTGGGTCGAACTGTATGTGAGTATATAGCCAATATGTTAGCCGGAGCTGAACCGGAAACGAAACCCAACTGGATTTTAAGATCTTGAATGACCACACTTAATAAACCACTAACGCATTTGGCAATGCTATCACCCTGTGGCGCGTTCAAACACGCGCTCAGGCTGACAGAGTGCAGCGGAATTTCAGTGTGCGAGAAGCGCGTTGATGACACTAATGGGCCACTACTAGAGCCGTCGGAGAAAAGCATGATGCTGGCTAATGGGTTTTTCTCACGACGGTCTTCGATAACTTTGGCCGCCTTTTTCAATGCATCCGTTGGAATCGCGGCAGCTCCATCAAGTGCAACGACGGCGTCAATAATCCTTAGAGCTGATCTTCTGCCGGCGGTGGTCATTCTACGCAGCGGAAGCAAACGCTTCGAGGTAGTAGAGAATGCCACAATCGACAACCGGTCCCCCGGGAAGAGAGATGAGACCACCAATCTCATAGTTCTTTTCATCATAACCAGCTTTTCTGTGGTCACACTGCTACTGACATTGAGGACCGTCACCAAATCAATCGGAGCTCTCTTCACATTCTTTCTAGGGGCCGGCGGAGCTTTGATCTTCAAAACCACAGCGTAGGTCTCACTGCTCCTCCCCACCGATACCACCGCGGCCTCCGGCAACAACGCTACCTCAACATTCTTCATCTTCAGTTCCGGACTGGCAGTTAAATGCCCATTCACAAAAAATCCCGGGAATTCCTCATTTTCCTCCACCGTTTCATCGGATTCGGGTATTGGATTGAATCTGGCTCCAGATGTGGGCGACAATAGTGGTTCATCATCATTGTAAACTTTGAATATTCCTCTTTTATCGTTCTTTGAGTTTGCTGCATCTCTAGCGATTTCTCTCTTGTGCTCTTGGTGTTTATCAGTTTCAGGAGTGGATAAAAGATGCAGCTCCTTCCATGTGGAGTTGCAAATAGGGCAAGTGAGAGAGGCTTGCTTCTTCACATGTACCACGATGCACGGGAAATGGAAGCTGTGGGAGCACTCCGCCGTAAAAATGGCGGTGCCTTGTCCTGTCTTGACGTTCTGTAAGCATATTCCACACCTATTCTGCAGAAGAATAATAGAAAAAGTCCAATTCATTATTATTAGTAAATGATGAGAATTTGATAAAGTTCAAATGCAAATAACTGAATTCTACTGTTTGAAATTACCTTTGAGATACGGAGCGTGGATTTGAGTAGAGAAATAGTGGAGGGGGATCGAGGGGAAGATGGTGTGGAGCGGTGAAAGAATCTCGGACTATTTTTGGTTTTACATTGAAGCTTTGGGCTTTGTGGAGCAGAGGCGGTGGTTCTACAGCGGAGACTGGGGCTAGAAACGGGCTGAGATTGGAGGCGCGGCGTCGAAGGATTGGTGTCCGATTTGTCTTTGACGATTGGTGAATCTCTTTCTTGATCTCTTGGAATTGATGTACAAAACGCTCTTCGCCATCCTAATACCATTGTTCTGCAATTTCTCTCTGCTTTCTTATGCTGTAAGATTGGAGTTTGATATTTTCTTTTATGGTGAAGAATGAAGGAGGAAATAACAGAACGGAACGGAACAAAACAAAAGCCTCTTTTATCTCTCTCTCTCTCTCTCTCTCTCTCTCTCTCTCTCTCTCTCTCTCTCTTATCTCATTCCAGAAACATGCATTGCTCTCTCTCTCTCTCTCTCTCTCTCTCTCTCTGTGAAATGAATCGAGTGATTCTTTATTTATCTCGAGGGATGACCGGCAATTGGAGGTTTAATTATCTTGGTAAGGTAAGTCAACGGACTGTGCAAAACTGCAAATGAGATCATCTCCACTTTCGCCTTAAGCTTCGCCACTTTTTGCTTTTTTGTCCTCTATTCTTCCCTAATTAAAAAAATGCACACTTTTTTCAAATTCACGGTGATTTTGGATTTTCTTTTTCAATTCATCATCAATGTTTTATTGAAAAAAATTGCAATACTAGCCTCGTTGGTAGTTGATAAAAAATTTTTATCTAGTAATCATCAATAAAACACGTCATATATTCTTTTAAGGGCATTTTAAGATGAAAATAATTGATATCCTCACTTTCCGTAGATGGGTGATTTTGTTAAATGATCAAACTTCATCTCTTATATGTTGTAATCAAGAAGTCTTTTAATCAAATTGACTTTTTGCATAATATAAGTAATGTCATCTTAGTGAACCTTAACTTTTCATGCTATAACATGTGTAACTTTAATTTTACACAAAATTTGGTGGTTCAATATTCTCTATCAAATTATTGCTCTAGTGATAATGGGTGACCAAATATATATACGCATGTACAATCACAAAGCTGCTACTTCAATAATTCAATAATCAATTCCAGCTAATTGGATTTCTATTTGTAATAAATCATAATAAAAATTATGGTCTGGTACATGCCAAGTGTATTAACAAATGACAAATGACTGGTGAGCAATTTTTGTTCCTCATTTAAAAAAATAAATAAATAAATACTCATGACGAAATTGAATTAAAAATAAATTATTAATCAATTTTAAAAGTATATACTCAATTTAGCCCCTATTTGATTTTGATTAAAATCTAATTTTAATATTAAGTCAAAATCAATAATTAATTTTAATAATATATTTCATCAACTTTTATCAAGATTTAATAAAAATATGATTTTAATCTATATCAAACATTTTTTTTACAAGCACTTTTATGTTATATATTAAAATATAAATTCGAATAATAAAATAAATTTTAAGATAATTGAAGTCTGAAGAAATTCGAGACATATAGCGATGCATGGACACAGCAGGAGTGCAGGACAGGGCAGTTCTGTCACTGATATGACAATTAACACTAACAGACTCTGTTCTCTTCTGCAATACGACTTTCACGTGTTCATCAGTCTTCTTTCCCCTAACGCCGTTACCTTCTCCGTTTAATTAATGACCTAGGGAATTGCAAAACCCCTTCTGCCATTTCAAAAAAAAAAAACCCCTTCTGCCATGGTAAAAAAAATCTTCCAGAAAGTAAAAAGTTTCCAATTGTAATTAGTGCCAAATAATTTAATTAATTATTAATTAATTAGTTGGAGACATGAATGCATTGAATGATAAAAGGCACCGGTTTATCCTCTCCCGGTTTAATTATGTTCCATCCCTTTGAAATTCAGAGCTGTTTTAATAGGTTTTATTTTTAAGTTTCCCAAAAAAAATAGTCCATTCATCCCAATTATATAGACTGTCTTTCCTTTTTTATTTGTCTCAATTACATAGACTTATTTCTTAATTAAAAAGTATTTATTTTGTTTTTTTACTAATGTACTCTCATTTATTACTTTCAATATAATAGTTTTGATATTAAATAAGGGTAAGTTGGAAATTTTCTTTACAAAAATTATTTTTTCAATGACATTAAATATGTTTTCTTAATCTGATTGAAAAGTCAAACAAGCATATATTATTAAGACGGAGGGAGTATCATATTTGTTGACTGTTAATGGTAGCTTGTAACGTACAATGTAACACACATATTATTCTCTTGTAAATGAGTTTTTATATTAATGATAGCCTATGACAATGTGACATATCCGGTAACACGCAGATTGTTCTCCCAAGTGATGTGCCTAATTATTTTAGACGAAAATTCCTTCATAAAAGAACAATGGTATTGACGCAAAACATCCTTACATTTGGACTCTCTTGTGAAAATCATCATTACCTTTGTTTTTTGGCAATTTCGTCCCCACTTTTATCTTTTTTTTTTGAAAAAGACATCCCTATGATCAAAAAAATGTGTTAGTTGACTAAGAAATCATCCAATGACCATTATAATGAAGGGCAAAAAGTCTTTTTATATTGTTTAATTTAAAATTATATAACAAAAACAAAATTAAAGGCTTAATTTCACTAATGGTCACAAAAGTTGCAATAGTATTTGAAAATGATAGGTGAAGTTTTAATTTAGGCCCAAAAAAAATTCGCAGGACGCTCCCATCTTCTTCCTCCTTTCCAGCCACCTCCACCATCACCTTTCCCAACCTTGTCGAACCGCAGCTGGATCAGTGTTGTAAGGAAGTGACTCAAGATCGTCCAAAATCGGAGCCAGAAGAGAAGAAGGTTCAAACAATTTTTTCAAACTTCATTTCCAGCCAACAAATCAATGTAAGATCACTATGGATGACAATGAGTCAGGTTTGTGGCGAGTCGGGGTCGCCCCGCCTCGAACCCGAAATTCCACATGCTAGCGTCAATTGTGAACAATGATAGTATTTCTATGGCTATTATAGTGTGTTTGATATTATTTAAAATGAGTTTTTTTTAAAAATAAATAGTAAATTTTAGGAGAAATTATGGTTGAGATGTGGTTGAAAAATCAAATATTGAGGACTTAGATTTTAATGAATGGTTAAAATTGAATATTGTAAAAAAAATGAAAAATTTTAAAAAAATAAATAAAACAAGTGCATAATTTATTATTACTGGTAATAATTAAGAAGAGCTAATACATGTGGCACGTGATAGAGTGTGGGCAATGGGTACAGGATCAGAGGGGCATAAATGCAAGGCACAACAAATTCCGATGATAATATTAAACAAAATTAAAAGCCAAAAATTGATTTAAATTTACAGTCAACTACCAGTATTATAATTTATAAATAAATTTATAAATAATGTAATTTTTAAAATTACTTTTTAAATCATACACATTTTATCTTTCAATTTTTAATTACATATTTTATCTAAAAATATAAATAAATTAATTTATAAATTACTGTAGTATAGCCGAACAATTAATTTAATTACCTGGTTCTATACTATAGTTTAACTTTTTTGAAAAAATTGGTTTATAGATCAGTTTATAAACTATACCATTTTTTAAACTACTTTTTAATCATACACATTTCTTACTCCAATTTTCACTCACAACTTTTACCCCAAAATCATAAATAAACCAATTTATAAAATATAAACCACACATTCCTACCGATACATTTTTTATTTTCAACCTTGGACGTCGTGCAAAATTTTCATTTTACTGCCAGAATAATAAAACACTTTTATGAAATATTTGAAACTGGTAACACTGTTTGGATTATAAATCGGCTTATTTATGATTTTGAGGTAAAAAGTAATGGTTAAAAATTGAAGAGCAAAAATGTGTATGATCAAAAAATGGTTTGGAAAATTGTGTAGTTTATAAATCGGTTTATAAACCAAAAAAATTGGTTTACCGAACACTAGCATTTTAGTAAATTTTAACTTTCTTGTTAAATTTAACAAACATTTAAACTCTCATTGCAATTTTAACTTAAAAATGTTTGAAAATGTCCAATCACATTAGTCCATCCCCAAACCCCCCCCCCCCCCCCCCCCACTCTCACTCCCAACCCAATCCTCTATTTGTTTCTTGTTCTTTTTATTTTTTATTCTTAAATTTCTTAACATCGATAAAACAAAATAATTTCTTATTAATTTCATATTACTCATAAGATCTTTAAAATGAGTACCATATTTATATAATTTTGTTATTTTAAAAATAAATATTTGTCATATTCTTAGATTTAATTAAAAATTAACACATCCAATGTGGCAAATAATTAATGTGTTAATTTTAACATGTACACATGTCATTTAACATTTAATTTTTTGCCTATATAGCTATCTAAAGTTAATACATCTAATGTGGATGCTTTAAAGGAATCTTTTTAGCCATATGTTAACTTCTTTGTTAAATTTGGCTAGCAACTTAATTGATGACATAACAATTTATGTTGAAAAATTCTCCTGAAATCTTTTTTTTTCTTCTTTAAATTTTTAATGTTGTATAATTTAATGATATCTTCAAAATGAGTACCATATTCATATATAAACTTTGCTAATTTAAAAATAAATATTTATTGTATTCTTGAACTTTCTTAGAAATTAAAATATCTATTGTAGCAAAAGTTAATGATTAATTTTAACATTATACGTATCACTTAACATTTAATTTTTTGTTCAAGCGACTAGCTAAATTTAGCTAGTTCCTTGTGGATGCTCTAAATTCGGTCAGCATCCAAAGATGATTAACACAATATAACAAGTAAGAAGCCTGGGAATTAGTAAATAAGTTTTAAATGGAGAAATTTTGTTAATAAATATTTCCTAAACAAGAACACATGGAGCTCCCTTTGACCATACTACACAGAGGGATATTTATAAGGATTAGTTGTTAATATAAATAAAGCCACTCAGTCAGTCTTTATGTATTTCTCTAATCATAATTATTTGTTATAAAGTGACCACTATGACCCCAATTTTCCTTTTGACTTAAGGAATCATAGAAAATGGATAAAACTACACTTACTAACAAAATAATACTAACAACTTACTAACATAAATTAATACCTATTTTACCCTTTAAACTAAAATTATAAATAATACCTTATTTCACATATTATCTTATTAAATTTAACACATAATAAATCCTAAAAATTTAATTACTTTAAAATTTTTATTACTTATTTCATAATTAAAAATATTATGTCTGTTTATGATCCACATATACTTTACGAAAAAAGAAAAAATTTAATTAGAAGTTTACATAAAGAATATTTAGAATTGGAAAGATTAGGAAGAGACTTAAATACTGATCCGATTGCTATAGAAAAATGTAGGGAAATTAAAATGCTAGTTTTACAACATAATGAATATTTAAAATTAAAAGAAGAAAACTTAATTAGACAAGAAGATATAAGATATATGGATGATTTTGAAAAAAGATTTTTAAGAAGAATTAGACAAAGATTATAATTCCGCAAAATAAAATTTCACTATCACGATCCAACCCACAGTGGTATCAGAGCCCGTAGTTATACTTAGAAATATATTTAGAAAAATGTCTAAAAGATTACCAATAATCGAACCTAGAGTATATAATTATAAATCTAAAGATTTATCAAATAACAGTCATTGATCATTAATAATTGAAATATATGGAAAATTTATACCATTTATACTATTAGGAGAAGGAGGATTTGGAGAACATAAACAATTAAACTGGACAAATTTATTTTTACTAAATAAATTAGGAATAAGTTTAGATAAAACTACAGAACAAAATTTAGAATAAGCAAAAAACTCAGAACAAGTTCAAGAAATTATCAATAATTTACCATTAGAAATAAGACAAATGATAGAAATAACCAATGATTATAAGGATATAAACAAAAATATACCCACATAAATATTAGAAGTAAAGCAATATGTAAATAACCTATCAAAACAATTAATAACCTTAGAAAACCAAATAAAGCAAATAACGGATAAAATAAATAAAATAGGAAATATGGTAGGAGTATATGAAAACCCAATAGAAATTACAGAGTAAAAAACTATTATAAAACAAATAAATATGATAAGAACAATTAAAGAAGAAGAAATAGGAAAAAATGATTTACATAAAAGATTAGATAATATACAACAAAATATTGGAATTATAAACCAAAATATAACAAAAATATATGATGAAATGGAAAAAAGAAAACCTAAAAGAATAATAACTGACAAAGAATTTAAAGTCATCAATAGATTAGGAATAAATATGATTACTGAAAAAATAGAAAAATTTATGGAAAATCCTAAAGAAGAAGATTATATATAAAAATTTAAAAATCTTAAAATAGAAGAAATTAATATGAATGTACAACAAAGAGCTTTAATACCAGCAGGACAAAATCCACCAGAGTATATACAGCAACCAGGAACTAACCAAGTCAAAAAATAAAATACAAGTAATACTAATCCAAAAAATACACCAGAAATATATATGAATTAAAGACAAAACACAAATTTTAAAACAAATAATTTTATACCACAACAAAAATATTACACCAAGACAAGCAAAAATTATCCTATAGAATATACACAATGGAGAAGTATGGAAACACAAATTAGTTCAGATGGAAGATGGATAGATTTAGGATGTGTGCAAGATGTAGATCATGGATTAGAATTATGGATGAAATCTATGGCTATGATGGCCTATACTAAAGAATTAACAGGAAAGCAATTACAATTAATGTTAAAAAATACATTTATAGGAACCACTGCAAGATGGTGTGGAAATTTAACAGAAACTTATATAGGACAGATTAGGGGAAATGACCAAGATGAAATAAGAACTATTTTAAGCAGATATGAAGATGCATTAAAAAGAGAATATACATTAGTAATAGACAGAGATACCAAAATTAGCTCAAGACTAAGAAATAGATATTTATTAGAAAATCTATCAATATGTGATATGTGTTACTTTAAACAATTTGCATGTGAATTTAGGGAATATTTTGAAAAAGTAGAATATAATCAAGAAACATATGGTATGGAAATTATGAACCAAATATTCTTTAAATTACCAAACCCGTGGAATTTAGAATTATTTAAGGATTGGGAAAAATTAGAAATACCATTAAGTAATAATAGTCTAGGAGCAAGAATACAATTTATAGAAATGAGACAACAAGAAAAATGTATGGAAGCAAATAATATGATAAAATTTCATGAAGCAAGTAAAAAATCATTATGCTGTGATAAATTACAATATAAACCAACACAATGGGGATGTCATCTAGAAAGAAAATATAAGAAAAAGAAATATTATAGAAAAGATAAATTTAGAAACAAATTTACTAAATTTAATAAATACAAAAAGTCATATAATAAAACATTTAAAAGGTATAGAGTACCATATAAGAGATACTTAAGGCAAAAACAAAACAAAACTAAAACATACCCTAAAAATCCTAGAAAATGTAAATGCTATTCATGTGGACAAATAGGACATATATCTCCAGAATGTCCTAAGAAAGATAAAAAGAAAAATATGATGTATATCTCATTAATAGAAAAAGAAAATTACAACTTATTACCTATTGAACAATAAGAAGAATGGGAAGAAATTCCTGAAGATGAAGAAATTTATGAATTAGAAGAACATGAAGTAATAAATACAATAATGGAATTATAATCTTCAGAAGAAAGTGAATCTAATGAATCTAGTGAAGAAAAATATTTATATATAAATATGATTAGACAAATTAGTGAAGAAGGTACATCTAAAGAATATGAATATCAATTAGAAGAAAATGAAGAACAACTAAATGAAAGATTAATATTTAATCCTAAAATGTATGAAAAGATCTTAAAATCAAAATTAGATGTAGAACCAAAAGAAATATTTAATTTACCATTTTGGCAGAAAAACAAAGAAATAGCATATGTAGGAAGAAACCATAGTCACCCTATAGACATAAGAGATACTACAGGAAACACATTAATACCTATAATAAATGAAGAAATTATAAGACAAGAAATAAACCTATTGAATCCAGAACTAAAAGGAAAAATAAAGAACATATATTTAGGAGCCGTACAAATTATAGCAAAAGCCTATTTTAGAGAAGGAATAGATACACCTATAGAATTCTATATTATGGATGATAGAATTGTAAGTTCAGTACAAGATGCTTTAATAGGAATTGTAACAGGAAACTTAATGTACCAAAAAGTAAAATTTACAATAAGACCAAATTTCAGCATAAGTATGGGAGAACAAAATAAAAATAAAGCTTTAACATTATATTACAAGTTAAGAGGGATAGATATGGAACCAGGAAGTAAAACTATAAGTTTAACTATTAGAACAATATATGCTTTTACTAGTAAACATGAAGTAAAAATTAAGAATGCTACAAGAACACATATAATAGAACCCATATTTCAAAATTTATTGGAATACAAACCAGCTAAAGAAAATTCAAGAATGACAATACCAGAAGATATAGAAATAGATTTCAATCAAGCTAAAAGATTAGTAAATATGGATAAACCACAAATAGAATTTGGAAGAAGATCAATTAGCCTAAGATCAATTTGGAATCTATAATAAGCCAAGAAGGAATAAAACTCCAAAAACATATTGGTACAAAAATACAAGAATTTGACAATCTTATAAAAGATAAAACACAATTACAAAACTTTTTAGGACTTGTAAACCAGACTAGGAAATATGTACCTAACCTAGCAAAACATTTAATTCCATTACAAAAAAGATTAAAAGGAAAAACTAGATGGACGCCTTGGTCTAAAGACGAAGAAGAAGAAGTACAAAAAATTAAAGACCTTTGTAAAGATTTACCAGAATTGGAATTACCCAAAAAAGAATGTGATTGGATTATAGAAACCGATGCATGCGAAACATCATGGGGAGCAGTACTTAAATATATTTATCCAAATGAGGATGAGGAAAGGATTGCACAGTATACTAGTGGCAGTTTTACTCAAACTCAAACTAATTATCATATAAATGAAAAAGAATTATTAGCTGTAAAATTTGCTATTAAAAAGTTTGAATTATATATTGTTACTACAAAATTCAAAATCAGAACAGATAATACACAAGTTAAATATTGGTTAACTAAAGAAATTGATCCAACTATTGCAAATAAAAGGTTAATTAGATGGCAAGTAGAACTTAGCCATTATGATTTTGAAATTATTCATATTAAGGGTACTGACAATGTTATTGCAGATTACTTATCAAGACATGGAAGACATACTTAAGAAAGTAGAAGAAATTAACTTGGTCATGGGTCAAATGAATATCAACTATTCAAATCTATTCAACCATGTGAATACTTGCATGACGCATATTGTACAAATTAACAGTGAATTAGCCTTTTACAAGTCAAGGGTTAATTCTCTTGAGGAAATGTACAAAGGAGGATCCCAATCCTCTCCAGTGAAGAATTTATCTGTAGGACTTCCTATTGAGGAAGAAGTATCTAATGTATCAATTATTGGAAGTTCATCTTCCAAAACCATTAGCAAAACTATTGAACCATCTAAAGAAACTTTTTTAGAAGCTGCGAAGAAACCAGCAGTCGTAACAAATGAACTATCATAAAAGGAGAAAGTTATGAAGAAACTAGAGACATTCTTGAAGTATGTGGAGTATCTAAACAAGAAGACAAAAGAAGGAGAATGGCTAAGGACAATTAGCCATCAAAAAATCAATAAAGCAATTATTTTTCCAGGAGCAGAACCAAGAACAGTCAGGGGATTGTTCGACCAAGGACTTATTCAGTGCATCTACCCTAGCAAGGATATGAAGGAAATATCATTATTACCTAATTCTATCAAGGCAGCAGTTAAAACATATTTTGGAATTACCAAAGCTGAAAAGATCCATGTCAGGATTTACTCAGCCATTCCAGAATTTATTGATGAAGAATTTCTAAGGGCAGAACATATTGTAAAACATGGAGTAACTAGCAAAGCCATTCTTTCAGAACCAGAAATAAAACCATTTAACAAAGAGGAACAGATACAAGTTATTCCAGAAAAAAGGGCACTGGGATTTAGAGTAATGTATACCGAATTAAGGGATACCCTTACACAAACTAATGTTTGGGTATATGAATCTAATGATGACAAATTATTGATCTACAGTATTGCAAGAATTAATCAAGTTAATTGTCAATTATGGAAATTAAGAGAATATGTTGATAATATACTGGTCGGCAATTTGGGTCTTAGCAAAGGAGCCTATGAATATCTACATCACCTAATGGAGGTAGAAACGGGTCACAAATGTAATAATTGTGGGGACCTACTCAACTATAATGAAGATGAAGCCTACCTTGTCTGAACATGAATTATTCAAGGTATGGGGGTTCAGACCCATGTGAAACTTTAGAAAAGCAGCAAAAATTATTGTAACTTTAGCTTTACTTTATCTACTTTAAATCTTAGCCAAGTATGTAAAAGATAGGGAATATTATTTTGTTCCCCAGCTTTGCTTTTACCAACTATAAAAGGAGGAGTCTCTCCTCATTGTAGGCATCCAAAAAATCATATTAGTTTTCAGCAATAAAAATCTATATTCTCTCTATCTATTGTCTTTCTTTTCATTCATAGTTCAAAATTTTCTTTCATCAAACCAATCCAGAAACAGTTAGCAGAAGGTATGAGTAACTAAACTTCACATAGATATATATGAAGCTATAAAATAGTTAGTAATACTCTATTTATTTATGAGTTCATAAGTTTATTCTTTATAAAACTTTTGTTAAAAGAGTACATCCAGAGGTAGGAAATAAAACTGGATTGTGCTGAACCTCTTTGAAGTGTTTGTTTAAGTGTTAAACATAAAGTGTTGGAGTAAGTATTTCGAGCATCCTTTAATGCGTAAGTCTTTTGAGTAGCAACGATCTTCTATGAAGATGTGTTTAATACTTAGATAAATAACTGAAGAGTATTTGGTCAAAAATCTTTTAAAATCAGATTTACAAAGAAGCGTGATGGACCCATAGATAGAAAGAAGTATTATTGATTATTTATGGTGGATTATATATCGTCTTTTTTATTGATATTATCCAAGTACTGTTATTATAGTTTTAAATTTATCATTTTGCTTATGATATCTCTTACATGTGTTTACATATGTTGGAAAATTTGTTTTTACTATTCCAAGAATTAACTATTTGAAGAGGATTTGAATTAATAACTTAAATTTAAATATTTAGTTTTATAATTTATGAATTCAGAACATTTAATAGAATTAAATCCTTCAGAAGTAAACGACTTTAAGTATTTAAGAGAAGAAACAATTAAACAATTAGAAATTATAAGAGAAGATTTAGGAAGATTTTATAATTTATTAGACTACGCAATAAAAGAATCCTCATTTACAGATTTTTCACAATTTACTAGAATTATAGTAAATAAAGGAAGAATAATTAGTGATCTAGAGAAAAAAATTGAAGAATTAAATATAATTATTGAAGAAAAGAGTTTAACATATAATATTATATATTACGCGTTTTATGTAAACAATAAATTTAGAGATATAAACATAACATCAGAAAATTAAAAGAATTATAACTAGAAGGATAACATAGTAATTGAACATTCAAAATTTTTGTCTTTTAGTCGTTAGTATAACTGTTAGTACAGTTTGTTAGTACATATAGCAAGGTCCATAGATGCTAAGATCAAGCCATTTCATTATTATTTTATATTTTATTCCCACTGGGAATACACCTGATCTAGACACTAGAAAACTTGTGATGTGGACACTCACAATTTGAAAATTGATAAATAAAAAAAATAAAATGCTGCCATTTTTATTTAGATTAAAATCCAAAATTTATCAAATTATGATAAAAATTGAAGAAATATACGTTTAAAAATAAATATGAAAAAAATATGAATTTTAAAACATTAATCCAAGCCCACAAAAAAAAAAAAAAAAAAAAAAATTGTAGTTGCTATCTCTTTTCTTTCTTTTTATTTTTCTTCAAACATGATAAATAATAACTCGGGTCTTAAAGCTTTTTTTTTTTTTTTTTTTTGGGGGGGGGGGGGGGGGAGGGGGAGAGAGGGGGGGGGGTGGAACAGTCTTAAATGCATAGTTAAGATTTATCTTTATCTTATTTAATTAATTTAAATGTACTTATTTATTAGGAATTATTGCACATGTACCCTTTTTTCCTCCATAAATTGAAATGTCTAATTGTCCAATTGCAAAATTTTCTTGAAATTTACGTCATTTTCTTTTTATTATATAAATTTACACCATATGCATCATAAGTATTAATATGTGATACTAAAATTTAAGCCCCAATTATCATCAAACTTTTGCAAGTATCGTAATATGATATTTTATAATGACGTAAATCTCAATAAAATATAAGTATAATAAAAAATTTTAAAAATATCAAAGCATACTTTTTTAAGGATGTAAATCTCAGTTTGACACAAAATTTACGCGGTTGTCTCATTTATTTATGGTGGAAGGGAAATGGGTACAAGTTATGCAAGCGCCCAATGCGTCCAAAATATCTCCTCTTTTAGTGCATGATTAGTGGGCCCTTTCTTATCATATTACGAAGAAAATGACATGGTGCCCAAATTTAGAAATAAAACTTATTTTATTGCTATTGCTATAACACTTTTGGACCCTTTCTCTATACCAAATTGTTGAATGCAAAAGAAGTAAATAAACCTTTTCATTTTTTATTCATTTGGTTCATTACATAAAACAAATTATACAAAGATCATATTATTCATGCATATTTGTGAGAATTGTGAATTTTAATGATAAAAAAATAAAAATAAAAATAAAAATCGAAACAAATTGATGAAATCTCGTTTCTCGTTACTTCTAAAGAGTAATTTTCATATTGAGCTTGGTAACATTCTTAAAGCATAGCAGCTGGTTTGTTTGATTGATATGCATGCATTAAATTAGGTTATGTCCCATGAATAATATAATTTATCCAAAAATTAAAAAATAAAAATTAAACGTGGAAGGCAAATGAAATGAAATATATGGTGTGGTGTGGGCTTTGGTAGTTGAACTATTGCCATTATTATTGGGGCACATGACACGACCCAATAAATGCTAGAATCCCTACCAACTAACCCCATAATTAGGTATTTAACTAATTCAATTCTATATTTTTTTAAATATATTTTGATATATATAATGCACTTTGGGAAGCATCTTTATTTCAAGATAATGGTGAACATCTTATATTTCACCATAAAATGATTCATTGTTTGGACAATTTAAGAAAACGATATCCGAAGTAAAAGCATTTTCCTTAATAGTGTTCGGCTAATTTAAATTTAGTTCGAGCAAGAACATCCAAATCCTTTACCAGTGACCAGATTATGAAGGAAATTTTAATGATCGTTCTTTTCGTGAAATAAAATCATATCTAGTTTGAAAAAATTGACTTAAAACAAAAAGGTGGGGGGCCTATAGTCGCGATTTAAGAAATAATAAAATGATATATAATAATCAGTGGAAAACAACATAATTTGTGGGCTTAAACAGCTGGATGTATGCATTTGAGAGAGAGGGAGATTCCAATAGATTGAGGTTTAGTGTGTAATTGAATGAAAGAAATGATATTGCCACTGCCTTTTAGGGACCAAATTATTTATAATGTTGTTTTTCTATGATTTCTATGAATCAAACGGTCACGACAACATTATTAATCGAAAAGTATGTAAGTGAGAATATTTTTCACGGCCTCGTGAATTACTCATTGCTTCTTTCAATTTGGATTTAAAATGTTATTTTTAAAATAAATAATCGATTAATATTATTTATTTCAAAATTTACTTATAATCAATTGGTTTTTGAGCTTCACCAAGCATGCAGTTAACTCGACAAAAATACCAAATAATAATAATAAGTGTAGTGATGTGATATAAAATATGGAGAAAGGAAACTAGCCCAAAATGCATATATTTTTGTAAGGGGTGTTTGCATAAATACCAACTTTTAGTATCATAATTGAAATTTACTTCATTTTTAAAAATCACTGAAAAATACTTCATTTTTTTATTGAAAAATATTGTGTTCACTACTAGAAGTCCGACTTTTACCAACGGAATTTTCCGTTACTAAAAGGCTAATTTCCGTCGAAAATTATCAATACCAACGAACACAGTCGGTCGGAAATTTCTTCGGAGAAAGCCCCGTCGCTAATAGGTTTCCAACGAAATTTTGTATCCATCAGAAATTTTTGAAATAATTGATTTATCTTCAAAGTTGTTTTAAAAAATGAATTGGAACAACCCGGCAACCATACCTGACCCCAAAGCTACCTTGCAAGAGCTTGAATAATTACCAACATATGCATTATGGAAATAAATGTGCCTATGGTGACTTGAACTCATGACCTCCCTTTAAGTGAAAGTCAACTCAACGACTTGAGCTAATTGAAATCTTTGTCTTCATTTCACATTCATAATATATATAGATTAGTTCAAGTAATAATATATTTTTTTTTTCACTAAATGCAACTAAAATAAAATTTAAATAATTATGCAATTACAAGATTAAAAAAAAAAATACGATTATTAAAGTTTTTTGGTAATTTCTAACGGATTATGAAGTCCGTTAGAAATTTTCAACGACCAAATATCTGTCGCAAAATTTCGTTAGTAATTTCCAGTGAAATCCGAAGTCTGTTGGAAATTTCCAATGACCAGAATTCGTCACAAACATCCATTGGTAATTTTCAACGGATCCAGAAGTCCACCGGAAATTAACAACGGATTTTTCTAATCCGTTGGAAATTTCTACAAAATTATGTCCTTTGAAAAAAATCCGTAACTGATAACCGAGTATCTAGTAGTGTTTCAAGATACTTTTAAAGTATCACAACATGATACTTTTGATACTTTCAAATTTCTGGTATCATAACATGAAACTTTTTCAATTTTTTATAATACTTAAGGCGGAATCTTGGTATCACACTTTGATTTCAAAATTTTGGTTTCATAAAATGAAACTTTTTCAAATTTTTATGATACTTCAGACGGAATCTTGGTATCTCACCTTGATACTTTACAAAATTGTTATGATACTTTATTTTGGGCATAAAACCAAACACTTCTATTAAAATCAAACACTTCAATCTTCCCAATCACCATCTTGATGCCCAAAATATATATTTCAGACTCAATTTTTCTAACTCAGGAGAACCCTTGAAGACGGCAGCTGCTTTGGTTGAAGCAGATCTCGCATTCTCCTCAGCAACGTCAGCTCTTACCTGTGCCTCTTTCCGCTGCATCTTCATGGCCTTGGACTTATCATTTGCTTCCTCAAGATCATGAAGAAGCCCTCCGGCCCTCTGCTCCAAGCATTGGATTCCTCCGCTTCCTTCAACTTAAGTTCAAGTGCAGTCTTAACAAAGCTGGCATCTTCAGCGAATTTTTGGGTGGCATGGAGAAGTTGTTGCTCCATCTCCACCTCTTTAATCTTCTCCTCCACCTCCTTATTTTTTCGCTCCAACTCCGCCTTCAGATTTTTCTCTCTTTTTGCCCCCCTTTTAGGTGGAACCCGATGTTGTACATTTAATAGCAGCACGGTGGCAGTTAAAGGCGACTGTCGCAGCTAGGTATGCGGGCTCCATATATTTTATTTGCCTCCAAGTCCAAGATTTACCCACTAGATTGCAAATCTACTGAACTTCAGCAGGAAGGTTGGGATCATTTAGAGGGGACTTGCTCCTATGAAAGTCCCTCAAGGACTTAGGTCGGAGCCTCTTTGTCCTGACGAACTACACCTCCCTCTCTTCAGTAGATCCAAAGAAAGGATCATCCTCCTCTTCTTCACCAAGGTTGGAAGGCGGCGATTTTTGTGAAGGGCTAAAGGAAGAATGCTCCGTTGGTGGTACCCCTTGTCCTTCACCGATTACCACCCCCTGCGGCAGCTCCTCCTCTAAAACCTCTTCATCCTCCACCACTTCTACAACTAGTGGTCAATTTACCACTCTCGCCACGATGACCTCGCTAGTTTCTGGGGTTTTCCCTTTCTCACCCGTTACAGATTCGATTATTATTAGGTCACCTACTGAAGCTATGACCACGATTTTTCCTTCCTAAATCCTCGCATCTCATAAATCCCTCATTAATTGCTCTTTTTTTCTTCTTTCTATAAGAAGGCAAAAATAGAAGGTCAAAATTATGGAATAAAGAAGTTATGATTAAGATCGGAGTTCAGTAATACTTACTTTTTTCTTTTCTAAGTGGAATAAACCCCGGCTTCTCAGAGAGGAGCTTCGCCTTGTACAACTTCTCATCCACTATCAAATTTTTGCACTCCCTCCACCAATCAGCGTACTTACGAGCTTTCTTGGCCCTATGGAGGGACTCCTGAGTGTGGTTGAACCTCTCGTAGTCTGCACAACAAGAAAGGTTAATAAAGTTAAAACGGTGGATAAAAACTTAAAATTAGAGGATAGCACTTACTTAAGGTACGGAAGCTGCCATCAATGGTCACTTCGGGAGTTGGGTCATCTTTGACATACTGCCAGTCTCCGTCACACAAAACCAATTGATCTTCCAATCCTCAATGGACTCTGGAAGACCCTTTATCAAATTTCCTCCTTGTTTTGGGCGAGCACTGGCGTAATAAAAATCGGAGTTCTTCCCATCATGTTTAAACCCTTACGTGGAATGGAACTCCTCTACACTGAGATCTCCAAATCCTAACTTATCCTACAATGCTATCATCCCCACCAAAATCCTCCAACCATTCGGAGTAAACTGAAAGGGAGCTATTCTCCAGGAACTTAGAAATTTTATTATTACCGAAGAGAACGAAAGTCTCTGGCCGGCATCTAACACATCTTTATCTATCACTATATGGCCTATGAGGGGGATCACATGACCTATCTTCTAATAAAGGAAACCCCAATTTTAACTCCTCCGGGATCCTATTTTTTTTCCTCCACAAATTTAAGTCCTTATCTGTCATCATGGTGACATATCTTTTCACATCCCACCCTAGTTTATCTCTCATGATAGCCCTCATCCCTTCTAAAAAAATAGGTCTTTCCTCCCCAATCTCACGTGAGGCCAAGGTAATCTCTTCTCCGGAAGAGGATACCGTCGTCAGCGAAACTACTCTCAGGGCTTCTCTGGGGAGCTCATTAAAACCCTATTTGTTCCCATTTCTTCACTCATGGTTATCCCCAAACTTAAAAAAAAAAAACACTAAATAAGGTTTCTACCAGTGAACAATGGGATAAAATCGTGAAGAACTTCGAAAGTTTTAAATTCAGTAAAAAGGAGAAGATAAAGAGAGAAGGACGTGCTTTTTCCCTTGAAGAGAAAAGAGAGAGCGTCGAAGCTTTGGGTCACAGGAAAAAATGGAGTTTCGTTTGAAGAGATTCATGTAAAATCGTCTGAAAGTAAAAAAGAAGGGGTACTTTTTGGTTTTTAACCTTTTTGCAAAAGAAACCCCCAACCGTTAGATATGGGTATGATTTAAAAAATATAAATATAAAGGGCCAAACATTCCCTTTGCCTTAGAACTAGAAAAAAGGTGTGAATTGATGGCTAATTATTGCCTAGAAGAAATCGAAGGCTTACTGAAAGAGTAATTCACATACAGCTGTTGAAAGAAGACGAAGAAGTAAAGGTATGCACTGAATTTCTTCAGCACAGACCTTGGGGGACAATTGTTGGTATAGAAAATTTCATCAAGGTCCAGTCCAGAATATTTGAGTTCAGCTCATCAAAGAAGGCCTTAAATAAATTGGGCTTGGCTCACCTCAGATCCCTCATTCTAAACAACGAACTTGATTGAGGTTTCTCCATTCTCCGACCTACGACTTGCGTATGCTGCCACTTGAGAGAAAATTCCTAGTCTGTAAAATATCAACCTCGGTAAATATTGGACCTCAAGGAGCATTATTGAGAGTAGGAAATAACTCGCTCAACACAAGTGGGTCACCTAGGGCGGCACAACACAGAGAAATTGCCTACAACATGGCTCCTGCAATGTACAATTTCAGAGAATTTGGTCACAGTGGACCCACCATTACATGGTTTTTGCTTAAATATATAATAAGTTATCAACGTCAGTTGTATGAATTACTGTGTAACTCTCTTATTTTATTCATTTAGCTACAGTAAATCTCAACAATCTCTCTATAAATGGAAGGGGTTTACATCATTGTAAGACATGCCAAATTTAGGCAAAAATGTTGTTATAATACTTTCAAGAAATCACAAGTTTCCTTTTAGCCCATTATCTTTAAATATTTGTCCAATACTACCAACAATATCGATCCAAGTTGATAAGAAAATTGTCACGTGTTAACGATAATTTTTGACATCAACAATATGTATTTAAATCACTGATTATACTCCAATCAATTGGCAATTGCGTATGACCAGAATATACAAGTATAATCTTTGAAGATTTAATATGCGAAATAGAATCATTTTGGAATGAAATATGATCAAGCGTATAAAATGAAATCACATGATGAATAGTACAAATAACCCTAAAAGATAATATGTTAGAAATTAAAATTATGGTGTATCATTACTGTTAATTATATTTGAATATTCTGGTAGTTGATTTTCAAATACAAATTCACGGTTAATTATTCACCTAAAATGAATAAATTAATTGTTCACCTGAAGTAATAAGTCACTTTCAGATTTGAGAACTACAATAAATACATTGGTTATTATTTATTATAGAATATGGCTTGATGCAGTATGTTTAAATAATTGGAAATATGATATAGTTTTTCAAGTTCAAATGAAGAATTGAATTTTTATTTGAAGAACAAATAATATGAGTTATGGGCAACTTATATATGCTTGGGGAAATTCGATATTGAATCGATTAACAGTTGAAATAATGATATGCAATATCAATGTAATTGTAATATTCTCCAAGGGGAATTTATACGCGCTGCATTCTTTTTTCCTTAACTAAGTTTTTTTTTTTCTTCTTCTTCTTCTTCTTCTTCTTTTTGTTCACATTTGAGAAATTGGTTCATGAGATTTGGAATGAATCGACTCAGTGATTTATGATGATCAACATCAGGGGAATAACTGTACTTTTTTTCTTTCACTTATGTTTTGTCCAATTGAGTTTTCCTGGCTCTGTTTCTTCGTTTGATATTTTTATCACATTGAATTTTTATCAAATAAAATTTGAACGAAACAAATATTTTGTAATGTGTCATTCAAGAGTGATTGTTTTAAATAATAAATTATTAGCGAATGACATTTAAATCTCTAAAGCCTAATTATTATTACCATTGTATCCATAATTATTCGCTATATATGAGGGATCTAGTTTTTAATAAAATACAAAAATCTATTGACTTCTATATTATCTCTAGTTTATAATATATACACACACCTGGGTTCTTTGAACTAGTTAATTTTTTTTTTTTTTGAATAATTATTGTCGTTTTAGATAAGTGGAGTAGTTATCGACATAATCAAATTTTGCTATTTTTTCAATACAACTAAATCGAAGGTTAAGTGAAGTAATTACGACAGATATTTTTATTTAATTAACTAATCTTAGGTGTGTTCTAAATTTATTCGAGTTATAATATATTAAGATCGTAGAATAGAAAATTTTATTTTTATCTTGAAAATTAAGCATTAAAAGATAGAAATGGAGATTGTAAGTTTGACACTTTGCTCAACACTACCAATTAGACATTAATTTTCTAAAATAAAAATGTTAAGTTGTGCAACTTAATTATTTTCAATTTGCGGTAAGGAATTTGTGTCATTATAAATTTCAATTTTGTCGTAATTTGTCCTATAAATTGGGAGCCGTCATTAACTTTGTATAGACATCATAAAAGACACGAGTTAGAGAAAATAGGGTGTGCGAAATTCTCTTGTAAATTTCTTTTCATCGTAGTAAATTATTATAGTAGCAAAAGATAACATACGTTGTGTTCGGTAACAATAAAAAAAAAAATGATTTATAAATCAATTTATAAATAACACAATTTCTCAAATCACATACATTTTCTCTCTCCAATTTTCAACCACACATTCTATCTAGAAAAGAAAAAAAGAAAAGAAAAAAAAAAGAAAAGAAAAAAATGGCGGCTCATAGCCGCCGAACAATCTAATAGTCTTAAATTGGGGCAAACCTCTTAACAAAATCAACCTTCGATAATCAATTATTTTTTACGTTTGTATCATTCTTTCACTCTTAGAATGCATTATTAAGGGTCCATAGACTGATCTAAAATGGCATAAACGCATATATTTAGGGTCCATAGACTGATCTAAAATGGCATAAATTGTTGTGAACAGAAACAAATTAATGAGATTGCAGATCATAGAAAGGAAGAGTTTATTAAAAATGTGAAAGGTATTGAGCTATGAAATGTGGCAGCTTAGGGCACATATATAAAGCAAGACAGAATTGATTATTTGTACGTGAACAAAATTAATGCATACAGGGGAATTAATTGTTATACAGTTGTTACACATCCCTCATCCCTGTTCACCACATAATGGATCTACGAAGAAAAGGAGAGACGAACTTGATTTTCAACCGTGTGGACCTTAATTATACTGTACACTTGTTTCTTCCACTACAGACTCACTTAATCATGCTTCTTTATTTTTATTTTTTTTATTTATGACTCAGGTATCCAAAATTCGATCGACTAATTCTCGGGAGAGCGGCGTTCTCCTTGGTTCGCCATCCATATAAATTCTGATGCAGATATAGCCTATGTAGACTTCAAATAGATATTCGGGTAACTATTCTCCTTACCATGAACTATCTCTTTATGTTGTGCCGATGGAACTCTCAAAAGGGTGATAAAACATACAATAACATTTTCTCCATGTAAGCACCTACCTAAAATTTATATGTTGTAAAATTTATATGTTGCTTTTTAAAAGTCAAAATTCGAACATTCAATCATCTATTTTAAACATTTCCTGCTTTACATCTACACCATATCCGTAGAGACTACTTCTTTCCTTTTTTAGTGAGGTGACAAGTGGACCTAATATAAATTTGAGAATTAGGTTGTGTATGTGTCTAGTATCAGTTATTGCTTAATATTATTTCAACGATTGAGATCATCTTTAAGGCTCTGTTTGATTCGTTTTATTTTTCATGGAAAATATGATTTTTCACGTAATTTTTCAACTTTACGCTATTTGGTTGCCTAAGTTTTCCATGAAATTCTTTTTTCCACTTGCCTCGAAATTCGGTATTTTCCTTATTTTGGATGAATTCGTTTTCCAAGGGGGAGGATGTTTTATTTTCTATGGAAAATCTTATACAATTTTTGTTACGTTTGATCATTTTTGTTGTTGTTAATTGATTTATTTTTTTCCTAAAAATTAACATTATTATTACTAAGTACAAATTTATTAAAAAATGAAAAAAATAAATAAAAAATATTATAATAGCTAAATTTTACTTTATTTTTCATGGAAAATAATGTCAATCAAATAACAAAAGCTGGAAAATTCTCCACTTTTTCTACCAAGAAAATTAAATCAATCAAACACATTAAACTTTCAATTTCCAGGAATTTAATTCCCTAGAATTCATTTTCTTTCCACCCAAATTTCACTATCGCTATCAAACGCAGCCTAACTTTCATTTTGGCCGGACGAGCCTAGAAATTGTAAAGCTAGAGTTTTTTACCGATTACTCTAGTTTGGGCTTCAAAATTGAGTTCGTGAGTTTCTTGTCGCCATATTGATTAGGCAATTGAACCATTGGAAAGGAGTTACTCTATGAAAATTTCCACCTAGAAACAAAACTCAAAAGTAGTTTACAATGTGGTCGGCGGTTAAAATAAATTTCCAGCCGTCATTTATTTCAATTTTCAAGGTAAGATTTGTGGTTAAAAATTGGATAGAGAAAATGCGTGCGGTAAAAAAGTAGTTTTAGAAATTGTATTATTTATAAATTAATTTATAAATTGTATAAAAGAAGGATTGTAGGTTTTGAGATCAACTTGTTATGACACAATCATATTTTGATTGTACCAGCACCTTCTCCATCAATTGATGAATGATTGCAACTTAGCTATTTATGTAGTTACTCCAATTTTCCACCAACTTTCGTGTTTGATAGACTGTTTATTAATAAATTTATAAATAACACATTTTAAATTTTTTTGATAATCATACACATTTTCTTAAATCACTTTTCAACTAACATACGTTACCTTGAAACAACACATTTTTTATTTATAAAAAAAAAAAAAAAAAAAAAACCTTTTACCAAACAAATAGATAGGTACTTTGTAAATAGCATAAAGTAACAAAACATGTAGGCCATGTTCACGAGCTACCTACCGATCGTGCTAGACGGGATTGAACAAGATTTCTTGAATTATCGTATTAATGTCATCTCTATGCATGAAAAATCATTTTACAGTGAGAAATATCATTCTAAACAACCTTACTAGAACTCGAAAATGTATCTTATTGTCACTGTATATATCCTTTTGACAAACGAGGAAAAATTTCCCATTGATTGAAGTTTCTACATTGGTTATTTCTGTATCAATTGCCACCAAGTTTTCATTCCTTGTTATACTGTCCACAGCACTAATATGTAAAGGATAAATCTCAAACCACTATCTTTCAATCACAATGACAGCTGCAAGATTTGTCAAATATATACTTTTCATAGAGAAAGCAAATACAGAATGCCACTAAAATTTACATGATTAATTCTAGGAAAAAAAACACCAATCACAACATTATTCGTGTGATTATTAAAATATTTGGTTTGATGATTAAGATTTGCACTAATTATAGAATAATTAGAACCCCATAATTACGTACTCAACCATCAAAGGATTTCGTCCCTCCTTTGAAAGGAAGCTCGAAAACAGATTATAAACGTGGTCTACAGGCTTCGTTCTAATCGCTTGAGTAGGATCTTGACCTCTCTATCAGCATCACTTGTGAGGTTAATGGTAACACTAATATTGAACGTGTTAAGAAAATTTTTGTTGGACATCTCTCTTCAGTACTGTGTGTGATGGAGTAAAGACGATGTGCAAAACTTGTGATTTACACAAATCTTGTACTAATGATGATTCCCACGTACATATTGCCCTAGGAATTAAAAATTTCTAAGTACTTCATTAATTAAATGTTTGAAGTCAACGCTCCACTAATTTTGTTTTCTAGACTAGATTCTTTGTATGATCTTACAATTGAGACTTTTTTCCATCATGGATAATTACACTAACCTTCCATTATTGTCATTTGTCGATTAATATCATGCTATCCAAAAACATAAAGGTTAAGGTGCCAATGTTCCTTGTGTTTGGCACATATATGATATATCTCATTGGACTATAGGTTAAGAATAGCCTCAGAAACTTTTTGTTTGAAGTCCAATTAAATCTTAGGGTGCGTTTGATGTACCAAGATTTCGAATGGAAAATAAATTTTTCAAGTGATTTTCTAACTTTTGCATCGTTTGATATGCTTAATTTTCCATGAAATTGATTTTCTAACTTTTCTTGATTTTCGAAATTTTGGAGGAATTCATTTTCCAAACATTTTAGTTGGAATTGGTTTTCCTTTTTGTTGTTATTAATTGACTTTTTTTTTTAGAAAATAATTATATTATTATTAACAAGTACAAACGTATGAAAAAATAATTTCTCTTTTATTAAAATAACAAAGTTCTGAAGTCAATCAAATAACAAAATTTGAAAAATTATTCTGAACTTATCAAACACTTTAAACTTCCAATTCTCAGAAAAATGAGTTATCGGAAATTTAATTCTCTGAAAAAAAATTTTTACCCAAATTTCATCATCGCAATCAAACAAACCGTTAATAAATTTCAAAAATTGATGTAGGCCATTGTCACCATTTTGTCCAAAAGCCAGCTGATGGCACAAATACAATTCACTCCATTTAATCTGTCGGACCCACAAGAGCGAGATTTACAGTGGGACAGCGAGGTCAGCAACCAGTGGGACAGTGGGATCAGCTTATCCCAATGCCTAGAAATATTTTTCTCAAATACTAATGATTATTTTTTACTTTTACACCTTTGCTTCCCACAATAAAATTTATACTTGTAAAATATAATACACATAAAGGACAATTTAGTAATCTAATTCAAATTTAACTTGCAAAAAGCCCCCACTTATTTCTTTGCATCATTCATTCATTCTTTCCTTCTGTTGTAAAACAATAGAGAATATAGAGAGAATCAGAGAGAATTTCTTATTCTTAATATTTCATAATGAATATAGGCCCCTATTTATAGGAGGGGACAATGGTATAATCGTAATATTGGACAATGGCATAATCGTAATATATAAATTTTACAGGGGCATAAGAGTAATTTTCATTCAAAATATTTTACCTAATTTACCTAACTATTCCTAATTTTATATTTTATAACACTCCCCCTTGAATGAAATATTACTCGCTTGCTCAATTGTCTGCCTCGTTAAAACCTTGCTAAGAAAATCCAGTGGGATAAAACTTGAGCGAAGGAAAAAGAGTACAGTTGCTCCCCCTGATGTTGGCCATAGTGAATCATTGAGTCTGACATTCCAACAAATCATGTACTGAATCTTGAAGTTCTGAAGTGCTGCCTCATTAAAACCTTGTTAGTAAAACCCAGTGGGATAAAATCTGAACCAAGGAAAAAGAGTAGCCGCTGCCTCGTTAAAACCTTGTCAGGAAAACCTAGTAGGACAAAACCTGGACGAAGGAAAAAGAGTACAGCATGATTCTCCCCCTGAAGTGTGCAATTGAGGATTCATGAACTTCTCGAATATTGATATCATCTTTCTTCTGGAATATATATGAAAATCTTCTTGTGTGTAGCTGATATCATAACATTCTTCGTAAGATGTATATGATTTTCTTCATTTGTTGATATCATTCCAGTATAACAATGTGTTGCTGAATTATAGCTTGTTGATAGCTATGATGATGCCTCAAAAAACCTTGCTAGGAAAACCCTGTGGGACAAAACCTCAGCGAAGGGAAAAAGAGTACATTATTCTCATTAATTTTCATCAATACGCCTCAATTGTTGCCTCATTAAAAACCTTGCTAGGAAAACCCTGTGGGAAAAACCTCAGCTAAGGGAAAAAGAGTGCAATGCGTATTTATTCCTTTTCATGGAATATCACAAGTATATTGATGCAATCTCATATATTTTCATCAAAACATATCATTCATGATGAGCATTATATAAATCATTCATAGCTCATTTATGATGTCATAGTTTATTTATGATGTACTGAACATGCTATACCAAGCAATGTTTATTTAGTTGACTGATTGCATTACTCAAATCTAGAATTGATTCACTTCTATCAAAATCTAGAATTCACATCTGATGAATAATTAAATATTCATTTTCATATTCACTTCTGGTGAATAATCAATTTCCGGTGGATAATATAATTTTACATATTGAAAATCAATTGCATGCCCAAATATTCAAATATAATAATAGTACACTCCAATTTCAATTTCAACATATTATATTATGGGGTCATTTGTATCATCCTATAGTGATACTAATCTGGGCATATTGAATCTTTCAATGATTTATACATGTATGTTCTTGCACTTTATAAACTGCAATTTCTAATTTGCAGGAGCATAATCAATCATTGAAATAGATATCAATTTCGACATATAATCTACAATCATTTTACTTGAAATCCCAACGTACCGCGATCAACTGGTACATCAAAGAATACCCTCAAAATACCGAGATGAGAATCACACTTTTTGATCTCACTCATTGGTATATCAAAGAGCTCAAGCTAGTGATTTAGATTATAGTCACATCCACCATATGTCATGCCAGTTCAATGAAAAATCTTGCGCGCAACAAGTCGTCATCTACGACTGTGAAATATTTTTCATTTGTACATATAATTACTGGCTTTACACATTTAAGCATTTGGACTTCTGGTCCTTGAATAATAATCCCTACGTTTGGGATTTTATACTTGGCCAAAGTATTATAATTTCATCAACCTCATTTTCATAAGAGGGTTGTATGTAGTCGACTTATTTATCGATTCCATTTCAACTCAATATAACATAGAGAGATCTCTGTATATGTTCTATCATCAGGTACCTGAATCTCTTTTAACTATGTCCCTTATACTCACTATGAGTATTCAGCCTCAAAGGGATCATCTCAATCATTCAAGAGATATTTATTTTTGGAATCGATTCTCATTATGCTTCAGGCATAATTACGCTTTAAGCGTGTTTTCCCCATAATATTCACAAATCTTATATTATATCAATCGGCTAAAATGCCGCAACACATGTCATACAATCACATATCAAGTGCGTATTGTTGGAGTGTATATAGATATCGCACTTCTTAAAAATCATAAAGTTTCACAAGCAAATCATTATTTCATCGTATTGACATGTTTATATGTAGAATATTGCTGCATAATCAAATTGTTCTCATAGCAAATAACTTGAGGCTTTTAATCTGCTAAACCATTAGCAATATAATATTCTATTATTTCAACTAATTCGTAAAATCATTAATGACTTTAAGATATATTCATGCTAGCATTTATCACTTTGCTCGTAATATCATTACTTGAGCAAATAATCAGTCATTCATTTAGTGAGATAATTAATTTGCTTTTGAGAACAAGCAGCAATGATAACAATCTTCTGGTTTTTTAATGAATGCCATTATTCATTCTCAATAAATCTCATTATTGAATTGGAATCTAACCAATCATTATAGAACTTCTGGTTCAACAAGATATTTCACTTGTACATATGTATGAACTTCTGGTTCAATACAATATTCATTTCATCAGTACGTATTTCTGTACAGTTCAAATCAGCATACCTTAATTACTTTTATACCGGAAAAATCAGGTACAATATCCAAGGAAATATCTCATGATCTCAATCTTGTTGCCAAATCTTCCCTTATATCGAAAAAGGTAATGACGCATTATCTCATTGTTCTCACCTTTTCAATAATTTATTCCATTATTTCTTAATGGAATCGATATCACTGACACGCGGAGCCATCGCTCTTTCACGCGTTGAATAATGCATTTAAATAGATGATTTGGGAAGAGGCTAGATCTATCAAAAATGGATATCATACTTTCAAATATTCGCAAATATTATTCCAATCTTCCAGTAAATGATTTGAGAAAAATTTATCGAATTAGGCTCGAAAGATTGAGGTTGCTGATGGATCATGGCATCCCAGAAGATGTTTGCTGGTTGATCGAAGCGAAAGTTCGATTAGCTGGTGAATTACCAGATTCATTTCCTAAGCACAAGCCTGGCTTAGGTAAGAGTACTTTTGCAAAGAAGCGAAGAGCAAAAAGATTAAATAGTTGCTACAAATGTGCTCGATGGACATGTGATACCCGTTGTAAGTCAATAGAGTATTCATCTATAAATCGAGATGATAAGATAGATTTCATTAAGGGTGGGCTGAGTAAGGAGTCATTGGATGATATCCGATTGACTCTTGAGACGCACCCTAGTGGGTATGTACAGTGTGAGCTACTATCTTTATGGGCTAAATTCATCAGCGATAAAGAGCGTTATAGTCTCAAAAATATAATAGCAAAAGATCCTGTTTGCCAGGCTGTTATAAACAATGATGTTTTGGCTATGCAGCATTAATACAAGGTAAATCATTTGATATATATGCACATATAAAATATTTTTTTTTCTATTTTCTTTCACGAGTTTTGATAAAGGCTGGTTAAATATTAAATCACCGAAAGGTGAGTCGGGTGATTTTGTCAAAAGTAAATCTTCACTTTTTCGAAATACGAGTAGTAAATAGTGAAGTTTTTCAAGTTTAAAAGCCAATAATTTTCACAGTTTATGCATCCCAAAATAACATGAGATATTTCCTAGGAGAATCCTTATTTCTGCTCCTACTATCGAGGAACTGCTGGATAAGTTGCAATCATATATTCCAATACAAGATCCAGCAGGAGTAAAGATAGATTGGTCGCAAGGAAGGGGAATCAAGCGAAAATGGAGTCCGGTTAATGTAAATCTATCTTTGTGAACCCTAGAATAGGTGGTGGTAGAGTACGGAATATTCTCACTCTTGAGACACACCATAAATTTCTAGGATTTTGTTTATGTTTGTGTATCTCAAAGATTTAAGGTGGTAGAGTATGGAGTATTTCTTACTCTTGAAACACACATTTTTCTTTATTTCCTCAAAAGGTCAGAGGTGGTAGGATACGGCTACTCCCGAAACATATCTCTCATTTTGAGGATCATAAATGTTTCCCCTTTTTCGTTTTGCATGTATGTCTCGTTTATGCTTCTTCAGGCACAATAATAATATCATTTCAGTATGTTTAGATGATAATTTTTACTTCTTCTGGAGTAAATATGTACTTCTTCTGGAATACATAAGTGCTCGTGCAAGAACTTTTCCAGACACTTATCATCTAATATTCATCTCATAATACCGATGAGGTTATTTTCACATTAGCCATTTCCGTGCTATCATGTGATATTATCTTATCATACATCAACATTCTCTTTGTTGAATAATTTTCATCCACCCATTCAAATTCAGATATTGGTAACTTCTGGTACCATTGGATGAAATATTTTTATCAACATTTACCAACTTTTTGGTAATGATAACTTCTGGTATCATTTGATGAAGTATCAAATAACAATAATATCACCATGTATATAGGTTAAACAATAATAATATCACCACGTATATATGTTGACAACATCCTCTAATATGTTAGAATTAACCAACAATTGAGGTGTTTCTGAAATAATATAAAATATGAATATATGTAAAGTATTCTATATATTCAATTGCTAAACCGGCCATATAGGCGGAATCGACATAATGAAATAATTAAACTGATAAAGCCAACCATGTAGGTGGTAGAACCAACCATGTAGGTGGCAACAACATAATGAAATAATTACCTTTCATGAGTGAGCGAGTTGTATCTTCAAATTCAGTCAAGGTATTCATAATAGTCCAATCCGTTACGATAATGAGTCATCTCCAATTAAGGTATAAATCCAGTCCATAAAACTCAATCCATCACGGTATGGCAACTATTATGTTACTTTTAAATCTTTTAATTTATCGTATTGATTACATAGTAGTGTTAAATAATTTAGAATATATATTTTATTAACACTTATTATCATATCATTAATAATGATTAATCAATTTCGTTAAATCACGATTAATATATTTTATCGTATCATTAAGGGCAAAATCGTCCATATTTTAATATATTGATCATATGGATAAATCGAAACCGTCAATAGGTTTGAAATTTAATTTAGAACAAACTTACTTTTGGTCCGAAGTTCAAAATCTTGCCGGAATTTCCGTAAAATAGTTTTTACGACGCCGCCACGTTCGACTACCGGAAAATATCCAAAACTGCACCAAATAGAAAAGTAAGACCATAGAAAAATCAAGAACATCGAAATGAACAAACTTCCTGTTGACGTCGTCGCCAGAATCTGTCTCACGCGCCCACACGCGCGGCCTCGACGTCTGCGCGTGGGCATCACGCGCCTCACGCGCCGCCGCGCTGTTGACGCCGTCGTCAACACGCGCCGGTGACGGAGGATCGTCTCGTCGCCGTCGTCATGGATCTGTTGTCCGATCATCATTTGGACTTATGGTTTGACGTGAATTTGCTTTGAAAGTTTTGGTTTTTTCAACTTTTCTTCTCCGATCGATATCTTCTGTTTCAGCCGTCGGATTATCTCCAAATTTCAGGCGAGGCTTCTCCTTGACAAATTCGTTCTGATGGCGGTGGCTGATCGTCGATCGGATATGTGGATTGACTGGAATCATTCTTTTCAGTTCGAGAGAAAATGAAACATTGATTAGTAATAATCAGGTTTCTGATACAGAGGTTCATCATTTAGATGCAACTGTAGAGCATACTCCCGTTATTACTCAATTGGCTAGAGACTCGTGCTGATAACGTGTTGTAAAACAATAGAGAATATAGAGAGAATCAGAGAGAATTTCTTATTCTTAATATTTCATAATGAATATAGGCCCCTATTTATAGGAGGGGACAATGGCATAATCGTAATATTGGACAATGGCATAATCGTAATATATAAATTTTACAGGGGCATAAGAGTAATTTTCATTCAAAATATTTTACCTAATTTACCTAACTATTCCTAATTTTATATTTTATAACACCTTTTTTCTTTTTCTTTCTTTCTTTTTTTTTTTTTTTTTTTGTGCCCCCAGGACATATATCTTCAAATGATGAAAGAGGGAGGTGAAAAGTCTTCAACCTAGTTTGCAACTGTCGTGATGAGGGTTCGAATTCTAAAATATGAATGATGCCCTTGGTAAGCGAAATCAAAAGGTAAGCCTCTCATCATGTACCCTTGGAGGAATATCCTTGATTTACCTCATTCACCAAGGCCCGGACAGGTGGAAGCCCCTAAGGTGTGGGCTACACCTTTTTTTTTTATTTAAGAAATGTCATTTTTTATTGTATATTTTATTATTATCACTTTATTTGCCCAACAAAACAATTTTGGTTCTCCGTCCCTAGGACCACCTCATTTTCAAGTATATTATCGCATTATCTACCCACTCCATGAGAATAATTCAACACCGACTCGAACAAAGGACTTTCAGCTCTGATACCAACCTGATATAGGGTATTTATGTTGGATTTATAGTGTGTATATTGTAAATTATATTTTATAAATAAACAACAAAATATTATAAGTAAATCATGAGAAATTACTTGAAATCACAAAGTAAAAGACATGAAGAAATGAGAAATAAACACTTCAAAGGTAGGTCGATGTTAGAGTTCAACTTTATATCTTGAAGAAGAATTTATCTCACCCAGGTGCTCACAGTGACAATCATCTCCCAATATACAACGGACCTCTTCTTACAATGGAAACACTGCAAATTGCAAGAACAACGAACTCGAAAATTGTTTTGCACTCCTCTACAAAAAGACTATTTTCTGCAAAATTAGAAAGAATGCAAGGAATGATTATGGGAGGATTAATTGATTTGGAATGAATAAAACATAACCAAAGAGTCCTATTTCTAGATGTTGAAGAGTGGTGACTAGAAAGATACACCCAAAACTTGGCACCGATTCAAACATTCATGAATGCTCACTGTTTTAGATGACGCTTGAATCACGCTCGATGACCACTCGAGCATCTTTAGGAGTTTCAAAACGCTCAAGCTCTGCTCTAGCAGTCAACTTGATTTTTGGAATTTCGATTTTAAATTTAAATAAAACTACTTATTCATTTTAATTTCCTCCTAATGAAAAAGAAAGGAATATATATAAATTGGCTCACAACCCACGACTCGAGCTTGAGCCCGAGCACAAGTCGGCCAATCAGATGGAGGCGGCAACGGCGATGCAAGCGTGGGGGCTTTGGAATAAACTCAATAGGATCGAAATCTTCCCCCCTTCAAATACTATTAGTACCCCTTGGGACCCAAACCCAAGGGACTAAGTTTAAGGTAATAAACAAGTTCTATCTTCCAAATAATTGGTCGAAGTTGACCTAATTAACATCATTTCCAACAATCATCTCACATGAATGGAAATTACTAGAAAATTCAAAGATAATGCATACACTAGTCGAGAGTATAGGCGAAAATTTATTGCATCAGGAGAGGTAATTTCTTCCTGTGAACCTGCCTTAGTGAAATACCATCTAGTTTACTTGGCTAATCAGTAAACATGATTTCTTGAACCATTCAACAATTGGTGTAAACCAAAACTAAAACAATAGCACTCACAATTATCTTTGATAACAATTTTGATTCTCATAGTTATGTTCATTTTGGCCATGAACAACTCTTGGAGTTCATAAGTGCTTTAGAGAATTCAAACCTTAAAACATTCTTATAGAAGTTGTCTCACTTTGCACTTAAATAGTTAATCTCCTATTAAGAGCATTTTGTCGTACTCTAATTGATTTATTCAACATGTCGGAATTTAGGAATGGCAACGGGGCGACTTCGGATCAAGTAACCCTGCCCCACCCCAAGAAAACTAGATAAACCCAACCCGGGACGGGGCGGGTCGAGACGGGGCCAGCCAAAACTTGCCCCCTGCAACGACCAACTCCTATTTTTTTTCATCTCGTCCCAAACCCGCCTTACGGGTTGGTGGGACGAGTTTTTTTTTTTTGCACCATTAAGGTCGGTACTCGTCGGATTTTTTTATCATCTCTATAGGAATCATTAAAATTTTAACTTAACCTTATACATTCTGCAGAAAAACACTTTTCTAGAAATGCGTAGGAGATGTTCTCCTAAGTGTTTAACTGAATCTTTGTAACTTAGTTATCCAATTGAACCACGATCTTGTGATCTCTAGTCAACAAAGTAGGGTTACCATTACATTGATTTATGCATAATAGACTTTCAATCCCATTCTTTTTTATAAGCAGTATTCTTGATCTCTTGATAAACATTTTTTAAGCGAATCCGCGAGATTCTCTTTTGATTTCGCATAATCAATGGAAATAATGTCATTTGAGATCAGCAGCTAGATGGTATTGTGTTTACGATGTATATGTCTATCACGATGTATTCTTATTGCAGACATTGTTCCAGACGATGCTCGAATCACGCTCGATGATCGCTCGAGCATCTTTTGCAGTTTCAAAACATTCGAGTTCTGGTCGATGACCGCTAGAGTAATTAGCTTTATTTTTGGAATTTTGATTTTAAATTTAAATACAACTAATTTGTTGATTTTAATTTTCAAATGGATGGACGTAGCGACGACACGCTCATGTGGACTTTAGACTAAACACAATAGGATGTAAATTTTCCTTCCTTCAAACACCGTTGGTATCCCTTAGAGGCCAAATACAAGTGCCCAAGTTGAAGGTAATAAAAAAGTCCAATCTTCCTTCTTTTTCTTATGTGGGACAAGTTTCGTTTTAATCCACTTATTTCAAACAAGCTTATTTTAATACTCACTTTATTCATCAGTATCTCGTCCATCCGATGATTTAGACTTCTCTAACGTACGAAACGGATATTGAGACCCACCAAAATAATTGATCAAAGTTGACCAATTAAGGCCATTTCCAACAATCTATTTCATTACAGTTTCCTCTCGATTTATGCGAGTGTAATTTTTTGTGGGCCAAACATCGTGCACATGGAAAATTCAATGGTACCTAGTTTTTTATTTTTATTATAGAAGAAGACTAAGAAGAGATGGTATAGGATTTTGTCGGCTTCCAGAAGGTTCAAGGAAATTAACTATGATTATATCAGTAAATCTGCTCATAAAATTGTGGAAAATAAAGACATTTTTGTTGAATTTGGTAAGCCACCATTAGCCAACAATTTAGTCTATGTTCACACCTATTTGGTAAGCCATCATTAGCCTACAATCTAATTTATGTTCACACCTATTTTTCTTCCATCCATTGTTGATTTTTTGTCCAAACTTTCCCTATAAATAGAGGGCAAAACCTCAATGGAAAATGCACCAAGTAGAGAGGAAAATAGAGAGTGAAAATAGTAGAGAGAAACATTTGTGAGTAGAGAGAAAATTAGAGAGAAATAAATTGTTTTCTCCTAAGTATTTTCCTACCTTGTTTTCTCCTATTACAAGAGAGGTTAAATATTGTTATCTCCTTGTATTTAGAGAGAAGGTTGTTGTAATTCTCCTACTATAGTGAAATCCTCCTATACTTGCCCGTGGACGTAGCCATTATTGGTGAACCACGTAAATACTTGTGTTCCATTTTATCCGCATTTTCTCAATTCCACTATACTTGTTGACCAACGTGATCCACGCCTTTCCTAACAAGTGGTATCAGAGCCTGGTTACATCTTTTGAAATTCTTAGTATGCTCTGTGGTTGCAGCTTTGTCTGATCTTCCACATCAGAAAAGATTTCTTGAGATTGTTTTGCGTAGGGTCGGTGTTCACTATCACTCGGTATTATTACCAAGTCGTGAACAAAAATGGCAGCAAAGTATGAGGTTGAAAAGTTCAATGGGAACAATTTCTCGTTATGGAAAATGAGAATAAAAGCAGTTTTGAGAAAAGATAACTGCTTGGCGGCAATTGGAGAGAGGCCTGCGGATATCACTGACGATGGCAAGTGGAACGAGATGGATAGCAATGCAATTGCTAATCTGCACTTAGCACTAGCTGATGGAGTATTGTCAAGTGTGGCGGAAAGGAAAACAGCAATTGAAATATGGGATACCCTAACGAAGCTCTACGAGGCCAAATCATTGCACAACAAAATTTTCCTAAAGAGACGGCTTTACACCCTTCGGATGATGGAGTCAACTACAGTGACAGACCACATCAACACCCTCAACACTCTATTTTCACAGCTCACATCAATGGGCCATAAAATAGAGGCAGGCGAACGTGCTGAAATTCTACTTCAAAGTCTACCAGATTCGTATGATCAACTCATCATCAACTTAACTAACAACATAGAAGATCTAGTCTTCGATGATATTGCAGCTGCGGTTCTTGAAGAGGAAAGTCGGCGCAAGAACAAGGAGGACAGACTATCTAGTTCACAGCAGGCGGAAGCCTTGACGATGATGAGAGGGAGATCAACGGAACGTGGCCCCAGTGGGAGTCATACCCAAGGTAGATCTAAATCCAGAAGTAAGAAGAATGCCAAGTGTCATTACTGTGGCAAGAAAGGGCACTTAAAAAGGGATTGTTGGAGTCTTAAGAGGAATGAAGAAGCCAAAGGGAAGGCACATGAGATACCAAAATCTCAGGGTTGTGTAGCAAGCACCTCATATGATGGCGAAATTTTATACAGCGAGGCAACGACTGTTGTTGAAGGTAGAAAGCATTTCACCGATGTCTGGCTCATCGATTCAGGAGCGACATGGCACATGACACCAAGGAGAGAATGGTTCCATCAATATGAACACATCTCGGGAGGTTCAGTGTTTATGGGAAATGATCATGCTTTGGAGATCGTTGGTATTGGTACTATCAAATTAAAAATGTATGATGGTACAATTTGCACTATCAAGGAGGTTCGGCACGTAAAGGGCTTGAAGAAAAATCTATTGTCTTTGGGACAACTAGATAGCATTGGGTGCAAAACTCATGTTCAAGCTGGGACTATGAAAATAGTCAAAGGCGCGCTTGTAGTGATGAAAGCAGAAAAGATAGCTGCAGATCTGTACATGCTTAAAGGAGATACTCTACAAGAAGGAGAAGCATCTGTTGCATCGGCAGGTTCAGCAGAAGAATTAACAATGATGTGGCACCGCAAACTTGGCCACATGTCTGAACGTGGTTTGAAAATTCTCTCTGAACAAGATCTTCTTCCAGGGCTCAAAAAGGTATCATTACCCTTTTGTGAGCATTGTGTCACTAGTAAGCAGCACAGATTGAAGTTTGGCACTTCTACTACTAGAAGTAAAGCTATCTTGGAATTGGTTCATTCTGATGTTTGGCAAGCACCGGTTATGTCCCTAGGAGGTGCAAAATATTTTGTATCATTTATTGATGATTACTCCAGGAGATGTTGGGTGTATCCAATCAAGAAGAAGGCTGATGTGTTCGAAGTCTTCAAAATCTACAAAGCGCGGGTAGAACTTGAATCTGAGAAGAAGATCAAGTGTTTGAGGACGGACAATGGAGGAGAATATACTGGTAATGAATTTAATACTTTTTGTGAACAAGAAGGTATTAAAAGACATTTCACGACGGCATATACTCCACAACAAAATGGAGTGGCAGAGCGGATGAACAGAACATTGTTAGAAAGAACGAGAGCAATGTTGAGAACTGCAGGGTTAGCTAAATCATTTTGGGCTGAAGCAGTCAAAACCGCCTGTTATGTGATCAACCGGTCACCATCAACCGCGATTGATCTGAAGACGCCGATGGAGATGTGGACAGGGAAGCCAGCCGATTATTCTCACTTACATGTCTTTGGAAGTCATGTGTACGTTATGTACAATGCCCAGGAAACATCAAAGTTGGATTCAAAATCCAGAAAATGCATTTTCTTGGGGTATGCTGATGGAATCAAGGGGTACCGCCTGTGGGATCCCACTGCCCACAAGGTGATAATCAGCAGAGACGTGATATTCCCGGAAGGCAAGGTACAAGAAAATGATAGCACTTTAAAAGAGCCAGAAACTACTACGGTTGAAGTTGAAGTTGAAAATAGAGAAGAACAAGAAGTCTGGGATTCTTCTGAAGCAGTACCGGAGCATGAAGAAGGAGAACAAGCTGAGTTTACAGTTCCTGAAATCAGACGATCAACTCGGGAGAGGAGAGAACCAGCTTGGCACTCTGAGTACATTATGGAGAGCAATGTTGCATACTGTCTACTGACGGAGGATGGAGAGCCATCAACTTTCCATGAGGCTTTAAATAGTCAAGAAGTTTCGCAGTGGATGGAAGCTATGCAGGAAGAAATTGAGGCTCTTCATAAAAACAAGACATGGGATCTTGTTTCGCTACCACAAGGAAGGAAAGCCATTGGAAATAAATGGGTCTACAAGATCAAACGTGATGAAAATAACCAAGTGGAGCGGTATCGTGCTAGACTGGTGGTAAAGGGATATGCTCAGAAAGAAGGCATTGACTTCAACGAAATATTCTCTCCTGTTGTTCGACTCACGACAGTTCGAATATTATTGGCGATGTGTGCTACATTAGACTTGCACCTGGAGCAGTTAGATGTGAAAACTGCATTTCTTCATGGTGAGCTTGAAGAAGAAATTTATATGCTCCAACCAGAAGGTTTTAAAGAAAAAGGAAAAGAGAACTTGGTTTGCAGGTTGAACAAATCTCTATACGGTCTCAAATAGGCGCCGAGGTGTTGGTATAAGAGATTTGATTCCTTCATCATGAGCCTTGGATACAACAGACTTAGTGCAGATCCTTGTGCTTATTGCAAGAGATTTGGTGATGGTAATTTCATTATCTTGCTGTTGTATGTTGATGACATGTTGGTAGCAGGCCCCAACAAAGATTGTCTCAAAGATTTGAAGGCACAGTTGGCTAGGGAGTTTGAAATGAAGGACTTGGGAACCGCAAACAAGATTCTAGGGATGCAAATTCACCGAGACAGAAATAATAGGAAGATTTGGCTTAGTCAGAAGAACTACTTGAAGAAAATCTTGCGACGCTTCAATATGCAAGATTGTAAGCCAATTTCTACCCCTCTTCCTATTAATTTCAAGTTATCCTCAAGTATGAGTCCTAGCAGTGAAGCAGAGAGGATGGAGATGTCTCGAGTACCGTATGCATCAGCAGTGGGTAGCCTAATGTTTGCTATGATCTGTACAAGACCAGACATTGCACAAGCAGTGGGAGCGGTCAGTCGATATATGGCAAATCCTGGTAGAGAGCATTGGAATATGGTGAAGAGGATCCTAAGATATGTCAAGGGTACCTCAAATGTTGCATTATGCTATGGAGGATCAGAATTTAATGTTAGAGGCTATGTAGATTCAGATTATGCAGGTGATCCTGATAAAAGCAAGTCCACCACTGGATATGTGTTTACTCTTGCTGGAGGAGCTGTAAGCTGGGGTTCAAAACTGCAGTCTATCGTGGCTACTTCTACGACGGAAGCAGAATATGTGGCGGCTACACAAGCTAGCAAAGAGGCAATATGGTTGCAAATGTTAATGGAAGAACTCGGACACAAACAAGAGAAGATTTCTCTATTTTGTGATAGTCAGAGTGCTTTGCACTTAGCAAAGAATCCAGCATTTCATTCAAGGACAAAACATATTAGAGTACAATATCACTTTGTACGAGAGAAGGTGGAAGAAGGAAGTGTGGATATCCAGAAGATCCATACGGAGGACAACCTAGCGGATATGTTCACAAAGCCGATCAACACTGATAAGTTCACATGGAGCCGATCCTCTATCGGCCTAGCAGAAGCATAAGCAGCATGAGAATGGCAAGTGTGGGAAGGATGGCATGTTACAACAAAAGTGACTTTAAGTGGGAGAAATGTGGAAAATAAAGACATTTTTGTTGAATTTGGTAAGCCACCATTAGCCAACAATTTAGTCTATGTTCACACCTATTTGGTAAGCCACCATTAGCCTACAATCTAATTTATGTTCACACCTATTTTTCTTCCATCCATTGTTGATTTTTTGTCCAAACTTTCCCTATAAATAGAGGGCAAAACCTCAATGGAAAATGCACCAAGTAGAGAGGAAAATAGAGAGTGAAAATAGTAGAGAGAAACATTTGTGAGTAGAGAGAAAATTAGAGAGAAATAAATTGTTTTCTCCTAAGTATTTTCCTACCTTGTTTTCTCCTATTACAAGAGAGGTTAAATATTGTTATCTCCTTGTATTTAGAGAGAAGGTTGTTGTAATTCTCCTACTATAGTGAAATCCTCCTATACTTGCCCGTGGACGTAGCCATTATTGGTGAACCACGTAAATACTTGTGTTCCATTTTATCCGCATTTTCTCAATTCCACTATACTTGTTGACCAACGTGATCCACGCCTTTCCTAACAAAAATCTCGGCTCTCCTACACTACATTTTGAATCTGATACAAAAGCACAAGCCTCGATTGGATTTTAATGTTTATTCTTTAGGGGTCTTATTTATTTTGTTAAAATAGTATAGGACTAAAAATGCAATTTTAATCATGACCTAGCTAGCATCTAGTCTAGATTTTCATGAAAAGTAAAAAAGTTATAAGATTGTTTCTTCAATTCTTTCCATCCAAATCGAACTGCTTGAAACTATTGTCCTGTTTTAATTTCTTCAGTGTTATCTAACTCAATTGGATCAACGTTCTCATGCCAACGATCAAAGCCCATATAATTAGAATTAAAATGTCATTAAGATCACTAAAATCGTGATCTAACGATGAAACCCCAACACAACCTGTCTGTCGTAATAAAAGTACCAAATATTTCGTTTAAGTCACTTGTATCCAACAACCTGCTGTAATCCATACACATTGAATTGAAATTGAAATAATAAATGAAATGAAGAGGTTACAATGGAATAATATAATTTATATTAAAATTCGAAAGAAAAAAACTCAAATAAGAAAATTTAGAGATAAATAAATTCAAGATTACACAATAAAAGAACTAATTGCTAGTAAGAAGATTACAAAAATTATTTTGTAGAATACTAGTAGAATTATAAATTTAGAATGTAAAAAGAATTATGGTGTTGAAAAAATTGAAAATAGGGAGTTGGAACAAATATCCTTTAAGAGAAATTTTGAACCAATTATAACAAACGGTCATCCTAAATGCCTATTTGGTGTATGTGATTATTTGAGAAATTTTGAGAATTTTGAATTTTTTTGGAAGAATGAGGGGGGTGAAAATTGATTGAAAAGTATAAAAAATTGTGGGTCTCATAGAAATGTGTCGTTGAAAATAAATTTAAAAGAAAAGTTAAAAAAAATAAATCGAAGCAAACAAACTCTAAAATACAGAATGTGACCCCGTTGATTGTCCAACCATCACAACGGTCACATTTTTCTGCCCATGAGCTGCCGACCAAGCTAATGGGGTGTATTCAATTGGGACTTTTAAAGACTTTTCGAGACTTTAAAAGTTTAAGTGTATTCAATCGAGGCTTTTAAAGACTCCCTAAAAGTTTATATGTATTCAATTGAGACTTTTGTAGACTTTTAAAAAGTTTCTAAAAGTCACGGTGTGTTCAATTGAAACTTTTAAGAAGTCTATGCAATTTCTATGGTATTCAAATTGAGAGTGACTTTTAGAGATTTCTCTAATTGTTAGACTTTTAGAAGCTTTTGATTAAAAATTACACATAATTAATCTCAAGAGCAATCTCTCATCCACCGTAAAATTTGCCAAGACTCCAAGACATCATCCCACCCCACCCTACCCCCCACTACACAAATCTCATTTTCACCATGTTCCTGCCACACCAAATCATCGCCAATTAACGTATCATTTTCCCCCTCAATTTCAACACCACAAATTTATGGATTCTAATCCATTCCGCAATTTAAAAAAAATTGAGTTCATTAGATGTAATTACTGTTGTTGATTAGAAGGTTGTCAAGAATTTTTTTTTTTTTTTTAAAAAAAAGGACAAAATTTTAATCAGACCATGAAAATGAATATGCATTTTTATTATTATATTATTCGATAATCTAACATAAAAATGTTGAATCAAACTTTAAAAAAATTTAAAAAAAAATGTTGAATCAAACAATGAAAGTGAATATGAATTTTTATTATTTTTTTGCTAATCTAACATTATTGATCTGACATAAAATTTTTTTATATTTTTTTAATATTTTTTTATTGATATGAGAAATATGATTTATTTCGTTGCATTCCGTGGATAATTGGATATACAAGAATTTGTTTAAAATATTATATTTTACGTGCTTTTCTTTAATAAATGAAAGTCTTTGAAATCTCCGAAAGTTTTTAAAAAATATGTAGAAGTCTACAGAAATTCAGGGAAGACTTTTTATTAATTCTTAACAAATCCATAGAAGTCACTTAAAAGTTCATGAAATTTACAGAAGTTACTCACTTAAAAGAGTCTTTAAAAGTTACAGTTGAAAATGTGACCATGTTGATTGCCCAACCAACACAACGGTCACATTTTTCTGCCCGTGAGCTGCCGACCAAGCTCATAGGTGAACTTATCGTTAAATTCTTGTGTTGATTGGATCGACTCTCGACTCGTCCCTTATATTAATCAAGCCGTCCATTAGCCAAGCTCAAAGTTTGTCATCCCTTGTTGGGATATTGACCCAAATTTTAGGTTTGGGGTCGTGGTGAAAGTTGGCCCAATAGGGTTTTTGTTTAGGCCGTGAATCTATAGAAGAAAAAGACGCAGCCTCAACAAGGAATTTTCGGGGAACCAAGCGATCGCCCAAGTTCTATAGGGCGATTGTTTTACCACTGCTGTGAGAAGCAGTGGCCAATTTAGTGTTGGCAACGGGACAGATCGAGGCGGATCGGACCCCGATTCGTCCCGCCCCGAATTTTTTTGATCCGATCCGGATCCGCCCCGCGATCCGTCAAATTTCGGGTCGGGGCGGATCGGAACCGATCCGCCAAATTATTTTTTTATTTTTTTAATTTTTTTAAAAATTTTTTAAAATATATTTTAAATTAAATCCTTTTTAAAAAAATTAGAAAAATTATTATTTTTATTAAATTTTATTTATTTTATTGGAACGAGACGTATGGAGGCCGATTCGCCGATTCAACGGATCGAGTTTTTTTGCCATCACTTATTGGAATTCTTTTTTCAAATGAAGAACATGAAAATGTGTTTTTTTTTTTTAAATACAAAGATTGCAGGTTATTCCCAAAAATTAAAGTTTGCTACAAAATTTACATATTAGATTTTTATACATGATAAAAAAATTATATTAAAAAAAAAATGTCCGATCGCGGATCGGGGCGGATCGGATCAGCCCCGATCCAAATCCGCTCCGTGAATTTTCGGATCGGGGCGGATCACATAAATTTCGATCCGTTGATCCACGGATCGGGATTTTTTCGGATCGGATCGGATCGGATCGGATCGACGGATCGACGGGACGGATCGAATTTTTTTACCATCTCTAGACCAATTGAAGAACCTCAGGCGATTGCATGGGTCTAACATGGGCAGATTCTTTGCATGGATTTCGTTCCTAATTTTTGGGCTTTCACTTCAACAATGGAACTTTCTTGAGCACAAATTCTTCATGCTTTTAAAGTTGCCTTTTCCTATAAATATGTGTATGAAGTGGCCAAAATATACGTGACTAAAAAGAAAAAGTTGTAAACTTGGAATAATTGTGGTTTCTTGCAACTTTTTACGGTATGATTCAAATTGTAGAAACTTGTGTGTTACAGAAAGTCTTGTTTTCTATAGGATCGAGTTGGTAAATGCAAAAGCTATATAATATAGCCAAAAAAAAATTTGATGACCCAAATTTTGGCGTTGTTATTATTTATTTTCTTTTTTTGCTCAATTATATCTTGAATATGAAAAGTTGTGTGACGAAGTAAAGAGAATTGCCGTAAATTCCCAACACCTAATATTACATATTTAATTCAGTCATCTAATAACGTACAACATATTAGCTAAATATTTGTCTATCACGATTTGTGTAAAACTAGGAAAAACTTTCACAAATGCGGTCTCATAAATTTTGATTCATAAATTTTGATTATAATCGATCACGTGACATATCATTAAACAATTTTTGTTTTTTTTTTTTGAAATATCAACAATTTCAACTTATCAAAAAGCCGTGTTCACAATTTTTTACTTTAATAAAAAAAAAAAGGACCAACAAAATAATGACATGTCACTATTTGTAAACAATATTCATAAATGATTGTTTATAAACAGTTCAACAATTATAGAACATGCGAATAAATATCAGTTGCAAAAACATACATCCACCAAATACAAAATACTTAGTAGTAGTTCCGACAAAGAAACTAGAACTCCACAAACATTTTTTTCTCCGTATTAATAAAAATCACAGGCTTTAAGACAAACAGAAATTCACCAGGAATTAGAATGCACTCAGAAACACATAAAAAGAAAGAACAGAAGGATTCTAAAAACATCATCTCCAAAGCCATTTGTAGCTTTATTCTTCTGATGATCATCAAATTTTCACCCCTTGCCATTTTTCTCGGGATTTCTTTTTCCACTCGACTGCGCAGATAGAGAGCAGTCACCTTCAACGGAAAGCTAGTTCTGGTTCTTGGATTTCTCCATGGCCCTGGGAGCTGTGAACCAAAAGAAAGAGAACATATGCCATATCACAACAAAATTGTATTGCAATGATAAATTCTAAAATCATAAAAGTTTCTTTGTTCTTTATAACCACTAAAATATTCTCTATACATATCCCAATAAGTCAATTTCAGATGTCCAGAACAATTCAATTTCTTTGAGAGTTTAAAAGTCTCATGACTCGTTCATATTATACCAGTCAATTAAAAATATGTGCAAATATAAAATATAATATAAAAAATTCACTTTAAAAAAAATATATATTAAAACCCATAAAAAATAAAATAAAAAATAAAAACGTCTGATGACTTGTAAATTGTCTCAAAAATTTATAGTAAATGTGTTTGTATGACTTCAGTAAGTGTACAAAATAAGAAGCTGCTATGCTGCATATATAAATGCAAGCATAATTTTTTTAAGGATCCACAGACGATTACCTGCGCGAGCTTGCCTTTAAAGACTCCAATTTCAGTAATTGGTTCTCTAGAACAACAATTAATTAACAGGCATGAAATAATACATCAAAAAATGCTTACCTAATCCAATAGCATCAGAGCCCTTCATAATTTTGAGCCTCTTGCATGATTCAATAAACATCCTATAACAGAACCAGAACCACTTATGAGCAAACATATGAAGAGGCACGGGAAAGATCTTGGTAAAATAAATTGTCATGCACCATGTTCTCTAAAAACTAAAATCTCCTAATATTTATTAAAATTGTCACATACCTTAATTATCAATCCAGTTGAGGGACACTTAATGAAATTGCTTGAGCGTTTGGACAAATGTCAGTGTTAGTTGAAAAGGCACCATATATAACATCATGTAAGAAAGAATCAATACTAGCCGACATTTCATTTAAGCCTCTGTTCTTTAAAGCAATCATTACAATTTATAAACCAATTTATAAACAACACAATTTTCCAAATTACTTTTTAACCACACATTTTACCTAAAAAATATAAATAAACAAATTTATAATTGCTATAGTGTTACCAAACAGAGCCTTTAAAAATCAAATTTATTTCATAAGTTTTCTCCATGCATAATTGCATATTCTATTAGACATGTCAAAGTGCGTCTCACTTTGGGACGCAACAAAGTAAGAGGAGAGTGACATATCACACTCCTTGTCTACTAAGGGCTTCGGATACAAAAATCCCGGGTATTGAACAGGTAAGATGGAGTGCAAAACTCCTATATGTTGTGCACTCTTACCTATTTTATTTATGGATAACATTTTGAAAAGCTGTACAGGTTGTAGAAACCTTTCCATGAGGAATTTAACACGATCTTGAAACAAAATAAAGAAAACACGCAGCCAGAAACATATATTGTCATTCAAAAATGATATATAAAAAATTTGATAGAATCACAAATTGATCATCCACCACTGGCAAGGAGAAACAGGAGGTCAAATAATTAAGGAAGGGGAATCACCAATGACAGCCAAAACCTAGAGGATAATAGCCTTATCAAGAAACATGGTTTCCCATTTTTGATGTAGTCAGACTAATCAGCAAAATAACACACTTAGCCCCTGTTTGGTGGAGATTAAGCTAATTTTGATAAAAGTTGATGAAATGTGTGATTGAAAAATTGTGGAACCCATAAAATATGTGATTAAAATTAATGACTGACTTTGTCTTTGACTTTTATAAAAATCTAGATTATGATTACTATCCAACATGGGCTTAAAAGTATTCATATTTATTTGTCGAAAGGGAAAAACAAGTAATGAACTTATCACCAAGTATAGCATATCAACATGCATGATACCATATTAACACTTGAAGTTTCATCTTAAAATGTCAATATTTGTAAGAGGAATAGCCCAAGACCTTATATGTTGATCTATATTTCGGTAATTATCCGATGTGAGATTTATTCCTTAACAGCTCGAGAGGCCTGGTAATCCTATGAACTATGGAACTAGGTTACTAACTCCTCTTTCTGATCTGTAAATTTTTTTATCAATTATCCCTGTATTTTTGGAGGTATTTTGCAGGGCTTCTAAATTGACAAGGGGGGTTGTTAGGCTATATATATATATATATATATATATAAGACAAGTTTATGTATCTTATTCCCCCTAGTTTAACTTGTAGAAAACAAAAATAAAAAGTAATGAAGCACGGAGGAAGAAACCCAAAGTTGAGGAAATGAAAGGTTATATTTATCAAGCCCCTTAGGCAAAAGGGGTCCAGAATTTCTGATTGGGACAATTTTTTATTTACCTTTTGTTGTCAATTTCTAAGACTTGACCAATGTTGATAGTATTATACAAGCACATAGACTTTTGTAAAATGTTTACGGCCACGAATATCAAATCTTAAATATTAGAACGGTGCATATCATGCTTCTATTCTCTCTGCCATTGCAATAATATGCAAAAAGTGGTAATTTAACCATAAACAGAAAACAGGTATTACAAGAAACTCACTCCCATGGTACATCTCCAACAAGCATCCAGTCACCATCCTTGTCCTCGAATGTAAGCACGTAGTCTGATCCATGCAAAAGATCCTTGAACTTATTCTCACCCCGCATTTCCCTACCTGGACCTTCCTGGGATCCACATTGTCCTGAAGCCAAATACAATTATACATAATGAATCTCGTAAAACAAAGACCGCATGTGTTGGAAGATTCAATTGAAGAAAAGCTTACTTATGGTAAAGCACATGAACATTTTCTCGAGAGCAGAAGAAAGTTCTTGATAAGTGGAATAGGTCCTGAGATCCACCTTCCTCAAATAAGGAGCACCATCCATGCTGACCTTGACAAAAAGAGGACCAGGGACAGGTTTGCCATCAACTTCGTCATTGTTCTTTAACGTTGTGGCCAGAGTATTCTTCCTGAAAGATCTGATTGGAGGCCAACCAACCACCTGAGCCCTGCAATGAGTGAAAGACTCAATTAACAGTTGCATGCCTCAGACTTTTAAACAAGATTTCACCTAAAGAATAATTAACTGTTTTCTTCGTTCATCCCATTGATATGCAAGCTCTTACTTAGCAGCAGGCGCATTGCTGTTATGGTTAGAATCATTCATCTTGTTTTGGCCTTCCTGTGGTGCTCTTGTAGGCACGTCTTTCTTCATCAACGGCTGAGCCCCAGATGAATTGTTGGAGAGAATCGCATTTATCTCAGCATTGCCAGCTAACTTGGCCTCTATAACAGACTGAGGAGTTCCAGATTCGGAACCAGTAGCATTGAATATCCATTTCCCTTCAGTAAAAACAGAACTTTTAATTTCAGAGAATCCATCCACAGTGTCTGAGAATCCTCTTTTGTTTCCAGAGACAATGCACTTCTGCGTCAACGAGCAGATTCCATCCTTAGAAGGAAGCAACGGAAACAACTGCTTCTCGTCGAGCTTGCCTGAACTAAGCAGAATTAAGTCTGAATCTCGTTCTGGGGATCGGGATCCAGGAAGACCAAGCCTCAATTCTGTGGCCTTCAAATTCAAATTGTTCTTGTTTACCTCAGACAAATTTGAGGCTGCTGAGCTGTCAACGGAGGAACAATCGGACAATCCCAAATAGTTGCGTTCTTTCAACCCTGAGCCACTCTGGGAAATACAGTCCACAGATGCTGAAGATGACATCAATGGAGCATTACCACGACCACCCCCTTCAACACCCAATAATGGTGGAGACATCAGATCAAAGAAGTGTAAGATTTCCTGCGAACCTGCTAAACTGATAAAAGTTTAGTGAAACGTTATCAACCGATCAAAAGCATATACATTCTGAGTTTCAAAACTATTGTAATAGAATTATACATCATTAATTTTCTTACTGGAGCCTTTGAAGAACTTATTGTTTTTGTTGTTTCGCTTGTCAAGGCAAACAAATTCAGATAAATACTTAACCCATGCACGCCACCAAAAAGGATTTAGTTTTAGTTTTAATAAAAGGGTTAAAATCCCAAAAATATAGATGAAATGAAAAATTGTAATGTCCAAAGTCCACTAAACAAATTCAACATAAACCAGAAGTTGGCCTTTAATGGCTACTGTGATAAACATACAGGAAAAAGAAAAAGTTCCAAGGAAAAATTAAACCACAAATTCTTGTGAAAAAGTAAATATGAAATCGTGTAAATTTTGCCAACAAAAAATCATCATCCAAAGAAATAGTTGTTGAAAATAATAATAAAATAAAAAATTATCAAGTCAATATATCCTTGCGCAAAAAAAAAAAAAAAAAAAAAAAAAAAAAAAAAAAAAAAAAATTGCGAGACATATAGCTGCCCAGTGCCCATAATCCGGTTCAGTTTGCAAAAATAAATTTTATTAATAGTTAGTTGACAAGAGCATAAGTGGAACAAAATAATTTCTAAAAATTTTTTCGTTAAAGAAATACTGCAATCGCCAGATAAAGGAAAATATACAAACGGAATTTCAGGCTTTCGGAGTAACTATAATCAAGAGAAATGAACCCAGAGACAATTCAAGGAGAAAAAAAGGAAAGGCAAATCTGGAAAGAATAGACAATACATACGGGAAAAAAATAAATAAATAAAATCAAGGAAACTAGCTGTAAAATATACATAAAAAAGTGGTCACAACCCACAAAAGATCCCCTCAAAATCACAATATCCCAGATCAGTTAGGCAACATCAAATTCAAAAATTATGAAGTCATACAATGAAGATAAACCAAATTGTTAAAAATTACATACGCAAAAAAATAAATAAATAAATTACATACCAGAAAGATAATCTTGAAGGTAGAGTAGATAACAGCACAAGTTAAAATAAGATGAGGATTTAGAGATTGAATATTCGTTGAAAATGTACGAAACGCAAAGCAGAGAGGAGTTTTAAGGTCCCTCCATTAAGCAGAAAGCTAAAAACAAAAGTAATCTGAGAGCTGTTTTTGTTTTGCCGAGAAACTCAAAGCTTGAAAAAAAAAAAAAAAAAACCGATTCTTTAGGGCAAAATAGGAATTACGAAGAAAAGTTGGGGTACTTTTTAAATTCTTCTCCGATCAACGGCTGATGTTAATTGCTTTAAGTGAATCATGGCCGTTGAAAGTGATCAGATGAATATAATTACCTGTTCGGGCACGTGGTAAATTGTGGCAGATAATTATGCCTTTTTACAGTTTCGTGACGACAATTCTTCTGGTTCTTACTTTCTGGTTCATTGCTAATAAATGCTAGTTATTCCGAAATGACGATTTTATCCTTCCATGTATTTTGGACGGCGAATTTACCTGGTTTTTGTTGTTACTTTTTGTTTGAAGGGAAACTAGTTATTTTCACCAGTTGGATTGAGTTTAGTAAGTCTCTGTTTGTTAAAAATTTTTTGTTTAAAAATATATATTTTTATATTTTTTTGGTAAAATGTGTGGTTGAAAATTGGATAGAGAAAATATTAAAACTCTTGGAAATTTTGGTAAAGAACAGCAGGGATATGCTTATTTTTGGTGAAGTATGAAAATAACCCTCCATTTTGTACTCTTTTGGTTTGTGTCAACTTGTAATTAATGCAAATACGATAGGTTTGTTCTTTTATTAATTATTATTATGTGCACTATTACTATGAGGATTTTGTTTCGATAAACATCACCTGTCAATGTCTAGTTGACTCATACATGATTTTGAGATGAGCGATACCACAATTCAAGTAACTTAAAATATTCATGTTTTAGTTTAGCCAGAAAAAATATCAATTTCACCACCAGTACATAGAATTATTGCATTTAAATCAGACTACAAGAAAAAACTTCATGCGATAGCGATTCCCAAACCAACCCCCATGGTCCATCAGGGGAGTAGGTAAGGGGCATTGTTGGGATTATAATAACAATTATCCAAATTGATATGTAACAATTGTAATTTTTATTTTAGAACATTATGTAGCAATTGTAATTGTAATAATAGTAATAATAATAATAATAACGATAATAATAAAAAAAAAGGGGGGGGGGGGAAGGTAATGTAAGGTAGTGGGAAAAAATAGATAAATTTGAAAGTGCAGGACCTAGAAAGAAAAATAAAAATATGAAGGGTTGACTGTGTTCAATAAGGAAGAGTGGAGATTGGAGAACAGGGGGACAAGAAAGCGGCAAGTGAACTTTATTTGCCGGGTGGTGAGTGGGACAATAAATCATAATCTCTTTTCTCTCTCCTAATCAAACCTTATTTATTTTTACATCCTTAATCTTTTCTTTTTCTACAAAATAATTGATTAACTTTATTTCAGGTGTGTGTAAAATCTTTCTTTTGTTAAACAAATGTACATGCTTGGTCGCTCGAGAATCATTTAGCTTCCACTTACATTTGCACGCTTCCCCAATCTGTGTTTCAATTGATCTAAAATAATCATATTTTTATATGAAATATTGTAATATCGATTTAGATAGCATTATTCCCTTTTATATTTTCATCCGCTTGTAATCCGCTCTCCATCACATCACCCGTTCTGGACTAATTTGGTGCATAAAGATTTAGGTGGCGTTCTGTTTGTATTTTATTTTATATTTTTATTTTCGAAAATGTTTTGTATTTTCATTTTTGTTTTCAAATTTACTGAAAACGCGTTTAGTTTGTCATTTCTGAAAACTGTTTTTGAAAATGAAAAGCTGGAAAACACGTTCTGTTTGAAATTTTGTAAAACACTATTTAAACTATTTTTAATTAATTTGCTTGCAGAATACTACTAACTCCAACTCAAATTTCATTCCACAATATACTAAAAATATGGTTACATGCAACACACTAATGCGAGCATTAAAGGTCTACATTAACACAGCTTGGTCAGGTTCGAGACTTGAGAAAGCTCTACTTCTATTAAAATCCAGAAAATGCAAGTTCTTTCAAAATCACCAGAGTCCATTTATCATTGCATTTTTTGAAATATAACAACAAGAATTCTCATTTAATTTTTTTTTGTAATATTGATATTGAATTCAATAAAACTTTATTTAAATTAAGTTCCAAGTTAGGATAATTCTCAAAAAAAAAAAAAACTTTATTTAAGCTTAGTTCCAAGCTAGGATAATTCTTAAAAAAATAATAAAAAAATAAAAATAATAAAAATTTTATATTAAGCTTAGTTCTAAGTTAAGATAATTCTATAAAAAAAAAAAAAAAAAAATTCTCAAAACGCGTTTTCCGTGTTTTGGACATTTTTTGTCGAAATACACACAAAACGCCCAAAACGATGTTTCGGGCGTTTTTCGTTTTGTGTACAAATTTTTTTTTTGTTTTCCAAAATGTGTTTTCGAAAATGGTAAAGAGAACGCGTTTTTAACGTTTTTGAAAATAAAAACAGAAAACGACCTCAAAATAGTAAAGAGAACAGAGGCTTATTTTTTAAATTTCAAACTATTGTATGTAATTAATTTAGGGTTGCGTCGTTCAAAAAATGAATAAATAGGTCAAACTTTTTATTATTTTTTTGTCTAGATATATCATGATATTGAATGAAACTATATCACGTATAAAAGAAAACAAAATTGAAGTCTAATTCACTAATGAACTGTGCTACTGTGACATTATCATTTTGACTGTAGCTATAGTGAGTGTCTTATATAAACAGGGTACTGGACGTTTAGCATTTCCATTCACTAATTGTCTCCATATTTAACTAATGATGGTAATGGAACGGATTGGTGTCGATCCAAATCCGTTCCGCTAAATTTTTGATGTGATCGGATTGGATCAAATAGTAAAAATCTCAAATCGTGTCTGATTCGGGTTGGTTTGGATCGAAACAAATATTAAGAAATTTTCATTATATATTTTCGTTAACAAAAAAAATCAATACATAATTCATAAAATAACTAATATAATATCTAATTCATACAACAAAACATTACATATATAGAGAATTAGACATTTTGTATCAAATTCAATAAAAGATTATATATTTTAGGTTTGATAATTAATTTTTTTTTTACCTATTTTATAATTTTTAAAAAATAAATCGGATCGCGGATCGAGTCGGATCAGCCCCAATCAAAATCCGATCTGTCGATCCACGTATTGAGATTTTTTCGGATTAGATATACGGATCGAATTTTTTTGCCATCTCTATTAACGATTTTGAACTGTCACCCAACCGTGTTTTGATTTTTACTACAACTTTTTGGAGTTAAAATTAGTAATTTTCAGCATATAGAAAATAAAATAAATTCATATATTTTATAAATTAGAGAGAAAAGTAGAGACACTAATAAACTTGTGTATTTTATTATAAACTAAAACCCCATTTATATAAGGGAGAATAGAGATATACAAAGTAATAATATCTAGGATTACAGTGGTACAATTATCATTCACTAATATAAGATAATATTTACAACAATATGAATGAATTTATGAATAAATTTTTCAAATTTACAACAATTGAACATTTTAATTATGTTCTTGTTTGGTAAAGATTTAAATTTGATTTTTAAAAAATTTTAAAAAAATATAATAAAATGTGTGATTAAAAAATTGTGCATCTCATAAAATATATAGTTTAAGTTAATTATTTTTTATTTAAGTTAAAATATAAATTTTGATTCATATCAAAGAGTGTTATATACAGAAAATATAAACATTCTCACAAGTGGGCCGTTCACCCTTCATCCACTTATGGGTGGGTGGACAATGAAGATTAGGGATGGAGCTGAAGGGGGATTCCCCATATTTCTAAAATGTTGAGTAGCCCCGTCCCTGGATTGAATATCAAATCCTCTCCTGTCATGTGTCGGTGGGTATGATATGGGCATGGGTCATATGCTATTCAATTTATATAAAGTTGCAAAAAGTAATTAAAATTTTGGATTAGACAAAACTGATCATGTGCAACAGTTATTTCATAAGAACTTGTCAAAGACTCGAAAGATGCCACCACCCAAATTGAGTAAAAGTTGGAGACTATATCTATAGAAATATAAATAATGACATTTAAGCATTTATTTTTTAATATAATCATTATAATTTATGCAATACAATTTCTCAAATTACTTTTTAATTATATACATTTTCTCTTTTCACTTTTTAATCACGTATTTTAGTTCCAAAATATAAATAAACCAATTTGCAAATGTCTCGGCATTGCCAAAAAAAAAAAAAAACAAAGCCTATAATATTATTATTTCCTTAAAATGGTGAGAGAAATAAGTTCACGAAAAGTATCCTGCTTGGCTCGAGCTTTTTGGAATCGAGCTTTTTTTGGCTCGAGCCGAGCCGAAGCTCGCCAATTTTTTTTGGCTCGACTCGAGCTTTCGGCTCTGACTTTTTCGAGTCGAGCCGAGCCGACTCAATACTTTTTAATATTTTTGTGTAAATAATTATTTAAGTCTCTTTCTTATTCTATTTTCAATTTCGTTTGAAATCTTGAATCAACACCAAAGGACTAATGTGTTGGAATTTGGGAGAGATTTGGGGTGTTGATTTTTGTGTCGATGACTACGGCGATGAAATCAACAGCAAAGGCCAAATTTTGAATCTTTTTTTTTTTAAATTTCTTGTAAGTTGATTGCGTGTTGCAGGTTTGAGCCACGCCTGCAACGCGCAAATATAGCCTACACGCAGCAAGCACGAGCCAATCTTTTTTCAAGCTTTTAACGAGTCGAGCTCGAGCCGACGAACTTTTTTGACACCCTTAAGTTGTGTTAGTGCCTCCAGTGTTAATTGTATTATTATAGAATACAGTCCAATACTATACATTAAATATGCTCAAGGAATAATCGTGTAACTTCGTGTTGATATCACTATTGTTATGCAATTAAAATAGATAAATAATCAGTGTCTCAATCAAGTAATTATACTGCAAATACATATTTTATCTACTTTAATTGTCTATGTAAAAGGTTTCGAATCATGTATATTTTTCACATCATAACAATGGCTGAAATGAAATTAAGGGCTCCATAAACATATTCTCAGAGAGAACTCATTTATTTATTTATTTATTTTAGCAATTCTGAGGCATTACAAAAGATTAATGCTATTCAGCAGTCGGTACAATTGGTGTCGCACCAATTTAAGTGACAACCACATGACATTAATTGATAAGGTCACTTAAAATCAAGATCATGTGATTAATTTAATTGAATCTATCAGTATGGTCATCAAGAACGATGCTTTAACATCACCGCTTGATTAGTAAAACATGTTAATTAGTAAAACCTTGGAAAAAAGTTTTAGATTTTAAAAATCTTGAAAAACTTTTAAGGTCCTAGATGATTAAGTAATATGAGGCCTTAAACACAATTTTTTTACAAGAGTAGCAGCACTTATGAAAATGAAGAAAAATAAGTCAAATGAGCAAGTTGAGATCACTTGTCAATGATTAAAAAGAACATTTGAGTACATATTGATTTTTACTATAAAGATATTGATCTCTAAACCAATTTTCCTCATCAGCCTAACTACTTAAATGATCAAAACCTCAATAGGAAGCCTATTACAACTACAATTAATGTATGTTTTTAGCACATGTTCAAAGATTAGTCAATTCAAGGTTGAAAAAATTATCTATTTTTTTTTTTTTAATTATTTTAATAGGGTTAGCAACTTCAATTTACCATTCGTGGATCTTCAGGAATTATATCAATATTATTTTGAACTTCTAAACAAGTTCATCACATATAGCCAAGGCTAGCGAGGATGGAGAATATTCTAAATGAAAGACAAAAGTTGAAACTATAACAGAAGATATTAAGTTCTTTAATAGAATACTAGCACATCCATTACCCTAAATAGAAAAGAACAAAATATGTTAATTATAAAGAATACAACATTCAAATGAAAATAATAAAAGTCTATTTCCAAAGACATGAACTAATCCATACTAGCCTAGGATTTAAACTAGTAACAAAGTACCAAAAAGTCATGAAATTTTTAATAAAAAAAGTTCATCAACAAAAAGAAGAAAAAAATATTTAAAAACATCCAGATCATTTGAAAAATGGGGGGGGGGGGGGGGGGACAAATGATAATTAGCATCTAATTGTATTCAAATATTAGCTCTTTATAAATTGCAAGCCAAATGATAATTAATTAAAACGAACCACGTATTGAATACAATACATTCTTAAATTATCCCATCAATTTAGACATCAGTCCACCCATATTTTACAATTTCCCTTTCAGTTGTAATTAGTAGACAATAATGAAGAATTCTAATATTTTTTGCACTAGCAGAAATTCATAATTTATTAATCCCAAAAGAAATTTTTAGACAAATTTTATTATTTTTTAAATGATTTGCCACAAAAATTCAAATATCCAAAAATGAGACCCCAAAAAATCTAAGGCTCTAGGCAACGGTCTAGTTGGCCTTGGGCCAAGGCCGGCCATGTTCCCAGCAACCCAAATGAGAAAAACATTTACATCTCATGCTTCTTTGTTGAATTAATTACCGGATTAGTCGCTGGACTTCACAAATGATTAATGAACGAGATTACATTTTGTAAAAGCTAGTGACTGACGAATAAATTTTTGAAGTTTAGTGACCTCTTAGAAACTCTTTGCAGAGTTCAGTGACCAATCATGTAAGTACAATTCAATGACTACAGTGATCAATCTGATAAATAACCTCTATTTTATCAATCTTTATATATTTATTATTTTTTCTTTCTTTTTTATGTAGTCCTACCTCATAATTTTTTATCTTTAGCATCGTTAAACTTAAAAAACATTTTTTTTTATCAGGAGGTAACTAACAAGGTTGCTTGCTAACCTTTTGACATCAACGATGATTGAGGCAAAAACAACACATGAAACTATCACGCACCTAGTAGAGTTAATAATTAGTTAATAAATCTAAATAATCTAAAATTAAATTAATTATTCAACCCAAACACCATTTGAAACCCTAATTGTTTTCTCTCTCTATTTATACAATCACTCCATTGACCATCCGTCAATTTTTACCCATCACCATCATCCGCCCATTTCCACCCATCACTGTAATTCGACCATTTTCCTCATGGCCAAACTCATCACCCCGAACCTGCCAATGGCCAATGCTAGCTGGAAAGCGTAATGACAATGTCAAGTTACAAAACGGCACAATGGGGATGTCAAAGTAAGCAGCATCCCCACTGCTTCAATCAAGAACCAGCGCTACTTCATCGGTGTAGCGGCGCCTCCGCTGCATCGACCTAGCAGCATCGACATCAAGCACATCTATGAAGTAGCAACCCAACCAGGTACACCACCCCATGGACAGATGTGCTTGATGTCGATGCTGCTAGGTCGATGCAGCGGAGGCGCTGCTACACCGATGAAGTAGCACTGGTTCTTGATTGAAGCAGTGGGGATGCTGCTTACTTTGACATTCCCATTGTGCCGTTTTGTATCTTGACATTGTCATTACGCTTTCCGGCTAGCATTGGCAGGTTCGGGGTGATGGGTTTGGCCATGAGGAAAATGGTCGAATTATAGTGATGGGTGGAAATGGGCGGATGATGGTGATGGGTAAAAATTGACGGATGGTCAATGGAGTGATTGTATAAATAGAGAGAGAAAATAATTAGGGTTTCAAATGGTGTTTGGGTTGAATAATTAATTTAATTTTAGATTATTTAGATTTATTAACTAATTATTAAAATCTTAATTATTAAAATCTTAATTAAAAATATAGTTTAAGTAGTATTCTGCAAAATTTCAAACAGAACGTGTTTTTCCAGTTTTTCATTTTCAAAAACAGTTTTCAGAAATGACAAACCAAATGCGTTTTCAGCAAATTTGAAAACAAAAATGAAAATAGGAAATACAAAATATTTTCGAAAATGAAAATACAAAATAAAATACAAACAGAAAGCCATCTAAGATAATAAAGGCGTCAATTGACAAAGTTGAAGAAGTCAATGACTCTGTTAATCAATATGACATTACTGTCTTTCAGATAGTTGGATTGAAAGACAATTTTTTTGTTATGTCATACCATTCATATCGTAAGAGATTGCTTTACATTAGCAATAATAAATATTTCTTCACTAATTTGTTAAAAGCTTCATGATAATGCTAAAGACTCGACCATTGAAATACTCGGACATGTTCGCCAACTCTATTTTGCTACTTTTTGCGTGAAGTTGTAGAGAAATAACTTAGCTTCACATTGGCTTTCCTTGATGTCTCCATAGACTTTGTAACTTGTAAATACATAAAATAAATTTTCTTATCATTTTAATTGATAGAAGAAGAAAACTATTATTCAACTTCAATAAACTTATAATACAAACCCTTGGTTTTTGCTTGAGATGAGTAGAGGTATTAAGATGGACGGACCAATCAAATCCTTGAAAATCGGTCCGGATCGATCTGGGATGGCGGACCGATCCGTGACCTGTGCGGGCAGTTCAAGTATCAAGAAGTTGTGAATCGCGAGTTTCGTGAGTCAAATTTTTGCGGGCCGCGATTAACTCGCTGGCCCATGAAAAAAACTATTTTTATTAAATATGGTAACATTAAAAATCTCTATTTTTCAACAAACTCCAATACAATGAAAAATTTGAACGGAAGACAATTCTAATATAAAAAAAAATCTTAACAATGCCCCCAAGGCACATCTCCCAATAGCAAAGAAGAGTGATGGAAAAGTGCTCAGTGCAGTCGGGTGTAGGGTTCGAATCCTGAAATAATTGATTTGTTCCCTGTGGCAAGCGGAAGTTATGATTTACCAGACTTCCACCCTGACTCTGGGAGGTATAACCTGCGATTTACCTCCTTAACCAATGGTTCAGGGTAGGGTCGGTTAGGGCCCCCAAGGTGTGGGCTTCACTTTTTTTTTTTTTTTAAAACAAAATTTTATTTTTTTCCCTAATAGCTAAGAAACGTAATATTCTTTGATAATATTAATTACAAATACATTTAATTATTATTTATTTATGTTTCATTTAAATTTGCAAATTTAGAAGTAATTCATGTAACATAAAATATAAATTTAAAGTCTATGTAAATATTTTATGGTATAAATATGAAAAAATCTATAGTTTTATTCATATGTGTCAAATCAGAACGAACCGAAACCTGTATGGGCTCGGCCTGGATGGTACAATGGGCAGGTCTAGGTTGTAATTCGAAATGTGTGGATTGATTCGGAACCTGCCCGGAATTCGTAGTAGGCGGGGGGTTTTTTTTTTTCCAAACGGACCGTTACGAGCTTTTATGTGGACGGGACGATCCGGCCCGGACCTCCCTGATTGACTCCTCTAGAGATGAGCATTAATTTGGTATCAATAATTATTGTAGCCTTACTCTATAGTTTGGATGATTTGTTATTTCTAACAACGTTTACGTTTCATTCCCCCCAAAAATAAAATAAAATAAAATGATTATAATCAACGTATTTGTAGGCCAGGAAGTTAATGTGTGTTCGGAGGCTCATTAAGGAGGAGAAAGAAGATTTTTTGTTGTTTTCGAGGTAAAATGCGTGGTTAAAAATTAGAGAGAGAAAATATGTGTAGTTAAAAAGTGGATTGAGAAATTATGTAGTTTAAATTGTAGTTTAAACGCCCATTTAAATAGGTAGCCGACCGAAATCTTAGAAATAACAAAAAAATCTCTTCAACCTTTAAATATGTAATACTTAACAGGGCAATGACAATGACAATGGGATAGCAAGTAATAAGGGTGTTCAATGGGACGAGCAAAATCGTTCAACAAAAGTGCAGCTTGACTTGCCTCACAAGCTGCTCGCTAGCCATATTTTCATTTTTATTTTACAAAAAATGCATTAATCTCTATATTCTGTGAGATTGCGAGTTGTTTCTCCCAGAGCCAATGAGCACGAGTCGATGAGTGACTCGCATAGTCAAATTGCAGCTAGACTCGAGCTTGGTTGGCCTGAATGCAAGTCAAGATGGTACGTCCGCTCACCCCACTTATCACATGAAAATTACACTCACACCAATAAAGTCTTAATTCATTTTTAAAATATTAATTAATAATATTATTAAAATTAATTATTATATCTACCCCAAAACCATGCCCACCCCGATCTAGAGAAGAAATTGACATAGATGACCTAAGAAGCGTAGGTAGGTGGGTGGGAAGGCTAAGCAATCATTTTGTAGGGAATTTTCTAACAAGTACCAATGGGCCCATTTCTGACTAGCTCGCATATCCTGGTTTCACCAGCCCATTTCCATTTCCCAGACACAACAGCTCTCATTGTAGCTGATGGAGCAGAGGCCAGTGGCTAGGGAGCGACTTCATTCAATGACGGATCCAGTGGGTGTCGAGGTAGCGTGGTCGCGCTACCTGGATCTCCGACCAATCAGGTTTTTTTTTTTTCTCAATTTTTCTGACTTCAAGGCTCCATGGGAGGATCTACTTCCTTCTAAGATGAAGCTCGCGCCGATGTGAGGAAGGTGATGGACATGGAGCTCGAAAGTCAAAATCCAAGAATGAATTTTCGTTTCGATCTGGAATTTCAGTTTCAGCCTTTTTTTTTTTTTTTTGGAGAAGAGGGTCACCTGTGCAATTATAAAAATTGCACAACAAGGCCTTTCTGTTTTAATATCCTTAAAATTGGTTTTGAGGTATATGTGCAATTTAGGAATTGGATTGATCGAGTTGCCACCTCAAAGTTAAACTTGAACATAAGGGACCCAAACTTTTTTAAAGAGTTATTGTGAATCTTAGTTGCAATTTTAATTCTTACGAAAATTGATAAATCTTTGGAAATTTAAATTTGGTCAAGTTTTTTAACTTTGTTTAAAATGTTTTTATAGATAATTTGGATTCTGAATAAGTTGAATTTTTTAATTGAATTAAATTCTCACTTTTACTTTATATAGACTTCAATTTTGTTCCTATAATATTTAATACTCAAAATGGGAGTTCAACTATAATTTGGAGAATTAAACTAAATTTGTTATTTTGAATACCCCTTTATTAATAAAGATAATAATTAATTAATTAATTTGACTAATTTTAGATTATGATGAATGATGATGATGATGATGGTTAAAAAAAATCTCGTATTGTAATCGTTGACTATCAAAAGTCAACGGTCAACGATCATTCAATTTCTCTATTTTGTTGTTGTTGATCTGTTTGATTATTTACATTTATAGAATTAATATTAAAGTTAATTTGTTGAGAAAAATATTATTAAGATATAATTTAATAGAATAAATATTCATTACATTAACTAATATATATTATTTAAAACAAAATTTAACACAAGAATTCAATTGCCTTAGTGGTTGAGACATGACCACCCAACACTTAGGTCCCGAGTTCAAATCCAAGCCATGCACAATTATTATATGAATGAATTAAATAAAATTCGTGGGGTAGCAGTTCGAATCGAGATTTGGGTCGGGTTGAAAAGGGATTGAATCGGAACAAAATAAATAGAAAAAAATTAATCAAATATTTTCACAATTAGAGACGACTGTAGGTGCTAAGGTATTAGAGTTGACAGAGAGTTGTCTCTAAATTTATTGCTACTACTTTTTTAGAGACGTCTTTGTCGTCGCTGTAGGAACCCTCACAATAGAGATGACAATTTGGAGACGACTTTGTTGTCTGAAATATGAAATAGCAATGACATTTGGACTTTCAGAGTCCACTTTTTTCGTTGTTTTTGGAAGATATTCTGGTAGTGAAGTGCCTCTAGGTGTTTGATGGAATGTGTGAATGAAATATGCCTTTATAAGTACTTATAAAATCTTACTTACAAGTCGTAAGTTTTGCTTAAAAGAGTATGAATATGTAAATATGTCAAATTGTAGGAGAATCTAAGTTGATGATTGAGATTTAAAGTGACTAAAAATGGTTATTTCATATTGGATTTCTGAATTTTTGTGGAATATATGGATTTAGTTAGAATTTGGATGCTAGAATATGTTCTATTTCATGATTTAATTATGTTTATGGTATACCTATATCAAAATCTAATTTTTGGAGTTGGACATTGTTGTTTATCGTGCTGACGTGGATTACATGTGTCGACCTCAACTTAAAATGGCAGCTGGTTTATTAAGATCGAGGTGATTTTATAACGAGGTGATTTGATGCCGAGGTGAGTTTGTGACCGACCTCAACTCGGAGGGAGAGGTGATTTCCCAAAACCGAGGTGACAAGTTGCTGAGGTGATTTTCACCCGACCTCCACTTAAAGAGAGAGGTGATTTGCCATGAACGAGGTGACTTGATGCCGATGTGATATTGACCGAGGTGAATTCCGAGCGTGGTGAGACTGGCGGCGCTGCTGAAACATCAAATCAACTGTATTTATGTATCATTAATTATGATTGTTTGTGAAATGTCAGTATAATCATCTGTGACATGTTGTCGCAATTTCAATAGTCATTTTCAGTCACTCCCTGCAGAAGTGATGTGTTGTAATGATTATGTTTGAACTCCTCAACTACTATAAATAGAAGGAGTAAATGCTCATTGAAGGGCATGTAATATGAAAAAACCTCTCAAAACTCTTGCTATTTAATTTCGTTAATTCGACCTGGCTATCAGATCGGTATCGAACTGGACGTGAATTTGTGTAACTTTGATCTCAGTTCACTTTCGATCTGTTACCTTTCCGATATTTTATAATATCCCGAACTTTATTACAAGGATGATCCTTTAATTAAAGAGTTGCATACTTAGACAAATTAATCAAAAACATACAATCCAACTACCAATTTGAGAGATCATACCACTTTTATTTGTTGACAAAAATAGACGTCAAAAAATTGACGTTAGAGGAAGGGGGGCTCATATCCTTGTATTCAGCAATCACATACTTGCTCCTGCATCATAATGAGTAACAGGAAAAATTCAGGGAGTCATCGGGCACATCGTGGTGAAGATTCGCAAGGGAATTCTCGTATGTCCAGGAGGTCCGCCATTTCGCGACCCCCAGCAGAGGACAACATGGGAATGGTCCTAGATCGACTTGATAGGATGCAAAGATAAATGGAAGAGATGAGGAGAAATCAAGATCGGGGTCGTTACCAAGAGGAGCATGAGGTGCAATCACAACTACAAAGATCCGATGGACGCTCACATTTCAAAGAACAACAAACTGGACGCTCTGACAACACAAGGAGTGCGGTAGGCGAAAGCACACCCTATGTACGGAGTCAAAAATCCCTGAGTTGGATGGGACCGAATCAAGTGAGAAGGGGTGAAAACGGAGAGGGGAGTAAGGCTATACGGACTAAGGGACATGGGGACAGATCTCCGATGAAGAAAGTGAACCCAGAAAACCAGCCGGATGGCAGCTCGAATCTTCACTTGGGTCAGCCACCGACTCTTCCGTCAAGCAAACCAGATCAAACTGAAGTTGAGCAATTGAAGAAAAGACTGTCTGACCTGGAGGCGAAACAAGAAGGGTTGGGATCAACGGAACCATCTACCAAGAGGGTATCACCTTTCACGGAGATTATATTGTCATAACCTCTGCCTGGCAAAATGAAGATGCCTCATCTCATCGGGTACAATGGAGAGACTGATCCGGTTTTGCATCTGGATCAATACATGTCATGGATGGAGCTTCAAAGGGCAAGCGACGCAATAATATGCAGGGCTTTTCCTTTAACTCTTGGGGACCGAGCCCAACAGTGGTTCCGCAATATATCTCAGCTAAGTGGCCAATTCTTGAAGCAATTCATGGGGTCAAAAATTTCGACCACACCGAAGGAGAGCTTGGTGACCATCAGACAGGAGAATGATGAATCACTAAAGAATTACTTGAGCCGCTTTAATAGGCAGATCATGGGAATGGAAAGAATATCGGATGACGCTTTTCTCATGGCTGTTCTGTCAGGCCTACAAACGCAGACTCGTTTCTGGTGGTCAGTACATGAGGATGGACCTCACACGTACCAGGAGTTTCTTAACATGGCAGAGAAGTTTATTAACGTCGAGGAGGCATCGGGTCCCAAAGAAAGCCATCACAATACAGCTACGATGTCAGATAAGAAGGAAAGCAAGGATGATAAGAAAGAATTCAAAAGAAATACTTTTGGGAAAAAGAGAGATTACAAACCAGCGGATAGGTTCCGTCCGTACAATCCTGAACATGGAGGTGAGCTCGCCCCATTAAATGTGTCAACTGAGGTCATTTTCATGAATGAGAAAGACAAGGGGATAATTCCGCCGGCCAGGCTGATAAAGCAGAGCCCGAGTAACTTGGACTCATCCCGGTATTGCAAATACCACAGGTCAGTGGGACACACCATGGACGAATGCCGAAATTTGAGATTCGAAATTGACAGGTTAATAAAGAGGGGGGGCTTACAAGAATATGCTGCTGACCCACGGGATTTAGGAAGGAAATTCAAACAGCAAGAGAAGTACGCAATCCACCATGGAATGGAGCCCCGCGGCATAGACCGGCCTGATGAAATCCGTACAATTGTGAGCGGAAATCAAGTGCAGATCGGGTCAAAGAGGAAGAGACGAGAATTCGCCCGAGAGGCTCGAAATAGCTATCAGATATGTAGTCATGCAATCACGCCAGACAATTCAGAGTCCTTCAGTTTCTCTGAGGAAGACGCCAGGGGGGTGCTCCAACCACATTCAGATGCTTTGATGATCACGATGCCGGTGAGCGGAATAAAGATCCATAGGACACTGGTGGATAACGGCAGAGCTGTGAATGTGTTATACTGGAAGACCTTTGAAAAAATGAGAATTGACCAGCGTAGCTTACGGCCTAGGAGGACAAGGATTCAAGGTTTCACGGGTGACTACATTTTCCCAAAAGGCGAAATATCGTTACTCGTGGAACTGGGCGTAATTGCCGATTTTGTGGTAGTGGACGTCATGACGAACTATAATGCCATACTGGGAAGACCGATCCTCCACGAGCTCAAGGCAGCAGCTTCAATTTATCACTATTGTCTGAAATTCCCTACACCACACGGAGTGGCTACCATAAGGGGGGGATCAAAGAGCTGCGCGGGAGTGCAATTTAGGCTTTGCTTCCAACAACGTCCAAATGGCGAAAGAAGGGAGCCCCATTGTGAAATCGAATGTGAATACTTTTTGATGTCAACCGAGATATGTAATCAAATGAATGAAAAGTTTAATGTTTCAAAGTGTGCAAATCCGAATGGATATTTCCGAATTAAAGACCTTCGTTGATGATCCGTAAGTACCTATAAGGCAGGATATCATCAACATTACAAGGCAATCCGTCTCAAAGGCGAGAAAGACCTCCTTGAGAGGCGAAACAAAGACCTTCGTTGATGATCCGTAAGTACCTATAAGGCGGGATATCATCAACATTACAAGGCAATCCGTCTCAAAGGCGAGAAAGACCTCCTTGAGAGGCGAAACAAAGACCTTTGCTGATGACCCGTAAGTACCAATAAGACAGGATATCATCAACATTACAAGGCAATCCGTCTCAAAGGCGAGAAAGACCTCCTTGAGAGGCGAAACAAAGACCTTCGTTGATGATCCATAAGTACCTATAAGGCAGGATATCGTCAACATTACAAGGCAATCCGTCTCAAAGAAGAGAAAGACCTCCTTGAGAGGCAAAACAAAGACCTTCGTTGATGATTCGTAAGTACCTATAAGACAGGATATCGTCAACATTACAAGGCAATCCGTCTTAAAGACTAGAAAGACCTCATTGAGAGGCAAAACGAAGACCTTAGTTGATGATCCGTAAGTACCTATAAGGCAGGATATCATCAACATCAAAAGGCAATCCGTGTCAAAGACGAGAAAGATCTCCTTGAGAGGCAAAACAAAGACCCTAGTCGATGATCCGTAAGTACCTATAAGGCAGGACATCATCGACATCACAAGGCAATCTATGAAGACAAAGTAGGTCCCCATGAAAAATACCGAGGTGAAAAATGACCGACCTTCATTCTACAAACGAGGCGTTTTGGTGAAAAATACCGAGGTGACAAATGACCGACCTCCATTCTACAAACGAGGTGTTTTGGTGAAAAATACCGAGGTGACAAATGACTGACCTCCATTTTACAAACGAGGTGTTTTAGTGAAAAATACCGAGGTGACAAATGACCGACCTCCATTCTACAGACGAGGTGTTTTGGTGAGAATGTGCCGAGCTTAAGTGTTTACTTCGTTTCAATTTCACCTCTGCATTTTATTTGGAGTGAATTAAAGTTTGAAAATTGCATAAGTGTTCACCTCGTTTATAATTCACCTCTCTATTTCATATTGAGGGAATTGACGTTTGAAAATTGCTTAAGTATTCACCTCGTTTATAATTCACCACTGCATTTCATATTGAGGGAATTGACGTTTGAAAATTGCTTAAATATTCACCTCGTTTATAATTCACCTCTACATTTTATTTGGAGTGAATTAAAGTTTGAAAATTGCATAAGTATTCACCTCGTTTATAATTCACCTCTGCATTTCATATTGAGGGAATTGACGTTTGAAAATTGCTTAAATATTCACCTCGTTTATAATTCACCTCTGCATTTTATTTGGAGTGAATTAAAGTTTGAAAATTGCATAAGTGTTCACTTCGTTTAAAATTCACCTCTGCATTTTATATTGGGTGAATTAACGTTTGAAAATTTCTAAGTGTTCACTTCGTTTAAAATTCACCTCTGCATTTTATATTGGGTGAATTAACGTTTGAAAATTGCTAAGTGTTCACTTTGTCTATAATTCATTTTGTTTGACTTTGAAACACTCAATGCTAAAATGAAATTCTTCTTTGTACTATTCAAAAGGAACAAGATTGAAAGTTACAAGACGAAGTTGATCTGAAAATGTGTAACTATTCTTCAATATTGACAACTTTTTCTGGCAGGTTGGTTTGAGACTCAGTGAGTGGAGAGAGTAAGGATTCTTCGTCGACCTCGTCAGGCATCAGCTCTAAATACTTTTTGTAGACCAGTTCGAGTTTCTCTTTTAAGAAACTTATGTCCACCTCAGGTCGTTTTTCTTCCAGCTCCTCTACTATCTCTTTGAACATGAGATAGTAGGTCTCGTCAACATCGTGTTCATATTCCACAGAATCTTTAAACTTTTTCACGGCCTCCTTGTAGGAACCTTGGACAGCAGCCTCAAGCTCATTTTTCTCCTTCTTCAAGTTGGCCTCAATATTATTGGCCTCGTCCAATTCCTTTAAGAGTTTTTCTTTTGCGACCTGCATTTGGGCCACGTTGTCCTTCAAAGAGGCCACCTCCTCCCGTAGGGGGAGCACTTCATCCTTAAACTTGGATAGCTCAAGGTTGGTCTCTTTAAGCTTGGCCATCTCTTCTAGAGCTTCTTTCAATTTGGCCTCTACCTCATGTCTGGCCTTCACCTCTGCCTCAAACATGTTTCGGCGTCCTCGGCAAGCTTCTTGAACTTTCTAGTGTTGGAGGCCGCCTCGCTTAATCTGGACTGTGCCCGGCAAAAATAATTCAGAGCTTGACCGACGTGTGCAGTACCGGTCGCCAGAAGGTCATCCAAAGGCATATCTTCACTGAACTTCTCTTGACGAGGTGTCCATGTCTTGGCCGGAACATCCATGGTCACCTTAGTCTGCAGGGGGACCTTCATTAAGCCCATAGGTGTTAGGTTGGCCGCAGACACAAACTCCCTCTAAATTTTGGGGCGAGACCCTTTTAAAGAGTTAGCCAGCTCGGCTCTTACGGGATGCACTCCCAGATACGAACCCCCATGCAGAGCTGATTGGGAAGACCCAGCTTGATCCCCCGAAATTTGAGGCAGTGGGATTGGAACGTCAAATTTCTCCTCGACAACCTCAGCTCGTCTGGATTTCTTTTGGAGGGGTGGGTCAATCGGATGCTCTTTAGGAGGTGGTGAGGTTCTTGCGGACTGTTTATTGGCTGCTCTCTTGCGAGCCTCAGCTTTGGCATTTGAAAATTTCTTCGCCTTCATTGATTCCATCCTCTTTTTACTTTTACGGGCTGATATGAAAAGAAATGCATAAATAAGTGTTCTTGGAAGTTACAAAAAAAAAATAATAATAATAATACAAGGCGTTGAAAAGTTGTTGTGCAATGATCTGACACTTACACTTTGGAAGTGGAGGGTAGTAATCAGACGGATCGACAAAGGTAAGGGTTGATTCAAACAAGCGTTCTTCAGTCAGAAGTTCTTTCACCGATCTGTAATGGTCAGGTTGGTCGGTCAGATGGATAATCCTCTCGATGACTTTTGGGTCCAAATCTGCCTCTCTCACCTCTGCAAAAAACGAGATGATTAATATTAGAACAACTCAGCTCGAAAATATCCCAGAAAACTGACCTCTGCATCGCATAGAACCACCCCCGAAAACTGACCTCTGCATCAGCAATCTTCGTCCCCCGAAAACTGACCTCTGCATCGCATAGAACCACCCCGTTTTTTTTGCCATCAGCTCAAAACTGATATGCATAATTGAATTCATCCACTGAGGGATCGTTGTATCCCAAACGGTTGTAAAGGGATATGAACCCAAGGATGTACCTCCAACCATTAGGGTGAATTTGGGTGGGGGCTACACCCCAAGATCGGAGAAAGTCAGTTATGATGAACGGAAGCGTAAATCTGAGACTTGCCTCCAGGATTTGGTAATTAGTAGCTACACAACCTTTGGGTGGTTGGTCAGCTCGTTCGTAACTTTCGGGAAGGAAAAAATGTACGTATCCTGCATTCTATATTTGTTTTTCCAAATTTGTAGTTCATTTTCAGTGGCTTCAGATCGGAAATGCTTGCAAGCGAAATCTGAACCGTAACTAGTACAAGGGTCAGGACGCTGGAATGTGGCGGTAGAAGGGTATCGAAATGAACTGGCCAAGAGAGAACGGGGTTCTGGTACTATTGCTAAAGGTATGGGCTGCGGGATTTCATCATCACCCTCGTCACCGTGAAAAAGGCACTGGGTTTCCTTACTCTCCTCCCAAGACACAGACAATTCGGCCTCATGACCCCTATTTTCCGACCTCACCCCACTTTCCTCAAAACTAATACTATCGCTCATCCTTATAGAGTGATTACAACGAGCTGGACAGTTAGAAAAAGGGGGGGGGGAAGAAATTTCAAAACAAGAGAAAACAGAGAAAAAAACGTAAAAGCACCCTCACCTGACGAAAGAAATAGCAGATCTGATATGATAACGAGGTGAAATCAAAGTCGTGTAAATAGACATTCTGATATTGACAGAGAGAATTTTGAAGGATCAATAGGTTTCTTACGAGAAGAATGCCCCTATTTATAAGGAAAGAAGAGAGAGAGATCATTAATTTGTCATAATGACAAGAAGCGTTGAAATTATGGAGGCGGCGACACTTGATCCGAGAACTTACACACCAGTCACACTACGACACCTGGCAATTGGGAATCAATAAAAATTAAAGGCAACGTCAATTAGAAGGCTGTAAGACAACTGGGATTTCAAGATCCGCCCACAAAATCTTTGTTGGACCGATCTCGAGGGGACATTTGTTGTTTATCGTGCTGACGTGGATTAAATGTGTTGACCTCAACTTAAAATGGCAGTTGGTTTATTAAGATCGAGGTGATTTTATGACGAGGTGATTTGATGTCGAGGTGAGTTTGTGACCGACCTCAACTCGGAGGGAGAGGTGATTTCCCAAAACCGAGGTGACAAGTTTCCGAGGTGATTTTCACCCGACCTCCACTTAAAGAGAGAGGTGATTTTCCATGAACGAGGTGACTTGATGCCGAGGTGATATTGACCGAGGTGAATTCCGAGCGTGGTGAGACTGGCGGCGCTGCTGAAACATCAAATCAGCTGTATTTATGTGTCAGTAATTATGATTGTTTGTGAAATGTCAGTATAATCATCTGTGACATGTTGTCAGCAATTTCAGTAGTCATTTTCAGTCACTCCCTGCAGAAGTGATGTGTTGTAATGATTATGTTTGAACTCCTCAACTACTATAAATAGAAGGAGTAAATGCTCATTGAAGGGCAGATAATATGAAAAAACCTCTCAAAACTCTTGCTATTTAATTTCGTTAATTCGACCTGGCTATCAGATCGGTATCAAACTGGACGTGAATTTGTGTAACTTTGATCTCAGTTCGCTTTCGATCTGTTACCTTTCCGATATCTTATAATATCCCGAACTTTATTACAATGACGATCCTTTAATTAAAGAGCTGCATACTTAGACAAATTAATCAAAAACATACAATCCAACTACCAATTTGAGAGATCATACCACTTTTATTTGTTGACAAAAATAGACGTCAACAGATATAAAGTTGAAGTTTTCATAGTAGCAAGAAAAATGATTTGAAACTTAAAGATGCTTTGATTTTATAAGTGAAACTTATCGTTGGGCAAAATCTTGTTTCTTGCTAAACCACGTGATTTAAATGGGATAATAAATTTCAAAAGGGTTCTAAAAATCTAATGGAATTACACACTTGAAATACCATTTTGTATGTGTTAAATCATAAAGTTTTGATACTAAATGATGTTGGTATTTATGACTAAAACTTGTTATATGCTTATATTATGTTTTATGATCAATTACACATGATGAGAAGTGTGTAATAAGCATCAAATGTGGCTTAAAAATATGCTAGAAATACTCATTTGAAAATTTCACTTTGCATAAAAGTTGTTGGTCTTTATGTCTAAAACATGTTATTGGTTTAATTTATATTTCAAGTTCAACACACATGATTAGAAGGGTGATAATAAGCATTTAAGGCAGTCTAAAAATCCGGTGGAGTCCCACACTTAGAAAGATCACTTTGTAAGTGTTGAAACTTGAAAATCTAATGCTATTTGATGTTGGATTTTATGCCTAAAACTTGTCATTAATTTAAATATTGTTTTATGTTCAATACACAAGATTAAAAGTATGTTAAGATGTCATAAACATGCTTAAAAATCCGTTGGAAATACTCAACTAAAAATGTCACCTTGCAAGTGTTTAAAACTAGATTTCGAGGTCAAGTGATGTTGGATTTCATGTCTAAAACTTGTTAAAGGCTTGAGTTATGTTTTATGTTCAATCCACATGATTAGAAGTGTGTTAAAAGGCATTTAACTTGGTTTTAAAATCTGCTAGAAATCCTCATGTAAAGTTATCACTTTGCAAGTGTTTAAAACTAAATTTTGAGATTTAAGGATGTTTGATTTTATGCCTAAAACTTGTTATTAGCTTAAGTGATGTTCTATGTTTAATACACATGATTATATGTGTGTTAATAAACATCAAATTGAGTTTGAAAAGACTGCTGGAATTACTCAAATAAAATATACATTTCTATTTGTTTAAGAAAAGGATTTTGATACAAAATGGTATTGAACTTGATAAATAAATCTTATCATAAGTTCGAGATATGTTATATGTCTAACGTGTATGAGAAAGAACTATGTTAATATGAGATGCTTAAATTGTTTACTTAGATATATCACTTTGGTATTATGGTTATGTGAAGAATTTTTATGTGATGATAGTGCGATATTGATGTCTCAAATAGAGATTATGTGCAAATTGTTCTATTATGCTTAAATAAATGGTTATGTGCAAATTGTTAAGCCATATATGAAGAGATAATTATGTGCATGACCTTTCAAGTAAGATTTACATGATTATTGATGTTTCATGTGCATCGTGACATCATAAGCATTTTTGATCATTAAAGCATATAAAGAGAAAAATGATGTTTTCAAAAAATGATCATGAATGAATTAAGAAGTCTCAATTTAGGTTGTTGCATCTAGGGAAAAAAGCTCCCTAATTGGTTACAGGTTATGAGGTACCCTACCTTTCGGGGGGTAAGTGTCTCTTTTATGCTAGCAAGCCCAAAGGAATGAAGGCAAAGTCCTTTATACTTGGAGGTGTAAAAGCACGTCAACTATTTATGAATGGTGACCTTGTATCTTAGGTACACATATGATATGTGCGATGCACGACTCTAATACGGGAAGGGTCCAAAGTAAAAGACAAAGAAAGAATAAGAAAAGTGAAAAATATTCTCACTATGCATATAACTTTTCAAAGAAGGAAGAAAGAAATTAAGAAAGAAAAAAAGAGAAAAAAAGATTGAAAAGAGATTGAAATCATATCATTTATGCATATCATAGCATGCATTACATTTCCATTACCATGCTTGTTGACTTGGTAATTGTTTTGATGTAGACGCTATAAATTAGCTATGTGAGATTTGATTCTTATTTATATATAGATATGAAATGAATTGTCAAATGTAGTAAACAATAAATGATAAAAATTTCAAAATGATTTCTATTGTTACTTGACAATTTTGATATGGTGATGATGAGCATGAAGTCAAATGTTTTATATATGCTTTGAAGCCAATATACAAGATGAGAGTTGTGTTGGTATAACATATATGGAACTAAACATAGTGAATAAGAAATGAGTTGATTATCATTTATCAAAAAATATGTTAAAGTGATTCTGACTTCATTCACATATATGATAAATAATGTCAAAGTAGGTAAAGTGTATAATTTATATTCATTTATAAGTACGCTAAAGTTTGACAAGAAAATATTGAAGATGATAGATGCTTATATGATTTTATACATTTTATGTTGAAATTAACATCTTATTACATACATCAAGCTTTATTCACCGGACCATGTGGTTCATAGTTGTTTCATATCTCTTTTTATAGGTAGTGGAGCATTAATTTTTGTTGTATGGATTCCCTATGGAGAATGCGGGGCGAGAATGAAGAGTACTTATTGGTAATCAAAAGAAAGGAAAAAATTAAGCCCTTTTGTACTTAAAACTATTTTAAAATAAAATTCTTATTTTTTTAGTATTTAAAAGTTAAATACTATTTGAGACTTGATTTTGAAATTATGAATAGATTTTTATCTAAATAAATGGGAATTGTATTTTAAAGTTCCACTTGATGTTTAAATATCATTTTTGTGGTATTTTTAAAATGTTTTGACTTGGTTGTTATTAAAATGTTAAAGCCAACATAACGATGATGATCCTAAAAGTTTAACAAGATAAATTCATTATTTACAACAAATAAATTGGTTCTTAACAAGTTTAGAAAGTTTTTGGTAAATGTATTAAATGTGTCCTGTTTCTGAAAATACGCTACTAGTAGCTACATGTAACTAGTTTCTCAGCTCATTTTATGCTACTAGTAGCTCCCAAAAAAAATTAAAATTAAAATATTTTCTAGCAAACAAACAGTACAACGGTCCAAAGTCCAAACTTAATGATCATACAATACAAACAGTGAATAAGTAAAGCAAATTTTGTGATATCACAACTGACAACACATTTTGAACTTTTAATTTAATTTGAATTTTTTATTATATTTGATGTGTAAAATATATTTTCACCACCGATTTACGTAACTTAAATCTTATGCTAAAATTTAAGCGCTACTCTCTCTCTCTCTCTAACTAAATTAAAATTTTACCCGTTAGTTATATGTTAAATCTCTTATTAATAATATTTTAATATTATTAACTGCTCAATAAATTATTATATTTTTAGATTTTGTATTATTAATTATAATGCAAATATAAAAACAAATTCGAAATTTATTAGGAAAAAATCATAATGTTTGGATCAGAATATGCTCGGAATACCTCGAAAATTCTTGGATCAAAATTTAAGAATTTTTGAAATTTTGAAATTCGTTCCAATTCTAATACAATTTTTTCGGAAAATTTTGGAATTCGGAAGTTTCAGATTTTGAACCAGTCGGAATCGGATTTTTCAATCCAACTTGCACCCTAATTGTGACTCACAATTTTTTAAGTTGTGACCAAGTAATTTGTAAATCGTGACCGAAAATAAGTCGTTTCTCATAATATTTGTGATTTGTGATCAAGAAATAACTTATAACTTATAAAATTTATGATTTGTGATCGAGAAATAAGTTATAATCGAGAACGTTTGTGATTTGTACTAATTACTAAGTTGTCACTTAAAATAAGTCGTGATCAAATAATTCTATAATATGTGATTGAGAAATTAGTCACAATCAATTAATTTGATTAGAAATGACCCTTGAATCTTGAGTTGTGACCATGACCATAATTTATATATTATTTTGACCTAAATTTTATTGTATTGTGACATTAGTGTATTTAGTTAATAAAATAGTTTCTATTAAATATTTCAATTAAAAAAATATAATTAAGATCTAAATTTCGCCCCTATTTGATGAATATTAAAATCTTTTTATAATTTAAGTCAAAAGTCAACATCCAATATTAACTATATATTTTATGGGACCCATAACTTTTTAACCACATATCTCATCAATTTTTATTAAAACCAACTAAAAATATGATTTTAATATCATCCAAACAAGGGCCCACAAACACTTTCAGACATAGCTCCAAATGGTGTTCATTCTCCTAGTTCTTTTGAACTTAGAAGTTTTAAACATTTTCCTTAAGTTTAAATATCTTCTAACAGTAACCACCTTAGTTGTTAGTTGGGTACTGTTCCCACTTAACATTCCTAGCTCTAGCCGGCTTAACAATTGACTAAAGGGAAAAATATATAAAGAAGGTACTTATGAATGCAAATTTCAAAATTAAGATGAAACTTGTATAATTTCAAAAATCAGGTTATAATTAAGATTAATTAATTTAAATATTCTATTAATTATAAATATTAAGGTCACAATATTGTAAAATTTCAAGTCACAAAATACAATTTTTTTAAATCACAACAATCATTTTTAAGGTCACAATCACCATTTTTTAAGTAAAAAATAATCAAAATATTTAAGGTCACAACCACCTCAAACAATCAAAACAAGAGGTCACAATTTATAAATTTGATCACAACTTATTTTAGATCATAAGTTACAACAAACATTATTTCTGGTCACAATCACAATTTTTAGGGTCACGACTAATTCAATAGCCTTATTTTAAGATCACAAGTAAAAAATATTACAGATCACTTAGGGTCACTTAAGGTCACAATCACCACCATCACTTTTGACCATCGGACCATAACCACCACCACTTGCAACACACCCCCACATCGACCATCCATCGCAGCCGTTAGTGCAAACACAACCACCTCCACCTCCACTAACAAAATTTTGACTGTGTCTGAGCAATCATATGAAAGCAGCCGAAAAAGCCCGCATGCAACTATAAACAACGGTGACTTGTAATCTTTGGTAGGCACCCATCCACATCAACTGAAACTTTTCAAATAAAAGCCTGCAACCTGTTCGATAAAAACGAAAAATTTTCATTTTATTCTAATTACTGGCAAACACCATAGTGGCCTATGTAATCACCTTCACCTACACCTACACCTACACCTACACCTCCACAGCCGCTAGAGCAACCACCTCTCGACCAAAATTTTAAACCAACACAGCCGCCAGAGCAACCACCTCCACCCTCGCCTCTAACCAGCTTGACTACGTGTACCCCCACCACAACCACCAACCCGCTTGCACACCACCCCATGCATGGACCTATAACCCAGCACAACCAGCAACCCAACCAGGTACACCACCCCATGGACAGATGTGCTTGATGTCGATGCAGCGGAGGCGCTGCTACACCGATGAAGTAGCACTGGTTCTTGATTGAAGCAGTGGGGATGCTGCTTACTTTGACATCCCCATTGTGCCGTTTTGTATCTTGACATTGTCATTACGCTTTCCGGCTAGCATTGGCAGGTTCGGGGTGATGGGTTTGGCCATGAGGAAAATGGTCGAATTACAGTGATGGGTGGAAATGGGCGGATGATGGTGATGGGTAAAAATTGACGGATGGTCATGGAGTGATTGTATAAATAGAGAGAGAAAATAATTTGGATTTCAAATGGTGTTTGGGTTGAATAATTAATTTAATTTTAGATTATTTAGATTTATTAACTAATTATTAAAATCTTAATAGAATCAGAAATTTGAAGTGGAAATTAGCCATTAAACCACCTCAAACTCACGATATCAGGGGTAATAACACCCATTACACATCAATTTGAAAAATCATCATCTACCCCTAAACTAATCAGTGAAATGCCATCCAACACGAGGGAAACAAATAAAAAAACTTTTTCGAAAACTAACGAACCTCAGAGATCTACGCAAGTAATGTATCCGGATTCTCCTCTATCTCTTTAAGGAAGAAACGGTTATCCTCTCCATGGTTATTATGTAGAAATCAGAAATCGAATTCTGGGTTACAATCGTATAGAAAACGATAGTCAGTCTGGCATCGAAATTAAAATACCTGTCCAAACATCTACAAATTCTGAGGTAAAGCAATCGAACCTTTTTCAGCAATGATATGTGAGTATAAGCATTGTGAAAGAATTTGTTATTAAGGTGCGTTTGATAGCGAGGGTGGAATTTGGGTGGAAAGAAAATGAATTCCAGGGAATTGAATTCTAGGGAATTAGAAGTTTAACGTGTTTGATTGGTTTAATTTTCTAGGTGGAAAAAGTAGGGAATTTTCCAACTTTTGTTGTTTGATTAACATTATTTTCCATGGAAAATAAAGTAGTTTTTTGCTATTTTAATAATTTTTTTTTTTAATTTTTAAATATATTTGTACTTGATGATGATAATGTTATTTTTTAGAAAGAAAATAAGTCAATTAACAACAACAAAATTGATTAAACGTGTCGAAAATCATTTTCCATCTACCATGGAAAATAAAAATCCACAAAAACCCAAAGAAAATGTTTTCCACCAAAACAAGGAAAAGGGGCGAGTGGGTGGGGTCCGCGGAAAATATTTTCCGTGAAAAATTTTCGCAATCAAACGGAATAAAATAGAAAAGCTGGAAAATATTTTCCTTTTCCACGAAAAACTTAACCTATCAAATAGACCCTTACTTCTTCAAGGTGGGACACGATCAAACTCACAATTTACATTTTAGAATAGGCTATAATCTGTTCAAAATGATGCTACTCTATAATTAGGCTACTGGGCAGTTTCAACGTGTTTGTAAATATGCCTGAATGTGAAAATTGAAAGTATTAACTTATACTTTCCAAGTGTGTGAATATGTTCAGAACGATGCTACATTATAACTAGGCTCTGGAAATAATGTTTCTTGCTTTTCTTCTTCAAGTTTCATCCAAAACACTTAAGCCTAAAGGCCTTGAACAAAGAAGTAGGTTCTTGTAAAGCTATTCAAGAGCTCAACAAGGTATCTTTTTATGTGTTAGCGTGATCCCTTTTTTCCCTTTCTTTCACTTGTCTATAATAACATAAATATATAATTATTTTCATCCCAATTTCTCGCTTTTTATAATTTTCTAAAGGTGGTAATAGCTTGCTCTTTTGGTTTCAAGTGGTAGAGAGGAAGAAGATAGTTGATAGCACAAAAATTAGCACAATATGAAGAAGTTACAATGTTGAAAGTAGAAGAAACTCAAGAGGAAACAAACTCCCATCAAGAAAAAACACAATAAAAAGAACAATAACCAATTGAATCAGAATCCAAAGTCCCCTTAATTTATCATTACTGTTGACCATAGTGGCTTCAAAATAATTTTGGTTAATCTTTGCCTAATTAATTAGGTAAAGCAATTTGGTAATGGACCATTAAGAATTCTACCATACACATGGAGTCAAGAAATGTGGCTATGGTTCATTTTTTGTGTCCTATAAATAGGACTCACCTCTTCCATTGAATTCATCCTAAAATCACAAGTAGAAGAAGAAAACATTCATTGGTTTTCTCTTGTGATAATTTGTAGTTTGTGAGAAGGAGTGTTTGGTGAGGTAGAGATATTTGTATTCCACATTTGTCATATTAGTGGAAATTTGGAATCTCCCTCCGTGGACGTAGGCAATTTGCCGAACCACGTAAATCTTGTGTTGTTCTCTTTCGAATTCGAATTCGTTATTTCTATTTTTGCATTGGTCGAACCGTCGGTTAATTCGCTTCCGCACAACAATTGGTATCAGAGCCTTGACTCTCTTAAAATTCTAAGTATGCTCTGTGGTTGCAGCACTGACTGATCTTCCACATCAGAAAAGATTTTTTGAGAACAGGGATCTTGGTATATATTTTTTTGAGATTTTATTTTTTTTGAAAAATGTCGACGGAGACTGAGGACCTACCTCCAGCCATTTTAGATGGATCTTCAAGGCCCACTGTGTCTTCAACAAGAACAGTGGTAACTAATGCAAAAATAGACGTGGAAAAATTTGATGGCACAAATAACTTTACTATGTGGCAATGTGAAGTTATGGATGCGCTATTTCAACAAGAGCTAGACATTGCTCTTGAAGAAGATAAGCCAGCTGACATGGATGATCTAGAATGGACAAGAATCAATCGGAGTGCCTGTGTGATCATCCGTTCGTGTCTCACCAGAGAGCAAAAGTTCCCATATATGATGGAGAAATCGGCAAGCAAATTATGGAAGGAGTTGGAGAAGCAGTTTATATCAAAAAGCTGCCAAAACAGACTCTATTTGAAGAAGAAGTTATTTCGCTTCCGATATCAACCTGGCACAACTATGTACAACCATATTACTGAGTTCAAGAAATTGGTAGCTGAGTTGATAAATCTTGAAGAATCTTTCAAGGATGAAGATAAGGCCATGTTGCTCTTGACTTCTCTTTCCGATGAATATGAACACCTTGTCACTACGATACTTCATGGAAAGGATGAAATTACTTTTGATGAAGTATGTGCTGCTTTGTACAACAATGAGATCCGAAAGAAGGATCAAAAAGAACATGGAAGTTCAGCAGGAGAAGCCTATACTAGAAGAGGTCGTGCTCAAAGTCGTAATCCCGGGAGAAGGGGCAGATCTCGTTCGAAGGGCAAGCCTGCTAAAGATGAATGCGCCTTCTGTCATGAAAAAGGTCATTGGAAGAAGGATTGTCCAAAGCTGAAGAACAAAGACAAGGTTAAAGGTATTGCTGGAGCTACTTCAGAAGCCAATATAGCCAAGTGTGAAGATGATGAGTCAGAATTTGTTCTAGCTAGTACATCAAGTATATCTCACTCAGACGAATGGATTATGGATTCGGGTTGCACTTATCACATGTGTCCCAACAGGGAGTGGTTCTTCAAACTCGAAGAACTAAATGGTGGTGTTGTTTACCTCGGCAATGATGAGATCTTGAAAACAACGGGGATAGGTTCAATCCGTTTGAGATGTCATGATGGATCAACTAGAATTCTGACAGACGTAAGGTATGTACCAGATTTGAGTAAGAATCTCATCTCCGTGGGAGCCTTAGAATCTAAAGGCTTGTTCGTGACTATACGAGATGGAGTTCTGAAAATTGCTAAAGGCGCACTCGTGGTAATGAAAGGCATTAGGAGAAATAATTTGTATTACTTCCAAGGTAATACAGTTATTGGATTGGCGGCTACAGCATCAGGAGAAGACGAAGATTCAGAAATCACAAAACTTTGGCACATGCGGTTGGGACATGCTGGTGAAAAAGCTATGCAAACTCTGGTGAAGCAAGGCCTATTAAAAGGAGCAAAAACATGCAAGATGGATTTTTGCAAACATTGTGTTTTGGGAAAACAGACAAAAGTAAAGTTTGGTACTGCAATCCATAATACAGAAGGTATTCTGGACTATGTTCACTCAGACGTGTGGGGACCTACAAGGACATCTTCCTTGGGAGGTATGCACTATTTTGTTACTTTTGTCGATGATTTTTTCAGAAGAGTTTGGGTGTATCTGATGAAGACAAAAGATGAAGTATTAGATCGTTTTCTTATATGGAAGAAGATGATGGAGACGCAGACGGGCAGAAAAATCAAACGACTCAGATCAGACAATGGTGGAGAATACAAGAGTGATCCGTTTCTTAAAATCTGCCAAGATGAAGGTATTATGCGACACTTCACAGTCAGAAATACACCACAGCAGAATGGGGTGGCTGAACGCATGAATCGAACATTGCTGGAGAAGGTTCGATGTATGTTGTCTAATGCTGGATTGGACAAGAAATTTTGGGCTGAGGCAGTAATATATGCGAGTCATCTCATTAATCGTTTACCATCTGCTGCCATTGGAAATAAGACACCTATGGAGGTTTGGTATGGAAAACCTGCTACTGACTATGATTCTTTACATGTTTTTGGTTCCACTGCATTCTACCATGTAAAAGAATCTAAGTTGGATCCAAGAGCTAAGAAAGCACTGTTTATGAGGATCAGCTCTGGAGTAAAGGGATATCGCTTATGGTGTCCTGATATGAAGAAGATAATTCTTAGCAGGGATGTCACTTTTGATGAATCTGCTATGTTGAAAAAGGTGACCGAGGGTGCTCAGCAGCAGGTGGAGAAAGTTCCGCAACAGGTGGAGTTTGATGCAACTTTGATTGACCCAGCAGGTGAAACTCCAATAGCAGAGGAGTATGTTGAAGAACAACAAGAAGAGGAGGTTTCAACCCAAGAACCTCCATCGCAACCGAGATCAATTGCAGTTGATAGGCCACGAAGAGAAATTTGAAAACCTGCTCGATTTGTTGATATGGTGGCCTATGCACTTCCAATTGTAGATGATGATGTTCCTTCTACTTACAAAGAAGCTGTCAGAAGTTCTGAAAATGATCAGTGGAAGGAAGCTATGGCAGATGAAATGCAGTCCCTTCAGAAGAACAAAACGTGGGAGCTAGCTCAACTTCCGAAGGATAAGAAGGCAATTGGGTGCAAATGGGTATTTACAAAGAAAGAAGGATTTCCTGACAAGAACGAGGTTCGCTTCAAGGCACGGTTGGTGGCTAAAGGCTACGCTCAGAAGGAAGGAATTGATTATAATGAAGTATTTTCTCCAGTTGTGAAACATTCTTCCATTCGTATTTTATTGGCCTTGGTAGTGCAGTTTGACTTGGAACTAGTTCAACTTGATGTGAAGACCGCCTTTCTGCACGGTGATTTGGAAGAGGAAATCTATATGACTCAGCCAGAAGGATTCAAGGTTGCTGGAAAAGAAAATTGGGTTTGTAAATTGAGCAAATCGCTATATGGACTTAAGCAGTCACCGAGGCAGTGGTATAAGCGATTTGACAAGTTTATGTTGGAGCAAAAGTACACACGAAGCAAGTTTGACCATTGTGTTTATTTTCACAAGCTAAAAGATGGATCTTTCATATATCTACTCTTGTATGTTGATGATATGCTGATTGCATCAAGGAGCCATGAAGAAATTGACAGATTGAAGGCTCAGCTAAACCAAGAGTTCGAGATGAAAGATCTCGGTGAGGCAAAGAAGATTCTTGGCATAGAGATAAGCAGAGAAAGAAACAGAGGTAAGCTTTGTCTGACTCAAAAGCAGTATTTGAAGAAAGTATTACAACGTTTTGGTCTAGACAATCAGTCAAAACCTGTAAGTACTCCACTTGCCCCTCATTTCAAGCTTAGCTCTACGATGTCTTCCAACACCGACGCGGAACGAGAATACATGTCAAAAGCTCCTTATGCAAATACAGTTGGAAGTTTGATGTATGCAATGGTGTGTACAAGACCTGACATTTCACATGCAGTTGGAGTGGTGAGTAGGTATATGCATAGTCCTGGTAAAGGACATTGGCAAGCTGTGAAATGGATTTTAAGGTATATTTTGAAAATCGTTAATATTGGTTTAGTGTTTGAGAGGGATGATTCACTTGGTCATTGCGTAGTTGGATATGTTGATTCTGACTATGCTGGTGATTTGGATAAACGTCGATCAACGACTGGATATGTGTTTACTCTTGCAAAAGCTCCAGTCAGTTGGAAGTCCACTTTACAGTCTACAGTCGCTTTGTCTACGACAGAAGCAGAATATATGGCAGTTACAGAGGCTGTTAAAGAGACAATTTGGCTGCAGGGGTTACTTGGTGAATTGGGAGTCGTTCAGAAACACATCACTGTGTATTGTGATAGCCAGAGTGCTATTCATTTGGAAAAGAACCAAGTCTACCATGCACGGACGAAGCACATCGATGTTAGATATCATTTTGTGCGGGAAATTGTTGAAGAAGGGGAGATCCTACTTCAAAAGATTCTAACAGCTGAAAATCCTGCAGATATGTTGACCAAAGTGGTAACAGCGATCAAGTTCAATCATTGTTTGGACTTGATTAACATCCTGCGAATTTAAACACCTACGAGGTGTGTGGTGCCAACAGGCACAATTGGAGACACTCTTTCTCATTTTGTTTGGAAGCAGTTCATTTGAATCAAGATTGAAGCCAAGGTGGAGATTGTTGACCATAGTGGCTTCAAAATAATTTTGGTTAATCTTTGCCTAATTAATTAGGTAAAGCAATTTGGTAATGGACCATTAAGAATTCTACCATACACATGGAGTCAAGAAATGTGGCTATGGTTCATTTTTTGTGTCCTATAAATAGGACTCTCCTCTTCCATTGAATTCATCCTAAAATCACAAGTAGAAGAAGAAAACATTCATTGGTTTTCTCTTGTGATAATTTGTAGTTTGTGAGAAGGAGTGTTTGGTGAGGTAGAGATATTTGTATTCCACATTTGTCATATTAGTGGAAATTTGGAATCTCCCTCCGTGGACGTAGGCAATTTGCCGAACCACGTAAATCTTGTGTTGTTCTCTTTCGAATTCGAATTCGTTATTTCTATTTTTGCATTGGTCGAACCGTCGGTTAATTCGCTTCCGCACAACAATTACAATATGAAGAAGCTGCACTTATGGTTCCTCAAAGTAGCCCCCACCAAAGGACACCAAGTTGGTGCAGCATGAGAATGTAACTGCAACTCTCATCTAGGTGCTAGGACTATGGAAGCTCACAGGAACTAGTTATGACTCCTGATGTTAAAATTTTCAATGCTTTTGTCATGTTTAAGAGATGAAAGAGACTTGATTTGGTTGCTTGAAGAAAAACAGACATATCTGGATTTCGGGAAAATGATTTTTACCGTGATAATTCTATTTTCGCTAGTTTTGTTAATAATGTTTTAGTTAATAGAGCTTCATTTGCTGAGGGAAACAATTGGCAATGGAACGAATAGAGATTATGAGGCAGAATTGTTTCTTATGATTAAGGAAAATTTTACCAGTGCTTAGTTAAAATTTGATTTTACTAATATTGCATCTGATTCTTGAGTATTCAATGGCTCATGATTAGTTTAATAAAGAGTATATCCATCTTATGTACTTGCAGTTCAATTGGAGGCTCCACAAGTCTTGGGGAAAATGGGGGTGACAACAATGCCGAGGATTTTGGTGAAAAGTAATAAAACCTCAAGACATGAGGCTGATGCAAAACCAAGAAACTATCTAAATGACATTAGATCTGGGCATCCTTCCCGTCTGCTATGTAACTTCTTCCTTGTAAAGAGAAGAAACCTGGCGGGCTGATGTGTTGATAATAAGGTGAGATGTGGCTAGGCCATATTGATGTACTTTTTTTTTATTATTCAAGAAATAGCTTTTTGATACATTTAAACAGATTTTTCAACTGAAATCTCGACTGATCATTGCACTAACCTCCTTATTATGCACATGTCATTCACGGTTGACAACTATTCCAAAGTAGCTGTTCAATTCTACGTACTTCTGAAAAGGATATGACCATATTAGTTATCACGCCAATCTATTACTATTAACTTGATCTTAACTATTGGGGATTCTGGAGACTCCAATATTGAAGGAAGCATTGTTCTCTAATGTCGAAATATGCAGGTGCTACCTTCCTCATTCTGATTAAAGCAGAGAGACAATCCAAGGCAGTAGAAAATTCAGAATCCAATTTCTATATTTCTAACAGACAGATGCTAGTATTCACGTGCACAAGTTTACCGGAATCCGATTTCTATATTTCACCGATGCTTACACGTTATTCAATAGCATTAGCACTAAAACATTCTTAATGAGCAGACAAGAAGGAACCTAAAAAAAGCAAGCCTCGTTTGAATTGGTTCATAAGGAAATATCTGAGGAAGAAGAGAAAGTTGATTTTATGCAAGAAGAAGGACACGGTGAGCTCTTAAACAATCTGTCAAACAAGTTCCATATGTAACTGAGAATCAAGAATAAGAGAAGGGGAGTATCATCCAAGTATCATTCATGATATTTAATAACTTAAACTAGAAATTAATAGAATGAAGCTGGAAAGGCCAACAATCATATCTGAGGAGCTTCATATTGCTATGTTATTTGTATACAAAATGCATATGGCCAGGAAGTCCTAGCTTTAAAGATGATGAACTGACAGAAGCTCTAGTAAGGTGGAAGGGAATTTTCCAGGTGAGTGAAGATGCATCCACTGCTGCTAGAAACTATGAGGATGGTTTCTTTCTTTGGATATGCTCCAGGAACACCGAGAGGTTTTATTGAGCATCAAACTGATTAATGTGTTTTGTGTTTTGAATCTTTTGATGCTGTAATGTGATCCCCCTTTTGCTTTGATTAAATTGTTTTCACTGTTGTTGGAATCGCACTCAACTTTCATTCATTTAGATGAATAGAAATACATTGTAATTCATTTGGAGGTTAGGCTTATACGTCCCCAACGAGCTTGTAAGTGTTTTCTCATCAATAAAAATGTTTGGAACAAAAAAAAATCAACAAAACGTGCCTTTCTGATTATTATGCTATAATATGTACACTCATTACTGCCTTTCAGAAGTTCATGCCAAGTCTCAATTGATAGTTCCAAGGTGATAAAATCAACACACAAAAATCTTAAATCCAAATTTACCAATATCTACACTGATTACTTGAACGATCTTGGTGGATCATGGCATTGAAAAATATGCTCGGACCCCTTAAAGCAACTATAGATTAATGATAACCCTTCTTGATACTACCAATATTAAAATGGAAAAAATATCAGACAGAAAACAGATTTGCAAGATACAAGATATGATGGCAACTGCACTTTTGTTAATAATTCGGAGGCCAAATTCCCAAATTAGAATTAGCATGAGTCACATGTCCTTGTGGGATTATTACAGTTATGCTAGAGGTTTCCAGTATTTTTTTTTTTTTTTTTTTTAGAAGAAATGGTGAAACTGAAATATCATGAACTGTCTATCATTGAGCAAAAAAGAGAAGATTTGATTGTTACCAAAGAGGTAACACAACTCAAGTTTGCCAACTTTTATTATAATAGAAAATGGAAAAAAAAAAATCAAAATCAATTTTTTTTTGGTCGTCTTTGTTGGAGCAAAACCAAGAAGGTTCAAAACTCGAGTGCATTCTGATTCAGTTATGGGCTTCATCCACCAATTGGTTCTCTTGAGGTGCTTGAAGAGCAGGCCTCACTGTTGCTGCCTTGGGGTCGTTCTCATTTTTGCTCGACTGAATTGTTATCTGTAGTTTCTCTTTGAACATCTTTGTCAGTTTCCTCAGACTGAATTCAAGCGAACTTTGTTCAGTAGTATTGCCATTAGTTTTCTTCACCTTCTCCTTAGTGAGAATCAAGAATTTACTGCCACCGCAAATGTTTTCTTTATTATCCAAAACACCAGGCATTTTTTTTATCTCTTTTGGTGTCTTCTTGCTAGGTAATTTCTTTATTGGCGTAAGACGAATAGATTGAGCTTCCTCGGTGGGATCAACATTTGAGATTAGAGTGGTTGCACCCTCTATAGCTACTTGATCACTCTCTTCCTTGCTTTGCTCAAATTCAAGAATTTCAATCCTCTCCCCTCTCTGTTTAGGGAAAGTCAAATCATCAATGTAATCCAAGTTATCATCACTTGATACTTCTCCAAGGAAATTCCCAGAAGCTATAGACACTTGATCAACATCTTGCATACTTTGTTCGTATTGAAGAGTTTCAGTTGAGTCGGGCTCCTTGCCATTGTCAATCTGTTCTAGGAAAGTTGACTCGAAATCAGGCTCCTCCTCCATTTCAACTTCTTTCACTAAATCAATCACATTTCCTTCACCCCACATCAACAGCATGTGTTTTCACATTCAATTCAGACAAGGAATCAGAAAAAACTTCAGAATCCATACACTTTCTGTCCTTCAGTTCCTTCCCAGTCTCCTTTTTGGAATTAACATCACAAGAAGAATTTTTATCAACTACGATGTCTAGGGAAACTTCGGAATGCATATATTTAGAAATACACGTATTATGAGACCCATTGTTTTCTTAGATTTCATTGATCAAGTCTAATTGATTTTCCATGTTTTTGCTACCTTCCATTAAATATTTTGGATCCTCGACTTCCCTTTCTGAATTACCATGCCTTTTTTTTGTATCAACACCACAGATTCCCAAAACTTCATCCGAAACTTCTGAATTATCACCTATTTCCTTGGTAAACAATTCTTGCTTTAGAGTTTCCAATTTTTCGTCCTCGTTGGACTTCAATATCTCCACACTTTTCTCAGCCAACCTCACGGATGCTGGAGGTTTCCAGTAAGTTAGACGGTTTTGTTGAAGATAATATTTGGTGATTGGGATTTGATCCGATGATTCCGGTTCCAACAAAACTCGTAACTGACATTTTAATTTAATTTAAAATATTTCATATAATATTTGGTGATCCGATGATTCCGGTTCCAACAAAACTCGTGACTGACATTTTAATTTAATTTAAAATATTTCATATAATATTTCCTGTAATCAAGGGTCCATTTTTTTCTTTTTTTTTTAATAGGATGATATTTTTACAATATCTTCATTTGAAGATGTCATTTTTAAGTGTAAAAAATTATAGGTGACATTTTGTCAATTACAGGTATAAGGATGAGTATCAGTGCAATTATCCAAATTTGAATTTATTTAGATTTCACCTCATTTTCAAATTTGGATCTTTAAAAGTAGAGGTATATGTAATTTCCACTTGACCAAAGGCCCAATAACTGGGCTAATACGCCTAATCTGGATGCTATAGGTCCATATATAATTCAAAGCTTTTGTTCTGGAAATGATTATTCATTGGATTCAACGTTTAAAACATGAAGAAGGATCATGGAACATGTGGAATTAATTGTTTCATTCCTTAATGGGTAGGATCGAACAGGGTTGGAAATGGGATGGATAATGGATTGCCCCTATCCTTATCCGCCTTGAATAGTGATGGACACAATCTGATTCACCCCTCGATTTCGGGGTGAATCTTGGGGCGGAGTGGATCACGTATAGATCCGCCTCTGATCCTTTTTTTTCTCCAGCCTTCATCAATCTGTCTAAACACCATAAATGGATTACAACCAGAAGCAAAAACCACTTAACATGCTAAAATAAGGAAGCTGCGATAAAATCTGGTAAAAACAACAAATACCTTCCAAGTTCATTCTTTGGCCTGCAGGCAATTGCATGAGTAGCAAACTCAAGCTACGAACTGATTTATTTATGATTTTGAAGTAAAAAGTAGTGGTTGAAAATTGAAGAGAAAAAAATGTATGTTGTTAAAAAGCGATTTAAGAAATTGTGAAATTTATAAATTAGTTTATTTTGTTTAACAGAGAGACGGAGAGTGATTGAGCGGGAGAGTGGTGAAGTGGGGGGAAATGAAACTAGGGATGAAATATTAACGTTATTCCTGAGTCATTTAAAATGACACAATCTAAGATTGAGTGAGTAATTTAGAAAGAAAATATAAAAGGAAAAAAGGGATGAGAAGGGGGGAAAGTAGAATGAAGGAGAAAAAAAAGTCTTGGAAAAAGAGAAAGAACAGACAGTTGAACATGGAGTTAAACGCCCCAGATGTCACTGTACTTAGTAAAATGATTCTGGAATGCCACTGTACTTTAAATCGTTCCTAGAATGCCATTAAACTTTCAATAATGCATCCCAAATGCCACTCTGTTAACTATCGTTAAAAGTTAACGGATGGCATACTATTTTTACCCCCAAATGTCATTGTACTTAGCCAAATGTTTCTGGAATGCCACCATACTTTGAATTGTTCCTAAAATGCCATTAAAATTTTAATAGCCCAAATTTTTTATTTTCTTTTCTTCTTTCCTCTTTAATTTTTTTTAATATTCATAAATGAAATATTTTTTTTGTTACTTTCATATTATATAATTGGGTTAATAGTACAAAACGTCTCTACCTTTGACATGTATTGTGCAAAACGTCCCAATGTTTTGATTTTTGACGCTAAACGTCCAAACCTTTACATTTTCTTGTGGGAGACATCATTTCCATCAAATTTAACATCATTTCACCGTTAATTTAGAATTGAACAGTAAATATTTAACACATGCAAGGGCATTTTCGTCAAAATCAAAAGCAGCTCATTCATATTTGGGTAATGGCACAAAACGTCCATACGTTTGACACTTATTGTGGAAAAACGTCCCTACGTTTATTTTTTTGCGAATAATGTCCCTAACTTTAAATTTTCTTGTTGATTAGTCCTCAAGTTTTACTTTTCTTTCAATTTAGTCATTCCGTATTTGATTTAAATGTAATTGTCTTCAAACGTGTATAACTTTTGATCTACAACTCCGAATTGCACTCCGTTTTTTGCGTTGGACTCCAATTCAACCATCTTTCTTATGATGTATCATGTGCTCATTTATTAAATATTTCGTTTTGACTTTAGTATAATAGATACTTATTTTGTTAGGGCATTATTGATTGACGTAAATTGATTTCTGTAAATTTTATTGAAATAGTGAAATTTTAATTTTAGTGTGTGTTCGGCGGCCAGCGGAATTTATAAATTCGATTTATTTGACTTTTTTTATTTTTTTAAGATAAAATATTTGATTAAAAATTTGTATGTTTAGCCCCTGTTTGAGCCATATTATAATCTCTAATAACTTTTTGAACAACACACAATTTCTTTCTCCAAATTTTAAAAAGTGATTTGAAGAGAGAGGATGTGTGTTGTTCAAACAGTGATTTGAGATTATAATATGGCTCAAACAAAGGTTAAACATAACAATTTTTAACCAAACATTTTACATTAAAAAAAAAGTCAAATAAATCCAATTTATAAATTTCGCTAGCCGCCGAACACACACTAAAATTAAAATTTCACTATTTCAATAAAATTTATATAAATCAATTTACGTCAATCAATGATGCCATAACAAAATAAGTATCTATTATACTAAAGTCAAAACGAAATATTTAATAAATGAGTACATTATACATCATAAGAAAGATGGTTGAATTTGGAGTCCAACGCAAAAAACGGAGTGCAATTCGGAGTTGTAGATCAAAAGTTATACACGTTTGAAGACAATTACATTTAAATCAAATACGGAATGACTAAATTGAAAGAAAAGTAAAACTTGAGGACTAATCAACAAGAAAATTTAAAGTTAGGGACATTATTCGCAAAAAAATAAATGTAGGGACGTTTTTCCACAATAAGTGTCAAACGTATGGACGTTTTGTGCCAATTACCCAAATATGAATGAGCTGCTTTTGATTTTGACGAAAATGCCCTTGCATGTGTTAAATATTTACTGTTCAATTCTAAATTAACGGTGAAATGATGTTAAATTTGATGGAAATGATGTCTCCCACAAGAAAATGTAAAGGTTTGGACGTTTAGCGTCAAAAATCAAAACATTGAGACGTTTTGCACAATACATGTCAAAGGTAGAGACGTTTTGTACTATTAACCCAATTATATAATATGAAAGTAACAAAAAATATATTTCATTTATGAATATTAAAAAAAATTAAAGAGGAAAGAAGAAAAGAAAATAAAAAATTTGGGCTATTAAAATTTTAATGGCATTTTAAGAACAATTCAAAGTATGGTGGCATTCCAGAAACATTTGGCTAAGTACAATGACATTTGAGGGTAAAAATAGTATGCCATTCGTTAACTTTTAACGATAGTTAACAGAGTGGCATTTGGGATGCATTATTGAAAGTTTAATGGTATTCTAGGAACGATTTAAAGTACAGTGGCATTCCAGAATCATTTTACTAAGTACAGTGGCATCTGGGGCGTTTAACTCGTTGAACATGATGTAGAAGATATCAACATTTAAAATGTTATTTTTCATTAACTTTTTTAGCATGATAATTTCTATATGTATAATTCAAAAATCTCTCTTTTTTGGGACTTTTTTAAGGCTGCGTTCTCTTTGGCGTTTTTCAATCGTTTTCCGTTTTCCATTTCCAAAAACGCGGAAAACGCGTTCTCTTGCGCCGTTTTCGGAAAAAAATTTCGAAAACGTTTTCAAAATTTGTAAAGGAAATGGAAAACGTGAAAATCACGTTTTCCGCGTTTTCAGAATCCATACACTTTCTGTCCTTCAGTTCCTTCCCAGTCTCCTTTTTGGAATTAACATCACAAGAAGAATTTTTATCAACTACGATGTCTAGGGAAACTTCGGAATGCATATATTTAGAAATACACGTATTATGAGACCCATTGTTTTCTTAGATTTCATTGATCAAGTCTAATTGATTTTCCATGTTTTTGCTACCTTCCATTAAATATTTTGGATCCTCGACTTCCCTTTCTGAATTACCATGCCTTTTTTTTGTATCAACACCACAGATTCCCAAAACTTCATCCGAAACTTCTGAATTATCACCTATTTCCTTGGTAAACAATTCTTGCTTTAGAGTTTCCAATTTTTCGTCCTCGTTGGACTTCAATATCTCCACACTTTTCTCAGCCAACCTCACGGATGCTGGAGGTTTCCAGTAAGTTAGACGGTTTTGTTGAAGATAATATTTGGTGATTGGGATTTGATCCGATGATTCCGGTTCCAACAAAACTCGTAACTGACATTTTAATTTAATTTAAAATATTTCATATAATATTTGGTGATCCGATGATTCCGGTTCCAACAAAACTCGTGACTGACATTTTAATTTAATTTAAAATATTTCATATAATATTTCCTGTAATCAAGGGTCCATTTTTTTCTTTTTTTTTTTTAATAGGATGATATTTTTACAATATCTTCATTTGAAGATGTCATTTTTAAGTGTAAAAAATTATAGGTGACATTTTGTCAATTACAGGTATAAGGATGAGTATCAGTGCAATTATCCAAATTTGAATTTATTTAGATTTCACCTCATTTTTAAATTTGGATCTTTAAAAGTAGAGGTATATGTAATTTCCACTTGACCAAAGGCCCAATAACTGGGCTAATACGCCTAATCTGGATGCTATAGGTCCATATATAATTCAAAGCTTTTGTTCTGGAAATGATTATTCATTGGATTCAACGTTTAAAACATGAAGAAGGATCATGGAACATGTGGAATTAATTGTTTCATTCCTTAATGGGTAGGATCGAACAAGGCAATCCGTCTCAAAGACGAGAAAGACCTCCTTGAGAGGCAAAACAAAGACCTTCGTTGATGATCCGTAAGTACCTATAAGGCAGGATATCGTCAACATTACAAGGCAATCCGTCTTAAAGACTAGAAAGACCTCATTGAGAGGCAAAACGAAGACCTTAGTTGATGATCCGTAAGTACCTATAAGGCAGGATATCATCAACATCAAAAGGCAATCCGTGTCAAAGACGAGAAAGATCTCCTTGAGAGGCAAAACAAAGACCCTAGTCGATGATCCGTAAGTACCTATAAGGCAGGACATCATCGACATCACAAGGCAATCTATGAAGACGAAGTAGGTCCCCATGAAAAATACCGAGGTGAAAAATGACCAACCTTCATTCTACAAACGAGGCGTTTTGGTGAAAAATACCGAGGTGACAAATGACCGACCTCCATTCTACAAACGAGGTGTTTTGGTGAAAAATACCGAGGTGACAAATGACCGACCTCCATTCTAAAAACGAGGTGTTTTGGTAAAAAATACCGAGGTGAGAAATGACCGACCTCCATTCTACAGACGAGGTGTTTTGGTGAGAATGTGCCGAGCTTAAGTGTTTACTTCGTTTCAATTTCACCTCTGCATTTTATTTGGAGTGAATTAAAGTTTGAAAATTGCATAAGTGTTCACATCGTTTATAATTCACCTCTCTATTTCATATTGAGGGAATTGACGTTTGAAAATTGCTTAAGTATTCACCTCGTTTATAATTCACCTCTGCATTTCATATTGAGGGAATTGACGTTTGAAAATTGCTTAAATATTCACCTCGTTTATAATTCACCTCTGCATTTTATTTGGAGTGAATTAAAGTTTAAAAATTGCATAAGTATTCACCTCGTTTATAATTCACCTCTGCATTTCATATTGAGGGAATTGACGTTTGAAAATTGCTTAAATATTCACCTCGTTTATAATTCACCTCTACATTTTATTTGGAGTGAATTAAAGTTTGAAAATTGCATAAGTGTTCACCTCGTTTATAATTCACCTCTGCATTTTATATTGGGTGAATTAACGTTTGAAAATTGCTAAGTGTTCACTTCGTTTAAAACTCACCTCTGCATTTTATATTGGGTGAATTAACGTTTGAAAATTGCTAAGTGTTCACTTCGTTTAAAATTTACCTCTGCATTTTATATTGGGTGAATTAACGTTTGAAAATTGCTAAGTGTTCACTTCGTCTATAATTCATTTTGTTTGACTTTGAAACACTCAATGCTAAAATGAAATTCTTCTTTGTACTATTCAAAAGGAACAAGATTGAAAGTTACAAGACGAAGTTGATCTGAAAATGTGTAACTATTCTTCAATATTGACAACTTTTTCTGGCAGGTTGGTTTGAGACTCAGTGAGTGGAGAGAGTAAGGATTCTTCGTCGACCTCGCCAGGCATCAGCTCTAAATACTTTTTGTAGACCAGTTCGAGTTTCTCTTTTAAGAAACTTATGTCCACCTCAGGTCGTTTTTCTTCCAGCTCCTCTACTATCTCTTTGAACGTGAGATAGTAGGTCTCATCCACATCGTGTTCATATTCCACAGAATCTTTAAACTTTTTCACGGCCTCCTTGTAGGAACCTTGGACAGCAGCCTCAAGCTCATTTTTCTCCTTCTTCAAGTTGGCCTCAATATTATTGGCCTCGTCCAATTCCTTTAAGAGTTTTTCTTTTGCGACCTGCATTTGGGCCACGTTGTCCTTCAAAGAGGCCACCTCCTCCCGTAGGGGGAGCACTTCAACCTTAAACTTGGATAGCTCAAGGTTGGTCTCTTTAAGCTTGGCCATCTCTTCTAGAGCCTCTTTCAATTTGGCCTCTACCTCATGTCTGGCCTTCACCTCTGCCTCAAACATGTTCCTGGTGTCCTCGGAAAGCTTCTTGAACTTTCTAGTGTTGGAGGCCGCCTCGCTTAATCTGGACTGTGCCCGACAAAAATAATTCAGAGCTTGACCGACTTGTGCAGTACTGGTCGCCATAAGGTCATCCAAAGGCATATCTTCACTGAACTTCTCTTGACGAGGTGTCCATGTCTTGGCCGGAACATCCATGGCCACCTTAGTCTGCAGGGGGACCTTCATTAAGCCCATAGGTGTTAGGTTGGCCGCAGACACAAACTCCCTCTAAATTTTGGGGCGAGACCCTTTTAAAGAGTTAGCCAGCTCAGCTCTTACGGGATGCACTCCCAGATACGAACCCCCATGCAGAGCTGATTGGGAAGACCCAGCTTGATCCCCCGAAATTTGAGGCGGTGGGATTGGAACGTCAGATTTCTCCTTGACAACCTCAGCTCGTCTGGATTTCTTTTGGAGGGGTGGGTCAATCGGATGCTCTTTAGGAGGTGGTGAGGTTCTTGCGGACTGTTTATTGGCTGCTCTCTTGCGAGCCTCAGCTTTGGCATTTGCAAATTTCTTCGCCTTCATTGATTCCATCCTCTTTTTACTTTTACGGGCTGATATGAAAAGAAATGCATAAATAAGTGTTCTTGGAAGTTACAAATAATAATAATAATAATAATAATAATAATAATAATAATAATAATAATAATAATAATAATAATAATAATAATAATAATAATAATACAAGGCGTTGAAAAGTTGTTGTGCAATGATCTGACACTTACACTTTGGAAGTGGAGGGTAGTAATCAGACGGATCGACAAAGGTAAGGGTTGACTCAAACAAGCGTTCTTCAGTCAGAAGTTCTGTCACCGATCTGTAATGGTCAGGTTGGTCGGTCAGATGGATAATCCTCTCGATGACTTTTGGGTCCAAATCTGCCTCTCTCACCTCTGCAAAAAACGAGATGATTAATATTAGAACAACTCAGCTCGAAAATATCCCAGATATAAAGACTTACTGAATTTATCCCTATAGAGAACGGGAATGGTTGAACTGATTCCATCACTTCGATAGGGGCTCATCCAATTTCCCCCAACGAAGAACCTTTCTCTTTCCAAGAGCGAACTAATTCGGGCAAATCAATCAGCAATCTTCGTCCCCCGAAAACTGACCTCTGCATCGCATAGAACCACCCTGTTTTTTTTGCCATCAGTTCAAAACTGATATGCATAATTGAATTCATCCACTGAGGGATCGTTGTATCCCAAACGGTTGTAAAGGGATATGAACCCAAGGATGTACCTCCAATCATTAGGGTGAATTTGGGTGGGGGCTACACCCCAAGATCGGAGAAAGTCAGTTATGATGAACGGAAGGGTAAATCTGAGACTTGCCTCCAGGATTTGGTAATTAGTAGCTACACAACCTTTGGGTGGTTGGTCAGCTCGTTCGTAACTTTCGGGAAGGAAAAAATGTACGTATCCTGGGATTCTATATTTGTTTTTCCAAATTTGTAGTTCATTTTCAGTGGCTTCAGATCGGAAATGCTTGCAAGCGAAATCCGAACTGTAACTAGTACAAGGGTCAGGTCGCTGGAATGTGGCGGTAGAAGGGTATCGAAATGAACTGGCCAAGAGAGAACGGGGTTCTGGTACTATTACTAAAGGTATGGGCTGCGGGATTTCATCATCACCCTCCTCGCCGTGAAAAAGGCACTGTGTTTCCTTACTCTCCTCCCAGGACACAGACAATTCGGCCTCATGACTCCTATTTTCCGACCTCACCCCACTTTCCTCAAAACTAATACTATCGCTCATCCTTATAGAGTGATTACAACGAGCTGGACAGTTAGAAAAAAAAGGGGGGGAAGAAATTTCAAAACAAGAGAAAACAGAGAAAAAACGTCAAAGCACCCTCACCTGACGAAAGAAATAGCAGATATGATATGATAACGAGGTGAAATCAAGGTCGTGTAAATAGACGTTCTGATATTGACAGAGAGAATTTTGAAGGATCAATAGGTTTCTTACAAGAAGAATGCCCCTATTTATAAGGAAAGAAGAGAGAGAGATCATTAATTAGTTATAATGACAAGAAGCGTTGAAATTATGGAGGCGGCGACACTTGATCCGAGAACTTACACACCAGTCACACCACGACACCTGGCAATTGGGAATCAATAAAAATTAAAGGCAACGTCAATTAGAAGGCTGTAAGACAACTGAGATTTCGAGATCCGCCCACAAAATCTTTGTTGGACCGATCTCGAGGGGACATTTGTTGTTTATCGTGCTGACGTGGATTAAATGTGTCGACCTCAACTTAAAATGGCAGCTGGTTTATTAAGATCGAGGTGATTTTATGACGAGGTGATTTGATGCCGAGGTGAGTTTGTGACCGACCTCAACTCGGAGGGAGAGGTGATTTCCCAAAACCGAGGTGACAAGTTGCCGAGGTGATTTTCACCCGACCTCCACTTAAAGAGAGAGGTGATTTGCCATGAACGAGGTGACTTGATGTCGAGGTGATATTGACCGAGGTGAATTCCGAGCGTGGTGAGACTGACGGCGCTGCTGAAACATCAAATCAGCTGTATTTATGTGTCAGTAATTATGATTGTTTGTGAAATGTCAGTATAATCATCTGTGACATGTTGTCAGCAATTTCAGTAGTCATTTTCAGTCACTTCCTGCAGAAGTGATGTGTTGTAATGATTATGTTTGAACTCCTCAACTACTATAAATAGAAGGAGTAAATGCTCATTGAAGGGCAGGTAATATGAAAAAACCTCTCCAAACTCTTGCTATTTAATTTCGTTAATTCGACCTGGCTATCAGATCGGTATCAAACTGGACGTGAATTTGTGTAACTTTGATCTCAGTTCGCTTTCGATCTGTTACCTTTCCGATATCTTATAATATCCCGAACTTTATTACAATGACGATCCTTTAATTAAAGAGCTGCATACTTAGACAAATTAATCAAAAAAATACAATCCAACTACCAATTTGAGAGATCATACCACTTTTATTTGTTGACAAAAATAGACGTCAACAAACATAAAGTTGAAGTTTTCATAGTAGCAAGAAAAATGATTTGAAACTTAATGATGCATTGATTTTATAAGTGAAACTTATCGTTGGGCAAAATCTTGTTTTCTTGCTAAACCACGTGATTTAAATGGGATAATAAATTTCAAAAGGGTTCTAAAAATCTAATGGAATTACACACTTGAAATACCATTTTGTATGTGTTAAATCATAAAGTTTTGATACTAAATGATGTTGGTATTTATGACTAAAACTTGTTATATGCTTATATTATGTTTTATGATCAATTACACATGATGAGAAGTGTGTAATAAGCATCAAATGTGGCTTAAAAATATGCTAGAAATACTCATTTGAAAATTTCACTTTGCATAAAAGTTGTTGGTCTTTATGTCTAAAACATGTTATTTGTTTAATTTATATTTCAAGTTCAACACACATGATTAGAAGGGTGATAATAAGCATTTAAGGCAGTCTAAAAATCCGGTGGAGTCCCACACTTAGAAAGATCACTTTGTAAGTGTTGAAACTTGAAAATCTGATGCTATTTGATGTTGGATTTTATGCCTAAAACTTGTCATTAATTTAAATATTGTTTTATGTTCAACACACAAGATTAAAAGTATGTTAAGATGTCATAAACATGCTTAAAAATCCGTTGGAAATACTCAACTAAAAATGTCACCTTGCAAGTGTTTAAAACTAGATTTCGAGGTCAAGTGATGTTGGATTTCATGTCTAAAACTTGTTAAAGGCTTGAGTTATGTTTTATGTTCAATCCACATGATTAGAAGTGTGTTAAAAGGCATTTAACTTGGTTTTAAAATCTGCTCGAAATCCTCATGTAAAGTTTTCACTTTGCAAGTGTTTAAAACTAAATTTTGAGATTTAAGGATGTTTGATTTTATGCCTAAAACTTGTTATTAGCTTAAGTGATGTTCTATGTTTAATACACATGATTATATGTGTGTTAATAAACATCAAATTGAGTTTGAAAAGACTGCTGGAATTACTCAAATAAAATATACATTTCTATTTGTTTAAGAAAAGGATTTTGATACAAAATGGTATTGAACTTGATAAATAAATCTTATCATAAGTTCGAGATATGTTATATGTCTAACGTGTATGAGAAAGAACTATGTTAATATGAGATGCTTAAATTGTTTACTTAGATATATCACTTTGGTATTATGGTTATGTGAAGAATTTTTATGTGATGATAGTGCGATATTGATGTCTCAAATAGAGATTATGTGCAAATTGTTCTATTATGCTTAAATAAATGGTTATGTGCAAATTGTTAAGCCATATATGAAGAGATAATTATGTGCATGACCTTTCAAGTAAGATTTACATGATTATTGATGTTTCATGTGCATCATGACATCATAAGCATTTTTGATCATTAAAGCATTTAAAGAGAAAAATGATGTTTTCAAAAAATGATCATGAATGAATTAAGAAGTCTCAATTTAGGTTGTTGCATCTGGGGAAAAAATTTCCCTAATTGGTTACAGGTTATGAGGTACCCTACCCTTCGGGGGGTAAGTGTCTCTTTTATGCTAGCAAGCCCAAAGGAATGCAGGCAAAGTCCTTTATACTTGGAGGTGTAAAAGCACGTCAACTATTTATGAATGGTGACCTTGTATCTTAGGTACACATATGATATGTGCGATGCACGACTCTAATACGGGAAGGGTCCAAAGTAAAAGACAAAGAAAGAATAAGAAAAGTGAAAAATATTCTCACTATGCATATAACTTTTCAAAGAAGGAAGAAAGAAATTAAGAAAGAAAAAAAGAGAAAAAAAGATTGAAAAGAGACTGAAATCATATCATTTATGCATATCATAGCATGCATTACATTTCCATTACCATGCTTGTTGACTTGGTAATTGTTTTGATGTAGACGCTATAAATTAGCTATGTGAGATTTGATTCTTATTTATATATAGATATGAAATGAATTGTCAAATGTAGTAAACAATAAATGATAAAAATTTCAAATTGATTTCTATTGTTACTTGACAATTTTGATATGGTGATGATGAGCATGAAGTCAAATGTTTTATATATGCTTTGAAGCCAATATACAAGATGAGAGTTGTGTTGGTATAACATATATGGAACTAAACATAGTGAATAAGAAATGAGTTGATTATCATTTATCAAAAAATATGTTAAAGTGATTCTGACTTCATTCACATATATGATAAATAATGTCAAAGTAGGTAAAGTGTATAATTTATATTCATTTATAAGTACGCTAAAGTTTGACAAGAAAATATTGAAGATGATAGATGCTTATATGATTTTATACATTTTATGTTGAAATTAACATCTTATTACATACATCAAGCTTTATTCACCGGACCATGTGGTTCATAGTTGTTTCATATCTCTTTTTATAGGTAGTGGAGCATTAATTTTTGTTGTATGTATTCTCTATGGAGAATGCGGGGCGAGAATGAAGAGTACTTATTGGTAATCAAAAGAAAGGAAAAAATTAAGCCCTTTTGTACTTAAAACTATTTTAAAATAAAATTCTTATTTTTTTAGTATTTAAAAGTTAAATACTATTTGAGACTTGATTTTGAAATTATGAATAGATTTTTATCTAAATAAATGGGCATTGTATTTTAAAGTTCCACTTGATGTTTAAATATCATTTTTGTGGTATTTTTAAAATGTTTTGACTTGGTTGTTATTAAAATGTTAAAGCCAACATAACAATGATGATCCTAAAAGTTTAACAAGATAAATTCATTATTTACAACAAATAAATTGGTTCTAAACAAGTTTAGAAAGTTTTTGGTAAATGTATTAAATGTGTCATGTTTCTGAAAATACGCTACTAGTAGCTACATGTAACTAGTTTCTCAGCTCATTTTATGCTACTAGTAGCTCCCAAAAAAATAAAAATTAAAATATTTTCTAGCAAACAAACAGTACAACGGTCCAAAGTCCAAACTTAATGATCATACAATACAAACAGTGAATAAGTAAAGCAAACTTTGTGATATCACAACTGACAACACATTTTGAACTTTTGATTTAATTTGAATTTTTTATTATATTTGATGTGTAAAATATATTTTCACCACCGATTTACCTAACTTAAATCTTATGCTAAAATTTAAGAGCTACTCTCTCTCTCTCTCTAACTAAATTAAAATTTTACCCGTTAGTTATATGTTAAATCTCTTATTAATAATATTTTAATATTATTAACTGCTCAATAAATTATTATATTTTTAGATTTTATATTATTAATTATAATGCAAATATAAAAACAAATTCGAAATTTATTAGGAAAAAATCATAATGTTTGGATCAGAATATGCTCGGAATACCTCGAAATTTTTTGGATCAAAATTTAAGAATTTTTGAAATTTTGAAATTCGTTCCAATTTTAATACAATTTTTTCGGAAAATTTTGGAATTCGGAAGTTTCAGATTTTGAACCAGTCGGAATAGGATTTTTTTTTTTTGAAAAATTTGGAACGAAATCGGATTTTTCAATCCAACTTGCACCCTAATTGTGACTCACAATTTTTTAAGTTGTGACCAAGTAATTTGTAAACCGTGACCGAAAATAAGTCGTTTCTCATAATATTTGTGATTTGTGATTTGTGATTAAGAAATAACTTATAACTTATAAAATTTATGATTTGTGATCGAGAAATAAGTTATAATCGAGAACGTTTGTGATTTGTACTAATTACTAAGTTGTCACTTAAAATAAGTCGTGATCAAATAATTCTATAATATGTGATTGAGAAATTAGTCGCAATCAATTAATTTGATTAGAAATGACCCTTGAATCTTGAGTTGTGACCATGACCATAATTTATATATTATTTTGACCTAAATTTTATTGTATTGTGACATTAGTGTATTTAGTTAATAAAATAGTTTCTATTAAATATTTCAATTAAAAAAATATAATTAAGATCTAAATTTCGCCCCTATTTGATGAATATTAAAATCTTTTTATAATTTAAGTCAAAAGTCAACATCCAATATTAACTATATATTTTATGGGACCCATAACTTTTTAACCACATATCTCATCAATTTTTATTAAAACCAACTAAAAATATGATTTTAATATCATCCAAACAAGGGCCCACAAACACTTTCAGACATAGCTCCAAATGGTGTTCATCCTCCTAGTTCTTTTGAACTTAGAAGTTTTAAACATTTTCCTTAAGTTTAAATATCTTCTAACAGTAACCACCTTAGTTGTTAGTTGGGTACTGTTCCCACTTAACATTCCTAGCTCTAGCCGACTTAACAATTGACTAAAGGGAAAAATATATAAAGAAGGTACTTATGAATGCAAATTTCAAAATTAAGATGAAACTTGTATAATTTCAAAAATCAGGTTATAATTAAGATTAATTAATTTAAATATTCTATTAATTATAAATATTAAGGTCACAATATTGTAAAATTTCAAGTCACAAAATACAATTTTTTTAAATCACAACAATCATTTTTAAGGTCACAACCACCATATTTTAAGTAAAAAATGATCAAAATATTTAAGGTCACAACCACCTCAAACAATCAAAACAAGAGGTCACAATTTATAAATTTGATCACAACTTATTTTAGATCATAAGTTACAACCAACATTATTTCTGGTCACAATCACAATTTTTAGGGTCACGACTAATTCAATAGCCTTATTTTAAGGTCACAAGTGAAAAATATTACAGATCACTTAGGGTCACTTAAGGTCACAATCACCACCATCACTTTTGACCATCGGACCATAACCACCACCACTTGCAACACACCCCCACATCGACCGTCCATCGTAGCCGTTAGTGCAAACACAACCACCTCCACTAACAAAATTTTGACTGTGTCTGAGCAATCATATGAAAGCAGCCGAAAAAGCCCGCATGCAACTATAAACAACGGTGACTTGTAATCTTTGGTAGGCACCCATCCACATCAACTGAAACTTTTCAAATAAAAGCCTGCAACCTGTTCGATAAAAACGAGAAATTTTCATTTTATTCTAATTACTGACAAACACCATAGTGGCCTATGTAATCACCTTCACCTACACCTACACCTCCACCTCCACCTCCACCTCCACAGCCGCTAGAGCAACCACCTCTCGACCAAAATTTTAAACCAACACAGCCGCCAGAGCAACCACCTCCACCTCCACCCCCACCCTCGCCTCTAACCAGCTTGACTACGTGTACCCCACCACAACCACCAACCCGCTTGCACACCACCCCATGCATGGACCTATAACCCAGCACAACCAGCAACCCAACCAGGTACACCACCCCATGGATAGATGTGCTTGATGTCGATGCTGCTAGGTCGATGCAGCGGAGGCGCTGCTACACCGATGAAGTAGCGCTGGTTCTTGATTGAAGCAGTGGGGATGCTGCTTACTTTGACATCCCCATTGTGCCGTTTTTTATCTTGACATTGTCATTACGCTTTCCGGCTAGCATTGGCAGGTTCGGGGTGATGGGTTTGGCCATGAGGAAAATGGTCGAATTACAGTGATGGGTGGAAATGGGCGGATGATGGTGATGGGTAAAAATTGACGGATGGTCAATGGAGTGATTGTATAAATAGAGAGAGAAAATAATTAGGATTTCAAATGGTGTTTGGGTTGAATAATTAATTTAATTTTAGATTATTTAGATTTATTAACTAATTATTAAAATCTTAATAGAATCAGAAATTTGAAGTGGAAATTAGCCTTTAAACCACCTCAAACTCACGATATCAGGGGTAATAACACCCATTACACATCAATTTGAAAAATCATCATCTACCCCTAAACTAATCAGTGAAATGCCATCCAACACGAGGGAAACAAATAAAAAAACTTTTTCGAAAACTAACGAACCTCAGAGATCTACGCAAGTAATGTATCCGGATTCTCCTCTATCTCTTTAAGGAAGAAACGGTTATCCTCTCCATGGTTATTATGTAGAAATCAGAAATCGAATTCTGGGTTACAATCGTATAGAAAACGATAGTCAGTCTGGCATCGAAATTAAAATACCTGTCCAAACATCTACAAATTCTGAGGTAAAGCAATCGAACCTTTTTCAGCAATGATATGTGAGTATAAGCATTGTGAAAGAATTTGTTATTAAGGTGCGTTTGATAGCGAGGGTGGAATTTGGGTGGAAAGAAAATGAATTCCAGGGAATTGAATTCTAGGGAATTAGAAGTTTAACGTGTTTGATTGGTTTAATTTTCTAGGTGGAAAAAGTAGGGAATTTTCCAACTTTTGTTGTTTGATTAACATTATTTTCCATGGAAAATAAAGTAGTTTTTTGCTATTTTAATAATTTTTTTTTTTAATTTTTAAATATATTTGTACTTGATGATGATAATGTTATTTTTTAGAAAGAAAATAAGTCAATTAACAACAACAAAATTGATTAAACGTGTCGAAAATCATTTTCCATCTACCATGGAAAATAAAAATCCACAAAAACCCAAAGAAAATGTTTTCCACCAAAACAAGGAAAAGGGGCGAGTGGGTGGGGTCCGCGGAAAATATTTTCCGTGAAAAATTTTCGCAATCAAACGGAATAAAATAGAAAAGCTGGAAAATATTTTCCTTTTCCACGAAAAACTTAACCTATCAAATAGACCCTTACTTCTTCAAGGTGGGACACGATCAAACTCACAATTTACATTTTAGAATAGGCTATAATCTGTTCAAAATGATGCTACTCTATAATTAGGCTACTGGGCAGTTTCAACGTGTTTGTAAATATGCCTGAATGTGAAAATTGAAAGTATTAACTTATACTTTCCAAGTGTGTGAATATGTTCAGAACGATGCTACATTATAACTAGGCTCTGGAAATAATGTTTCTTGCTTTTCTTCTTCAAGTTTCATCCAAAACACTTAAGCCTAAAGGCCTTGAACAAAGAAGTAGGTTCTTGTAAAGCTATTCAAGAGCTCAACAAGGTATCTTTTTATGTGTTAGCGTGATCCCTTTTTTCCCTTTCTTTCACTTGTCTATAATAACATAAATATATAATTATTTTCATCCCAATTTCTCGCTTTTTATAATTTTCTAAAGGTGGTAATAGCTTGCTCTTTTGGTTTCAAGTGGTAGAGAGGAAGAAGATAGTTGATAGCACAAAAATTAGCACAATATGAAGAAGTTACAATGTTGAAAGTAGAAGAAACTCAAGAGGAAACAAACTCCCATCAAGAAAAAACACAATAAAAAGAACAATAACCAATTGAATCAGAATCCAAAGTCCCCTTAATTTATCATTACAATATGAAGAAGCTGCACTTATGGTTCCTCAAAGTAGCCCCCACCAAAGGACACCAAGTTGGTGCAGCATGAGAATGTAACTGCAACTCCTCATCTAGGTGCTAGGACTATGGAAGCTCACAGGAACTAGTTATGACTCCTGATGTTAAAATTTTCAATGCTTTTGTCATGTTTAAGAGATGAAAGAGACTTGATTTGGTTGCTTGAAGAAAAGCAGACATATCTGGATTTCGGGAAAATGATTTTTACCGTGATAATTCTATTTTCGCTAGTTTTGTTAATAATGTTTTAGTTAATAGAGCTTCATTTGCTGAGGGAAACAATTGGCAATGGAACGAATAGAGATTATGAGGCAGAATTGTTTCTTATGATTAAGGAAAATTTTACCAGTGCTTAGTTAAAATTTGATTTTACTAATATTGCATCTGATTCTTGAGTATTCAATGGTTCATGATTAGTTTAATAAAGAGTATATCCATCTTATGTACTTGCAGTTCAATTGGAGGCTCCACAAGTCTTGGGGAAAATGGGGGTGACAACAATGCCGAGGATTTTGGTGAAAAGTAATAAAACCTCAAGACATGAGGCTGATGCAAAACCAAGAAACTATCTAAATGACATTAGATCTGGGCATCCTTCCCGTCTGCTATGTAACTTCTTCCTTGTAAAGAGAAGAAACCTGGCGGGCTGATGTGTTGATAATAAGGTGAGATGTGGCTAGGCCATATTGATGTAGTTTTTTTTTTTTTTTATTATTCAAGAAATAGCTTTTTGATACATTTAAACAGATTTTTCAACTGAAATCTCGACTGATCATTGCACTAACCTCCTTATTATGCACATGTCATTCACGGTTGACAACTATTCCAAAGTAGCTGTTCAATTCTACGTACTTCTGAAAAGGATATGACCATATTAGTTATCACGCCAATCTATTACTATTAACTTGATCTTAACTATTGGGGATTCTGGAGACTCCAATATTGAAGGAAGCATTGTTCTCTAATGTCGAAATATGCAGGTGCTACCTTCCTCATTCTGATTAAAGCAGAGAGACAATCCAAGGCAGTAGAAAATTCAGAATCCAATTTCTATATTTCTAACAGACAGATGCTAGTATTCACGTGCACAAGTTTACCGGAATCCGATTTCTATATTTCACCGATGCTTACACGTTATTCAATAGCATTAGCACTAAAACATTCTTAATGAGCAGACAAGAAGGAACCTAAAAAAAGCAAGCCTCGTTTGAATTGGTTCATAAGGAAATATCTGAGGAAGAAGAGAAAGTTGATTTTATGCAAGAAGAAGGACACGGTGAGCTCTTAAACAATCTGTCAAACAAGTTCCATATGTAACTGAGAATCAAGAATAAGAGAAGGGGAGTATCATCCAAGTATCATTCATGATATTTAATAACTTAAACTAGAAATTAATAGAATGAAGCTGGAAAGGCCAACAATCATATCTGAGGAGCTTCATATTGCTATGTTATTTGTATACAAAATGCATATGGCCAGGAAGTCCTAGCTTTAAAGATGATGAACTGACAGAAGCTCTAGTAAGGTGGAAGGGAATTTTCCAGGTGAGTGAAGATGCATCCACTGCTGCTAGAAACTATGAGGATGGTTTCTTTCTTTGGATATGCTCCAGGAACACCGAGAGGTTTTATTGAGCATCAAACTGATTAATGTGTTTTGTGTTTTGAATCTTTTGATGCTGTAATGTGATCCCCCTTTTGCTTTGATTAAATTGTTTTCACTGTTGTTGGAATCGCACTCAACTTTCATTCATTTAGATGAATAGAAATACATTGTAATTCATTTGGAGGTTAGGCTTATACGTCCCCAACGAGCTTGTAAGTGTTTTCTCATCAATAAAAATGTTTGGAACAAAAAAAAATCAACAAAACGTGCCTTTCTGATTATTATGCTATAATATGTACACTCATTACTGCCTTTCAGAAGTTCATGCCAAGTCTCAATTGATAGTTCCAAGGTGATAAAATCAACACACAAAAATCTTAAATCCAAATTTACCAATATCTACACTGATTACTTGAACGATCTTGGTGGATCATGGCATTGAAAAATATGCTCGGACCCCTTAAAGCAACTATAGATTAATGATAACCCTTCTTGATACTACCAATATTAAAATGGAAAAAATATCAGACAGAAAACAGATTTGCAAGATACAAGATATGATGGCAACTGCACTTTTGTTAATAATTCGGAGGCCAAATTCCCAAATTAGAATTAGCATGAGTCACATGTCCTTGTGGGATTATTACAGTTATGCTAGAGGTTTCCAGTATTTTTTTTTTTTTTTTTTTTAGAAGAAATGGTGAAACTGAAATATCATGAACTGTCTATCATTGAGCAAAAAAGAGAAGATTTGATTGTTACCAAAGAGGTAACACAACTCAAGTTTGCCAACTTTTATTATAATAGAAAATGGAAAAAAAAAAATCAAAATCAATTTTTTTTTGGTCGTCTTTGTTGGAGCAAAACCAAGAAGGTTCAAAACTCGAGTGCATTCTGATTCAGTTATGGGCTTCATCCACCAATTGGTTCTCTTGAGGTGCTTGAAGAGCAGGCCTCACTGTTGCTGCCTTGGGGTCGTTCTCATTTTTGCTCGACTGAATTGTTATCTGTAGTTTCTCTTTGAACATCTTTGTCAGTTTCCTCAGACTGAATTCAAGCGAACTTTGTTCAGTAGTATTGCCATTAGTTTTCTTCACCTTCTCCTTAGTGAGAATCAAGAATTTACTGCCACCGCAAATGTTTTCTTTATTATCCAAAACACCAGGCATTTTTTTTATCTCTTTTGGTGTCTTCTTGCTAGGTAATTTCTTTATTGGCGTAAGACGAATAGATTGAGCTTCCTCGGTGGGATCAACATTTGAGATTAGAGTGGTTGCACCCTCTATAGCTACTTGATCACTCTCTTCCTTGCTTTGCTCAAATTCAAGAATTTCAATCCTCTCCCCTCTCTGTTTAGGGAAAGTCAAATCATCAATGTAATCCAAGTTATCATCACTTGATACTTCTCCAAGGAAATTCCCAGAAGCTATAGACACTTGATCAACATCTTGCATACTTTGTTCGTATTGAAGAGTTTCAGTTGAGTCGGGCTCCTTGCCATTGTCAATCTGTTCTAGGAAAGTTGACTCGAAATCAGGCTCCTCCTCCATTTCAACTTCTTTCACTAAATCAATCACATTTCCTTCACCCCACATCAACAGCATGTGTTTTCACATTCAATTCAGACAAGGAATCAGAAAAAACTTCAGAATCCATACACTTTCTGTCCTTCAGTTCCTTCCCAGTCTCCTTTTTGGAATTAACATCACAAGAAGAATTTTTATCAACTACGATGTCTAGGGAAACTTCGGAATGCATATATTTAGAAATACACGTATTATGAGACCCATTGTTTTCTTAGATTTCATTGATCAAGTCTAATTGATTTTCCATGTTTTTGCTACCTTCCATTAAATATTTTGGATCCTCGACTTCCCTTTCTGAATTACCATGCCTTTTTTTTGTATCAACACCACAGATTCCCAAAACTTCATCCGAAACTTCTGAATTATCACCTATTTCCTTGGTAAACAATTCTTGCTTTAGAGTTTCCAATTTTTCGTCCTCGTTGGACTTCAATATCTCCACACTTTTCTCAGCCAACCTCACGGATGCTGGAGGTTTCCAGTAAGTTAGACGGTTTTGTTGAAGATAATATTTGGTGATTGGGATTTGATCCGATGATTCCGGTTCCAACAAAACTCGTAACTGACATTTTAATTTAATTTAAAATATTTCATATAATATTTGGTGATCCGATGATTCCGGTTCCAACAAAACTCGTGACTGACATTTTAATTTAATTTAAAATATTTCATATAATATTTCCTGTAATCAAGGGTCCATTTTTTTCTTTTTTTTTTTTAATAGGATGATATTTTTACAATATCTTCATTTGAAGATGTCATTTTTAAGTGTAAAAAATTATAGGTGACATTTTGTCAATTACAGGTATAAGGATGAGTATCAGTGCAATTATCCAAATTTGAATTTATTTAGATTTCACCTCATTTTCAAATTTGGATCTTTAAAAGTAGAGGTATATGTAATTTCCACTTGACCAAAGGCCCAATAACTGGGCTAATACGCCTAATCTGGATGCTATAGGTCCATATATAATTCAAAGCTTTTGTTCTGGAAATGATTATTCATTGGATTCAACGTTTAAAACATGAAGAAGGATCATGGAACATGTGGAATTAATTGTTTCATTCCTTAATGGGTAGGATCGAACAGGGTTGGAAATGGGATGGATAATGGATTGCCCCTATCCTTATCCGCCTTGAATAGTGATGGACACAATCTGATTCACCCCTCGATTTCGGGGTGAATCTTGGGGCGGAGTGGATCACGTATAGATCCGCCTCTGATCCTTTTTTTTCTCCAGCCTTCATCAATCTGTCTAAACACCATAAATGGATTACAACCAGAAGCAAAAACCACTTAACATGCTAAAATAAGGAAGCTGCGATAAAATCTGGTAAAAACAACAAATACCTTCCAAGTTCATTCTTTGGCCTGCAGGCAATTGCATGAGTAGCAAACTCAAGCTACGAACTGATTTATTTATGATTTTGAAGTAAAAAGTAGTGGTTGAAAATTGAAGAGAAAAAAATGTATGTTGTTAAAAAGCGATTTAAGAAATTGTGAAATTTATAAATTAGTTTATTTTGTTTAACAGAGAGACGGAGAGTGATTGAGCGGGAGAGTGGTGAAGTGGGGGGAAATGAAACTAGGGATGAAATATTAACGTTATTCCTGAGTCATTTAAAATGACACAATCTAAGATTGAGTGAGTAATTTAGAAAGAAAATATAAAAGGAAAAAAGGGATGAGAAGGGGGGAAAGTAGAATGAAGGAGAAAAAAAAGTCTTGGAAAAAGAGAAAGAACAGACAGTTGAACATGGAGTTAAACGCCCCAGATGTCACTGTACTTAGTAAAATGATTCTGGAATGCCACTGTACTTTAAATCGTTCCTAGAATGCCATTAAACTTTCAATAATGCATCCCAAATGCCACTCTGTTAACTATCGTTAAAAGTTAACGGATGGCATACTATTTTTACCCCCAAATGTCATTGTACTTAGCCAAATGTTTCTGGAATGCCACCATACTTTGAATTGTTCCTAAAATGCCATTAAAATTTTAATAGCCCAAATTTTTTATTTTCTTTTCTTCTTTCCTCTTTAATTTTTTTTAATATTCATAAATGAAATATTTTTTTTGTTACTTTCATATTATATAATTGGGTTAATAGTACAAAACGTCTCTACCTTTGACATGTATTGTGCAAAACGTCCCAATGTTTTGATTTTTGACGCTAAACGTCCAAACCTTTACATTTTCTTGTGGGAGACATCATTTCCATCAAATTTAACATCATTTCACCGTTAATTTAGAATTGAACAGTAAATATTTAACACATGCAAGGGCATTTTCGTCAAAATCAAAAGCAGCTCATTCATATTTGGGTAATGGCACAAAACGTCCATACGTTTGACACTTATTGTGGAAAAACGTCCCTACGTTTATTTTTTTGCGAATAATGTCCCTAACTTTAAATTTTCTTGTTGATTAGTCCTCAAGTTTTACTTTTCTTTCAATTTAGTCATTCCGTATTTGATTTAAATGTAATTGTCTTCAAACGTGTATAACTTTTGATCTACAACTCCGAATTGCACTCCGTTTTTTGCGTTGGACTCCAATTCAACCATCTTTCTTATGATGTATCATGTGCTCATTTATTAAATATTTCGTTTTGACTTTAGTATAATAGATACTTATTTTGTTAGGGCATTATTGATTGACGTAAATTGATTTCTGTAAATTTTATTGAAATAGTGAAATTTTAATTTTAGTGTGTGTTCGGCGGCCAGCGGAATTTATAAATTCGATTTATTTGACTTTTTTTATTTTTTTAAGATAAAATATTTGATTAAAAATTTGTATGTTTAGCCCCTGTTTGAGCCATATTATAATCTCTAATAACTTTTTGAACAACACACAATTTCTTTCTCCAAATTTTAAAAAGTGATTTGAAGAGAGAGGATGTGTGTTGTTCAAACAGTGATTTGAGATTATAATATGGCTCAAACAAAGGTTAAACATAACAATTTTTAACCAAACATTTTACATTAAAAAAAAAGTCAAATAAATCCAATTTATAAATTTCGCTAGCCGCCGAACACACACTAAAATTAAAATTTCACTATTTCAATAAAATTTATATAAATCAATTTACGTCAATCAATGATGCCATAACAAAATAAGTATCTATTATACTAAAGTCAAAACGAAATATTTAATAAATGAGTACATTATACATCATAAGAAAGATGGTTGAATTTGGAGTCCAACGCAAAAAACGGAGTGCAATTCGGAGTTGTAGATCAAAAGTTATACACGTTTGAAGACAATTACATTTAAATCAAATACGGAATGACTAAATTGAAAGAAAAGTAAAACTTGAGGACTAATCAACAAGAAAATTTAAAGTTAGGGACATTATTCGCAAAAAAATAAATGTAGGGACGTTTTTCCACAATAAGTGTCAAACGTATGGACGTTTTGTGCCAATTACCCAAATATGAATGAGCTGCTTTTGATTTTGACGAAAATGCCCTTGCATGTGTTAAATATTTACTGTTCAATTCTAAATTAACGGTGAAATGATGTTAAATTTGATGGAAATGATGTCTCCCACAAGAAAATGTAAAGGTTTGGACGTTTAGCGTCAAAAATCAAAACATTGAGACGTTTTGCACAATACATGTCAAAGGTAGAGACGTTTTGTACTATTAACCCAATTATATAATATGAAAGTAACAAAAAATATATTTCATTTATGAATATTAAAAAAAATTAAAGAGGAAAGAAGAAAAGAAAATAAAAAATTTGGGCTATTAAAATTTTAATGGCATTTTAAGAACAATTCAAAGTATGGTGGCATTCCAGAAACATTTGGCTAAGTACAATGACATTTGAGGGTAAAAATAGTATGCCATTCGTTAACTTTTAACGATAGTTAACAGAGTGGCATTTGGGATGCATTATTGAAAGTTTAATGGTATTCTAGGAACGATTTAAAGTACAGTGGCATTCCAGAATCATTTTACTAAGTACAGTGGCATCTGGGGCGTTTAACTCGTTGAACATGATGTAGAAGATATCAACATTTAAAATGTTATTTTTCATTAACTTTTTTAGCATGATAATTTCTATATGTATAATTCAAAAATCTCTCTTTTTTGGGACTTTTTTAAGGCTGCGTTCTCTTTGGCGTTTTTCAATCGTTTTCCGTTTTCCATTTCCAAAAACGCGGAAAACGCGTTCTCTTGCGCCGTTTTCGGAAAAAAATTTCGAAAACGTTTTCAAAATTTGTAAAGGAAATGGAAAACGTGAAAATCACGTTTTCCGCGTTTTCCGAAATTTTTGCCTTATAAGTGGAAAACGTGGAAAACGCTCATTTTTCGCGTTTTCCACTTAAAAAAAAAATAATTAAAATAATCAAAAAATCTGGAATTTGTCAAAATTTATCATTTTTAATTACATTATTGGTCCCTGATTTTCAAAACTTGTCATTTTAATCCTCAAAATTTGAATTTTTTTTTGAAAATATCCTAATTTATTTGCAACTTAAGTCCCTCAACTTCAGATCTTGTTGAACATTAGTTCACAAATTTTAATTTTCTTTCAATTTAGTCCTTTTCGTATTTGCTTTATAGGTCATTGTCTTCAAACATGTATAACTTTTGATGTACAACTCCGAATTGCACTCTGTTTTTTGCCTAGAACTCCAAATTCAACCATCTCTCTTATGATGTATCATGTGCTTAATTATTAAACATTTTTTTTTTACTTTTGTATTGTAGGCACTTATTTTGTAAGGGCATAATTAATTAACGTAAATTGATTTTTGCAAATTTTATTGAAACTTAAATTTTAAACGTTATGAGTGCTTACTAGAAGGATGTATATATATAAAGTATTAAATGAAACAATTACTTTAGAAGGGAAAATTAATATTCAAATGTTGAACGATTACTTTAGAAGGGCAACATGAATTTTTGAACTTTTTTGGTATAATCAAATTGTGTGATAGAGTTTATTCATTTATTTTTGTTGTGTAACTCAAAATATGATATCTTTATTTCATTTATATTCACAAATAATATGAAATAATTTTCTTCAAAATTTTAAACAGAACGCGTTTTTCAGCTTTTCATTTTCGAAAACAGTTTTCAGAAATAACAAACCAAACGCGTTTTCAGCAATTTCGAAAAAAGTCACAGAAAATGGAGAACAGAAAACATTTTCGAAAATGAAAACAGGAAACTGAAATACAAAGAGATTCTGTTTAAAATTTTGAAGAAAATTATTTCATATTGTTTGTAAATATAAATGAAATAAAGATATCATATTTTGAGTTATACAACAAAAAAAAAAAATGAAATAACCCCTATCACACAATTTGGTTATACAAAAAAAGTTCAAAAATTCATGTTGCCCTTCTAAAGTAATCGTTCCACATTTGAGTAGTAATTTTCCCTTCTAAAGTAATCGTTCCATTTAATACTTTATATAGATACATCCTTCTAGTAAGCACTCATAACGTTTAAAATTTAATAATTAAACACATGATACATCATCAGAAAGATGGTTGAATTTGAAGTTCTACGCAAAAAACAGAGTGCAATTCGGAGTTGTACACCAAAAGTTATACATGTTTGAAGACAATGACCTATAAAGCAAATACGAAAAGGACTAAATTGAAAGAAAAGTAAAATTTGTGAACTAATGTGTAATAAAATCTGAAATTGAGAGACCTAAGTTGCAAATAAATTAGGATATTCTCGAAAGAAATTTCAAAATTTGAGGATTAAAATGACAAGTTTTGAAAATCAGGGACCAATAATGTAATTAAAAATGATAAATTTTGACAAATGTCAATTTTTTTTGATTATTTTAATTTTTTTTTAAGTGGAAAACACGCGTTTTCCGCATTTTCCACTTACAAGGCAAAAATTTCGGAAAACGTGATATTCACGTTTTCCATTTCCTTTACAAATTTTGAAAACGTTTTCGAATTTTTTTTTCCGAAAACGGCGAAAGAGAACGCGTTTTCCGCGTTTTCGGAAATTAAAAACGGAAAACGGCTGGGAAACGCCAAAGAGAACGCAGCCTAAGCTTCTTAGGTTAACATGTTAGTTCAGAGGGCTACATGACACATAATTCACTTGACTAAAGATTACATATCAAGTGATATTGATCTCAATCTACAAGTTACAAATGTTGGAGGTGATGAATGGTTTATCTGTGGATGATGATGTTAAAAGAAAGGGTAATAAGCACAAATGGTCACCAACCTTTAGGTTTCTTGTGAAAATGATCCTCAACGTTTAGATTTTTGCATTTATACCCTCAGAATCACCAAACGTTGCGAAAATGATTCATATCGTTAGATTCCGTTAGTTTTTTCCGTTAAAAACGCGTAAATAGTACAAATGATCCCTAACCTTTGAGTTTTTTACGATAATAATCCCTAACATATTAAGGTCACTTTTGACATTTTTAGTTTGTAACTTCCAAACGTTTGACGTATTTAGTTCCTAACATATTAAGCCCCTACACGTTTGGCATATTTAGTTTCTAACATATTAAGCCCCTATTTGAAACCAATTATTTCAAATAATATGATTTGTAATTATAATTTTTTGAAGAATTTGTTGTTAAAAAAATTGAATTTATTTGTAAATTATTTTATTGATAGAATGTGTGATTAAAAACTAGTTTTAAAAAATAAAATTTATTTTGAATTTCTAAAATACACAATAAAATATTTAACAAAAATTCACAGCTTCAACGTATTGGAAAAAAAAATAATGAATTCATGGAATATAAACAAATAAATACGTTGGACATTATTTTAGAAATTGAATAAAAAATATGTTTTTATCAATTCTATTTTCGATTTTGAGAACTGATCAATATCGATTTTCGAACTTTCAATTTTTTTTTAAAAAAACTCATTTTCTTCCACACGTTCTATTAATATATTTTTTTAATTTATAATTAAATTAAAAAAAATTACGTTTTAACAAAAATTCTCCAAACTTACTTTTCAAATCGATCGATTCTCAAAATCGAAAATCAAAATCAAAAGTAGAATTGATAAAAACATATTTTTTTATTCAATTTCTAAAATAATGTCCAATGTATTTGTTTGTTTATATTCCATAAATTTTTTGTTTTTTTTTATCAATAAGTTGAAATGTTAATGCGGTGAATTTTTGTTAAATATTTTACTGTGCACTTTAAAAATTTAGAATAGACTTTATTTTTAAAACTCGTTTTCAACACACATTCTATCAATAAAATAATCTATAAATAAATTTAATTTTTTTTCTTTTACTTTTTAACCACAAATTCTTTAAAAATTACAATTACAAACCACATTATTTAAAACGTAATTTTTTTTTAATTTATGCATAAATTAAAAAAAATATTAATAGAACATGTGAAAGAAAATGAGTTTTGAAAAAAAAAAAAAGAAATTTCGAAAATCGATATTGATCAGTTCTCAAAATCGAAAATAGAATTGATAAAAACATATTTTTTATTCAATTTCTAAAATAATATCCAACGTATTTGTTTGTTTATGGTCCATGGATTCATTATTATTATTTTTCCAATAGGTTGAAGCGGTGAATTTTTGTTAAATATTTTATTGTGCATTTTAGAAATTCAGAATAAATTTTATTTTTTAAAACTCGTTTTTAACCACACATTCTATCAATAAAATAATTTACAAATAAATTCAATTTTTTAACAATAAATTCTTAAAAAAATTACAATTACAAATCATATTATTTGAAATAATTGGTTTCAAATAGGGGCTTAATATGTTATGGATTGAATATGTCAAACGTATAGGACTTAATATGTTAGGGACTAAATACGCCAAACGTTCGGAGATTACAAACTAAAAATGCCAAATGTGATCTTAATATGTTATGGACTATTATCGTAAAAAACTCAAAGGTTAGGAACCATTTATGCTATTTACACGTTTTTAACGGAAAAAACTAACGAAATCTAACGGTAGGGACCATTTTCGCAACGTTTGGTGATTCTGAGGGTATAAATGCAAAAATATAAAGTCGGGGACCATTTTCACAAGAAACCTAGAGGTTGAGGATCATTTGTGCTTATTACCCTAAAAGAAATACATGAATAGAAGGTGTCAAGAAGCTGAATGTTTTATCCGAGGAGTTTTTAATTATCTTTTGGTTTAAATGTAGTTTTTTCTTCTGTTTTTTGCTTGTACTTTGCATGATGGACTCTTGTTGTAATTTTTTCAACCACACATTTTTTCTTTCTCCAATTTTTAACCCTACATCTATCTCGAGATCTGTGAAAAAACCAAAAAAATCGGTTTTTTTAACAGTCGAATAGAGGTATAAAGTGATTTGAAAAGATACGTTATTTAAAAGCATGTTTAAAGACAAGTTTTGCAAACAAAGAATTAGAATATACTTGATTCTCCCTAGAAAGAAATTTAATTGTTTGAAATTATTTCAAATTATTATGGACCGTTTACAGATTTAAAGATTCCTTGTGTCAAACGGTTTTAAAACGTGTTTTTAAATAATACGATTTCTCAAATCACTTTTAATCATACATATTTTTTCTTTTTACTTTTGATCCACATATTTTATCTCAAAAATATAAAAAAAACATATTTTGAAGAGGGAATTACACATGCCCCTACTTTTAAAGATCAAGATTATATAGCACCTGTATATCAGATTATTTCTCATAGGATAAACAGTATAAATGGTCCCCAACCTTTGACTTTCTTGTGAAAATGGTCCCCAACGTTTAGATTTTGGTATTTATACCTTCAGAATTACCAAACGTTGCGAAAATGGTCCCTACCGTTAGATTCCGTTAGTTTCCATCATTAAAAACGTGTAAATAGCACAAATAGTCCATAACCTTTGAGTTTCTTACGATAATAATCCCCAGCATATTAAAGTCATGTTTGACATATTTAGTTTGTAACCTCTAGACGTTTGACGTATTTAGTATCTAACATATTAAGTCCTTAAACGTTTTGCGCATTTAGTCCCTAACATATTAAGCCCCTGTTTGAGACCAATTATTTCAAATAATGTGATTTGTAATTATAATTTTTTGAAAAATTTGTGATCAAAAAGTTTTAAAAAAATTGAATTTATTTGTAGATTATTTAATTGATGGAATGTTTGGTTGAAAATGAGTTTTTAAAAAATAAAATTTATTCTGGATTTCTAAAGTGTACAATAAAATATTTAACAAAAATTCACCTTATTAACCATTCAATCTATTGGTAAAAAATAAATAAATTCATGGAATATAAACAAATAAATACATTGGACATCAGTTTAGGAATTGAATAACAAATATATTTTTATCAGTTCTATTTTCGATTTTGAGAACCGATCAATATCGATTTTCAAAATTTGATTTTTTTCAAAACTCATTTTACTTCATACATTCTATTAATATATATTTTTTAATTTATGCATAAATTTAAAAAAAAAAATTTACTTTTTAACCCAAATTCTTCAAACTTACTTTTCGAATAGATCGATTCTCAAAATCGAAATCGAAAGTAAAACTAATAAAAACATATTTGTTATTCAATTTCTAAAAGGATGTCCAATTTATTTGTTTGTTTATATTCCATAAATTTATTATTTTTTTACCAAAATGTTGAAATTTTAATGCGATGAATTTTTGTTAAATATTTTATTGTGTACTTTAGAAATTTAGAATAAACTTTATTTTTTTAAAATTCTTTTTCAACTACACATTCTATCAATAAAATAATCTACAAATAAATTCATTTTTTTGACCATTTAACCACAGATTCTTTAAAAAATTACAATTACAAATTACATTATTTGAAATAATTAGTCTCAAATAGGGGTTTAATATGTTAGTAACTAAATACGCCAAATATATAGGGGCTTAATATGTTAGAGACTAAATACATCAAACGTTTAGATGTTACAAACTAAATATGCCAAACATGAACTTAATACGTTAGAGACTATTAAAGTTCCCTTGGGAGTCAATCCCTATATGAAAGTTCAACTTAGAGGAAGGCCTTTGGAAGTGAGTTTTACATGAGCTAGCATGCTTGTGAACCCATATGTCAGGCTATGAAATGGCTTTTGGGAGTGAGTCTCACATAAGCTATCATACTTGATAATCTAATATTTTAAAGAAAATTGAATCAGCGTACTCGTCGAGTTAGCTTGCTTGTAAGCGTGAAATACCACTTTGGGGTGACTTGTGCTTGTAAAAGCACTATGAAGCGCGCGTGTTAAGTGTTATTGTTAAGAGGTGAAGTGTATGATTTATGTTCATTTATAAGTACGTTGAAGTTTGAAAAGAAAATATCAATATTTTGAAAATTGGACCGGACCGTTCAGTTCAACCGAGAACCGGTCGAAAACCAGTCCAATTCAACTTAAAAATCGATCATTAAAAAATCGGTTAAAGAACTCGGGTTTTTACCTGTTAAACCGCGAATCAAGTGACCCGACCAGGTATAAAACAGGTTTACATTTTTTTATTACTTAATATTAAGATTTTTAAAAAAAAATTAACTAAACTATTGGGGGCAGTTTAAATCGCCCCCATTGGTACACACAAAAACCCATCGAGAACACCACGTCCCACATCATTTCTCGATGTGGGATGTGATGTTTTCTTTAATTTTTTTCTTAATTCCTTTTTTTTCTATTTATTTTTTGGTCAAAAATTAATCAAATTGACACTCTAATTAACCGTTTTCCTTTCTTTTTATTATTATTTTTATTATTTATTTGTCATTTTATTTATTTGTTAAATTTCTCTCTCAAGTATTTTATTTTTATCTTATTTTTTATGTGTTAAAGTATTTTGAAATGAAATGAAATATAATAAATAAAATTAACAAACATGAATCTATATTTTCTTTGAATTATTAATTCTGAAATTAAAAAAAAATATATTTTTTATTTGTAAATTAACTTTTTTTAGTAAATTTGTGATTTTTAGAATAATTATTTAGTTTTTTTAATTGAAATCGATTCAACCCGATTCGACTCGATTAGACCTTCTGACCCTTGACCCGTTGTCTTTTAAAGGTCAAATTGATTTCCAATTTTCTGAACACTGGAAATATTGAGAATGGTAGATGCTAATATAACTTTATACAATTTATATTGAAATTAACCTCTTATCATATGTATCAAGTTTTATTCACTGGATCTCGCGGTTCACAATCGTTTCGTGAGTTTCTTTATAGGAGATGGAGCATAGATTCTTGTATATGTGGATTCCCTATGGAGAATGTCAATTGAGAATGAAGAGTACTTATTGGTAACCAAAAATAATGAATGATTAAGTTTCTCAATAGCTAGAACTAAACTTCGAATGAAAGTATGATTCCTTTTACATTTAAAAGTCAAACATAGTTCGGCTCAATTTTGAGATGTAAAATAAATATTTATGAAAAGAAATGGGACTTATCTTTTAAAGTTCCGCTTAATGATATTTTTGTAAGTTTTAAAATTTTATTGACTCAATTGTTAGCAAAATATTAGAATCAAAGTAAGAACAATGATTCTAGAAGTTTAACAAGATAAACTCACTATTTGTGACACTTAGTATGGTTTTAAACAAGTATAGAAAGTGTTTTTGGTAAATCGAATCAATTTGTTCTGTTTCTAAAATCACACTTCTAGTAGCCACCTGCAGCTATGTCTTCGGTTCAAGGGAGGCTACTAATAGCCTTCTGTAGATTTAAAAAAAAAAAGGAATTTTGGGGTCGTGACAAGTTCTTTGTTCGCGATCTTCTATTCTACTCTCAGATCTGAGAAACCTAAGAGTTGGGAACAAACCACTCTCTCTATTGGTAAAAAGTGTGAAACCTATGGTTTCTCACATACGGTATAATTGTTCTGTCCCTTGTATGTATTTCTTGTTTGAGTCATTAAGGTAAGAGGGTCTCCCTTATTTACCTTTGTCTAGGGTCTCCTACGAGGACCCGAGAATATAAGGAAATAAAGGCTGAAAAATGCTCATCCTTAGACTCAAAACTCAAAGAAAACTTATACACTATCCTTTTTTATTTGCAATAAATGCTCATTTATTTGTCTATTATATATTTTTTCTTGTTTGAGTACATAACTGTTAATATTTAGTTTTCTGGAATATCTTGCATTATAATCTTGTGAAGAGCTTGATGCACCATCTCTCTTTAACCATTTGAATGAAATACAGCAACTAGTTAAAAGCACTCAATTTCAAAAGTTCGCAATAAAAAGGAGATTTGTGTTGGTCTTGACACAAATTCCATAAGATTTCAGAAAGTGCTCTTAGATCAAAATCAAATATCTTTGTTGCAGTTCGAAAAAAGATATTGATCATCATTAAAATGAATAAAAGTTGGTCCCTTCTACCGTAAAAAAATTATAAAATGTGAATATAATTTGCAAGTATTATGTTATTAATAGTTCTCGACAAATTTGTCTTTCTTCGCTTACCAAAAAAAAAGAGGCAACGTGAGATTGGAGTCTAATCTTTGGCATCTATTTACTAGCACTAGCCTGTTCAAAGATTTTGTGTATAGTGACGTCAAAGAAATAGAATAATTATATAAAATTCGTGTCAATAAATGGACAGAGTAACAACAAAGAAATAGGAAAAAGAAAGAGAAGAAAAGATGCAAAGTCTAGACAAGCGTTGAACACTTTGTCCTCAAGTCGAATTTGCCTCGTAACGGTGCCTACGGTTTATGGCAATCAATTCTTAAGATACAACGACTACCACTTGTATTTGTAGCACTCCAAAACAAAAACACAATGAACCAGAATGTGGCTTTGTACTCCGAAATGAAAATGACAGAAAACTAAAGTCATATTCTCTTTGCTATTTTGAGGTCAATTTCTGTTTTTATTTTGGAAAACACTAAAAACGCGTTCTCTTTACCATTTTCGAAAACGCATTTTGAAAAAAAAAAAAAAAAAAAATTGTACACAAAACGTAAAACGTCCAAAACATCGTTTTGGACGTTTTGTGTGTATTTCAATTAAAAATATTCAAAATGCGGAAAACGCGTTTTGAGATTTTTTTTTTTAAAGAGTTATCTTAACTTGAAATTAAGCTTAAAATAAAGTTTTTTTTATTTTTTATTTTTATTTTTTTTGAGAATTATTCTAACTTGTAACTAAGTATAAATATTTATTTATTTATTTATTTTTTAGAATTATACTAACTTGGAATTAAGCTTAAATAAAGTTTTATTGAATTCAATATCAACATTTCAAAAAAAAAAAAAATTAAGTGAGAATTCTTATTGTTATATTTCAAAAAATGCCTTGATAAATGGACTCTAGTGATTTTGAAAGAACTTACATTTTCTGGATTTTAATAGAAACAAAGTTTCATCAAATCCCCGACCTGACCAAACTGTGTTAATATAGACTCTTAATGCTCACATTAATGTGTTGCAGATAAACCATATTTTTAATGTATTGTGAAAGAAAATTTGAGTTTGAACCAGTAGTATTCTGTAAGCAAATTAATTCAAAAACAGTTTTCAGAAATGATAAACCAAACGCATTTTCAGCAAATTTGAAAACAAAAATAAAAATAGGAAACATAAAACATTTTCGAAAATGAAAATACAAAATAAAATACAAACAGAACGCCACCTAAAATTTATGCAACAAGAATGCAAGAATTTTGTTTAGGAGAAGAGGAGATAATGATATTATGTTTTCATATCATTGGTGTGAGAAATAGGACATCACAAGAGTCCTATTTATAGATGATAAAGAGATGTGGATGAAATTTTGTGGAGTCAAAACATGCATCACTTCGAAAGGATATTGGTTTCGAGATACCAAATATATTCTTGAGTTACCCCTCGATTCTTTCTTCATCTCTAGCTCCCTAACCCTCAAAACATCAATCACAATATCTTGGGTCAAAGTATCTCTAGCATACATGATCTCATTCGTAACGTCTCTCTATGATTCAAACATAGCATTCAAAAGAATAAAAACTAGATATTCATCATCCAATTTCTTGTCATTGTGAGCCCAACACTTTACAATTATATTAAAGGGAAAAATACACAAATCAGGCCATTACAATATACTATTTCATTTATAAGAAAGTAGTTTCAAATATTCAAAAATCAGGTGGTAAATGACATATTTATAGTAGGTATCAAATTCCAAAAATTAATCAAATATATCTCTTCCTTAAATCAAGGATCCAGTTACAATATTCCATTTCAAGAAAGTTTCCATTTTTACCGCTTCTTCAGAAATGCACTAATCTCAAATATCAGAACCGGATGAATTTTCGACAGATCCCATTAATTATTTTACTGAGAACCAAATTGAATGACTCTCATTATGTAATTGAAGACAGAGAATTTGAGTGAACTTAGTACTTGAGAAAATGAGACCTACAGATTTTGAATATAGCTCTGACAAACACCCACAGCCACCACCACGATTTATTACATGTGACCTACGGATTCTGTGACCTGAGGAACAGGTGAAGAAACGAATGTGTGACATGAGAAAATGAACAGGTGAAAAATTTAACGTGTGCGACTTGAAAAAATGTTTGGCTTGAGAAAATAAACATGAAACCTGACTTAAGAATCTTAACGAACCTGTGACCTGAAGAATTGATTGTTGGACTTGTAAAATTAAACGTGTGTGGCTTGAGAAAGTGAATAGGTGAAGAAATGAACGTGTGTGACTTGAGAGAATAAACGTGTGACCTTAGGAACTGTAAGTGTGACCTGAGAATTGAATGTGAATGTTACCAGACCACTACCGTCAACTCCACCTACACCATTGCCAACACTACAATGTCAACAGACCACAACCACAGCACACCACTATGTACTCCTCCACCGACACCATCTCAGCCGCCGACACTCCCCATTATCTACCCAACACCATTCCACCATCTCAACCACCAACACTTCCAATTATCCATCCAACACCAATACATATGACCACTGGCCGCTGCAACTACCCAAATATATCACTATAAAAACTAGCATCACGATCACCGCCAACAATAACGATCTTTGGTTGCAATTTTTCTGGTCACAACCAGAAACATCAACCCCTGCACATAATCTATCTGAACAAGCACTGCAAATACACCACCACTGACCAGCCAACACCACCGCCAAAACCGTACAAACACCTGCACCACCACAACCCCACATCACCCAGTTGACAGCACCACCGCCTCGACGCCTCCGAAAAATACCATAACCATTGTCGCCGCAACTGAAGGAGCCCTGCTTCAGCGGCATCGCTTCTTCTTTCTTCGCTGGGAGAAATGGATTGAAGGTGGGAGACCTGTGTTGATTTTGGTTTGAAATTGGGGGTGTGGGTGTGGGTGTTGTGAGTGGAAGGGGGATGGTCGCTTCGTTTGATTGTGCTTGAAATGAACCAGTCGGGGGAGCGATATAGGTGGCTGCGTGGTTTCCTGAAGAGAAATGGAAGAAAAGGACCAGAGCTTGGTGGTTGTGGTGGCATTGTGGCAGCGGCATCGAAGAGCAATGAAGAAGAGGGCTGTTGATGGTGCCTATGGCATGAAAATGCAAGCTGTTGATGGTTTTGAATTTGAAATCACAGAATTGGGATTGCTGGTTTATAGGATAGATTAGAAGATTAATTTAATACTTACTATATAAAACTTATGTTTAATATTTTATTAAACTTAAAATTTATAATAATAGCCTGATTTTTGAAGTTATTTAAGTTTCATCTTGTTTTTGAATTTGGTTCTTAAAAAGCATGAGTTCATGTAATTTCCTCTATATTAAAGTCACCCAAATTGGATTCAAGATCATATCCTGGTTCCAACTTAAAAATAAATTTTTTTTGGAGCAAATAAATTTTTTTTGGCAAAGATTTTTTCCAAAAATAGCTTGTCGAGTGCTTCCAACAACTTTTTAGCAGTTGTATGTTGCTCAACTTGTCCTAACACGCCGTCGAATGGATGAAACACAATAAAAATAAGTACAATTTCATTCATCTAAATAATTTCACCAAATTTAGCCTTTAATGCTTTATATATTTTCCTGGGTCATCAAGTGCTTTAAACACTTTTTATTGAATTAAGATAGCTTTCATTTTTTACCCTCGATATATAATAATCTCCCTTATCGTTAAATTGTAACAATTCAACATGAGAAGTAATGTTAGCAAACAATATTTTGAAAGAAAATACTTAAAACATTTACCCACACACAAATGGAAGCTCAGGCTATTCTATGCCGAAATTACTTTACAAGATTATAGAAATGACAATATGATCACAAGTAACACATAGATAATAAATAACAAACAATTATATCGTAGCAATTAATAATAATATATAAATTGTAAATACAAGAGTCAACTATTTTTGTCCTTAATCATCCAACAGTTGCCGCAATCACCAAATACACCACTGAGTCGGCAACGGAGAAACTAATAGTCTAGCCAAGATCGTATATGCTTTTACAATGCACCAAATAGAAATCCAAGAACACCAGGAGGTCAGAAATTTAACAAGTAAGATACTGTCTTTTTCACCTTCGACTAATTATGTCTCACGTGTTCCTACAAGCAGCTTCTTTCTCATACAGGCTCGTTTGCTACATGCACGGTACCATTGAATCTTATTGGCCTTCTAGAGTCTACTAGTGGTGGCAATTTGTCAACAAGATGAATAGATCCTCCAGAATAATGCTTTGAAGTTTCGGTTTTGATGGTTTTAGACAAAAACCAAACCCTCAACTTATAATCTAGTTTTTCAAGTCGATCTAACACTTTATAGCAGCCATAAGGCTCAAATACCATTTGTAGAGTTTAAATGTAGTATACGAAGAATCACAACTACAATGCAAGATACGAATTCTCAAAGTATTGAAAACCCGAACCAAATAACTTTAATCTTCTTCAACCTTGCACCGTTGTGTCCTGCGTTGTTGAACTCAGGTTTTTACGACACTGGATCAAAGCACCGTCGTCCAAGGGAATTTCATTGAACTACCAAGAAGAAACATTAGAGATCACCAGCAATCAATGGAAATAGTTATTCCAAGTTGTATCATTCTTCAAATGAACCAAAGAGTCTTGTATATCAATATAGAGCCACGGCCATTTGAATTCAAATTCAAATAATTATAATAGAAAGAAAGGGACTTGACTAGATAGATATGTGACCACAAAATTAAATACTACCATTGGATTTAATTTATGGTCCATAATACTCCAAACTAGTACAATCCATGCAAAGCTCTCTAATCGAATACTCATGTTCCACGTCATCATAAGTGATCCCTTGTTAGAAAATTTTATTACAGATAATAATTTATCTATAATCTGAATAATCATCATGTTGGAATTATCAAGAATTAAATAACTTAAGCGGAAGCGTACCTTAATCAAACGTGATTCACGATGAACGATTCGGTTGGTTGGATCTTCTAAATCGATACGTAGTCCTTATTATCTCTCTGATGATGGGATGTCAGACAAGATGAACAGTACGTAGGATTTAGGGACCATAACCGACTTTATATACTGAATTGCCAATTGACCTAATCCGGCTCATCATGAATTAGGTGATGGCCTGGTATCTACACATAAAAGCTCATACATTTAATTAGATGCATTAAAGCCCGATATATCAAATCCTTATTAGATCACTTTAATTGGGCTTAACCAAATTTGATAGCCTTTTATTCAATACACAATAATTCACATATAAGCCCACATGATTGATTAAAATCCTTACAATCTCCCACTTGAGCTATATGTGTAACCTTACAATTGTGTATCAATCATAACCTTATGAGTACTCAGAATTTTGCTATCATTACTGAATGCATCCCCAAAAAATCCGGTCCATCAATTATATCAACATAGGATCAAAGCGGCTTTCGCTACATTAATCGTAACTAAACCTTCAATGGTCACGTATATCGACATAACTGAATGACATGGATCAAGTATGGATGTGTAGCATGGAAATTACATGTAATGTGATCTTCAACATGCCTATTTCCAACTGGTCCAAACTTTAGTGAGATCATCCTCAAACGAGTTCAGAGATAATAAACCTGAAACCTCACAGCTGTAAATAACTTTAACTTTAAACTGTATCCAAAAGGACAATAAATGTGTCTTATGCACCCAAAATACAAACTCCCACTGAAACCGAATATCCTTAAGAAATACAACACCCATATGAGTAATGTACTCATGAAAGACCTTATGTTGTAATACTTTAGTAAGCGGATCCGCAATTATGGAGTTTGTCCCAATGTGCTCTTATTGACACGTGTCCACTCTGAACTGTATCCTTCACAACCAGGAACTTATGTCAATGTATTTTGACTTAGTTGTGCTCCTGTTGTTACTGGAATATAAATCTGCTGAGTTATTGTCACAATATAACTTTAGTGGTCTTTCTATACCGTACAAAATACGCAGCTCAGTGACAAAATTTCGCAGCTATATTCCATAATTAGGTGCCCCCAAAATTACTACAAACTGTGCTGCCAAGTGAAAGAAGCTAAAGTGTCTGTTAAGCACTCCATCCGGAAATAGCTCCTCCAACCAGCAGATAAATGTAGCCTTATGTGGATCTTTTACTTTCTTGGCATCTAGAAAAAATCGGAATCATAATACCATATGATCTCCAACTGATCCGATTTTCTGTATGTGAGCATGTAATCTTTTGTTCTCTTTAAATACCTTATAACCCATGTTTGGCTGCTTTCCAAATGATCTATCCCAAGGTTACTTAAATATCTCCTTAGTATCTCAATAATGTATGCAATATCCGAACGCATACAAATTTGAGCATACATCAGACTTTCTATAGCTTAACTATATGTGATCCTCTGCATTTCTTTAATTTCAAGATAACTTTTCGGGCATTAGTCGAGACTAAATTTGTCTCCCTTAGCGATGGGGCTGTCCCCTGATTTACCGTCTTGCATGCCAAACCTCTTAAGTACTTTATCGATATAGCCCTTTTGTGACAATTCAAGAATACCCCGAGAACAATCCCGGTGTATCTGAATTCCTAATATAAAAGAGACGTCACCAAGATTTTTAATCTCAAAATTTTATGTGACATGCCTATATCATTAGTGGCAAGCAATAATCAACATATAAAACCAGGAAAATATACTTACTCCCACTGAACTTGTAATACATACAACCATCAACAACATTAATCTCAAGACCAAATGAGATAATTACTTGATGAAATTTATATTACCCTTAACGGGAAGCTGGCTCGAGCATATAAATGGATTTCTTTAATTTGCAAACCATTAACTTTGGGTCCACTGACACAAAGTTTTCTGATTGCACCAAATAGATCGTCCCATCAATGTCGCCATTGAGAAACGCCACCTTAGTATCCATTTAATGTAACTCGAGGTCAAAATGTGCAACAACCTAACTTTTCTGAAAGAGTCTTTCATTGAAACCGAAGAGAAAGTCTCTTTATAGTCAATGACATCATTCTGTGTAAAGCCCTTAGATACAAGACGAACCTTATATCTTTCCACATTACCTTTCGAATCCCCTTTGGTTTAAAAATCCATTTAAGACCAATGGGCTTCGTACCTTCTGGTAATGGGACAAGATCCCAAACTTTATTGTCTTGCATATGCTTATACTCCTTATTTATGGCATCAATCCGCTTTTGAGAGTTAGAACCCTGCATGGCCTGATGGAATTGATTAGACCATGTTCCACCATTCCATTATTTTCCTTATGTTCTTGGAGAAATGCTATTTAATTATCCGGAATAGCATTTTTCCCTTTCTCTCGTGGATTTCCTTAATGGCTTTAGTTATTGAGGTTGTTGAGTTTGTATTTCTGAAATTTACTTTATTTTGGATGGGAGGTTCTTCAACATTGTCTAGTTGAGGTTCCGTATATGCTTCTTGATCAATGACATGCATAAAAACTTGCACGTTGTCAAAAGCAATAATAGGAATCGAAACCGATCCTTCCTCAACTTCTTCCTTAAAGACAATATCTTTAACCTTATTTCTCCCCCCAAACTCAACATCCTCAAAAAATGTTGCATTTCCCGTTTCAAAATTTGACTTAAGTGTGGGATCATAAAATTATTAGCCCCTCGATCGCTCAGAATAACCAATAAAGCAGCTGCTAACTATTTTGGAGTCCAATTTCTTTATGTGGTCTATAAAGCCTAGCCTTAGCTGGACATCCCCAAATGTAGAAATGCTTTGGACTAAGCTTTAAGCCTGTCAAAAGCTCATAAAAGGTTTTAGCAGCAGCTTTAGTTGGTAATATGTACGATCTTTCTTTAAATGTCCAGATTTCTGACAAAAGAAACAACCATTAATGTGTTTATGTGGTTTCTCTTGTTCTGAACCCTTAACAACTTTATTTTCTTTATTTGTTTTCTTGCCCTTATCTTTAGAGGTGTTTGCCAAGTGAACACTTTCAGTTCTGTCCTGCTTCAACTTTTCTTCCTCTTGCACATAAAAATAGAATGAGCTCATTTAGAATTCATTACTCCCTTTAACAGTTATAACTGACCTTAAATTGACTGAATTGTGCAAGAAGCTTGCACACTATGAAATGGGCTCATTGAGAGCCATTTCTATTTTGACAGTTATAACTAATCTTAAATTATCTGTATTGTGCAGGAAGCGATATCAATACCAAATGCACGAGCAAGTCATTAGACAAGTCGAGTTTTAGTTCCTTAAGTTTTGAAGCAGTGTGAGACATCTATATGATGTACTCCCTTATTTTCCCATTGCCTTTATACTTTATTGAAATCAAGCTTTGCATAAGCGTGCTTGTTTCAGCCTTATCGTTTTTCACAAAACATTTCTTAATTTCGGCAAGGAATTCATTGGCATCATTTACCTCCTTAGATACTATGCCACTAAAGGCTTCCGGAATGCCGCACTTAATGATCATGTGACTCACGTAATTTAAGCAATCCCACTTCTCAAAGTTCCTCATTTGATTAGATGAACTTTCATCCGTAAGAGGAGCAGGTTGCTCAATCCTTAGTACATGGTCTAGATCGATGCAGCCAACGAAAAGTTAATGTTCTTGTTTTGATCCTTGAAGTTTATTCCATAAATACAGGGATTAAATTTGAGCTTGTAGATTTACTACTAGCAGAATTTGAAACCGAATAGAGAACACTTAAATAAAATTGCTCACATAAATACCTTATTATGCAAATCATACTTTCAAATAATGGTAGGGCCCATCACAAGATACCTAGCACAACATCAATATTTAGTCTTTGGACAGAAATATTGACTTGTAAGTGGTACTCTTGGCGTAGTAATCAAACACTGACAGTAAGACATGTCAACCAACAAACCTTTCTTTGGACCGATTTATTGATCACACTTAAAACCAAATAACCGTCACGTATTTATCACCACAAGTTCATGTGAAATTCGGGCCAAATATTGACCTTCCTTTGGGTCGATCAATATCCGCATGAGATAACACACAAACACCTAATTTTCCCTTAGTGTAGTGATCAAACACTGGCAATAAGACATGTTAACCAATAGACCTTTCTTTGGACCGATTTATTAGTCACATGTTAAACCAAATAATTGCCACGTGTTTATCACAACAGGTGCATGTGAAATTCGAGCCAAATATTGACCTTCCTTTGGGACGATCAATATCCGCAATGAATGACACACACAAATACCTTCTAATATTCAAAGTTAATTAATATCCACAAGAGAGGTTGCTTTGGCAACATGTTGCTTCAACTAACTCACTTTCGAATACTATATGTCTCAAAAGATTCCGATGTACCAAGATTTGAAACTGAAATCCATTGATTTGCATTTATTTTTGACTTTAGGATTTGAATTATAGAATTCAAAACTTTAGAATAAAGCAATCCTTAAGTTAGGAGAGTCAATTGCAATATTCTTAAACTTTAGGTGGCCAATTATGTAAAATTTTAAGCTTGAAGGGCTTAAATTACAATTTTCTTAAAACTTTATTGGCCAATTTAAAGAAATTCTAAACTTTAGGTCCCAATTTGAAACAAAAACAAACTTTAGAGGTCCAAAATATGAAAATTTCAATCTTTAAAAGTTGTTTTTGAAATATTTTCAAACTTTATGAGCCAATTTAGCAAATTCCCAAACTTTAGGGACTTAATTTAAAAAAAAAATTAAACTTTAAGGACCAATTTTGAAAATTTCCAAACTTTAGTGACTGAATTAGAAAATTTTCAAACTTTAGGGACCAAATTAAAGAATTTCAGAACTTTAAGTGCTGTATTAGAAAATTTTCAAACTTTAGGGACTAAAATGAAAATTTTCAAACTTTAAGGGACCAAATTAGAGAATTTTCAAACTGTAGGGACCAATTTTGAAAATTCTCAAACATTAGGGGCTGGATTGAAAAATTTTCAAACTTCAGGGACTGAATCATAAAATTCCATAACTTGAAGGGTCCTGACTGAACTAAATTTATAACTTCAGGGGCTCAATTTATAAATCTCAAAACTTTAAGGGCCAACTTAAATGGTTTTAATAATTTCGGATTTAAACATTATTTAAAACAAATGGGGGGAACCTGATGTGCAATTTAACATAATTACCCAAAATTGCAAAATAGCCCCTTAAGACTTCAAATTTCTAGCACAAGTCCTTCACCCAAAAATCTGTTTCTTTCGCAGCAGCTAGGGTTGAAAACCCTAGCCCGCCGCCTCCTCCAAATCCGACAGAAGCGAAGCCATTATCGGCGACCTCCCCCGGCTGCAGCGCCTTCTCCGGCGCTGCACACTTCAGCGCCGCGCAGCCAGTCTCCGCGCCGCGCAGCCAGCGCCATTCCCGGCGCTGCAATCCAGAAGCACAGCGTCGCTGTGTGCGACGCTGCAGCCCATCCAGGACGCTGCGACCTGCAGCGTCCACCGTGATGCAGCGCCGCTCGCTCGGACCGCCGCATGCAACCATTGAAATCCGAAGCAGCAACGCGCGGCGTCCCCACCAATTGTAACCCGTTCTCCGACCTCCATTCTTAATCCATCATCAACAAATTTCAACCACCACAAACCACCGTACACAACAACACATAATCCAAACCAAAATGAAAAAACCCAACACTCCAACAGCCATGTATATATACACGAAAATCCAATTTCAACTGATTCTATATAGGCCAAAGTTTCGCATATACATACAAATTGTTCATCTGAATTCATACCTTAATCTTCGAGATTCAACAGATTTTATATATATGATATACAGAAAACTGGTTTTGCACTTGTGTGTATATATCTCAATTTCACGAATTAGAAGCATTGGTTTTTACGTATGCATTCGAAATTGATCTGATAATTCAACACGATGTTGGCTCTGATACCACTTGTTAGAAAATTTTATTACAGATAATAATTTATCTATAATCTGAATAATCATCATGTTGGAATTATCAAGAATTAAATAACTTAAGCGGAAGCGTACCTTAATCAAACGTGATTCACGATGAACGATTCGGTTGGTTGGATCTTCTAAATCGATACGTAGTCCTTATTATCTCTCTGATGATGGGATGTCAGACAAGATAAACAGTACGTAGGATTCAGGGACCATAACCGACTTTATATACTGAATTGCCAATTGACCTAATCCGGCCCATCATGAATTAGGTGATGACCTGGTATCTACACATAAAAGCCCATACATTTAATTAGATGCATTAAAGCCCGATATATCAAATCCTTATTAGATCACTTTAATTGGGCTTAACCAAATTTGATAGCCTTTTATTCAATACACAATAATTCACATATAAGCCCACACGATTGATTAAAATCCTTACAATCCATTATTACAGAACAAAATTCAAGATAAATTTACATTTGATCAGATTCTGTAATAGATAACCATTTGTTTTAGTTTCTCTGTATACGATTAAGTTGCAAACTATCTTTATTAAGAATGTTGAATTTTAAGTACTAGATACTTCTTGTTTGTTAGTAATTGTGAATATTAGTCTTTTGAAAATTAGAAAAGTTATAAATAAAGCCGTGTACATTTGTTTGTAGGCATGTGAGGAAGTGTTCATTTGGGAGGATTTCGATTTGAGAAATTTGCTTGATCTCTTTTTACATCTCTAGCAAGTAGAATGGACTCTCTCTCTCTCTCTCTCTCTCTCTCTCTCTCTCTCTCTCTCTCTCTCTCTCTCTCTCTCTCTCTCTCTCTCTCTCTCTCTCTCTCTCTCTCTCTCTCTCTCTCTCAACATCCCAAACTTTACGATGGTGCCGACTTCATGTTGGAAAAGTGTGAACGAATCCACATCGATTAGACATGTGATAAATGATGAGTTTCTAAGGGATTGAGCTACTCCACCTAATATGTTAAACTTTTGGGATGGAACTTCAATTTCCTAGAAGTGGTATTAGAATTAGGGCCAAGACATAGCCATGTGGATGCACAAGAGAGATCCTGATTCCAAACTAAATGAAGTTGGTGGGCTCCAAATTGGATTGAGATGGTCGAAAAAATTCATGGTTAGTTCTTAAGGAGGTTGTGCTCACGTGTGACGAAATGAAGTTGGTGGGATCCAAATTGGAGTGCGATGTTCGAAAAAATACATGGTTAGCTCTTAAGGGGGTTGTGCCCACGTGTGACGGTGACCAGACTCGGTGGAAGATCTGGGTCTTGATAGAGCATATATATACCTTCTTGGTTTGAGGAAGTGAGATGGATGTACTATCTATTGAAGAGGGCAAAAAATGATATGATACTTTGTTCGAAGGAGGGTTGTTGAGAAAGTGCGGCATGTGATAAATGATGGACTTCTATGGGATTGAGCTACTTCACCTAATAGATTAACCTTTTGGATGGAACTTCAATTCCCTAAACATCATGCGGTGACGAGCAGTGCTATGATTTTTGCCTTTGGGAATTGGGGGTGGGGTGTGTAAAGAAGATGAACTTTTATGATTTTCTTTTTGATTTTTATTATTTATGTAAGAATTTATATAAAAGTATTATTTTACCCTTCTTAAAAATGTGGTAAAACTTTTTTTTTTGGTCAACTAATTGAAAAACGGATGGATTTCATCCATTTATCATCCAACCGCGTGAATTTGAAAGGTATGGGGCTATGGGTGCAACGAATGAAATTTTAAGGTAAAACCTATAAAAATCCGGAAGGTTTGGGACTATAAATACAATTATCCCTAAAAACAATTGAGCAACCTCAATTCGCTTTGTATATGCAGAGTATTTATGTAGGATAAAAATGATAGAAATAAATACCAGAGAATGAAGTATTGATTTGGAAGATGCTTTATTTCATTGATGAAGCTTATTTGAATAGAAGAAAAAAGATATCATGTGTATAGATATTTCTCCATGATAATCTCAACAGTTATTTGCTATGATATTCCTTGATTTGAGGAACCGATTATTGTTAACTTAATAAACCAAATAATTTCAAAATCAATTAAAGAAAACATAAATTTATGTCTCAGTAGTTCAACACTCCTCCTTGTGAATTTTCTTTGAAACAACCAGCTTGCATCTTAATTCCTCGAATCTGCTGTTGGGAAGTGACTTTGTAAGAATATCTGCGATTTGCATCTCAGACTTGCAATGCAATAGCTTAATCTCTTCATATATTTCTGCTTCTCAAATGGAATGATATTTAACTTTAATGTGCTTCGTTCTTCCATGCTGGACAGGATTATTTGCAATAGAAATTGCAGATTTGTTGTCACACTTGATAACAGTAGGCTGAACTTGCTCTTCTCCAAAATCAGTTATTAATTTTCGAAGCCAAATTGCTTGATTTGTAGAAGCAGCAGCAGCGGACACATACTCAGCCTCGGCAGTTGATTGAGCCACTACATCCTTTTTTCTCAATTCCATGAGAAGGGACCATATCCAAATAAGAAGACATATCCTGAAGTGCTTTTAGAATCGTCCATACTTCCAGCCCAATCACTGTCATATCCCTGCAAAATTCCTTCAATTTTCTTCTCACACCACACACCAAAATCAACAGTACCTTTAATGTATCTCAACACTCTTCTAGTAGCATTAAGATAAGCCTGACTTGGTGAGTGCATAAACCTGGACATTAAGCTAGCTGAAAACTTAAGATCGGGCCGTGTAGCAGTCAAATAGAGAAGGCTTCCAATCATGCTCTTGTAAACAGTAGAATCCGCCTTGTCTTCTCCATCATCAAGTGTCAGGTTTTCATTCTGGACAAGTGGTGTTGCAACTGATTTCCCTTGCTCCAAATTAAGTTTTTTGAGGACATCCCAAACATATTTTCTTTGAGTAAGAAATATACCTTTTTTTTCCATTTGATAGAGCTCCATTCCTAAGAAGTAATTCATCAACCCCAAATCTGACATTTCAAACACTAGCTACATTTCATCCTTGAACTTCTTTAATAGCTGAAAATTACTTCCTGTAACCAACACATCATTGACATAAAAGGACAAGATCATTTTTCACCGTCTTCGAGACTTTTAACATATAATGTAGCTTCATTATCCCTCCTCCTAAGTCCTTGATGGATCAAATGAGAGTCAATTCTAGCATACCAGGCCCTGGGGGTTTGCTTCAGCCCATACAATGCTTTTCTCAATCTGCAAACTTTGTCTTCTTCACCTGAAATCACAAAACCTTGAGGCTAGTGCACATAAATCTCCTCCTCGAGAATGCCATTAAGAAAGGCAGACTTGACATCTAAATGAAAAACACTCCAACCATGTTTAGCAGCAAAAGCTAGCAGTATTCTAATAGTATCATGTCTTGCCACAGGTGCAAATGTATCACCATAATCTACTCCAGCCATTTGTGCATAACCCTTCACAACCAACCTAGCCTTATGTTTGAAAATGGAGCCATCAGGGTTTAATTTAGTTCTGTAAACCCATTTGACACCGATAATATTCTTCCCCTTTTGCTTGGTGGTGAGCTCCGAGGTCTGGTTCTTCTCAATCATTCTAATTTCCTCCTTCATGGCTTTTTGCCATTCTTCATGTTAGGAAGCTTCAACAAAATCTCTTGGTTCTGAGATAGCTATGTTGCACCTTGCATAAATCTCAGACAGAGATTTTGTTTTCAGGTTTGGAGAATCCATGTCTGAATCATCATCACCATCTTCACTTTCAACAGAGATTGTTTTGATTTTCATTTGCTCCTCCTGAGCTTGAATCCTGATGTGGAATTGCAGATTGCTTATCAATTGAACTTTTTTCCCAACTCCAGAAGGTTGACTCATCTACTTCAAGGTCTCTGCTAACTGTGATCTTTTTGGTCTCCAAGTTATAAACTTTGTACCCCTTGGATTGAGTTGCATAACCCAAAAGGATACCCAATTGGTCTCCAAGTTATAAACTTTGTACCCCTTGGATTGAGTTGCATAACCCAAAAGGATACCCAAGACTCTTCAATTGCTGAAATCTTAGATTCAAATTTGTCTGGCAAGCTTATCAACATTTTCTCTACCACCTTTGAGTCTTCAAATGTCTCTCCATAAAGCCGAATTTGATTCACAAGTAGCATGATTTTTGAAGAATACTCTTATACTCTCTCTCCATCCTTCATTCTCAACATTTCAAACTCTCTTTTGAGAGTTAACATCTTGACAGATTTTACCAGTCACTTCCTTCAAACTCTTCCTTCAATTTATCCCATGCTTGTTTTGGGAAATCACAAGCCATTATTCTTGTGAAAATTACATCTGCCACTGCTAAGTGTATGCACGTAAGTGCTTTTGGTTTCTTTGTTAGATTTTCTTTGTATTTCCTGATCTGTGCCAATATTGGATTTGCGGAAGTGGTGTAGGATCAACATCATTCTCAATGACCTCCCACAAATTCATTGCTTTTAAGTAGGGATGTCAAACGGGCCGAGCCGGCCCGGCTCGGCTCGGCCCATTGACTGTGGCTCGTTTGAGCCCACGAGCAGGCAAACGGGCCGACTCGTTTCCTACGAAGCCGGCCCAAGTCTGGCTCGTGGGCTTGTCCGTACAAGGTGGACTTAGGCCGGATTTTTTTTTCTTTTTTCAAACGGGTAACGACTTAAATAATTGAAAATATAAAAATTTAAATAAACTCTCCTCCTTTAATCCGGGCTTGGGATTGGCTACATTTAATTACTTGTAGGAGGAGTTAAAACTGTACACGAACAAAATGTTACGTGTACAATTTTTTTATTTGAATTTGAAAGAAAGAATTGAAAATACAGAAAAAGAAAAATGCATATATTATTTATAGCATTTACATAATTGTAAGGATGATAATTAATGATACAAAATAATTTACTCACCAATACGATTGTTCTCCAAATTCTTCTGCCAGAATTTCACTTATCCTGTTTTGTAACATTTTCTTCGCAAACTGTCAATCATTCAAACACATTAAGGCCTCCAATATGTCTTCTTTAAGCCTTGACCTATATTCAGATAACACTCTTCCACCTGTACTAAAAATAGCCTCCGATGCTACAGTTAATACCAGAGGTGCTAGTAGATCTCGTGCAATCATAGAAACAATTGGGTATTGACGCTCGTTTAGTCTCCACCACTTAATAATGTCAAAATTATTTCTCTCGTCCTAGTTTAACATGCTAAGAAGGTCGTGTGAAAATACCTAGTTAACTCGCTTAGAGTTTCATCTGAACTATTAAATGTACTAGAAGAACTAGAACCATTTGGCATGTGTACTAGAAGTTCCCTTCATAGTCATAAGGTAGGAAAGTAAATCACTGTCTTCATTTTTATCACATTACTGGTGGGAGCAGCTCTTCTAAAATTTTTACCTAACTTTTCGGCATTGAGCTCGTACATTTGACATAAACATTTTTCTAAATCTGTACATGTCAATGATGTCCCAAAAGTTAATTTATTTGATATTGCATTTATAGTGTGTTTAGTTCCCTCTAAATTTATCCTGGGTCCATAATCGTTGCTAATGGAAATAAAGTGGGTACATTTTTCAAATATTTTCTAAACTTAGTCTCCATTGCTGAAATGATTTGCTTAAAAATAGGAAATGTTTTGTAATTGTTAAAATTATTAGCAATGCCATAAAAATACTTCAACACTAAAGGACTAGTGGGATAATAAACACATGATAATTCGTTTGTAACATCGTAAAAGGGTTTAAAAAAGGTTTTAACATGAAAAAAAAAGTTCCCAATCATCAGTCCCCAAATCAAAAGTTGGGCCATGTGACCGTTGTAATATTCACATATTAAATTCTCATAACCTTGACAATGTTCAATCGTTAAATAAGTTGAGTTCCATCTATGTCCTACATATGTAACAAATGATCGTGCTGGCATACTATTTTCTACACAATGCGCATCAAAAGCTTGTTTTCTAGAAGGTGCTATCATAATGAAATTGCAAGCACACCTAATTTTTTTCAATTGATTTTCTATATGCTTAAGACCATTTTGAACTATTAAATTAAAAATGTGACACACACAACGAAATGAAACAAGACTCCATCAAATTCAGGATTTATGTGGTTAGCTAATCTATCTATCACTGCTTTATTAACAGAAGCATTGTCTATTGTAAAATTACGAACCTTACTATCATAGTTAAATTTTCTAAGAGTTGCAAGTAGTACATTGAAAATATTTGTTGCATTATATGGGTAATCAATAACTTTAAATGCTATAATTTTTTTGTTCATTAACCAAGTATCATCAATGTAATGATAAGTAACAGCTACATAATCTCTATGATTATTGCTAGTCCACGAGTCCGAAGTAAATGATAAGCTATCATTATATTTATTTAAAGCATCTATAAAATTTTGTTTTCTCTCGAAATATTTATTAATGCAATCAGCTCGTAAAGTATTTCTAGAAATGGGTTTATACCTGGGTTGGAGATACTTTTCAATGAATTTCATGAATTGTAAACTTTCTACAATTGAAAGCGGGAACTCACCACTCGATACGAATATGACCATCCTTCTCGACGCGCTAGTTCTTGGTTGAAGACCCAATTGGTTAGACTCGATTGACCAAACTATAGAGTTGATTGGTTTGCTTCAACCGAGCCCGATTCTTGACATGCTTTACAGTGTCTGTTGAGATGTGTTGTGCCCATACCCTTCTTCCAAGAGAAAAGTCCTCTGCAAGTTTTACATTGTGCTTTGACTACTGCATTCTCATCATCGTCAATGGCCGTTGTTTTAATCAAATCGAAAAAATCTATTTTTTCGTCCTTTTTGGATTTCTACTGGAGTCTGCCGTCGTGCTAGCGGAGCCGGATCCATATGTAACAGCAACATCTTTATAAAAAATGTCATCCAAATTTAGAGGAGTTCTAGTATCTATATCATCGATCTCATTTTCCAAATCCACTAAATTTTCAGGATTGGAATACCGTTGAAATCGGAAAATTCATCAACAAATTGGCTAGAAGAATAACCATGAGATTGTGAGTGTGGCATTAGAAATAATGAATTTGGAAATTTGGAATTGGAGATGGAAATGAAATATGGAATTTGAGACAATATTGTATATGAAAACAAAATATTATAGGCTTATAGCACTACAAATTAGAATATAACTAGAAAGTAAAAATGTAGAATATTGCAATTGAAATTTGAGAGTTGAGTTGAGAATTTGAGAGAATTATGATCCAAATTAAGAAAAATGTGTATATTTATAGGTTAAAAAAAAATAATTAATTAATTAAATGACAAACTGTCATGACCGTTTGTTGCCCAATTGGTCACATGATCGTTTAGGCACGAGCCGGACGGGCCGGCTTGCGAGTCGGCCCGTCCGGCTAGTGAGAACGAAAATAATTTGAGGAATCGATTATTGTTTTGAGGAATCGATTATTGTTAACTTAGTAAACAAAATAATTTCAAAATCAATTAAAGAAAACATAAATTTAATTCTCACTAGGTCAACAATTTATGTGTTACATGTGAACAGCTCTAACCTGGTTGAGTTTCATTATTCGAAATTCATTTTTTCTTAAACTGAATTTTAATTATACAATCTCTCGAGAAAAAAAAAAAAAAATTACGTGTAAACTTAAAATTCTTCACTGCTTTTTAATCAGACATTTTTCAAAAAATCACTATTATAAAATCTTTTTTTTTTTTTTTTGGAAAGATGATTCCACTTGCTTGAAGCATTAGCCACGATGATGTCAATAACGCACTTTTTGTTGCGAGATTGCTTCTTAATATGACAGACCACCCTATCTATTCATTCAATGGTATAGAAATAAAACCGCTGGTTTTATTTTTTAAAAGGTTTTTCTCTGAGATGGAAATTTTTGCCTGTCGTTTTCTCCTTCAAAAAATGCCCAAACCAAAACCAAAGAAATGAAAGATGTGATGCACTTATCACCAGTCATTGTCATTAAAAATATGTATATTCTAATTTTTTTATTGCAATCCTGTTAGGTTTGAAAGGGACAATTGAAATAATCAGGATCAATTAAGTTACACACTATACGTTTTGTTAAATGAGTACATATATATGACACTGTATTACTATACGTTTTGTTAAATGAGTACATATATATGACACTGTATTACTATACGTTTTGTTAAATGAGTACATATATATGACACTGTACGTATTGCATGAGTATTGATTGACAAATAAGATTTGTGATTATATCTTAAAAGTTTATAAGCTTTTTACTTTGTTGAAACATTTCTTGACAGTATGGCTGGGAATTTCTGTAGACACGAAGTATGTTTAGGTCACATGATGAATGATGTATGTTTTTGTGAGTTGTTTATAATCAATTTAGATTTATAAATAGAAAGAATATTAGTGGTGGATAAAGAGTCATTAATTACTTGTGGATTCTATGAAGTATGCTTTTATTTAAGAAGTTAGCTAGTAATTAAAAGCTATTATATTTTAATTCTTGTCGTAAACGTCGACATATAAACCAATAAATAAATGGTTTATAAATTTCAAAATCAAATGTTAATCTCAAAAGCCTATTCATAATTACTAATTTATTATTCATATATTTCTACTATTTTTCTTACCATTCTTCCTTGTAAACCATCTATAAATATGCCAAAAGGTCGAACTATTCCATAGATATATCGTTTTTTGTCTTATTTAATGAAGCATCTATGCAAGAGAATAAAAGATAAGCGAGAGATTTATTCAAACTGAATTAGGTATGTGTGTGTGTCTATATATATATATATACATATATACATATATATGTATGTATGTATTTATATATTTAGGTGACGTCATGTGATAGACTTATCGAATGGGAGAATTAAGTGATTCATCAAGTTGTACATCTCATTTAATGTCACGTTACAGAAACTCATGTTTTGACTCCGCTAAATAACATTCTTCCAAGAAAATTAAAATTTAATTGAAATCTATAAAAATAAACATCAAAATTCTGATTTTTAAGCTATAATTGTTGATAAGTGTATTTTATACACTTATTTCTATCCTAAAAGGATTTTATGTGTTTGTTTAAGAATACTTGCTATATATTTAGTTAGTTTTTGTTTATATTTCAGGAATAACCCCAAAGTCGAGAAAATAATGGAATTAAAGCTAAAATCAAGCAATTGGATGATAAAAGTGTCAAAGTATGCAAATCAAGAGTTGATGAAGTAAATTAAGGGCTCAATTGCAAGAATACTCGAAGAAGAATCCAAATTCGGAAAAAATCAGAAGTTCGGGGACTAAATTGCAACAATTAGAAGTTGAAGGACATGATGTGCAATAAAATCATGAGGACCAACTTAAAGCACTTCAAAAGATGAAAATTGCACTCTAGCCGGATAACCATGCGATCGCATGGAATTATAACGGCGCGATCGCATGACCTATTCAAAAATGGTCATAATGGTTTTCCGTAAGCCTAAGCGATCGCATGTATTTGTACCATGCAATCGCATGGTTATATTCTGGGCCGCAGCTAGTAATGGCAAAAAAATTCGATCTGCTCCACCGATCCGTCGACCCGATCAGATTCCTATCCTAAAAAATGTCGATTCGGGGATCAGTGGGGCGGATCGGGACCGATCTGCCCCGTTTAATTAAGAATAAATTAAAAAAATATTTTTTTATTTTTTAAAAAAGATTTACTTTAAATTATATATAAAAAAACTAAAAAATTAAAAAAAAAAAATTCGGATCGGTCCGTGGATCGGGGAGCCGATCCGTCCCAACCCGAACACGATCCGCCCCGAAAAATGATGGATCGCGAGGCGCATCCAGATCGCCGAATTTTTTGCCGAGGCGGGGCGGATCGAGGCCCGATCCGCCCCGTTGCCAACGCTAGCCGCAGCTGGGCTTTTTGTGCGATTTTCAGAGAATTTCTCTTTTTTTTTTTTTATCTAGGCTTTAGAAGGATCTATATATACCAGACTTGGGGTACAAAATTAAGGGTTCCCAATCATCATAATTCATGCTAAAACGTTGTCCAATTGCTAGGGGATCGAAGCCACGCCAAAATCAAGATTGAAGATATAATTCCAAGAAGATAAATGTGGTGACAATCATTTACTTTTCTTGCTATTTATTTTCTATCATGTATTTAGGTTAGGTTTTAAATTGTTAGGATTGTGATGATACTTTATTTACCGGATTTCATGTTTTGATTTAGTATTTAATTTAAGCTTTTTGTGGATTTGAGCAATTGATTGTGTATTTATTTTCATATATAATTGTGGACGTATAATTATTTGATGTTTGTGATAATTTTCTATGTTCGAAAGAGTATGAAATTATTGGACTTGAGTTAATTGCCACAAGGTTCGATAGGGGATAGAAATATACCCCTATACTTTGTGTAATCTCAAAAAGTGTTCATAAATCAATAATACTTTTCTATAGGTTTGAATTTGTCATAGAAATATAGTCAAATTCCTTATAGAGAAATGTTTTAATTCATCGTTTGAAAGAGGGTTTTAAAAACATAAGGAACGTGAATTTTCAAATTTCCATAAATTGTGGTTAAATGTTTAATACAAGACATGGATGATGGAACAAAGTGGATCTATAATTCTAACATGTTTTATTTCATACGTTTAGTTAAATCAATTTCATTGTTTTCTTTAGTTTAATCTTTAATTTAGCTTAAAAATCAAAATTCTCAAATTAAAAGCTTTTCTTGTTCCGGTTAAGGATTCGTAATCTAAAATACAATTTACAACAATCTCTATAGGATCGATACTTGAACCTACGTCCACTTTATTACTTGCGCGACTCGTACACTTGCCGTGCGAACAATTGTATTAATAATTTACAAAGGCGCTGTTGTCCGAGGTGGCTTATGAGGCTTCTTCACCTCAACAGTGATTTTCGCAGGTAGCGGCGGCTCACGCGGACATGGCATTGCTATGAACTTTGGAACATCATCCCCAGCCATTATAACTGGCAAGCTCTGGTTCTTCTCTTGCTTCAAATCCTGGGAGCAAAAAAAATGAAATTAAGAACAAGAATTGGCTATTACTACTAATAATTGCTCTCTATGTATCTGAACAAAACATGAGGATCATGACCCATGAATATCATTAAATGCTTGACACTTACTCATTGAATTTACTATTTTTCATATAGGCTTGTTACTTAGAATTTGTGTGATTGTCGCTCTATCATTAGCTGGAGGTAAGGAATTAGCCTCTCTCAAAAAAAAAAAAAAAAAAAAAAAAAAACAACCAAGAAGAAGAAGGTAGTTCGCTTTTACTGAAGTTTACCATGTGGGGGACTTGAAGTTTGGAGGGGCCTAGATGACCATCTGCCTCGAGATCATCGGTGGAGTGGCGGAAGGAGCGGAGCTTGTCCCAATGGTAGAGGCAGGAAAATACGCCGCTAAGACTGAAGATCACCACCAAAAGGAGGGCTGTACCCAAAGGAAAGCCTAGAGACGGTCGATCTTGACCCGCCGGCGAAACATGATATGGACTCTCCATTACTGCTTTTACTGCCCTTCAATCCCACGTCCCACATCGAAGGTGCAACAAAGCAAGAGAATTGTTTTCTTTGGTGCAAAAGAAAAGAGTAATTTATATGGAATAAAGGGACGATGAAAATAGGGTTATGTTTTAAGGCAATGGGCAATGGGAGGAGACGGGGTGGTGAGTATTTATAAATTTGTAGCAATGAGTGGGTCATGGGTGCGTGTAAAGGTCAATTGGTGTCCGGGAAATGGTACGGAAGGAGGATGCCCACTCCTTACGCACTCATTTTTTAGCCCCCGTTTAATACAAATTAAAATTAATATTTTACTAATTTAAGTCAAAGTCAACCATCAATTTTCATCATATATTTCATAAGATTAGTAACTTTTCAAATTTTCTCGACATTTATTAAAATCTATTAAAAATCTAATTTCAATCAAGTAGTAGAGACTTAAAGTTCAGCCATATTTGATTAAACTTTGGATTAAAATCTGCTTTTTTCACTTGAGTGGGTGACCCATGGAGGACTATTTTATTGTTTAGGGTTAGTGGTGGGCAGAAAGCTCTTTTTTTACATGCTTGTTCAGTGAGGAATTAGCCAAGGAAGAAAAGGAAAATTGTGGAAAGGTGAAAACTTTTTGTTTCCCAGATTTAACTGATTTCTTGAGAATAGATTTTGTAAAAAATAATTTTCTTAAGAATCTTTAATTAAAAAAAAATGAATTTACATATAAAATTATTGGAGATAAATGTGTTATAGGGTTAAAACATGGGGTAATGGATATACTAAGAATATATTTAGTAATGTGAAAAGTTTTGATTTTTGTGTTTTTTTTTTTTTTTGTTTTTTTATGGATATGTGGTTTAAAAAAATTTGAAAAATAAAAAATAATGGGCTTGACTAAGAATGAATGGTTGAGATTGAATTTGAAAAATTGTGGTAAAATTTTTAACTTTAGCAAACAGGCTCTAAGAGCATCTTCAATACACACCATGAATTGAAAAAAATATCTTAACACGTCAGCATATTGATATTGGTAGAATGGGTTAAAAATATATTTCCAGTACACTAACAATTACAATATTAAGCTGACGTGGGTGGAAAAAAATTGATAATGTCGAATGCTCCGTCTACATCTTATTTTTATTTTATAACTACTTTAATAGCTAAATAAAAAGGAAAACGGTCACATGGGGTGCCTTTTTTTCATTACTCTCTCTCTCTCTCTCTCTCTCTCTCTCTCTATATATATATATATATCTTATCTTAACTAAATAAAAAGAGTGAAGGTTCCTAAATAGTAACTCATTTCAACCAATACGACGCCGTTTGGTACTTTCATTTTTTTATTTTTTATTTTTCTAGCTTTTTTCACACCAACTCTCCACAAAATTTACCAGATCCCTACTGCAACAAGCTACATCCCATGCCTCCAATCTCACATATGTCCCAAAAAATCTGTACCTCATCTTCTTCTCAATTTTCCCTCTTCTATCCATTTATTCAAAAATCTTTTCCTCAAATTGAGCATTGATATCGGTTGACTCGATTGAGTTCCAGTGCGTGTATAATCAGGACAGCAAAGGTAGTAAATTGACAATTATGGTAACTATAGATGCATCGATGACCTACGATGAGGATAAAGCAGAGTAGAAGCTGATTCGGGCGAGTTTGACGATAGATTCTTTCGGTGTTAAAATTGGCTGATCTATTTTTCTGTAACCAAAAATCCCACTTCCCTAGGAGCTCCCCTATCGTTTTCGAAGCAGAAAACTAAGAAATCTTCATGTAAGATCTTCTTTTGTTTTCTTGTTAGGTTGTTAGGTATTTTTAGTTTTTGGGAGGAAAATGAGATTTCTGGGACGAAGCTTCATTTCAGATTTTATTTATGATTTTAGGGGATCTCGATTGAAAGAATTTCTCTTTGTTAGCTGAGGCTCTTGTTAATTTTTCCCCCCTTTTTGGTGTTTATATTTAAATAATATTACTCTTAACTACTCTCTGTTTCAACTTTTTGTATAATCAATATTTGTTTTAAGCTAAATAATTTCATAATTGAGTTGGTTGAAGGATGGTGGAGAGATTTTTGACTCCAATATTCCTATCGATTAAATTTTTGGGTGTATAATATTTGATTCAAATTCAAAATCGTAAGGAGATGTAATTTGATGGGTTTTGTTTTAAGGAGGTGGTCTATAGGTACACGAGTTCAATCCAGCACTACTATACAAAAATAAAATATTTTGCTTGGGTCTATTTGTTTATTTTTGGTATAAAATGTCTTATTTTCTTTGGTTTTTTGCACATTTTATTGGGTATTTAATCTGTTTTTTAGTTTTGTTAGGTGAAAGCATGTTTGTAATGTCCAGCGCTACAAAATCTTCATTTGTTCATTCAATTTCGTAAGAAACACTTCTTCCATAAATCAAAAGGAGTTATTTTGAATTAGAAGAAGTTCCCAATATCTCTCGTGAATGATCATGATAAAGGTTACGAGAGAAGAAATTTAAATTACAATATGATCACTATAAATACTTTAATTCGAATTTTCTTTTTATGTGCTTGCTTCAAATTTAGAGTTTTAACAATTTACATACTGACACTCCACCAGTTCTATGTTGGTTTACGACAATTTAGTGTTTACTTGTTTGACAGCTGACGCATAGGTTTCGCTTTGTCCATATCCTCAGTGTTAACTTCCAAAACAAGGTCAAAAACATATATTTATCATGAACATTAATATATGATCACTATAAGACTTTATGCCACCATATATTTATCATGAACATTAATATATGACATTCAATAACAAGGTAAATTTATTCGTTAATAATTTTTAATGGTTAATTTTTATTATAAAATTGTTCAGTTCTTAGATTGAGATGGAAGTAAATAACTAAAAAATGATAAGCTGTAATACTCAACATTTTGGGCTGAAATTTGGACGCGTAAATGGCCCTCTACGGGGCACTTTCTAACATATTCTTGATTTTAAAGTTGAGTTTAACCAATGTACATATATTTGACATGAAGTTTAATGTATAAAATTGATAAATTTGATTAGTTAACTATGATTAAAGATAAATTAAAGTTAAAAAATGACTATAATAGGTAGTAATATATACACATCAAAGCATTCACTGAAATAAAACCACATGTTAATAACATGATGAAAGATTTAGGAGCAAAGATATAACGATGATTACTATCACACATATTATTGATGCAATACTTAAATTATATGAACTTACCTTGTTGCAATTTGAATTGAAGGAAGCTCTGCAATCCAATGCACTTTCTACAGCCCCTAAAAGATATTTGATATAATAATCAAAAATATTTATTCAATGGAGAAACAATACACTTGACTATGCTTAAAGATTGAGATGGAAGTAAATTACATTAAAAATGAAAGACAATATTACTCAACATTTTGGGGCAATATTACTTAACTATGCTTAAAGATAAATTGAAGTTAAAAAAGATTATAAATAGCTAATAATATACACACACATCAAAGCATTTGCCAAAACAATACAAGCTGTCAATTTTTATTTATTTTTGATGTAGATCATATTTTGTCGACCAATCTTGAAACAGACATAACTTTTGATCCGACTGTTGGATCGGGTTGAAATTTAAATATACTGTCAAGCACGAAGAGTTCTATAGCATACAAATGGACGTCCATTGGCACCGCTGGATTTTCGAAAATCCAATGGAAAGGGCCTCAAATTTAGCTTTTAAGTTTAAATATAATTAGTTTCCTAGTTTTAATAGATTTCATAGCTTTATTTGCTTTCTTTTCATATTTAGTTTTCTAATTTGATACTAATTAGGACTCTTGGGTTTTCCTCCTATAAAAGGAGTCTTTGCCATTCATTTTTTACATACAATTTGATTATAAAATAAAATTTCTTTTATTGAAGATTCTCCGAGTTTCGAGTTCTTGATTTTTCTTGAATTTATTAATGTTTGCTGTCAATTTTTTTTTTACTTATTGTTGAGTTACCTTTCAACATTATCTTTTCATTCTTGCTTAGTTCAATGCTTGATACTTGAGTTTGAACATACACCTTAGGCTGTGAAAGCAAAGCAGAAATCTTGTAATTGAAATTGAACACACACCTTAGGCAGAAATCTTGAGTTTGAAATTGAACATACACCTTAGGCAGTGAAAGCATAAATCTTCAATCTGATTTTGAAATTGAAATTGAATATAATACCTTAGGCAGTAAAAGCAGACCTTAGGCAGTGAAAGCATAAATCTTGAGTTTGGTTTTGCAATTGAAATTGAATATACACTTTAGGCAGTGAAAGCAGAAATCTCGAGTTTGAGTTTGCAATTGAAATTGAACATACACTTTATGCAAACTTGAAATCTCGACTCTGAACATACTGTAGAAGCAACAATTTACGAAAAAAAAAAAAAATCTAAAAACTAATTGATTTCATATGCAGCCACGATTTGTAGAAACTCATAACAAAAATCAACAAATTTGGCCAAGAAATTATAACCCATCATGTTTCTTATCTCTAACCCAGTTTTAATCCCAATAATTCAGCCAAGAAATGACAAATTCGTGTAATGAAAAACACAATTATTATCCGAAGATGAAGGGTAAGGAAGATACGAACCTGATTGAAGTCGATCACCTCCTCTGTGCCCGATTGCAAGGCGAGAAATCTTGGGCAATTGTTTGACACTCGGGAATGGTAGAGATGAATTCACGATCGGTAACTTGATGGTGGGAAACTTCACGGTGAGAAACTATGAGAAATAACGAGAAAAACAGGTCGGGCAGCTACACGGTGAGAAACTATATGTGCGAAATAACGAGAGAAACAGGGTGGGCAGCTACTCTTCTAGGGCAAAGTGATTGAAGGGAGGGAAAGTGATAAATTTTTAGTGGGATATTTTTAATTTTTATGTTTTCATTTTTTTGATCAAAAAGTTAGATTAAGTTTTGATTTTTTTAATTATATTTTTTCCTATCAAAATAAATTTTGTAGAAAAATTAAAATAATTGCGAATTTTCTTTAACTATTAGCTCGGTAAAAAAATATCTTACGCCACAATTTTTTTGTCTGAAAAAGATTTACATGTTTGTGGAGACAAAGTCATGTAATTTTTACCGTTAGCCGTTTTGCGAGGAAAAGTGAATCGGCCCACAAGAAATTTTAAGACGTGATCGGGAAGGTCGATCTTCGCTTTGAAGCGCAAACTTATTTGCCAAAATAACAACAAATCAATGAATAATTATTGAAAACGTCTAACAAAAAATACTTCTACAATAAAAATTGTAGGTAAAATAAACTTACGTTACGAATTAAAAATTGTCTTCTAAAGTTTTGTAGGCGAAATTATATCCCAACAAAAATTATTTTTGTGAGAAACTTTAATTCCGCCTACAAATCTCATTTTATATGTGGAATTTTGTAGGCTAAGTATACATATTTTTGGAGCCAATTTTTTACACCTACAAAATTTTATTTTGCGGGGAAAAATAATCTTTACCTACAAATCTTATTTTGTATGCGCATTATTTGTAGGAAAATCAAAAGTTTCTATAAATACCAACAAAGTCTCAATTTGCGGGGAAATGCACTCTTTTCATACAAAACTCATTTTGTATGCGCATTATTTGTGGGGAAAGCAAAAATTTCTTGTAGTGTTGGCGGCCCGTGACCTCATATGGGTATCTTATAACCCAGGTGTATAACTTAAATAGGAAATTCTTTAATGTTCATGATAAATTCATTTTTCTCTTTAATGTTTAAATGATCAAAAATACGTATGATGTCATGATGCATATGGAACATCAAAATTATGCAATTCTTGCTTTAAAGGTCATGCACATAATTATTCCTTCAACTATGGCATAACAATTTGCATACAATTATTTATTCAAGTATGGCATAACAATTTTCTCTTAATCACTCTTTAACACATAAAGATAGAATGAAGTTATTTATCATACTATAAACTCTCTTGAAAGATCTTTCACATAATCATTCATTCATATTTGACAATACATATTTTCTTCTTTAGTGATTATAATTGTAGTGATGATAAGATGTAACATTATATGACAACTTTATATTAGTTATCATTGATAAACTTGGCGTATAATCAATTTCTCAAACTTATCTTGTATGATCATTTTGCATAAATCACACTTTAGCACATAAGAGACTAAGGATTAACATTTTGCAACATTAATAATCCCTTTTTTTATAGTTTTTATGATCTAAAATATATTTTTCCATATTTAAAACTCATAAATTTCCGTGCTAAGATAAGGATAGAAGCTGATTTTTTATAACTTCTCCTAAGTTTCATGTGTATAATGATATTCCACTTATGAGATTTTAACATAAAGTTTACTCCTGACTTATTTAATGTTAGTACTCCTTTACCTTTACTTATAATTCATAAAATCTAACTTGATTATATAAAAAGATATATTCATAAATTCTAAATCATTTAGCCTCAAAACTCTAAGTTTCAACACTTACAAAGTGGTCTTTCAAGTGTGTAACTCCATTAGGTTTTTAGAATCCTTTTGAAACTTCTTATCCCATCTAAATCATGTGGTATAGCAAGAAGACAAGATTTAGCCCAACAATAAGTTTCACTTATAAAATCAAAGCATCATTAAATATCCAATCGTAAATTCAAATCCTCTTTCTTGCTACTATGAAACTTCAACTTTATGTCAAAATTCAAAAATTAAGGTGGCGTTCTGTTTGTATTTTATTTTGTATTTTCATTTTCGAAAATGTTTTGTATTTTGTGTTTTCATTTTTGTTTTCAAATTTGCTGAAAACGCGTTTGGTTTGTCATTTCTGAAAACTGTTTTTGAAAATGAAAAGTTGGAAAACACGTTCTGTTTGAAATTTTGCAGAACACTATTTAAACTATTTTTAAATAATTTGATTGCAGAATACTGCTAACTCCAACTCAAATTTCCTTTCACGATACACTAAAAATATGGTTACATGCAATACACTAATGTGAGCATTAAGAGTCTATATTAACACAGCTTGGTCGGGTTCGGGACTTGAGAAAGCTCTACTTATATTAAAATTCAGAAAATGCAAGTTCTTTCAAAACCACCAGAGTCCATTTATCATTGCATTTTTTGAAATATAACAACAAGAATTCTCATTTAATTTTTTTTTGTAATGTTGATATTGAATTCAATAAAACTTTATTTAAACTAAGTTCCAAGTTATGATAATTCTCAAAAAAAAAAAAAAAAAAAAATTCTTTATTTAATTTAGTTCCAAGTTAGGATAATTCTAAAAAAAATAAAAACTTTATATTAAGCTTAGTTTTAAGTTAAGATAATTCTAAAAAAAAATAAATTCCCAAAACGCGTTTTCCGTGTTTTGGACATTTTTTGTCGAAATACACACAAAACGATGTTTCGGGCGTTTTCCGTTTTATGTACAATTTTTTTTTTTGTTTTCCAAAATGCGTTTTCGAAAATGGTAAAGAGAACGCGTTTTTAGCGTTTTTGAAAATAAAAACAGAAAACGACCTCAAAACAGCAGAGAGAACAGGGGCTAAGATTTTGATATAGGTATACCATAATCGTAATTCAGTTATGAAATAGAACATAATTTAGTATCCAAATTCCAATTAAATCAATATTTTTCACTACAAATCAGATCTAAATAAACAACAAATCCAATATAAAACAACCATTTCGAGTCACTTTAAATCTCAATCATCAACTTAGAACTTCCTACAATTTTCCAGCTTTACATATTCATACTCCTTAAGGAAAATTTACAACTTATATGTAAGATTCCATAAGTACTTGTAAGGACATAATTCAGTCAAACATTTAATTAAATACCTAGAAAGAACTTGCAATTCTAACCTTAATATTGGCATAATATTCATCAAATCAATGCTCATCAACAAAACAAACTAAAATAGCATAAACTACCTAAAAGGGTTCACCCCATATGAGAAATTAACATCAACAATACATAATCAAATCTTACTCACATTTTAACTCATAAAGGATGATTTTCCCAGAAAATTTGTCATGTTTGTACCCATATGCTGAAATTCCATTTAAAAAATAAAATTAAAAAAAAAAATCAACTCTTCTTCCCTTAAAACAATCATCTAAGTTCCTAGAATCAATTTTGTCAATAACTTTTGATTTTGCTAACTTCAAATTTGAGTAAATAATCCAAAAGTTCCAATTTAAACCTCATTCAAACATAAATATATTCCTGTTTCACCTCTTGAAATTGAAATAGGAATTGAAGAATCCAATATGAACCCATTCATTTTGGACCGCCGATTTCCATCTCCAATATTCCTTCTTCTTCTCCTTTATTTATTTATTTTTCCCTCGGTCTCTCATTCTCTCCTCTCTGTTTTTTCATGAAAAAATGAAAAACAAAACATAATTTCATTCCTTATAGATACATATATAATATATTTGAAAACAAACCCTTACACTTTCATATAGGCATGATTTTGTCCTTATAAAATTGAAACTAACTCCCCAAAACCTTCTTTTCTATATTTAAACCCTATGACTCTTGATAAATAATTGCTTCTAGCTAAAATATGTTGAGGTGCTAAACATATCCTTAAGGCAAGAAATAGGAGAATGACAAGCATCCCCTTCTATATTATTCTAATATTAAAAATTCTAGATTTTCTATTTCAAAGGGCCATCTTCGGGTCAATATTAGAAAGTCAAGACGATGTCCATTTTGACCAATTTTTATACCATTACAAAGTTCATACATCAACCTTTAAAACGGTTATACATGCATAAAATGGATTATTATACAGTCCGTACCGTTCATCCAAAAATGGTTGCTCGACTGGTTTCCAGCACAACCAAATTTTCTGCATTTTCAGCATTTTTACTATCTCATGTATACGACTTTGACTCTACTTTCAAAGAAATTCCCGATCTCAAATGTACTCAAATTTGATATTAATACATAGATCTCATGGTGAACTACAAGGTAGTATAATTGCAAAGACACCGGGTTACCTTATTGTTTGTACAATCCTCTCAAACATGGCTACTCTACCACCATTTTGTACTTAGAAATATTTTTGAGCTTCACAATCTTATATCATTTCAACTATACCACTTTGGCTTAATTTTCCTACCACATCCGAACTCGAAAACATGCAAATCAAGATACCAATCTAAACATCTCACTACAAACTTCGAGCTGATATGACAAACATTGACTATGGATTAATACACCTCACATACAAGAGTCGTAAAGTTTGGCTCAACTCAATGGCAAAACAGTAAATAAGCTGAGTTTTCCTAAAATTTTCAGCTTACTCCCCATTTATGACTCAATTAAGCTAAAACATTATTCATAACTTCATTTTATGCCAATTTAACATCTAATATCACAATTCATGCAACTTTCTCCTCCACTTTCTTATAAAGGAATTACCATCTCATGGAATTGACTATTTTCTAATAAAATAATTGAATCTAAATTTCTAGAGAAAAAAAATTAAGGTACGAAATTTTCGGGTTGTTATATAACCACAAGGAACTTTTCCAATATCAGTAAGAGTGAGGCTTTGATACCATTGTTAAATTTTAAGCTAGAAATCACATACCCAAACACGATACAGAAACATTCAATCATAAGAACATCAATATTTTTACACCAATTGGTTCGGAGGCTTGTCGACCACATTCTAACGCCTACATCCCCATTGAGCCTCAACTCATAATAAATTACAGGCTTAAGAACATTATTGAACAATATCAAGAAGTTTACAAATTTACAATCGTACAAAATATACCCTCCCAACCCTAACAAATATTAACCAATCAATAGATCCTTTCATATTACAGTAACACTCTAAAGCTATCATCTAGATCTCGCATTTGAGATATCAAAAGAAAGACAAGATTGAAAGTGGGACAAATTTAGAGGTGTCAATCCGGGTGGTCCGGACTGTGTCGGCCCGTCAATATATGAGTTCGGTAAAGGCCCACGTGAAAAAAGCCCGCCCGCTGCGGGTTCTGGGTCGGCTCATAAATTTCGAACTACAACCTAGGTTCGCCCACTGGCTCATCCGGGTCGAGCCCATGCAGGTGACGGTTAGTTTTGATTTGGCCCGTATGAATAAAAATATAGATTTTTTCATATTTATAATAATTTTTTTTTGTTAAATTTCTATATACGAAATAAACAAAATGATAAATTCATATTTATACCATAAAAATTATTTACATAGAATTTAAATTTAAATTTTATGTTACATGAATTACTTCTAAATTTGCAAATTTAAATAAAATATAAACAAATAACAATTAAATGCTAAATGTATTTCTAATTACTACGATCAAAGAACATTACGTTGCTTAATTATTATGGAAAAAAAAGTAAGATTTAGCTTTAGATGTTGTACTAGAGTTTTTAAAAGAATTGAGATTTTCAATATGTTATGATATTTAATAAAAATATTTATTATTATTATTATTATTTCACGGGTCAGCGGTTAACTGCGGCCCTCGAAGGTTTGACCTGTCAAACCCGCAGTTCACATCTTCTTGACTTGTGAATCGCTCCCATGAGACGTGGGTCGCCCGCGATCCGGGTCGATCTGGACTGATTTTTACGGATCTGATCGGTCTGTCCGTCTTGACGCCTCTATACAAACTGACAAACCCTAGTTTAGAGTAACGTACGATACAAAGAGAAGAAGAAAACACCTGACAAACCGAAAGCCAGAATAATATATCTCACTCTAACCCTAATGACGCTCTAGTTGAGTATGAATTAATCTACGTGTGCAATTTATTTGACAATGTAGATGAAAATTTGATGATGTGGAGATATTATTTTTGTTGATTTAAAAGATGATATGATGTGTGAAAAGAGAGGATTGCGCCCACGTAAACAAATTATGATCCTCATTGTGACCCTAATTGTGACTAGCAAAACTGAGTTGAATATATATAGTCAGAACGACGGACAACAGATCCCCTCACACACGTGGACGGCCAAGATGAAGCCAAAGTTAATTGCAAAAATAGATAAACACACTTTTAACCTCCAAAATTTAGGACAAGTTTTAATCGTTGCATCAAATATCAGAAAAAAAATTGGACCAGTTTCTTGCCATATTTAACTCGACCGACAGAGTTTAATGCCTAGAATATTCCAAACTTTCGTCATTAACGACTTATGACCTATCTTTAGACAAATAATAAAAACAATACTCCATCCGTCCCATTTATATAAACTATATTTTCATTTTCTCTCGTCCTAATTATATAGATTTGTTTCTTTATTGGAGAGTATTTATTTTTTTTGTTTATTAATGTACTATTATTTAATACTTCCAATAATAATAGTTTTGATACTTAAATAAGGATAATTTGAGAATTTTCTTTGAAAAAATTACATTTTCAATAACATTAAATATGTTTTCTTAATCAAAATCCAAACAAATCTATACAAAATGGGACGAAGGGAGTACAATATTTTCGACATTTTCAATTGCTAAGGGCAGATAAATGTGCCCCACTGCCTTTTTCCAAGCGTTTCAGTGTAATATAAATTATATTAATTATTATGTGTATGTATGAAAGAAAATAAGAGTGCTAAAGAGCCAATGAATGCCTTTAGCCAAAAGAAATAAATAAAGAAGTCCCATACAAACAATTCCTTGTTCAAAACTTCTAATATGTATGTGTATTTATTTCGAATTAATTAGCATAAAGTCTTTCCCCTTCTACACGTAGAGAGAAAGTTGATGCTACATAAATTTAAGAATCAAGAAATATCAACGACGTATTTGACTAAAATATGAGATTCTGGCTCAAATAATCTTTTAAATCACGTTGACGATTTTATAATGTTAAATTTTAGAATTTTGTGACCATTTGGTTAATAATTAATAATAAACAAAGGTCCGCCTTCATTTGGAAAAAAAATCTTTGTTTATAAATAAAAAATACGATATTTTTTATGTAAAATATATAATTAAATAATGTTTTTTTAAAAAGTGATTTTTAAAAATATATTGTTTATAAATTTTTTTATAAACAAGCTTACCAAATAGAGACGAACTCATCTCGACCTAGCTCCAATTACAAGTAATCAATATTTTGTCTTTAAAGCAGTGTTTGAAAGCATTGGTTGCCATGGAACTTAGACTGCGTTTGAAATCACTTTTTTTTTTTTCCTTTGGAAAAGTAAAATTTCACCCAAATTTTCCATCATGTATTGTTTGATTGTCAACATTTTACTTGGAAAATGATTTCCACCATTGTCCATCACACGCCCGAGTTCTTGGAAAATAAGGAAATTGTTTCCCTACCTATATACTAGAATTTATTTTCTTGGAAAATGAGAATTGATTTTGCACCGCAGTTGATCATTTTCGTTATTGTTAATTGATTTATTTTTTTTTTCAAAAATTCACATTATTACTATCAAGTACAAATGTGTGAAAATATAAAGAAAAAATAATTCTTTTGATTAAAATAGCTAAATTTTGTTTTATTTGTCATGGAAAATAATGTCAATCAAATAATAAAAGTTGGAAAATTCTCAACTTTTTCCACTTAAAAAATTAAACCAATCAAACACATTAAACTTGCAATTCCTTGAAATTTATTTTATTTTCAACCAAATTCCACCATCGCTATTAAACGTAGCCTAAGAATTCATTTGCCAAACATTCCCTTTTTTGTTGTTTGATAGCATTGGTTTGGCTTGGAATTCATTTACCTTGAAAAGGCAAGTGATGGTGATTTTGTAACGATCTAGAATTTTTGGTTTCATAAACGCTCGAGTGTTACTAAAATCATTTGATTTTCTTAAATAAATGCAGAAGCATAAACAAATGGTTTTGCCAAACATGAAAATTGAAATTCTTTATAGCCAAATCCTTATAACTTAATAAAATAAAAATTGTTTGGAATAATAAATAGAACTTAAATTTGAAACTTAATCATTTAATTTTTCAAATTCCCTTCGCAGTCTGCTTCACAATTCCGTCACAGTTCAATCGATTCGAACAAGCCTGTAAAATTATAGGAGTGAGTATTTGGAAATACTCAGTAGGACACGAAAACTATGGTTCTATCTCGAGTAAATATATTTAACGCATGTGCCAAAATATCATATCGTCATCATATCGTTAACTTTCATAAGTATAATAATTCAACACGTGTGTCGAAAATATTATATCGTCATTATATCTTTAGTAACCGGTAAGAGCTCAATCATATTATGTATATCTTTGATACCAGATGACCATATCATAAACATCATATTATATCGCACAAACAATGTTTCCAATAATAAAATATTAAAAATAAACCTTTGATATTGAGAACAACTGAGTATTGTTGGACTAAATAAATATAAAATTTCTATTTAACTCTTATTCTTTCAATCAAATATATTTTGAAGTGATTTCATCCAAAATAATTTTTCCTTAAGTCAATACTCCTAATTAATTATGTTCTTCAAAACGAGTCCAATACCGATAAAATAATTGTCTCTCTATCAATGATTAATTATCTAGCACAAATAAAAATTATCGTAAAAACTTATTTTCATTTAGTCCCTCAACTTTATCTTTAGTTTTTGATATGATTGTACGGACAATATATTTACAATTTGTTCTTACTTGTTAGCTTGCATTAAACTTCTCATTGTGATCTTTAATTTGACACTCATATTGCATATTTTTTTTATTTCAAAATAATACAATAATTATTAAAAGAATAATTATAAAATAGAAAAAATAATGTTTTGATGTTATTAATTGTATAGCACGGATGCCAATGCAATTAATGACACATAAAAAATAATAATTACTAAAATATTTAATATATTATTTTTTTGGCAAAAAAATTAGAAAAATTTAGAAAGTTTATTTGGCTGGAAACTCTGTGTGTATTTTGGTGACGACTATTCTACTTTTATATATGTTCATTTATTATTAAGATTAGGATAATATATTAAGATGATGATGATGGTTATTATTATTATTATTATTATTATTATTATTATTATTATTATGTACAAATATGTTTAAAAAGTTATTTTTTTTTATTAAAATAGCTAAATTTTGCTTTATTTCCTATAAAAAATTATGTCAATCAAAAAATAAAATTTGAAATTTTTTTCACTTTTTCCACCTAGAAAATTAAAGTAATCAAACATATTAAACTTTCAATTTTTAAGAAAATAAATTCGCAGGAATTCAATTACCTAGAATTCATTTTCTTTCCATCCAAATTCCACCGTCGCAATCAATAACCCTAATTTCTTAGATCCATCTTTGACCAATCTAATGTTGTTATTATTACTATAAAGCAAAATATGAACAATATTTATGTGTTTCTCTATAAAATAAAATATGTTGTATGTATTATTATGTATTAGTGAATGACAATTGTACCCCGTAACCTTAGTTATAATTACTTTGTATATCCCTTTCTTCCTCTATATATATGAGATTCTAGTTCATAATAAAATACAAGTTTATTGATATCTCTACTTTTCTCTAATTTATAACACGTTATTAGCACGTTTTCCTCAAAAATATTAGCTAGAAGGTAATTTTTTTTTTTATAATCATCTATCATATGCACCAAAATTAATTTGGTGGCATACGAATTTTTTAATATAAATTTTCGAATACTGATTTTTATCACATAATCAGTGCACGTCTGCAGAAAAAAATGGAATTTCAAAATTCAATTATCTTGAATCCAATGAATTCAATTGAAGTCTCAAAGTCAACCTTTGAATTCAATTCAATTTCAATTTGTGCAAATTTTTTCAGAATCCATATATGTCGAATTGATTATTTACATGCTTATAACATATTTATATGTGTTTAATTTATATATTATGGTTGTTGTTGAATTTCTTTTTACCTTTAAATTAGTAGTTCATTACGTTGTTACTCTTGAAGTAGCGCAACTGTATAATTAATATTCCAGAAGAATATTAATATGACTATAAGAAATAATTTGTTGTTGCTCCTGAAGTAGCACAATATTATAATATTCCAGAAGAATATTATTTTCTCCCGAAGAGTATAAATTATAATTTTCAATATTCCAGAATCAATTATTCTTGAATTATCGAAATTTAGAACTATAATTATTCTAGAAGAATAATTTATTGTTGCTCCTGAAGTAACACAATTCTTATTATAATAATATTCGTAAAGAATATTAATTATTCCTGAAGAGCATAATTTTGAAATATTTATTATTCAATTGCTCCATAAGAGCAAATATCTAAAATCTTTAACAATAATTTGTTGTTGCTCTTGAAGTAGCACAACATTATGATTAATATTCTAGAATAATATTATTTGCTCATGAATGTCATAAATTACATTTTCAATATTCCAGAAGTATATTGACTCAATGCTCCTGAAGAAGCATAATTTAAAATATGTTTTAAATGAAAATGATATTGGTATTCTCGAAGAAACACAACCCACGTTAGATAAATATTTCAGAAGAATATTTTATCATCACTCGTGTAGAGCATAAATATTGTTAGTTCAAAAGGTGGAACGAATTGTTAATGTCAATATTCCTAAAGAATATTATTTGCTCCTGAAGAGTATAATTTGTCAATATTTCAAAAGAATATTGACTTATTATTCGTGAACAATCGCAATTTTAGAAATATAATTATTCCAAAAGAATAATTCGTTATTTTTTATCATAATTATTGTTATAATTGAATGAATTTTGAATCAATATTCCAGAAGAATATTTCGTTATTACTACGTTTTAATATTCTAGAAGAATATTATTTTATTACTCATGTGATAAATATTGTATTCTCGTTCTCAAAGAAATTCGAATTTATTAATAATTCAGAAGATTATTATGATGTAGAATAATATATTGTTGTGATGATTCCTGAAAAATCATAATTTTATTTCATATGAAATATTATAACGGAATATAATTTGCTCTCGAAGAGCCCAATATTATGAGATATGATATTAATTTGATATTCTTGGGCAATATTTTGTTGTTACTCCTGAAGAATAACAACTTTATATTATGATAAATATTTCAATTTATTATGTTACTTGTTCACGAATAACATTGTTTTTTTTTTTTTGCTCAAAGTAAAGGTTAGTATTTTATTAACTTTGAAATAGCATAAAAAGTGGTATAATTATTCGATATTATCATATGGTTTTGATTATACCAACTTACAATAAACATTTGTTTGAATGTATGTTTTACATTCAATATTATAGTATAATATTTCAGAAGAATATGTATCTATTCTAGAAAAAGAAACAATTTAAATCAATGTTTCAAAAGAATATTGATCTAAATCGATATTTCAGCAGAATATTGCACATTAGGAATATCTTATTTGAGTTATTTAATAAAATATTCTAGAAGAATATTTCGTTTTTGCTCTTGAAGAAGCAAAATCTTATTTCACACTACATATTTAAGTCTAATATGTTTATATGTTGTTGCTCCTGAAGAAGTATAACAATTATAAAATAATATTAACTTCTCTTGAAAGAGTATGATATTACAATATTCCGGAAGAATATTGATATATTGATTTTGAATGAGTAATAAAAATGTGCTTTTCGAAGTAGCATATGTTTCAAAGAATATCTCATTTGATTTCATATTTATCCCTGAAGGAAAACATATAACTAATGTCATAAAGACATTGATTAGTTTGACTACTTGAATGATATATGATTATATAATGTTTAATCATTGAATTATATTTTATATTGAACCAGAAGTTTAATTTGATTTTATTATTTGGCATAACCAGTTGGACCATCACTAGATCAATAATGATGCGAAATTAAAACGGATACTTAATGAAGAATCGGAAGATTCTTCAATCCAATTATATATAATGTTTGTTCTCTTCCATAAAATTTCTTGATTGTCACTAGCTAAAATAAGGATTAAATTCCCTATATTTCTGAAAAATAATTAGGGTGATCAATGGGCCATCATCCTCCTCCATGTTGATCATCTAAATATTATTTTTATCTAATAGATTTGATACATATATTATAGATGATTGCATAGTGTTCGCAATCCGAAGTTTGCGAAATTATTGCTCAAATTTTAAATTATGAGCAAAATTTTCAGATTATATAATCAAGAATATGTCCTGATAATGTTAGTGGACACGAATCTCCACATTTTAATAAGTGTTGGGATATCGATAAATGGTTTAATATTTTTGCTTGTTAAACGCCTCCAATTAATTGAGAACAAAATACTTCCCTTTTTGTTTAGGAAATTTTATTACGCATCATACTGTTCGCTCAAAATAGTGTACCGCAAGCGCACGGGTCGCGTACAAGTAATAAAGTGGACTTTTTGAGTCCGGATTGTCGATCTCACGAGGAATGTATACTCTAGATTATATAACTTTAATTAATTTAATTCTAACAACAAAAGGAAACACACAATTAAAAGATGGATTTTTATAAATTCTAAATTAAAGAAACTAATTTTAAACCAAATTAAAATAAGGAAAATGAAAGATAAAATAGTTGGGATTCATGATTTCACTTAACTCTCGCTTAAGTAATGTCTCAACACATGCAAATTAATAAATTACTCATTTACAATGTTAGACCCGATTTTCCAAGCTTAGTTAATTACCTCTCTCGAGTGAAATTAACCCTAATCAATTGGTCTAACCTACTATATCTCTATGTCGATTAAGGCCAAATCAATTGCATTAACTCTTTGTGAAAATAGCTCAATGGATCATCTAGGATTTAAGGTATATCTCTATCCTTAACAAGAACCTAGAGCATTTGTTATTTGGTCTAAAATGCATAATATCTCTCGATTATCATACACTTCACAAAACATATATTTGGTGATCAATCAAACACATGGAATAATCTCAACAACAAACACACATGAAATAAGCTCAACATTAATAAACAAACATTAAAATTACTTAAACTAAGTTAAGCTACATCAATCATCCCAACATAAAATAACTAGCCCATTATATAAATATTGCACAAAAGTTGAGGTTTACAAAAATACATCACAAAATATAGAAATCAAAGATTAAAAATACAAGATAATGAAATAAATCATTTCCCTTGATTTTTGCTCCAAAATTCCTTCAATAATGTTTTGAATCTTCACCTCACTTCTTGCTTCCTTGCTTCAATGGTGCTAGTAACTTAGAAACAAAAATAATCTACAAACTAAATTACAAACAAAACAAAAACAAAGAAAAGAAAAGGAAAAGAAAAGAAAAGAAAAAGAGAGAAAAAGGGAAGGGGGTTAGGGTTTGGTGGTTGAATAATGTGGATGAATGTCCCTTGAACCCTCTCAAAAATGCCCTAAAAACCACTCTTTTCGCGTAGATCCGCAAAAAATAGCATATGGGCCGAACCGGGTCGGCCCAGATTATTGCTCCAGATTTTGACCACGCGATCGCGTGGTTGAATGCCTCGCGATCGCGTGGCTGACTTGAAAACTCTCGGGTTGGAATATATGCTTGATTCGCGATCGCTGCCTGTGCTTAACCACGCGACCGCGTGGTTCAGCTGACTGAGTGTTTGTGGTCTGGTCCTTCAATTAATTGCCATCCAAGTCCTCCAACTTCTGGTCTTCTTCAATTTAGTCCTCGAATTTTGACTTTTATTACAAATATGCCCCTGAAATATTTGCAAGGTAGGTCCTCCATCTTTCTGAGATGTTGCAATTAAGTCCCCAAACTTTTGATTTCTTTCAATTAGGTCCTTGGACATCAAATTTGCTCTTCTTTTAGCCTGATTGCACTCCAATCTTGTCCATTTGCTTTCCAATTGAGGTTGTACCTAATTGTAAAGATAAACACAATATATAAGTAGATATTTGCTCAATTTGTCAATTAAATTGTCTATTTAAAAGCACAATAAGTGTGTAAAATGCACACTTATCACATACCAATATCAAAGTTCTCCATATTGTAATGGTTTATGATTAGAGACTAATTTTTCCATCTAATTTTTTTAATAGTGCAATTGATCCACCACAATGCGCTAAAATGGAAAATAAAGAATATTGAGAAAAATGCGTTATTTGAACATATATCCCAAATGGGTGATATTTTACAACGTCGAAAAAAATGATTGTCAATTTGATTGGACAATTTGTTCAACATAAGGGGGAAGATTAGTAGCTTAAAATCAAACAAATGCATCATATTATGTTATATATATCCTCGTGATTGATGATATCAACCAGAAGTTCGATTGAAAATATGAACGAAACGTTCAAAAGTAACATAATTACAAGATGTATAAGAGATTAATAAAATCTCATGCTCTATCTTATATTGATGTGTAGCACGCCTGAAGCGTAACGATATTTATAAAGCTCCCCAAAGCTCCCCAGATAAATAAAAATAGAGCAAATAATTATGATGGTCTTATTGAGGAGGTATATACTCATGAGAGAGTATTTATTGACATAATTCATTGTAAATCTCCAGAAGAGGTTCAAGTACTTGAAATATTGAAAAATTAATATCTCTATAATTACGTCTTGTGGAGAAAGAAATCGAATTGAGATGATAATTATGTCGACACACTTTATAAAGCACTTATGCAAAAGTAAATTGCGAAGTTAGCCGCATCATAATATGAATGATAGCAAGGATAATAAAAGAAAATATGTCGAAGAAAATCGGCATAAAAATAGTTGGCAAAAGTATGCATTCAGGCTAAATTAAACTTACTAAAAAACCTGAAGTTTTGGGACCTGAAGTCCAAACACTTAAAAGTGTAAATCCAGTAAAATACCTATAGGTATAGTTGTAATACACGATTTGTTGCGCAACAAATATTTTAAAGATCTGGTACTGATTCAATATTTTATTTGCCTGACAAATGCACAATAGGTGCCAATAAATATATGATTATTAGAAATGTATATAATGAAAAATGATTTACTCTGATTACTAGCTTGTATTTTTTGATGTATCAATGAGTGATATCAAAATGTATGATCATCAACTCGGTACGTTGGGAGTATTCTTTGAAGTACCAATGAGTGAGATTAAAAAGGGTAATTAATACCTAGGTACTTAGGGATGTCAACGAGCCGAACCGAGCTGGTTCGCGAGTCGAAGATCAATGCTCGAGCTTTTAGGGGTCGAGCTTTTTTTAGCCCGAGCCGAGCTCGTCCACAAAAATAAGGTTCGACTCGAGCTTTTTCGAGCCGAGACGGGCCTAGCCGAGCCAAGCCAAGTCTCTAGCTTTCAAATTTTATTTTGTTTTTATAATAAAATCCATAAATTTTTTATTGAAAATGTATATATACAACGAGCCGAGCTAAGCTTGTGATTGAATTTCAATGGTCGAACTTTTTGGACGGGCTTTTTTTGGTTTGAGCCGAGCCGAGCCGAGCTAAAGCTAGTCCCTGAAAAAAAAAGCTCGGCTCGAGCTTTGGCTCGAGCTTACGAGCCATATTGCCATCCTTATCAGTACTTTGGGATTGCGGTGAAATGATTAGAGAAAATTTATTTGAAATATAGGAACCGTTACCTATCGGAAGTTTCACGACTTAAATTTGGTGGTGGCAATTTGAGAATTGTAATGTGAAACATATACTATGCCTGAAGCATACAGTATAATCCTTGAAGGATTAAATATATCTAAAATATATAGTTCAAGTTTTTAAGAAACTTGTTTCATCAAAGTATACATATACTTTGTGATCCGAATTATTTAATATGCCTTGAACAAAATCACTTTATAATGGAACGTGATTGTCGCATAAAATTATTTTTGAAAATTCAGGCAATTTATTTTCAAAATTCAAATTCATGGTTAATTATTCACCTGAAGTGAATAAGTTAATTGTTCATTGAAGTGAATAAGTTACTTCCAGATTTGAGATTTGCATTAATCGCATTGATGAATATTGATTATAGAATATGGCTCGATGCAGAATGTTCAAATGATTGGAAAAATTTTATGTTTTTTAAGTTCAAAGGAATAATTGAATTTATATTCGAAGAACAAATAATTTGAGATATGTATCATTTATATATGCTTGGTGAAGATATTTGATATTGCACCGATTAATAGTTGAAATAGTTATATGCGATATTCAAATAATTGTAATGTTTCCATGAGGGGGAGTTAATATGCGTTACACTCTTTTTTCATTAGCTGAGATTTTGTCCCACGAAGTTTTCCTGCCGAGGTGTAATATGTGTCTATTGATAGACTATCATATATGAGACTCCTGGAGAGATTAATATATGGATGATTCAAAAGAGATTGAATCAGGGAGAGTAATTATATGGATGATTCAATACAGATTGAATCAGTGGGAGTAGCTGCACTCTTTTTCCTTCATTCAAATTTTGTCGCACTGGATTTTTCTGACAAGGTTTTAACGAGGCAGCATCAAAATACTTTAAAATTTTCAACAAATTCACTCAAGTGACAATGTAGCTGATTTATCTACAAAAACATTGTCAACATCTACATTCAAGAAATCAGTTCACAAGATTGGTTTGCATCTACTCAATGATTTACAGTGATCAGCACTAGGAGGAGTAGCTGTACTCTTTTTCCTTAGCCAATGTTTTGTCCAATTGGGTTTTCCTGACGAGGTTTTAACGATGCAACATTTTTCTTAATAATCCAAGAATAATTGTACTCTTTTTCCTTCGTTTGATATTTTTGTCCCATTAGATTTTTATTAAACAATGTTTTAATGAGGCATATATTTTGTAATATGTCATTCAAGGGGGAGTGTTGTAAATATTATCTTGTATTAGTGAATGACAATTGTATCCCTGTAACCATAATTATAATTACTTTGTATATCTCTTTCTTCCCCTATATATATATATATATATATATATATATGAGGACACGGTTCATAATAAAATACAAGTTTATTGGTATCTCTACTTTTCTCTCTTTTTCTCTCTAATTTATAACAAAATAAAAGTTATTAACTGACATTTTTTTTACCCCAATATAAAATGAATAAATTAAATCCGGTGATATGTATTATCTGAAAAACACAACTAAGTATGATCCTTTTTCAATCAAATGTGGCTTACATGTACGTTGCGTATCCCATTAAGCACACGTTTGACTCTCATTCTTTAAAATTTATTTTTAATTACATATATCTTGAATATGTAACTTTTATCAATTTTTATAAAAATCGATTAAAAATTTGATTTCCTAACCAAACATGGGTAAATTTGGCCATTAATTCAAAATTTGTAGTGCAAACCATTTGTATTCCTATATTACAATGACAATCTATCCACGTATTGACATTTTAGCCCTACTGGTGGATTAAAAAGACAACCCCATAAAATTATGGAAAATTCTATTCTCACTCCCCATGGGATACACACTATCTCACACACCCTTCATATGGGTGGGGTCCACAAAATACCTCACATGGGTGGGGTCCACAAAATAAAATATTTCGTGGACTCCACCCATGTGAGGAGTGTGTAAGGTAGTGTGTAAGAGAGCATGTAAGTGTAGCATCTTTCAACCATTTCACTGAAAGGACATATTACATCTTATTGATTATCATATTTATGTTAATTATTTTACCATCTTTTGGTAATCGAAATGCTAACAAATATTTTTTTGACAATAGATATCATGATGAGTAAGATAAAAGGATGAGAAATATCCTTGTCTATACGACGAAACTAGTCTATAAGGAGAAACTAGTCCACGCTATCATCACACGAAAATGTATGACGATGTTCAGTATCAAACCATCAACAAAGAATATAATAATAAGTTATTGTCTCTTTTGTATGGGAGAAAGTGAAGATGAAAAATCAGATTTTAATCTAAATTAAAATCGACAATTAATTTTAATGACATATTTTATGAAAAATGTAATATCTCCTTTCAGTGAAATGGTTGAAATGAATCAAAGAGAGTATAAGAATAAATTATTGTCCCTTTTGTGTGGGAGAGAGTGAAGATGCAATCCTGGTCTTCTTCATGTGACTCACTTTGCCCAGTTTAGAAGAAATTAATGCCTCATTCTCTTTGCTGTTTTCAGTCCGTTTTGAGTTTGCGATTTTTGAAAATATCGAAAATGCGTTCACTTTACCCATTTTCAGAAACGCGTTTTCGAAAACACAAAAAAAAAATACAAAGGAAACTCAAAACGAGTTTATTGCGTTTTGGATATTTTGAATTAAAAAGTCCAAAACGACCAAAACGCGACATTTTGGATTTTTTTTGTGTGTAAATGTGAGACACTTCCTTCACTTGAAATTCTTATATTATTTTTCCATTATATATAGATCCATGTTAAGATTTTTTATTTTTTTATTTTTTGTAATTTTTTTTTTTTTATTATTATTATTTTAAATGTGAAGCACTTCCTTCACTTGAAATTCTTATATTATTTTGTCATTATATATAGATCCATGTTAAGATTTTTTTTTTGTAAATTATTATTATTATTGTTATTTTTTTATTTTTTTTGGTAAAAGTGAGACACTTCTTTCACTTGAAGTTCTTATATTATTTTGTCATTATATATAGATTCATGTTAAGATTTTTTTTTTTTTTGTAAATTATTATTTTTTTTTTATTTTTTTATTTTGTAAAAGTGAGACACTTCTTTCACTTGAAGTTCTTATATTATTTTGTCATTATATATAGATCTATGTTAAGATTTTTTTTTGTTATAAAAGTGAGACACTTCATTCACTTGAAGTTCTTATATTATTTTGCCATTATATATAGATCCATTTTAAGATTATTATTATTTATTTATTATTATTTTTTTGTAAAAGAGAGACATTTCCTTCACTTGAAGTTCTTATATTATTTTGTCATTATATAGATCCATGTTAAGATTTTTTTTAAATTTTTAATTTATTATTATTATTATTACTTTTTTTTTTTTTTAAAAAAATGTGAGACACTTCCTTCACTTGAAGTTCTTATGTTATTTTTCCATTATATATAGATCCATGTTAAGATTTTGTTGGTATGTAGTTAAATTTTTGTTTAGCTGAAACAATATTAATGATGAATTTATTGACATAGAGAACTAATTGATTTATTAACATTAAAATTAATGTAATTCAACAAATCAACCATTTTTTACATATAAAATATCACAAAATAAATATATCAAAAAATTACAAAGTAAACGCATTTTTCAGTTATCTATTTTTGAAAACAGTTTTTCAAAATTACAAAGAGAATATGTTTTCAGTAATCTCAAAACAAACAATCAAAATCCAAAATTCAAAACTCAAAATCCAAAATCAAAATACAAAGAGAACGGTCCCTAAAATTTTGATAAGAAGTTACGAACTCAACACATTTATTATTTCAAGGACTATTAGTCTTAGACTTCTTATTTGATTGATTAATGTTATATGACATCAGTAATGCCAGTTCTAAATATTATTAAATGACAAATTCAATAAATGTAGGAGATATTTTGTTAATTTAATTAATCCTATATTTAATTAGTAAGGATATGATGTCCATAGTGAACACTATAATCCTTACTCACTTTACATGTGGGATTGACATGTGGCAGAAATTATCCATAGTGGATACCATAATTCTTACCCACTTTACATGTAGAATGGTGCCTACTATGAGCAACATATTCCTCGATCATTTAATATTATTCAAAGTCCAATGTTATATCACCACTAAAACAATAAATTATGGTGCCCACTATGAGCAACATATTCCCCGATCATTTAATATTATTCAATGTCAAATGTTATATTACCACTAAAACGAAATATCCTTACTCTTGACTCATGGTCCAAGATCCAGAGTGCATTGCCTTGATGGAGGTACAAATATCCTCAACTCATGGACTGGCTAGTCATGTTGCGAGGGAATTACACGTAAAATCACATTTGAAGCTCATGGAATTGAGCATGTCACGTTTTCTATTTCAAGTTCTTACTTAAGATTAGACTTATCTCGATTTGTGCGGACTAGGTGAAGAACTAATTTTAGTCTTTAACATCCAAATTGACTTGTTACTAAATCTTCGTTTGAATTCAATTCTTTCAAATTCATCTATGACACCACATTCTTTCAGTAAAATAGTTTTAAATTTAATGTCCTGTTCGTTAGCAAAATAAATAGAATTGAAATTATAGTTGATTTATTTGGATGTGTGGTTAAAAATTGAAGAGAAAAAATGTGTGTAATTAAAAAGTGATTTGAAAAATTGTTTAAATTAATTTGGGGCAATCATTGTATTTTAAATCCACAGCCGAACGGACCCTAAAACTCAAAACATACTTTTAATCACATTATTTAAAAAATGAAATTACTTTGAAACATATGAATCATTTAAATCAATAGTTCATCTTCAATTCACCATTTTCTGCAGATGATGTTCAAAATCAAGTTAATATGGTACATCTGGTTCAGATCATATCCAAACTCTGAATTACTTGGCAAACGAATCAGAGCATCAGTCAATTTGAAATACAGCAAGAAACTGTATCCATCTTCAAGTATCTTTATTCTGCTCGAAGATGTGATTATATAATCCAACTTGCAAATTCGAGAGTCCATGTACCTTGAATACGTTGAATTATATATATATTTGAAATTTTAAGGTGTCCATTGAGGCACCTGTCACCCCCTATTGGGGGTGTCAGGCGGGGCTCACCAAACCTTGCATGACAGCCAATGCCCACTAAGGACATCAATAAATCAGAAACCCTCGCAAAGGTGCAAGTCAGTCACGCAAGAATAAGATTATAACAAAAGTTTCACTACAAGATGAAATACTAGATGAACTCCTTTTTACGCAAAAAGTGAATTGTAGTAACAGTACCAAGATCAAACATCAGAGCTGCTTATAATGTCCAAAATAAGAAATTTAGCAACACCCTGATCATCATCCAAACTATGGTTAGCTTAGTATTTTACTCTTTCCTAGGAGTAATTTTAGGGAGGTATTTTTAATTAATATTTTAAAATTATATTGTGACATGAAACACATACATTGATTGATAAAAATGTTGATAAAAAAGTAAGTGACGAATTAATTATTTACATTATCCAATATATATGCGTCATATCACAATATCACTTAAAAACGTAAATTACAAATATCTCCCTAAAATTACTCTTTTCATATACTTCTATTTGAGCTACATAACTGATCTCTTACTCAACTTTTGATGTCATGTATTTTTATAGTGTAATATACTTTTAAGACCATTCTCTTTTTGAGAAATACGAAATATTTTTTGAACATTCAATGAAACAATTTTTTTTTTTAATCTTTTTAAGTATTAATAAATAGAATAATCGTATTCAAATCACGAATATTAAAAGCCAAACCATTTCGTGGATGTGTTCATGGTAGCAGACAAGGAGAGGGGCGGATTTTAGACAAATGAACAAAAGATGAATCATCATATGTGAATGGTTGCTCCGCCTTATTATTATAACGTACTAGAAAATTACCTAATAATAAACAAATATAATTTATATTTAATCATACAGTTTGTTAGTCAAGACATTGCAATTAAATGTTTAAATAATATTTATTATTTTAATTTGATATTTTCTCAGTTCCTTCCTCTATTGTTATAGCTGTACCCACCCCTCTAAAGTCAAACTGATAATCACACACAGTTTCTTCAAGTTTTTTGATGCCAATGTGTCGCCTGGCAATTCCTACTTCGAAAACCAATTCTCCTATTTGAATTAAGCAATTTTTCTTGATTCCTATAAAAAGAAATAAAGAAAAAATCACAGTTATGACCCAACGTCCCGGATGGGGAAACTTTCTGGCATGATAACAGGATGATGGAAGGGTTGGATAACGATGTAATTATAAGAGTGGCAACCTGTTGTATAATTTGCCTATTCCTGTCAATTCAATCTACTTGTACAGAAGAAGGTATGATCTTACTCCATTGGTTTTTGAAATCTTGACTACTGTTCTTAAAGGAGAAGGAGTAACAGAAACTTCAACACAAGATTCATCATAATAGTTTTGTTCCTCAAGTTATATGTTTCTGTCCTATTACTAAGATGAAATAACACAATCCAATATCTTGCTGCAGTAGCTTTCTAGTTTATTGAATCCTAGACTAGTACAAGTGCTGACTAGAACTAGATATATTTGTATAGCCTGTGCAGCCAAATCAACAAGGTAGATACTTGAAGCCAGACAACTGGGGGGTGGGGGGTTGATTGTGTAGTGGATGGAGGAAACCTTAAAAGGGCAGATCTTGAAAATAATAGCATCATACACCATCATCTAGTGATAAGCTCAAAATTTTGGCTAATACAAAACATTTGTAGTAATTAACAGATTCCAAGAGCAAAATAGCACTCCCCTTGATAGAATAGTAATATTAAATAACACATCACAAAAGACTGACTATGAAGGGATGTAAATCTGGTAAAATCACACACTTCAAATTCATATTTGTCATCATAATAACTAAGGAATCAATTTGAGACATGTATAGCTTAGAAGCGACTTATCCTCACCCTTTTCTCTTCAGTGGATGTAATTACCAATGTGAAGAATGAGCTACTGGAGCTCAATCAAGAAAGTGAAGTGTTGAAAACTTGGTCAGGAGATCCGTGTCTACCTCTTCCATGGCATGGTTTGTCTTGTGCGCCTCTTAACAGTACCCCAGTCATCACTAAACTGTGAGTATCTTTTCTCTCCATCAGAGTCGAAGGAACAACTACGTACTCAATTATTTTATCATTTCGTTGATTATATATGAAGCACTATATTTGTTAACACCTTCATAACATGATTTTTTTCATCAATTTTCTGTTCCAGGGATCTATCCATCAAAAGCCTTATAGGACCATGTCCTCCCAGTATCACTAAACTGATTCACTTGAAGGAATTGTATGACTTAGTTCTCTTAAAATGGGTTATTATTTTGTTCTGTAATTGTGTCTGTTTCTCACTGATCATACGGTCGAATGCAGGAACTTGAGCAATAATAGATTCACTGGTACCATTCCCAACTTTCCAGCTTCCTCAGTGTTGACCTCAGTGTAATAACCTCTTTGACTCAATTTTAGCACTATAATTCCCTTTCCTAGCGATAGCAATTTTCAAGAACTTCAGGTTTGAGCACAACATTTCTTCATTTGTTACCAAGAAACTAGAACCTTTTGTTGTTCTGTCACATAGTTTAGAATTCCAAATGAATCAACATCCATAAACCACGAAAGTATCACTAGTATTTACCACAATCGCTATAATTTCTTTCACAAAATTTCACCTGCTGGGTGACCAAGTAAACTCAATTACCCTTTACTTACGTACTGATCAATTACTATATATTTTCTCATGTGGAGGTAATTGTGCACACCGAACTCTCACAAAATCCTAGCAAATGATATGTTAACTCTATAAAATTGCTTTCTACATGATCTTTTTATCTTTGAGCAAACTATTGAGAGTTCCAAGTACATGCATTCAACTTTTGTTCTATATCAGACATTAAGGAATACAACCAACCTTCAAGAGTAACTGTCTAAAACCATTAGACATTTGGAATTAACGGTCAATCATAAGAACACTCATTGTCTTCCAATTCTATACGGCATTAAACTGCTGACATGATGATTATGAGATAGAAGGTAATCGAGCATAGTCAAAATATAATTGTTCACATGATACTTGAGAAATATGATGCTCACTCATTACAGCGCATGAACATCCAAGAACACTCAAGCTTTCGGCCACTCACGTACTGAGCATGATCATATACTAGGGAACATATTGACTTAAAAGCACATGAATGAAGTAACTAGAAAGCATATGAACTTTTGTGATTCAACTTTGGAGATGTCCCTTACTAGAGCAAATGGGAAAAGGAGGATTCCTGCAGCCAACCCTAACCCCCCCCCCCCCCCCCCAAGTATGGGATAATGATTTGCTGAACTGAATCGAGTTGTAAGTTTAGACTACAAAGCACAAGCATTGTATTATAAAAAAATGCATTCCCAGAACATCAGCTACCTTGAATCTTACGAACCCAATAATAAATTTGGCATTTCACTATAGTTCACCAGATAACCCTTCGATTTTTTTGTAAAATTTTTACAGGGATCTGAGCCACAATGATCTCATGGGAAACATCATAAAACCTCTAACCTCCCTGCCTTATTTGACAACGCTGTAAGTTTATGAACAAATTTATTTTGATATGTTTAGACAACAATTTCTATGTGAATTGGTTTCTGTTTAGGCTGATTATTAGGTGGAGATTTACCTCAGTATATTTTTTCCTCTTCATCCAGATATTTCGGCTGCAATCCTCGTTCCAGCCAAAATCTTCCTTACAGCCCAAGAAGATCAAATCTTACTACAGAGTATGAAGCTTATGCTTTATGAATGCCAGGATAAATTAGTATTGAGAAAAAGTTTCCGTGTGTGTGTGTGTGTGTGTGTGTAAGTGAGAGAGTGGAGAGAGAGAGTCTGACTCCTTTTCCTTTGATTTTCTGCTTTTATATTTTAGACTCCTTTTCCTTTGATTTTCTGCTTTTATATTTTAGCAACGGGAAATGCTCTGCTCAAGGATCTCCCCATTCAAGTCAACGAATTTGGATAGGCATAGCTGCAGGTGGATCCCTCTTAGTTATCATAGTATTTGGAATCTTTTTGGCTTGCCTATGCAAACACAAAAGGATGGCTCTACAGAAAATTGATGTAAAAGGACACCCGATGTCAAAGAGTAAGCACATTAGACTCTTTTGATATACTTCGAAGAGACGAGGATGGAAAAAGCAGCTAACAAAGCTAATAATGAACTTTCTTCTGTCATTTGACAACAGTAACGAGAAACTTATATTTACCAACATATTATATTATTATGTTTCTAGTCACTAGGCTTGCTTACTGTATCTAGACTATTTTTTGACAAATTACCAGATTGAATGTTTTATTGTCAGGCTCACAATCAAGTACCTGCTACTTATTGCAACATTAGTGTTAAAGAAACAGTGATAAGTATAGTCTCAACAGGAATTTAAATAAATAAAAAAAAATACAACTTGCAAAATATGCAAAAACATTGATTTCAGAGTTTCAGTAATACACGAGAAAGAATAAGAGCACAATTTGAAACAGGTTTTCCAGTTATTCCTCCATCCCCCCCCCCCCCCCCCTCCTCGGTGGCTGAACATTCAATTTTAGTAATCTAATTAATTGAATCTTCGAACAACATTGCCCGTTATATCACTTTTTCAAATGTAAATGCAGTTTATGCAGTTTCAAGCATGGAAAATATTGTAGCTAAGTCCATATCTATCCAGAGCTTTACATTGGAGTACATAGAAATTGCTACAGAAAAGTACAAGACATTGATAGGTGAAGGTGGGTTCGGATCAGTTTACCGTGGTACTCTGCAAGATGGTCAAGAAGTGGCTGTGAAGGTCCGATCATCAACTTCAACCCAGGGAACTCGTGAATTTGACAATGAGGTGAATCCAGCGTAATTTAAACCACTTACCCTTAAAAGATTATTGTGTGCACAACCAACTAGGGTGTGTGCAGTTTTTTGTGATTTGAGTATATTTTCTCCCAGCTATATGTAATTACAATATGGGATTTGACACTTATTCTGATAAAGCAAATGTTTTAATTTTGTGATTTCTACCATTTTCTTTATCAATCGCTGTCCAGTGCATTGACTAAATTAATTTTATAATTTCTACTACCTTCAAACTTTCACAATGGGATTATCACTTTTCAGTTTCACTTTCATTCCCCCCCCCCCCCCAACCAACCCCCAATAACTAACAATTGCTAAATCAATTATGCATCGGGATATTGTCTCCTTCACAAGAGGCTAACCAAAAATTGTTGTCAACCAATTCTGTAGTTAAATTTGCTCTCAGCAATTCGGCATGAAAACTTGGTCCCACTTCTTGGCTACTGCTGCGAGTATGAACAACAAATTCTTGTCTATCCTTTTATGTCTAATGGCTCCCTACAGGATCGCCTATACGGTACTAATTATAATATTTGGAACTCTTTCAAACTAGGCCTCTTTAGAATTAGCTTTCATTTCTTGACTCTACATTAATTTACAGGAGCAGCAGCAAAGCGGAAGATTTTAGATTGGCCAACCAGACTTTCAATAGCTTTAGGTGCTGCACGAGGCAAGTAACAAAGGGTCCAGAATTATTTATATGTTCAATTTAATCTCCCTTATTGTGAGCAGGAAGCAATGAATTTTGAAGCAAATAATTAATATTCTCATAGTAGCTTTCATACAATGATAAAATGACAGAAGTAACTTCAGGATATATACATGACTTCTCCTAAAGATTTAGAATCTTTGAGCACCAAATATTTTTCTAGGGAAACTGTATTTCTTCCAGAGCAAAGAAAAGTGATTAATATCAAGATAAGGTATAACTGTATCCTACATCGTTAGAGAGACAAAAATACCTCATCACTTAAAAAGATAATAGATTATTAACACAGCTCACTAGTATAAAAGGAAGCATAAAAGTCAGTTCAAAACTATGTAATTTCTCCAAAAATTGCTGTGTGTGCCACTTGCATCATGTGCTATTCTGAGTGCTCAATTTCTTTTCCCTCCCCTGTTTTTCTCCTTTCTTGACATTGAATATGTTGAATATGTACCAAAATGACTAAAGAACGTCATCATTCAGGTTTGACATATCTTCATACGTTCTCTGAGCGCTGCGTCATACATAGGGATGTGAAATCAAGTAACATACTCCTGGATTATAGCATGTCTGCAAAGGTTGCAGACTTCGGATTCTCTAAATATGCACCTCAAGAAGGGGACAGTGGCACTTCTTTAGAAGTAAGGGGCACTGCTGGATACTTGGATCCAGAGTAAGTATGCGCCTCCTTGCATTAAATCTTGATCCGTCAGGAGAACAAGAAAAGGATGGGGATTCTGATTTGAATTTTATTTAAGTAGAACTGGGAAAACATGGGACTTCATCTTTGGAATTGAAATATGAAAAATGACACCATTCACATTTGAATTGATGCTTCATGAATTTCAGTTCCACACATGTGTATGTCACCAATAGTATATTTTTAAGGTCTAATTATTCAATAACACATACTTGTTGTAAACATGTCATATGAATTATTCATTTCTTCTGCATGAATACTTCAGTATGAATACCAGGTGTGCGCATTCATATTATGTGGATATTTGCTGAAGAATCCTATGAAACCATTTATGAACATCTCAAGAAGTTTGTTTCTTTCAGGTACTACTCCACACAACTTTTATCTACAAAAAGTGATGTCTTCAGCTTTGGGGTTGTTTTACTGGAAATCGTAAGTGGTCGAGAGCCTCTCAACATAGAAAGACCACGAAATGAGTGGAGCTTAGTTGAATGGGTAAGATCGAATATCTAAGCATTCTACCTGTAAAAATATATTGCATGCCTGCACATTTTTGTTGTTATTGCTTCTTTATTGAGTGCTTATAATTTCAGCAATATGATTTTTGGGACTCTTCATAAAGGACACTTGCATTGATTAGATTAAAGTCCCTGATCGTAGAGACACATGTTACATGTTAAATTATTAAAAATCATTTTTCACAAATGATTAAAAGCATGTTTCAAAAGTATTTATAAATGGTTTAAATTATAAATAGATAGAAATGGGTGATGCATAAATGGATAGTACCGTAGGTACATTGAAATGTGTGGACAAAAGTGAGACAATACTTTAGATGGAGATAAAACATATCCTGTAAATTATTCCTTTTTTTGTCGATCGATGTGAGCACTTATAAATAATTTATAAACAAGAGCCAAACATAAGCTAGGTCTCTTGAACAAAGAAAAAGGACGAAGTCAACCAAATAAAAATGTCAAATGCTCAAAAGATCAGTTATTTACCAACAATAATTATTATGGATTGCGCACTGCACCCTAGAGTCTTAAAATTTTGCACAATGCACCCACACATGCCTGCTTTTCTAATGAAAGAACTTACACCCCAATTTCGATAGGAAGACAAAAAGAACTGCATTTAAATGGAGGTTGATACAGTGTTTTGATTTGACAGATTAATAAACAATTAATGAGCGACAAATAAAGCAAGCAGATGTGCAAGAATATTCCAAAAAATTAATAGGCTGAAAAGGATGGTGTATCAGGACGATAACTTAGTTCAATCACTAGTGGGAGAAATTTGAACACAAAACATATATATTGGTCCTTAACTAGATCTTAGCTTGGTCAATCACGACCTTGATGAAGAACTATCAACAGTACTGTTAGGTGAACATTGGAGCAAAAGAGCTTAATGTTGATCCTTTTTACTCATCTCTCTCAGTTAAGTTATTGTATATTTCTTAAAATGATTTATTATTTACCTTACAAGCAACTTTTCTTGAACATAGGCCAAGCCCCATATAAGGAACTCAAGAATTGAAGAAATTGTGGACCCTAACATAAAGGGAGGATACCATGCTGAGGCAATGTGGAGAGTGGTGGAGGTAGCTCTGGCATGTATTGAGCCTTACTCAACTTATCGCCCATGCATGGCAGACATTGTTCGTGAACTCGAGGACGCTTTTATCATAGAAAACAATGCATCAGAATACATGAAATCCATAGAGAGTTTCGGAGGATCCCGTCGCTACTCTATGGAGAGGCCTATTGTCATACCACAAACTCCAATTCCAACCGAACCATCTCCTATTCTTATGCAACCACCTCCTCCTCAACCAAGATAGTTAATTAGGTGGACAATGTAAGAGATTGTGAGAGGATAAACAGCTTAAGAGATTATGGAACTCAATACCCCATGAATTTTCATTAGCCAAAACTGATCTAACACTTATGATCAATATACACTCTTGCTCTATTTTGCTATTATTAGTACCATGTGAAAACTTAAGACGTCAGGTAAAGTTAGTTCAGCCTCTATTCTTTGCACTCAACCAATGGTCTTTTGGATTCACAAGAAAATATAAGAGCAGCAGGCTAAACATTCGATCAATCATGAAATTCATGTGAGAGACACCATTATGGGCTATCATTCAACTTAAGCCTACTTAATCCCATAGAAGAAAATGTCAGATCACGTCTAATGTAAGAATCAATTCCATAAATTGTTTACTTCACTCAAGTTGCTTCCCTATGTAATTTTGAAAGTTGTATGAATTTCTTGAGCATAGACATCAGGTTCTTCAGTGAAAAGCTGATGTTACTGTTATCATTATAAAATTTCATATGAAATGTGTGTCATGATAATCATTAATACGAAAAACAGATGTCTAGTTGCCATTCTTTTCCAAACAAAGAATACAAATGATGCCAACCAAAAACTTCATGTCTTTTCTAACCCAAAATAGGCAATGATCATGGTGTGCCATCTTGATCTAACTGACACATTGTAACCACCAGAGTGCATGGCACTTTGTCTCTGTACGTAACTTATAGTATTGTGTCACCAGGGGTGGACTAGAACTCAGGCCAAATGTGGGTAGCACTTGATTACTGAAATAATTTCAAACAATAAAATAATATATTAATGTTAAAAATGTAACAATGTGTTGCAATAGTTATGAAGCCAGCTTAAGTTAAAGGATAAGAGCTGGAAGGAGAATTTGTTGGCATTCAATTCCTCCAGTGCCTCAATAGGCAAGAATGGAGTTTTTATCCCTACACAACAAAGCTACCTTTGATGGATTTATGTGACCCTAATTCACGAGGACAGAAAATCATCTTCAAAGCTTAGTTATAACTCAAAAGAAGTTCTAATAAAATATAACATTATAAGATATTAAAACTAATCTAAACAAACATAACTTAAATCAACTCTACTTTAAAGTCCTATGAAACCCAAACTTCATTCTTATTTACAATTCCCCGTCGCTTCTCCAATCAAAATAGGAAATAGGCCTCCATACCCTCCAAGCAAAAAGTATACATTTTAGATCTCCTATCACATACTCTAACGATGTCAAGATGACTTAACCACCAAAGGAGAAATGCTTAAAGCAACACCAGTAACCAAAAATACATAATAGTAAATTTAAGCACAGTAGCAATGAAAACTGATACAAAGAAAACCATTTCCAACAAAGTGCCAAAATTTTAGATGTGAATCCATGAAATAACATTCCAACATCTTATATTTTGATATAAAAATATACTCGTAAAGATTCTACACAACAAGAAAGAAGAAGTTGTCCAAAATACAATCACGAAATCAACTGTACTATTTATGACAGACCTCGATCTGAGAATTACAATCCAATCAGGTCGTAAACAAAGCTGGATTGGCTGTAGCAGTGCCCACTTGCACTTCCAGCAATTCGAGACGCCGCTCCAATGTATCAAGCTTCTCATTCAACTTAGCCAGCTTATTTTTAGTGGTTGCCTCTAAAATTGAGAAGGAAAAGGAGAAAAAATTCCATAAACCAATCAAATTAAAATGAGATATGAAAGGAAAAAGGGGTTTATACGAAATGGCTACCAAATTGAACGAGGAAGTCAAAGAGGCGACGGACATTGAGAGAGATGTGGGAAATGAATTCCCGATTTTCCCAATCAGCTTGCACTGCGATTCCCACGTTCACCGCGTTCGTTATCCCACCGGCTCTCGCCATTTTTGATAGCTCCGGGTAATGCGATTTCTACTGCTTGGGAAATAGAAATAGTTAATAAATAGGTGTAGATTTGCCGTTGGTCTATGTTGAACGTGGTATATCTGTTCTCGATGGTCTGCTGCGCCAGTAGCGAGCGATCAAAGGCGACTTTGTTTAAATTGTAGAGACAGTAACACGCTGAACAAAAACGTGAGAGTAGGTGTATCCTTTTGGTTATGAAGTCCTTTTCGTTTTGGTAAAAACTCGCACCTGCGGTCCTGAACTTTCAATCATGTGACATTGGGAATCCAAACCTTTAATTTCTGGGCAACATAGGGTCCCTAACCTTCATAGGATTTCCCATCCCATCCTATTCTATGTATTAAAAGAATTAAAAAAAAAAATGTTGAGCCGTAACCTTGACGGCCCCCACCTTCTCTGTTCTGAATCTTGGTGAAAAATGTAAATCGCATATTATACCTCCAAGAATATAGGGTGGAAGGCTGTTTATATCATTTCCCTTCCCTTTCTTCCTCTATTTAGTAAAGAATCGAAAGAGCCAACTACCCTAACTCTCTCAAGAGTAGGGGTGGGCATTGAGTTGTGTCGGGTTTGGGCCAAACCCACCTGAAAATCTCGATTTTGTTTGGGTTGGGTTACACATGGATTATATGTTTAAGATTTTGTAGATGATACTTTTAAAATTTCTTGGATTTTCAAGCAAATGGTGTGAATAGATAATAATGAATTCAAAAAGCATACTAATAAAACTAAACGGTATAAAAAAATTATTAAGTGCGAGAAGTAAAAATAAAATATTACAGTCATCCAAAATTGAAAAATATATTGTAATTCAAACTTAATAAATAAAGAAAATAAAGAGAATTCTATTCCTCAATTTTCGCATAAACTTTAAGTAACATTCCTACAAAATAATAAAAATGTTTAGAGAAAAAATTAATAGAAAAATACATTATACGTGTACCTGATCAAAAAATCACAAATGCGTGAATTACTTTTAATTTAGTATTCATTTGACTTCTTTGATTCCGAAACCTCTACAAAAAGGACCTTACTATATGTACTAACAAATTGTACTAACAGTTGTACTAACGGCTAAAAGACAAATTTTGAATGTAAAATTACTATGTTATCCTTCTAATTATAATTCTTTTAATTTTCTGATGTTATGTCTATATCTCTAAATTTATTGTTTACATAAAATGCGTAATATATACTATTATATGTTAAACTATTTTCTTCAATAATTATATTTAATTCTTCAAAAAAAAATTTCTCTAGATCACTAATTATTCTTTCTTTATTTACTATAATTCTAGTAAATTGTGAAAATATGTAAATGAGGGTTCTTTTATTGCGTAGTCTAATAAATTATAAAATCTTCCTAAATCTTCTCTTATAAATTCTAATTGTTTAATTGTTTCTTCTCTTAAATACTTAAAGTCGTTTACTTCTGAAGGATTTAATTCTATTAAATGTTCTGAATTCATAAATTATAAAACTAAATATTTAAATTTAGGCTATTAATTCAAATCATCTTCAAATAGTTAATGATTGGAATAGTAAAAACAAATTTTCAACATGTGTAAAAACATGTAAGAGATATTATAAGCAAAATGATAAATTTAAAACTACGATAACAGTACTTGGATAATATCAATAAAAAAGACGATATATAATTTACTATAAATAATCAATAATACTTCTTTCTATCTATGGGTCCATCACGCTTCTTTGTAAATCTGATTTTAAAAGATTTTTGACAAAATACTCTTCAGTTATTTATCTAAGTATTAAACACAGCTCCATAGGAGATCGTTGCTGCTCAAAAGACTTACGCATTAAAGGATGCTCGAAAGACTTACTCCAACACTTTCTGTTTACTACTTAAACAAACACTTCAAGGAGGTTCAGCACAATCCAGTTTCGTTTCCTACCTCTGGATGTACTTTTTTAACAAAAGTTTTATAAAGAATAAACTTATGGACTCATAAATAAATAGAGTATTACTAACTATTTTATGACTTCATATATATCTATGTGAAGTTTAATTACTCATACTTTCTGCTAATTGTTTCTGAATTGGTTTGATGAAAGAAAATTTTGAACTAGGAATGAAAATAAAGACAATAGATAGAGAGAATATAGATTTTTATTGTTGAAAACCAATATGATTTTTCGGATGTTTACAATGAGGAGAGACTCCTCATTTTATAGTTGGTAAAAGCAAAGTTGGGGAACAAGATAATATTCCCTATCTTTTACATACTTGGCTGAAAATTAAAGTAGATAAAGTAAAGCTAAAGTTATAATAATTTCTACTACTTTTCTAAAGTTTCGCATGGGTCTGGACCCCCATGCCTTGAATAATTCATGTTCAGATAAGGTAGGCTTCATCTTCATTGTAGTTGAGTAGGTCCCCACAATTATTACACTTGTGACCCGTTTCTACCTCCATTAGTTGATGTAGATATTCATAGGCTCCTTTGCTAAGATCCAAATTGCTAACAAGTATGTTCTCAGCATTTTCTCTTAATTTCCATAATTGACAATTAACTTGATTAATTCTTACAATGCTGTGATTAATAATTTGTCATCATTAGATTCATATACCCAAACATTAGTTTGTGTAAAGGTATCCCTTAAATCGGTATATATGACTCTAAATCTCAATGCCCTTTTTTTGGGAATAGCTTGTATCTGTTCTTCTTTGTTAAATGGTTTAATTTCTGGTTCTGAAAGAATAACTTTGCTAGTTACTCCAAGTTTTACAATATGTTCTGCCCTTAGAAATTCTTCATCAATAAATTCTGGAATGGCTGAGTAAATCCTGACATAGATTTTTTCATCTTTGGTAATTCCAAAATATGTTTTAACTGCTGCCTTGATAGAATTAGGTAATAATGATATTTCCTTCATATCCTTGCTAGGGTAAATGCACTGAATAAGTCTTTGGTCAAACAGCCCCCTGACTGTTCTTGGTTCTACTCCTGAAAAAATAATTGCTTTATTGATTTTTTGATGGCTAATTGTCCTTAGTCATTCTCCTTTTTTTGTCCTCTTGTTTAAATACTTCACATACTTCAAGAATGTCTCTAGTTTCTTCATAACTTTCTCCTTTTCTGATAGTTCCTTTGTTACGACTGCTGGTTTTTTCGCAGCTTCTAAAAAAGTTTCTTTAGATGGTTCAATAGTTTTGCTAATGGCTTTAGAAGATGAACTTCCAATAATTAATACATTAGATACTTCTTCCTCAATAGAAAGTCCTACAGATAAATTCTTCACTTGAGAGGATTGAGATCCTCCTTTGTACATTTCCTCAAGAGAATTAGCCATTGACTTGTAAAAGGCTAGTTCACTGTTAATTTGTACAATTTGCGCCATGCAAGTATTCACATGGTTGAATAGATTTGAATAGTTGATATTCATTTGACCCATGGCCAAGTTAATTTTTCTACTTTCTTAAGTATGCCTTCCATGTCTTGATAAATAATCTGCAATAACATTGTCAGTACCCTTAATATGAATAATTTCAAAATCATAATGGCTAAGTTCTACTTGCCATCTAATTAACCTTTTATTTGCAATAGTTTGATCAATTTCTTTAGTTAACCAATATTTGACTTGTGTATTATCGGTTCTAATTTTGAATTTTGTAGTAACAATAAATAATTCAAACTTTTTAATAGCAAATTTTACAGCTAATAATTCTTTTTCATTTATATGATAATTAGTTTGAATTTGAGTAAAACTGCCACTAGTGTATTGTGCAATCCTTTCCTCATCCTCATTTGGATAAATATATTTAAGTACTGCTCCCCATGCTGTTTCGCATGCATCGGTTTCTATAATCCAATCACATTTTTTTTTTGGTAATTCTAATTCTGGCAAATCTTTACAAAGGTCTTTAACTTTTTGTACTTCTTCTTCGTCTTTAGACCATGTTGTCCATCTAGTTTTTCCTTTTAGTCTTTTTTGTAATGGGATTAAATGTTTTGCTAAGTTAAGTACATATTTCCTAGTCTGGTTTACAAGTCCTAAAAAGCTTTGTAATTGTGTTTTATCTTTTATATGATTGTCAAATTCTTGTATTTTTGTACCAATATGTTTTTAGACTTTTATTCCTTCATGGCTTATTATAGATTCCAAAAATTCTACATTTTCTTTAGCTATCTCCATTTTTGTAGCTGATAATATAATTTCATTATTTCTTACAATATCTATAAAAATATTAAGATCTTTTAGGTGGTCTTGTCTAGTTTCAAAGTAAATAAGAACATCATCAATATATACTGTAATAAAATGATTATAATCTTTAAATATTTTATCCATGTCCCTTTGGAATTCTCTTGGACTATTTTTAAATCCAAAAGGCAATACATTCCATTCATAAAATCCTTGTGGTACCGTAAAAGCTGTTAAATGTCTAGATTCTTCAGTCAACATATGATAAAATCCTGATTTAAGATCAAATTTAGAGAAATATTTCTTTCCTCTAATTTGGTTAAATAATACATGTTGGTTTGGTATTGAATATTTTAATTGTTTTGTATAAGTGTTTAACCTTTTATAATTAATTACCATTCTAGATTTTCCTCTTTTTTGTTCTGAATGTTTTATTACAATGAATGCTGGACTACTATGTTTACTGTTAGATTCTCTAATGAATTTCTTTTCTAGCATTTCTTTTATGTGCATTTCAAATTCAGGTAATTCTTTTGATGTATGTTTAATTGGTTTTACACTAATAATCTTAAGGGTCCGTTTGATTACACAAAATTTTCCATGGAAAATGGAATATGTTTTCCAATTCCCACTTTTGGTTTGTTTGTTTGACAAAATTTTCCATGTAAAACTTTTTTCGCGGACCCCACTTTTTCTTCCATTTTCCTTGATTTGGTGGAAAAGATTTTCTCTGGGTTTTGGTGGAAAAATGTTTTCCATGATAGATAGAAAATGATTTTGGACACGTTTAATCAATTTTGTTGTTGTTAATTGACTTATTTTCTTTCCAAAAAATAACATTATCATCATCAAGTACAAATATATTTAAAAAGTAAAAAAAAAAATTTTTTTTGATTAAAATAGCAAAAAATTACTTTATTTTCCATGGAAAATAATGTCAATCAAACAACAAAAGTTGGAAAATTCCCTACTTTTTCCACCTAGAAAATTAAACCAATCAAACACATTAAACTTCTAATTCCCAGTAATTCAATTACCTAGAATTCAATTCCCTGGAATTCATTTTCTTTCCACCCAAATTTCACCATCGCTATCAAACGGACCCTTAGTGTCATCTTCTAGTATAATTTCTGCCATAGGTTTATTTATGTGCCATTTTTTCAAAGGATTATCTCATAATAATTTTAATAATTCTTCTGTAATATTTTTTATTACTATTTGATCAAAATGTTCTTGTACTAGATTTATTCTATTTTTATTAGGCATAAATTGTGTTGTTTGTGTTAATTTTTGTCTATCCTCACCACGCTGAGCTGTTATATGAGGCATTTTTTTTCTCTAAAGTAAGGATCATTAATTCTTATTACTATTGTTATATGGGGATAGGGGGTAGATAAAACCAGTGTTTTAAAATGCGCGCACAGTGCGCGCCTACGCGCGACGCGCACCTCTCGCGCGTCGCTTTGGCGAAAAGCGAGAAAAACGCGTTTCTGAATTTTTTTTATCTAAAAAGCGCGCACAGTGGGCGCATAAGCGTGCACAATGCGTGCCGAAGCAAGCTTAAGCGCGCATTGTGCGCGTAGCTGTCCTTTTTTTTTTTACTCGTTCAAGTATGGGTAAAATTTAAATCAAATATTTAGGAATTGAAAAACGCTTACTCCCGCTTAAGCTTCAAAAGCTTGACTCTTGAGCTCCACGCTTCGTCACGCTTCACGCTTTTTAGAATACTGGAGAAAAGTATAACTTTTTCATCAATAGTTATTGGATCATATTGTTTTATGAAGTTATTTCCTAATAATATATCCCCTGGCATATCATCAAATTGATACACATAAGGTATTTGTAATTCATATTTTCCTATTTGTATTTTAACATTCCCTGCCACTTTAATTATTAGGTTTGTGCTTCCATCAAATCCTGCAAGTATTACTCTTTCTTCATTATCTTTTTTTTTTTTTACTCCACATTTCTGGGGGTAGTACATTTTCTTTAAACAAACAGGATGATGCTCCTGTATCAAACAGTGCATGATAATTTCTGCTAAGATATCCATTGTAATTCATTTTGGTTAGTATATAAATATGTTCTCTTCCTCCTTGTATTTTATTCATAATAACCTTGGTATAACTAGATTCTCATTTTGTATTGTTAATAGCATTCTATAATATTTTATGTAATATGATTTTACTTGCTCTAAGAAATCTGTTCCTAATAGTAATTCCGTATTTACCTTTCCTGTATGTTCTACGTACATGTTTATAATTATTTCATTTCTTTTATTTATTCTTATTGGTAATTCTACATAAGTATCCATGTGATGAAGATTTCCAAAATAATCTTGTATTTGAATTGGATTATTTGTTACTTTAAATCTACTATTATGTTTGCTTTTATATGAGATACAGTTGCTCCAGTATCTATTAATACTTTCTGCTCTTTCCATTCTCCATTTATTCTAATTTCTATCATAACTTCAAATTGTTTTGTCTCATTTCTTTTAGATAGATTCATTCTTGGTATTTTTCTATGTATTTTTGTCATTATTTGTTTTTCTGAATCATTTCTATTTTCTATTTCAGGTAATGATCTTGTACTAGTATTTCTTCTTAGGCTAATTGATCTTCTTCCAAATTCTATTTGTGGTTTATCCATATTTACTAATCTTCTAGCTTGATTGAAATCTATTTCTATATCTTCTGGTATTGTCATTCTTGAATTTTCTTTAGCTGGTTTGTATTCCAATAAATTTTTAAATATGGGTTCTATTATATGTGTTCTCGTTTCATTCATAATTTTGACTTCATGTTTACTAGCAAAAGCATATATTGTTCTAATAGTTAAACTTATAGTTTTACTTCCTGGTTCCATATCTATTCCTCTTAATTTGTAATATAATGTTAAGGCTTTATTTTTATTTTGTTCTCCTATACTTATGCTGAAATTTGGTCTTATTGTAAATTTTACTTTTTGGTACATTAAGTTTCCTGTTACAATTCCTATTAGAGCATCTTTTACTGAACTTACAATTCTATCATCCATAATATAGAATTCTATAGGTGTATCTATTCCTTCTTTGAAATAGGCTTTTGCTATAATTTGTACGGCTCCTAAATATATGTTCTTTATTTTTCCTTTTAGTTCAGGATTCAATAGGTTTATTTCTTATCTTATAATTTCTTCATTTATTATAGGTATTAATGTATTTCCTGTAGTATCTCTTATGTCTATAGGGTGACTATGATTTCTTGCTACATATACTATTTCTTTATTTTTCTGCCAAAATGGTAAATTAAATATTTCTTTTGGTTCTACATCTAATTTTGATTTTAAGATCTTTTCATACATTTTAGGATTAAATATTAATCTTTCATTTAGTTGTTCTTCATTTTCTTCTAATTGGTATTAATATTCTTTAGATGTACATTCTTCACTAATTTGTCTAATCATATTTATATATAAATATTCTTCTTCACTAGATTCATTAGATTCACTTTCTTTTGAAGATTCTAGTTTCATTATTGTATTTATTACTTCATGTTCTTCTAATTCATAAATTTCTTCATCTTCAAGAATTTCTTCCCATTCTTCTTCTTATTCAATAGGTAATAAGTTGTAATTTTCTTTTTCTATTAATGAGATATACATCATAATTTTCTTTTTATCTTTCTTAGGACATTCTGGAGATATATGTCTTACTTCTCCACATGAATAGCATTTACATTTTCTAGGATTTTTAGGGTATGTTTTTGTTTTATTTTGTTTTTGCCTTAAATATGTCATATATGGTTTCTATACCTTTTAAATGTTTTATTATATGGCTTTTTGTATTTATTGAATTTTTTAAATTTGTTTCTAAATTTATCTTTTCTATAATATTTCTTTTTCTTATATTTTCTTTCTAGATGACATCCCCATTGAGTTGGTTTATATTGTAATTTATCACAGCATAATGATTTTTTACTTACTTTATGGAATTTTATCATATTATTTGCTTCCATACATTTTTCTTGTTGTCTCATTTCTATAAATTGTATTCTTGCTCCTAAACTATTATTACTTAATGGTATGTCTAATTTTTTTCAGTTCTTAAATAATTCTAAATTCCATGGGTTTGGTAATTTAAAGAATATTTGGTTCATAATTTCCATACCATATATTTCCTGATTATATTCTGCCCTTTCAAAATATTCTCTAAATTCACATGCAAATTGTTTAAAGTAACACATATCACATATTGATAGATTTTCTAATAAATATCTATTTCTTAGTTTTGAACTAATTTTGATATCTCTGTCTATTACTAATGTATATTCTCTTTTTAATGCATCTTTATATTTGCTTAAAATAGTTCCTATTTCATCTTGGTCATTTCCTCTAACTTGTCCTATATAAGTTTTTGTTAAATTTCCCCACCATCTTGCAATGGTTCCTATAAATGTATTTTCTAACATTAATTGTAATTGCTTTCCTGTTAATTCTCTAGTATAGGACATCATAGTCAAAGATTTCATCCATAATTCTAATTCATGATCTACATCTTGCACACATCCTAAATCTATCCATCTTCCTTCTGAACTAATTTGTGTTTCCATACTTTTCCATGGTGTATATTCTATAGGATAATTTTTACTTAGCTTGGTGTAATATTTTTGTTGTGGTATAAAATTATTTGTTTTAAAATTTTGATTTTGTCTTTGGTTCATATAAATTTCTGGTGTATTTTGTGGATTAGTATTACTTATATTTTCTTTTTTAACTTGGTTAGTTCCTGGTTGTTGTATATATTCTGATGGATTTTGTCATGTTGGTACTAATGCTCTTTGTTGTTCATTCATATTAATTTCTTCTATTTTAAGGTTTTTAAATTTTTCTATATAATCTTCTTCTGTTATGTAATCTTCTCCACCTTTTTCTTTATGATTTTCCATAAATTTGTCTATTTGTTCAGTAATCATATTTATTCCTAATCTATTGATGGCTTTAAATTCTTTGTCAGTTATTATTCTTTTAAATTCAATATTTTGTTGTATATTATCTAATCTTTTATGTAAATCATTTTTCCCTATTTCTTCTTCTTTAATTGTTCTTACCATATTTATTTGTTCTATATTAGTTTTTTGCTCTGTAATTTCTATTGAGTTTTCATATACTCCAACCATATTTCCTACTTTATTTATTTTATCAGTTATTTGGTTAATTTGATTTTCTAAGGTTATTAATTGTTTTGATATGTTATTTACATATTGCTTTACTTCTAATATTTGTGTGGGTATATTTTTGTTTATATCTTTATAATCATTAGTTATTTCTATCATTTGTCTTATTTCTAATGGTAAATTATTGATAATTTCTTGAACTTGTTCTGAGTTTTTTGCTTGTTCTAAGTTTTGTTCTGTAGTTTTATCTAAACGTATTCCTAATTTATTTAGTAAAAATAAATTTGTCCGGTTTAATTGTTTATATTCTCCAAATCCTCATTCTCCTAATAGTATAAATAGTATAAATTTTCCATATGTTTCAGTTATTAATGGCCAATGACTATTATTTGGTAAATCTTTAGATTTATAATTATATACTCTAGGTTCGATTATTGGTAATTTTTTAGACATTTTTCTAAATATATTTCTAAATATAACTACTGGCTCTGATACCACTATGGCTCGGATCGTGAAATTTTATTTTGCGGAATTATAATATTTGTCTTATTCTTCTTAAAAATCTTTCTTCAAATTCATCCATATATCTAATATCTTCTAGTCTAATCAAGTTTTCTTCTTTTAATCTTAAATATTCATTATGTTGTAAGACTAGTCTTTTAATTTCTCTATATTTTTCTATGGCAATAGGATCAGTATTTAAATTTCTTCCTATTCTTTCTAATTTTAAATATTCACTATGTAAACTTCTAATTAAATCTTTTCTTTTTTCGTGAAGTATATGAGGATTATAAACAGACATAATATTTTTTAATTATATTTTTAACTAAAGGGTAAAATATGTATTAATTTATGTTTGTACACTAGTTAGTAGGATTTGTTAGTACAAGTAGAATTATTGCTACAAAAAATGATAAAAATAACAATAAATTAGATAAAAACACATATTCGATAAATTATATAACACACATATATTCGTATTACCTTCATCCAATTTTTTTTATACTCTTCCACATCCTCCAGATACAAACTCTCCATACTTGAGAACTCTTTAAGCCAATTTTGGATACACGCCAAAACTTCCACCATTCTAAAAGTTAAAGAACTACGAAGTAGATCAAGATTTCTTCCTCCAATACTGAAATCACTTTCTAAAGGCACTGTGGACATACCACCATTTAAGAACATCAAAATTACTATTCTTTATATCTTCACAAACATCCAACAAATATCTATCGACATCATTTTTTAGTTTAACCAAATCTTTTGCTACTTTTTCCCACTTAAACCTAGAAACACGAGTAAGACATACAATTGAAGTAGGACTTTCTTTAGTAGAAGAAACCCCACTTGAAGAATTCACATCACTAGATATTTGATTGTTATGAGAATTTGCTTCATATCTCACATACCAACCATAAATAGATATCATATTCTCCTTCAAAATATTTGTCATGTTACAATCAATTTCTTATCCTCGTAAATATCACCAAAACTAAAATTCTCATGCTCCAATTTGTATCTAGGATTAATACAGTAGCAATTAGCAAAAGCTAGTTAACATTCTCCATTTTTTCCCAAATATTTTGTTAAATTTTTCTTCATATTAATAGCCATATCACTCAAAAAGATAATCACCACTTTTACTCCATTCTTCCAATTCGGTCACAAGTGAACATACTTCATGAAGATAAACATTTGAGCTCATATGCAATTAAGTACTAAACTTCAATGTTACTTCATAAAATCATTTAAGAAACTTCACAAAAACAAAAGCATTTTCCCAATCAAAAGTTTTAGGAGGTCCACCCCTACTTCTACCACCATCATACTCCAGAGAATAATTCAAATATTGTACATCATCCTCTTCTAAACTTTCAAAAGATATTTGAAATTTTAAAGCGACTTCTAACATCAAATATGAGAAATTCCATATAGTTGGTACATCTAAAAAAAAAAAAAATTTATTTACAATCATTATTTTCTTGACAATCAATATCCTTAAAAAATTTCTTCTCTAACAGGAGAAGACTTACATACTTCACAATATTACGAATACTAACAATAGATGCATGTGCTTCCTTCACATACGATTAAATTAACAATATGCACAAAAACCTCATGTGAAAAATATTTTTCATCCAAAACACACTCATCACTACTCCTACCAACCATCTTCCTCTTCAGATAAGAAATAACTGTTTCATTTACAGTTTCATTGTCAACTGTGATCGTAAACATTTTCTCAATACTCCATAAACGAAAATAAGTTTCAATAGTTTTACCAATGGTTTCACCTTTACAATTAGCAATCACATGGAAATTCAAGATCTGCTTATGAAGCTTCCAATCAGAATCAACAAAGTGTGCTGTGAGAGACATATAATTAACATTTTTAACGAAACTCCAAGTATCAGTAGTAAGAGAAACTCTTTGACATTGGAGGTTCTTTCTAAATTGCAATTTTTTATTCAAATACAACTGATAAATGTCTCTAACAATAGTCCTACTAGATGAAGGATCAAAATTAGGACACGCTACGCTACAAAATTGTGTAAACCCTTGGCCTTTGACAAAGCTAAAAGGTAGCTCATCAATTATTATCATTTTGGCACATGAAAGTCTACATTCTTTTTTATTCAAGCCAATAGCTATAAGATTGTTCCCACCACCCTCATTTTCTTCCCAAATACTTCTTACAATAAAGAACTAAGTGATTCCTCAAGGTAATAATCCCACACTTTCTAGCCCCACAAGCATAATCCTACTCACAATAGTTGTACACCTACCATCTTTATTTTTTGGATCTCCTATAATAGGGAAGTGTTCCCATATATTTGAAGATTTCTTAATTTTCCTCTTTCCTAAACATGATTGTGGAAGTGGAGGAAGAGACGTAACATTTTTTTCTTTCTAAATTTGTTGTTGAAGGAGTTTCACTGATAGCTTTAATTTCACTATCCATATCCATATGTATACAAGCAAAGAACAAATCGAATAAAAATCTTTTACAAAGTAAGATGAACTTCGTCTGTGGGCTTTAGAGAGAAAGCATAAACTCATGAATAATTAGAATTGTAAAACCTTTTTATCCTTGGGGAAATCAATCGATTCCAAGTAAGTAGTGGCAGTCGTTGATAATTGGCCCATTACATCAACTCATCTGTATCCTAGGTGGAGAAAACAAATAAAGGCCCAACAACTTGAACCCAATGGACTCAACCTCAGAGCCCAAGAACCGGATAAAAGTTGCATTTACAAAGAGCAACTCTTCTGTTTCAACTGAATTGGTTTTAGCCGTTGATCTAACCAACTGGAGCATTTCTGGCCTTTGGATTCTTACTCCCTATTAGTATCATATGAAGTGTCTAGAAGCATGACAGAAGCCAGATATTTTTCTTTCTTTCATATCCTCTGTTAGGCGATTTCCTCTCCTCTCTCTATGAAACTTTTTGATTCAAGAAGAATAGCTTTGTGATCCTTTCTTCTACTTTGTGATTTGCAATGAGAGAGTTCTGTGTGGTTGTATATTCTTCATTGTGAGAGATTTGTTCATACACAGTTCGTTTGTAAACTTAGTTTGAGTAACTTTGTGATCCTTGTGGTTTTCTAGTAAATCGTTTAGAGTGAGTTCTGTAAAATTTTATGATTTCAATATACTTTGTGGTTTTATTGTGTATTCTACAGTGGTATCAAGGCATTAGGGTTTTCTGATACACGAAGAAATCTTTTGGGTTTTTTAGGGATCTCAAAATTTCTCTCAAAAACCATAAAATTTTTGTTAAAAATCCCAAATTTGAAAACTCAGGGTTGAATCTTCTTGACACCTTTTGAGTTTTCACAAGATCTGTAAATTTGGCTTATAGATTTGGTGGTTTTTGGCACAAAAGGAGTCTGGATCTGAAAGACCTAGATTTGCCTTCTCTGAAATATTCTTGGAAGAAACTGAAGGGTTAAAATTTTCTCTCGCATCAATCAGGTGAAATCTTTTAATTTTCTAAGGTATCCTGCATTTTCTTCTCTTGTCTTTCTATTTTCCTCCGTTGAAGCCTTGCTTGGACCCTACACTTACCTTTGTCCAGGATTCCTTGAGAGAATTCGAGAATCCGAGGGAGTTTAGGGCCGACCTAAGTAGGGTTGAGGAAAATATAGATTTTCTTTCCCACATCCGCTTACCTTTAGACCTGCACTCTATGCTTTTGTATCTATACCTATAAACTTTGTGATTTACAGTAGTTTTTCCTGCTTTGTGTTGTAACTTCTTTGTGTGATTTGAACTTTGTGATTTCTAGTCTCGCATTTTACTGCAAATACCTTGTCTGCATTATTTGCTCTCTTCTAGTCTCTGTATTTTCTTTTCTCCTACAATTTTTTTTTAAATGGCTACTGCGAAAGTTGAAGTTGAAATTTGGAATGGGAAAGGGGATTTTAGTCTCTAGCGTCAGAAAATGAAAGCTCTTTTACTCCAACTAAAATGTGCTAAAGCTCTTGATGAAACTTGGCCTGAAAATTTGACACCTGAAAGAAGAACTAAAATGGATGAATTAGCTTGGAGTAATTTATTTCTTCATCTTTCTGACACTGTGATTAGAAAAGTAGGAGAAACTAAAATTGTAGACACTTTATGGGAAAGACTTTGTGACGACCCGAATTCTCGACCATTCGAGTGCCACAAAAAGTGACTCATATCATATTATCGAGACTTAAATAGTAATGTAAAATTATTCAAAAGAATAATTAGAATCCCATAATTTTATTTGTGAATAAAAATAGAACATAATTTTCTTACATAAAGTTCAACATAATTATCTCATCAATCTTAACCACTTTTGCCACTTCCATGTTGACCGCCTCGAACCTTCAATTATCTGAAAATGGTAAATATTGTGGAGTGAGATTTATAAAATCCCAGTAAGTATACCAAGCATAAATTTTCTTTTGAAAGCATATGGATCATTTTCATCATAACATAGGATAGGATCGAAATACTCATAAACATAGGGAGACACAAGAATTTTACCGAACTTAAATGTCAAGAATTCTTATGTGTAGCGCTACTAAACTCCGGTCCCCTTAGCATAATCATAAACATATCATATGGAACCCATAACAATCTTGTGAGATTGATTTCATAGCAATGATCCAAACATTTTCATAAAAACATAAGATATACTTACTTGTCATAAAAACATACTTACTTTTCATAAAAACATAAGGTGTATTTACCTTTCATAAAAACATACTTACTTTTCATAAAAACATAAGATATACTTACTTGTCATAAAAACATACTTACTTTTCATAAAAACATAAGTTGTATTTACCTTTCATAAAAACATACTTACTTTTCATAAAAACATAAGATATATTTACTTGTCATAAAAACATACTTACTTTTCATAAAAACATAAGGTGTATTTACCTTTCATAAAAACATACTTACTTTTCATAAAAACATAAGATATACTTACCTTTTAAAAGATTAAAATGAAGTGTAGTAGTAAATGGACCAAAACTTTCTTGACCACCTTGAATTTCTCTTACTTGTGGATTTTGTCAAGAGGTTGGAAATAAGTGTATATGTGTAGAGTTGTGTGTAAAAGAGATGGGTTTAAATAGATGTATAAAGTTGGCATATTGTAAACATAATCATTCAATTCTATTAATTTTAACACATCATTTTCTTAAAGTAAAGCACCATTCATATACTTTTCCATATTTATACAAATAATATGCTCTTCATGATTATATATAATGGAGTATATAAATCATTCATATACTTTTCCATATTTATACAAATATTATGCTCTTCATGATTACATATAATGGAGTCTTATCAATCATTCATATACTTTTCCATATTTATACAAATATTATGCTCTTCATGATTATATATAATGGAGTATATAATTCATTCATATACTTTTCCATATTTATACAAATATTATGCTCTTCATGATTACATATAATGGAGTCTTATCAATCATTCATATACTTTTCCATATTTATACAAATATTATGCTCTTCATGATTATATATAATGGAGTATATAATTCATTCATATACTTTTCCATATTTATACAAATATTATGCTCTTCATGATTACATATAATGGAATCTATCAACCATTTATATACTTTTCCATATTTATTAAATTAAGATTCTCATAATTATTATATATAATGGAACCTCTCATGCATGCATATATTTTCTTAATTTAAATAATAAAAGTAATTTTTGTACAAATAAATATTGGGATAACATTGAATTAAGTACTTAGACTTAATATACTTTAAATCAAGAGAATGGAGATATTTTTAGAAATTCGGAATTTAATTTAAAATCGAACGATCTCGATTATTTCTTGACTTGGCTATACGAATACGTCGTGGCGTTAACTTAATAAAAATGGGTGAAATAGTAGCGACACGATTTTCTATTAAAATAATTATTAATCGCGTAAAAATTCTTGGTCGCTACAAACTTACCCCCTTAAAATAATTTCGTCCTCGAAATTAATCTTACTTGATCTTATGATTTCTGAACACTTAATCAGAATCTCTTCTTCTTCTTCTTCTTATGTAGCATCATCGCTACCATATTTAACCCAACCATATTTAACCCACTGGACTTTGACTAAATGCATCAATTTGTTTTCTTAAGACATGGACTTTTCTATCAATAATAGACATATGTCTACTCATAAATTCTTCTGAATCAAAATGAAAATTCCCAATCGTATGTGATATTTCATCATATCTTGTAGTATTCATGTAACTTGTCATTTATCATCGTATCATGTGACCTCAAATATTCGTATTAATATCTCTAAAATTTCAATAAATCTTTACTAACATATCATACCATAATAATTTGTCATTTCTTCTTATCACCAAATATCCCAAAATAATTAAAACGATTACCTGAATATTCTCTATGTAATATACCCAAACATGTTATTCACATATCAACATAATCATCAGTTTATCTTTCCAATATTTGTAACCCAAAATTTCTGCAAAATTCAATAAACAAATATCTCCCAAATAATTAAAATTCTTAACTCAAATATCATAACATTTCCCGTAAGGTATTCCTTTCACTTGCACAAACTTATTAATCCTGATTCAATACAGTCCTTATTTCACTTTCACGTATCCCCGTATTATTTCTATACCTTGATTATTATATCAAAATATCAGTACCCAAAATCCAAGAAAATATTCCATATCTCAAATCCCGTCATCATCAAATCTTCCTTTTATCAAGAAAGTAAACGGCGCATAAACTCTTGTTCCCTCTTTTCCATTATTCTATTCCGCGCTTTCTTGCTGGAATCAATATCACGCGGATTCCCTCCGATCCTTAATGCTTTTAAATAGTTCATGCTGGGAAGAGGTTAGATCCATCAAAAACATGGATATCATTCTTACAAACATTCGCAAGTATTATTCCAGTCTTCCAATGAATGATCTGAGGAAAATTTATCGAATAAGACTCGAAAGATTGAGGTTGCTGATGGCTCATGGTGTTTCAGAAGATGTTCGCTGGTTGATCGAAGCAAAGGTTCGACTATCTGGTGAATTACCTATGACATTTCCAAAGCACATGCCTGGTTTAGGCAAAAGCACCTTCGCAAAGAAACGAAGAGCAAAAAGGCTGAATGGTTGCTACAAATGTGCTCGTTGGAACTGTGATACTCGTTGCAAAACAGTAGGATATTCTTCTACTAATCGGGATGATAAAATCAAATTCATAAAGGGTGGACTGAGTAAGGAGTCTTTGGATGATATTCGACTGACTCTTGAGACGCACCCAAGTGGTTATGTGCAACGTGAACTTCTCTCCTTATACGCTCAGTTTAACGAGGACAAAAATCGTTATAGTCTCCAAAATATAATAGCAAAAGATCCTGTTTGCCAGTCTGTTTTACAAAATGAGGCTTCTGGCAGTTCAACAATGATATAAGGTAAATCTCTTGATACACATTTAAAATATTTTGCTGTTTTCTTTCACGCGTTTTGGAAATAAAATATATTTTCCTTTCTCGAGTTTTGATAAAGCTGGAAATAAATCACCGAAAGGTGATATCTTTGGTAAAACAGTCAAAAGTTGGCCGATTTTGTCAAAAGTAAATCTTTACTTTTTCATAATCAATCAAAAACAGTAAATTTTTTCGGCTTTAAATAGCCAAACATATTTCATAGTTCAGGCATCCCAAAATCACATCTTCTTCGTAAGTTTTCTCTTCTATACTATCAAAGATGGAAGCACCAAAACTTCGACAGATCAAAACTATTTGTGTATTTTGTGGATCAAAAGTGGGGAAAGGCTTCAGTTATCTAGAAGCGGCCGTAGATCTTGGAAAGAAACTGGGGGAAAAAGGTATCACTCTTGTGTATGGGGGTGGTAGCAGTGGTCTAATGGGTTGTGTTTCCCAATCTGCTCTTCCAGAGAAATCAAAAGTAATCGGTGTCATACCTGTCCCTTTGGTAGATGTTGCAGGCAAAACACGAGGGTATGAAGTTCAAACCTTATCCATCCATGAACGCATAACTTGTATGCTATATGGTTCTGATGCCTTTATAGCCCTGCCCGGAGGTTTTGGTACCTTAGAAGAAATCTTTAACATTACCTCGTGGGCTCAACTAGATCTCCATACTAAGCCTATTGGGCTTCTGAATGTTAACAATTTCTTTGATGGTTTGTTAACCTTTCTTGATTATGCTGTGGAACAGGGATTCATCTCTCCATTTTCCAGAAGGCTTCTTATTTCTGCTCCTACTATTGATGAACTACTGGATAAGCTGCAGTCATATATCTCAATACAAGATCCAGCAGGGGTTAAGATAGATTGGTCGCAAGGAAGGGGAATCAAGCGAAAATGGAGTCCGGTTAATGTAAACTTAACTTTATGAATCTTAGAATAGGTGGGGGTAGAGTACGGAGTATTCTTACTCTCGAGACACCCCTCTAATTTCCTAGGATTTCCTTAATGTTTAAATCTTGTGTGTACCTCAAAGGTTCCAGGTGGTAGATTACGGAGTATTCTTACTCTCGAAACACACCTCTTTGAAGGTTTCTTTATTTCCTCAAAAGGTCAGAGGTGGTAGGATACGGCTACTCCGGAAACACATCTCTCAATTTGAGGAATTTCCCATGTTGCTTTCTTTTGATTTTGCGTGTTTCATGTATTTCTTTCCAATGTGACTCTTGTGTGTTCTCCTTACGAGAAAATAATAAATATCTCTGTTATCATCTACTAAATCTCGTTTGTGATGTAAATGAATTTGCATGTCTAACCTCAATTCTCTTAGTGATTGCATACCATACTATGCTCTTAATTCCAAACGATAAAATTCTAAGCAGAGTTTCCTTTGAAATTTGGACTTATTCAAACCGTAAGCATACTTCATAACTCACAATAATAAATAATTCCACATTTGATCACAACGATCTAAAAATTGACCACAATTTCATCAAACTTCAATATGATAAAAATATATTCCAGAAAATCAATTCATAATTCCTCAACATAGAAATTTCAAATCATAGTCGTCAATATCACAATATCACTTCCTTCAATACCTTAATTGGCTCAAAAGATTACTCATACTTATATTTATAAGTCATAAATCATATTCCCAAAATTTAATCACAAGGCCAAAGTTCATAATAAATTTCTCTTCAATATAGAGGCATAATTCACTTACTCAACATAATATCCATTACTTAATTCCCAATAACCAAATCTTTAAATCTCTAACTTCATAATGCTTCTCATAAAAGTCTCATTAAAATCATATCACTTATAATCTTAACATCTCATAAAAATTCATAAAATTGGCTCGCTATTTCTCATTAAATCTAAATGATAGATAATCTGAACATATTTCTAATCATTTCTGTTGACTTCTCATACTTAATGCCATGTCTAAAATCAATTATGCAAAGTCCATTTAAGGTTTATCATTTCTAAACTCGAGGACAACAATTATTTTGAAAATCATTCTTAAGTCATATTATTCCCATTATGCTCAACACCCGTTCTCTTTCTTTCTTTTCTTTCTGAATTTTTTTTTTTTTTTTTTTTTCAGAATTGAAACTTGAAGAGTGGTACCAATAATCATCCACAGTTTTTCCTTGCTTTTAAGCAAAGGTAGTGATAAAGGGATAAATTATTGAACCGAAAATTGAAACTTGAAGAGGAAGTACTAATAACCATCCACAGTTTTTCCCTTGTTTTTACACAAAGGTAGTGATAAAGGGATAAATTATTGTACGAATTCATTATCAATTTTGTTTGTTTAATATATTATTCCATATATTTTGGGCAAAAGTTACAACCCAACTTAATTTCTAATTGAGTCAATCTTACTAAGCTTAATATGCACCAAAATTCATATAAATATCCTCTCTGTCTCATGATTCTACATTGAAAAGAATAAAAAAAAATTGAGTCTTCTATCAATTTATATCATACTTGACATGTATATTATTTGTAACACATAAAGATTCATAACATATGAAGATTTCATACTTAACATGTCTTAATAAAATCGTAAATGACTTGCAAAGCATATAACATACCTGATTCGAGGAGTCAATACGTGGAGAGTGACATAGTAGAGTGATGAGTTAAAATATTTCATATAATCTTATTTTCCTTTAATCAACAATAATTTAATGTGGTTGTATCCAAATCAACATTTTCTTGAATCATAATTCCTAATTAATCACAGTCTTCAAAACAAATCCAATATCGATATAGTAATTATCTCCCCATCAATAATTAATAACTTAACCCAAATAAAATTTATCGTCAAATCTTATTTTTCCTTTAGTCCCCGAACTTCTAGAAATTTATCAAAGACATCAATATAAACATCATATCACTAACTAATTATATTCCATAAAATTTTCAGGACATTACAAACTCCCTTGCTTAAAATGAATTTTGTCCTTGAAATTCGCACATCAAATTTCATCATGCTTTTCAAAATCATAACCATACTTGACATGTGAAAATTCAACTTTTTTTTTTTTATAATGAATAGTGATTTCGTTCACTGTTCATCATGAATAGCACGTCGTTTTACTGTTCACGTGAATAGTGATTTTTTTTTTTTAAAAGAAATAAAAGTTCAAAAATCTACAGAATCGTTTTTAAAACTCTTTGCTCTGATACCAACTGTGACGACCCGAATTCTCGACCATTCGAGTGCCACAAAAAGTGACTCATATCATATTATCGAGACTTAAATAGTAATGTAAAATTATTCAAAAGAATAATTAGAATCCCATAATTTTATTTGTGAATAAAAATAGAACATAATTTTCTTACATAAAGTTCAACATAATTATCTCATCAATCTTAACCACTTTTGCCACTTCCATGTTGACCGCCTCGAACCTTCAATTATCTGAAAATGGTAAATATCGTGGAGTGAGATTTATAAAATCCCAGTAAGTATACCAAGCATAAATTTTCTTTTGAAAGCATATGGATCATTTTCATCATAACATAGGATAGGATCGAAATACTCATAAACATAGGGAGACACAAGAATTTTACCGAACTTAAATGGCAAGAATTCTTATGTGTAGCGCTACTAAACTCCGGTCCCCTTAGCATAATCATAAACATATCATATGGAACCCATAACAATCTTGTGAGATTGATTTCATAGCAATGATCCAAACATTTTCATAAAAACATAAGATATACTTACTTGTCATAAAAACATACTTACTTTTCATAAAAACATAAGGTGTATTTACCTTTCATAAAAACATACTTACTTTTCATAAAAACATAAGATATACTTACTTGTCATAAAAACATACTTACTTTTCATAAAAACATAAGTTGTATTTACCTTTCATAAAAACATACTTACTTTTCATAAAAACATAAGATATATTTACTTGTCATAAAAACATACTTACTTTTCATAAAAACATAAGGTGTATTTACCTTTCATAAAAACATACTTACTTTTCATAAAAACATAAGATATACTTACCTTTTAAAAGATTAAAATGAAGTGTAGTAGTAAATGGACCAAAACTTTCTTGACCACCTTGAATTTCTCTTACTTGTGGATTTTGTCAAGAGGTTGGAAATAAGTGTATATGTGTAGAGTTGTGTGTAAAAGAGATGGGTTTAAATAGATGTATAAAGTTGGCATATTGTAAACATAATCATTCAATTCTATTAATTTTAACACATCATTTTCTTAAAGTAAAGCACCATTCATATACTTTTCCATATTTATACAAATAATATGCTCTTCATGATTATATATAATGGAGTATATAAATCATTCATATACTTTTCCATATTTATACAAATATTATGCTCTTCATGATTACATATAATGGAGTCTTATCAATCATTCATATACTTTTCCATATTTATACAAATATTATGCTCTTCATGATTATATATAATGGAGTATATAATTCATTCATATACTTTTCCATATTTATACAAATATTATGCTCTTCATGATTACATATAATGGAGTCTTATCAATCATTCATATACTTTTCCATATTTATACAAATATTATGCTCTTCATGATTATATATAATGGAGTATATAATTCATTCATATACTTTTCCATATTTATACAAATATTATGCTCTTCATGATTACATATAATGGAATCTATCAACCATTTATATACTTTTCCATATTTATTAAATTAAGATTCTCATAATTATTATATATAATGGAACCTCTCATGCATGCATATATTTTCTTAATTTAAATAATAAAAGTAATTTTTGTACAAATAAATATTGGGATAACATTGAATTAAGTACTTAGACTTAATATACTTTAAATCAAGAGAATGGAGATATTTTTAGAAATTCGGAATTTAATTTAAAATCGAACGATCTCGATTATTTCTTGACTTGGCTATACGAATACGTCGTGGCGTTAACTTAATAAAAATGGGTGAAATAGTAGCGACACGATTTTCTATTAAAATAATTATTAATCGCGTAAAAATTCTTGGTCGCTACAAACTTACCCCCTTAAAATAATTTCGTCCTCGAAATTAATCTTACTTGATCTTATGATTTCTGAACACTTAATCAGAATCTCTTCTTCTTCTTCTTCTTATGTAGCATCATCGCTACCATATTTAACCCAACCATATTTAACCCACTGGACTTTGACTAAATGCATCAATTTGTTTTCTTAAGACATGGACTTTTCTATCAATAATAGACATATGTCTACTCATAAATTCTTCTGAATCAAAATGAAAATTCCCAATCGTATGTGATATTTCATCATATCTTGTAGTATTCATGTAACTTGTCATTTATCATCGTATCATGTGACCTCAAATATTCGTATTAATATCTCTAAAATTTCAATAAATCTTTACTAACATATCATACCATAATAATTTGTCATTTCTTCTTATCACCAAATATCCCAAAATAATTAAAACGATTACCTGAATATTCTCTATGTAATATACCCAAACATGTTATTCACATATCAACATAATCATCAGTTTATCTTTCCAATATTTGTAACCCAAAATTTCTGCAAAATTCAATAAACAAATATCTCCCAAATAATTAAAATTCTTAACTCAAATATCATAACATTTCCCGTAAGGTATTCCTTTCACTTGCACAAACTTATTAATCCTGATTCAATACAGTCCTTATTTCACTTTCACGTATCCCCGTATTATTTCTATACCTTGATTATTATATCAAAATATCAGTACCCAAAATCCAAGAAAATATTCCATATCTCAAATCCCGTCATCATCAAATCTTCCTTTTATCAAGAAAGTAAACGGCGCATAAACTCTTGTTCCCTCTTTTCCATTATTCTATTCCGCGCTTTCTTGCTGGAATCAATATCACGCGGATTCCCTCCGATCCTTAATGCTTTTAAATAGTTCATGCTGGGAAGAGGTTAGATCCATCAAAAACATGGATATCATTCTTACAAACATTCGCAAGTATTATTCCAGTCTTCCAATGAATGATCTGAGGAAAATTTATCGAATAAGACTCGAAAGATTGAGGTTGCTGATGGCTCATGGTGTTTCAGAAGATGTTCGCTGGTTGATCGAAGCAAAGGTTCGACTATCTGGTGAATTACCTATGACATTTCCAAAGCACATGCCTGGTTTAGGCAAAAGCACCTTCGCAAAGAAACGAAGAGCAAAAAGGCTGAATGGTTGCTACAAATGTGCTCGTTGGAACTGTGATACTCGTTGCAAAACAGTAGGATATTCTTCTACTAATCGGGATGATAAAATCAAATTCATAAAGGGTGGACTGAGTAAGGAGTCTTTGGATGATATTCGACTGACTCTTGAGACGCACCCAAGTGGTTATGTGCAACGTGAACTTCTCTCCTTATACGCTCAGTTTAACGAGGACAAAAATCGTTATAGTCTCCAAAATATAATAGCAAAAGATCCTGTTTGCCAGTCTGTTTTACAAAATGAGGCTTCTGGCAGTTCAACAATGATATAAGGTAAATCTCTTGATACACATTTAAAATATTTTGCTGTTTTCTTTCACGCGTTTTGGAAATAAAATATATTTTCCTTTCTCGAGTTTTGATAAAGCTGGAAATAAATCACCGAAAGGTGATATCTTTGGTAAAACAGTCAAAAGTTGGCCGATTTTGTCAAAAGTAAATCTTTACTTTTTCATAATCAATCAAAAACAGTAAATTTTTTCGGCTTTAAATAGCCAAACATATTTCATAGTTCAGGCATCCCAAAATCACATCTTCTTCGTAAGTTTTCTCTTCTATACTATCAAAGATGGAAGCACCAAAACTTCGACAGATCAAAACTATTTGTGTATTTTGTGGATCAAAAGTGGGGAAAGGCTTCAGTTATCTAGAAGCGGCCGTAGATCTTGGAAAGAAACTGGGGGAAAAAGGTATCACTCTTGTGTATGGGGGTGGTAGCAGTGGTCTAATGGGTTGTGTTTCCCAATCTGCTCTTCCAGAGAAATCAAAAGTAATCGGTGTCATACCTGTCCCTTTGGTAGATGTTGCAGGCAAAACACGAGGGTATGAAGTTCAAACCTTATCCATCCATGAACGCATAACTTGTATGCTATATGGTTCTGATGCCTTTATAGCCCTGCCCGGAGGTTTTGGTACCTTAGAAGAAATCTTTAACATTACCTCGTGGGCTCAACTAGATCTCCATACTAAGCCTATTGGGCTTCTGAATGTTAACAATTTCTTTGATGGTTTGTTAACCTTTCTTGATTATGCTGTGGAACAGGGATTCATCTCTCCATTTTCCAGAAGGCTTCTTATTTCTGCTCCTACTATTGATGAACTACTGGATAAGCTGCAGTCATATATCTCAATACAAGATCCAGCAGGGGTTAAGATAGATTGGTCGCAAGGAAGGGGAATCAAGCGAAAATGGAGTCCGGTTAATGTAAACTTAACTTTATGAATCTTAGAATAGGTGGGGGTAGAGTACGGAGTATTCTTACTCTCGAGACACCCCTCTAATTTCCTAGGATTTCCTTAATGTTTAAATCTTGTGTGTACCTCAAAGGTTCCAGGTGGTAGATTACGGAGTATTCTTACTCTCGAAACACACCTCTTTGAAGGTTTCTTTATTTCCTCAAAAGGTCAGAGGTGGTAGGATACGGCTACTCCGGAAACACATCTCTCAATTTGAGGAATTTCCCATGTTGCTTTCTTTTGATTTTGCGTGTTTCATGTATTTCTTTCCAATGTGACTCTTGTGTGTTCTCCTTACGAGAAAATAATAAATATCTCTGTTATCATCTACTAAATCTCGTTTGTGATGTAAATGAATTTGCATGTCTAACCTCAATTCTCTTAGTGATTGCATACCATACTATGCTCTTAATTCCAAACGATAAAATTCTAAGCAGAGTTTCCTTTGAAATTTGGACTTATTCAAACCGTAAGCATACTTCATAACTCACAATAATAAATAATTCCACATTTGATCACAACGATCTAAAAATTGACCACAATTTCATCAAACTTCAATATGATAAAAATATATTCCAGAAAATCAATTCATAATTCCTCAACATAGAAATTTCAAATCATAGTCGTCAATATCACAATATCACTTCCTTCAATACCTTAATTGGCTCAAAAGATTACTCATACTTATATTTATAAGTCATAAATCATATTCCCAAAATTTAATCACAAGGCCAAAGTTCATAATAAATTTCTCTTCAATATAGAGGCATAATTCACTTACTCAACATAATATCCATTACTTAATTCCCAATAACCAAATCTTTAAATCTCTAACTTCATAATGCTTCTCATAAAAGTCTCATTAAAATCATATCACTTATAATCTTAACATCTCATAAAAATTCATAAAATTGGCTCGCTATTTCTCATTAAATCTAAATGATAGATAATCTGAACATATTTCTAATCATTTCTGTTGACTTCTCATACTTAATGCCATGTCTAAAATCAATTATGCAAAGTCCATTTAAGGTTTATCATTTCTAAACTCGAGGACAACAATTATTTTGAAAATCATTCTTAAGTCATATTATTCCCATTATGCTCAACACCCGTTCTCTTTCTTTCTTTTCTTTCTGAATTTTTTTTTTTTTTTTTTTTCAGAATTGAAACTTGAAGAGTGGTACCAATAATCATCCACAGTTTTTCCTTGCTTTTAAGCAAAGGTAGTGATAAAGGGATAAATTATTGAACCGAAAATTGAAACTTGAAGAGGAAGTACTAATAACCATCCACAGTTTTTCCCTTGTTTTTACACAAAGGTAGTGATAAAGGGATAAATTATTGTACGAATTCATTATCAATTTTGTTTGTTTAATATATTATTCCATATATTTTGGGCAAAAGTTACAACCCAACTTAATTTCTAATTGAGTCAATCTTACTAAGCTTAATATGCACCAAAATTCATATAAATATCCTCTCTGTCTCATGATTCTACATTGAAAAGAATAAAAAAAAATTGAGTCTTCTATCAATTTATATCATACTTGACATGTATATTATTTGTAACACATAAAGATTCATAACATATGAAGATTTCATACTTAACATGTCTTAATAAAATCGTAAATGACTTGCAAAGCATATAACATACCTGATTCGAGGAGTCAATACGTGGAGAGTGACATAGTAGAGTGATGAGTTAAAATATTTCATATAATCTTATTTTCCTTTAATCAACAATAATTTAATGTGGTTGTATCCAAATCAACATTTTCTTGAATCATAATTCCTAATTAATCACAGTCTTCAAAACAAATCCAATATCGATATAGTAATTATCTCCCCATCAATAATTAATAACTTAACCCAAATAAAATTTATCGTCAAATCTTATTTTTCCTTTAGTCCCCGAACTTCTAGAAATTTATCAAAGACATCAATATAAACATCATATCACTAACTAATTATATTCCATAAAATTTTCAGGACATTACAAACTCCCTTGCTTAAAATGAATTTTGTCCTTGAAATTCGCACATCAAATTTCATCATGCTTTTCAAAATCATAACCATACTTGACATGTGAAAATTCAACTTTTTTTTTTTTTATAATGAATAGTGATTTCGTTCACTGTTCATCATGAATAGCACGTCGTTTTACTGTTCACGTGAATAGTGATTTTTTTTTTTTTTAAAGAAATAAAAGTTCAAAAATCTACAGAATCGTTTTTAAAACTCTTTGCTCTGATACCAACTGTGACGACCCGAATTCTCGACCATTCGAGTGCCACAAAAAGTGACTCATATCATATTATCGAGACTTAAATAGTAATGTAAAATTATTCAAAAGAATAATTAGAATCCCATAATTTTATTTGTGAATAAAAATAGAACATAATTTTCTTACATAAAGTTCAACATAATTATCTCATCAATCTTAACCACTTTTGCCACTTCCATGTTGACCGCCTCGAACCTTCAATTATCTGAAAATGGTAAATATCGTGGAGTGAGATTTATAAAATCCCAGTAAGTATACCAAGCATAAATTTTCTTTTGAAAGCATATGGATCATTTTCATCATAACATAGGATAGGATCGAAATACTCATAAACATAGGGAGACACAAGAATTTTACCGAACTTAAATGGCAAGAATTCTTATGTGTAGCGCTACTAAACTCCGGTCCCCTTAGCATAATCATAAACATATCATATGGAACCCATAACAATCTTGTGAGATTGATTTCATAGCAATGATCCAAACATTTTCATAAAAACATAAGATATACTTACTTGTCATAAAAACATACTTACTTTTCATAAAAACATAAGGTGTATTTACCTTTCATAAAAACATACTTACTTTTCATAAAAACATAAGATATACTTACTTGTCATAAAAACATACTTACTTTTCATAAAAACATAAGTTGTATTTACCTTTCATAAAAACATACTTACTTTTCATAAAAACATAAGATATATTTACTTGTCATAAAAACATACTTACTTTTCATAAAAACATAAGGTGTATTTACCTTTCATAAAAACATACTTACTTTTCATAAAAACATAAGATATACTTACCTTTTAAAAGATTAAAATGAAGTGTAGTAGTAAATGGACCAAAACTTTCTTGACCACCTTGAATTTCTCTTACTTGTGGATTTTGTCAAGAGGCTGGAAATAAGTGTATATGTGTAGAGTTGTGTGTAAAAGAGATGGGTTTAAATAGATGTATAAAGTTGGCATATTGTAAACATAATCATTCAATTCTATTAATTTTAACACATCATTTTCTTAAAGTAAAGCACCATTCATATACTTTTCCATATTTATACAAATAATATGCTCTTCATGATTATATATAATGGAGTATATAAATCATTCATATACTTTTCCATATTTATACAAATATTATGCTCTTCATGATTACATATAATGGAGTCTTATCAATCATTCATATACTTTTCCATATTTATACAAATATTATGCTCTTCATGATTATATATAATGGAGTATATAATTCATTCATATACTTTTCCATATTTATACAAATATTATGCTCTTCATGATTACATATAATGGAGTCTTATCAATCATTCATATACTTTTCCATATTTATACAAATATTATGCTCTTCATGATTATATATAATGGAGTATATAATTCATTCATATACTTTTCCATATTTATACAAATATTATGCTCTTCATGATTACATATAATGGAATCTATCAACCATTTATATACTTTTCCATATTTATTAAATTAAGATTCTCATAATTATTATATATAATGGAACCTCTCATGCTTGCATATATTTTCTTAATTTAAATAATAAAAGTAATTTTTGTACAAATAAATATTGGGATAACATTGAATTAAGTACTTAGACTTAATATACTTTAAATCAAGAGAATGGAGATATTTTTAGAAATTCGGAATTTAATTTAAAATCGAACGATCTCGATTATTTCTTGACTTGGCTATACGAATACGTCGTGGCGTTAACTTAATAAAAATGGGTGAAATAGTAGCGACACGATTTTCTATTAAAATAATTATTAATCGCGTAAAAATTCTTGGTCGCTACAGACTTGAAGAACTTTTTCTCATTATTTCTCTTCCAAATAAATGTGTCTTATGGAAACAATTCTTTAGCTATAAATTTGATCCTTCTATGGATGCGAAGAAAACATAGATAGATTTAATAAGCTTACACAAGATATTTTAAATGCTGGTGAAAAACTTTCTGAAGATCAAAAGGTTGTTTATCGATTAAATGGTATGGGAGAAAAATACAAAAACCTTAGAAATGCTTTGGAATATGGGGGTTCAAAAGTTACATGTCGACATAATTCATACCTCACTGAAGACTAAAGAACTTGAATCCAAATCAGAACACAAAGAGGCATATAATGTAGAGTCCATAGTACCTACAGGCAAAACCTTATTCAGAGGAATTATTATAGGAACAATCCCAAGCAGAAAAAATATTATCAGAACAAGAAATATTTACCTAACAAACCTAGTGATAAAGGTTTCATGATAAGAGGTTAGATGATAAAGAGAATGCCTAGGAAGTGTTATTACTGTGGAAAAATTGGTCATCAAGTTAAACGATATTTTAAAAAGATAAGGGATGATAGGAACACTCAAATGAAATAGGGAACATTCAGAACAATAATGGAGTTGTCTATGTGACCAATACTTCAAAAATAAAAGATGAATGTATTTTAGATTCTGGCTACACCTTCCATATGTGTCCTTACAAGTTAAAGGGATTTGTTTGATAATTTCTCTGTGCATGCCTCTGGTTCTATGAAACTTGACAATAATGTATCCTGTGATATTAAGGGGGATAGGAAAGTGGTATTGAGACGTAATGATAATAATACCCTAACCTTAAATCAAACTAGATATGTCCCTGATTTAAAAAGAAATCTCATCTCCTTAGGAATTTTAGATGATGAAGGTTATGACATTAGAGTTAGTAATGAGCACACTAAAATTCTGAGAAATAATTTGTTAATTTCTAGTATAGCCAAGACTAATGGTACATACATTCTTTCAGTGTAGTCCTATTCTCCTACTTTTCTTACTATTGAAAATGTTAATAATGATATGTCTAACCTTTGGCATAAAAGACTAGGTCATGTAGGAGAAAATGGACTTAAATTGTTAGAGAAAAATGGGGTATATGGTAAAGACATTTTACAAGAAATTTCATTTTGTGAAGAATGTACCTTAGGTAAACATAAAATTTCATCTTTTTTGGAAAATGTGTTTTTATTGGTTATGGGGAAGGGGTCAAGGGTTACAGACTTTGGGTTAAGGAGTAGAAAGGTTTTTAAGTCATTTTGAGTAGGTCAATTGTTTTCAATGAAAATATTTTTCCTTGCAAGTTTGAAAAATATGATAATCCTCTTTGTGAAAAGGACTTTGTGACTACTGAATTGAGTTTTAATGATACTCACATTCAGGTGGAGCAACCCCAACATTTACTTACTGAAATTTCTGCACCTAACTCACCTACTTTACCTGATGAAAATGATGAATCTGATCTTAGTGACTACCAATCGTCTAGGGACAGAACTAGGAGAAATATTAGATCTCCCTCTAGATATGATGGTTCTGAATATATTTTTGCCTCTACTTTATCTACTTTTTTTGAATTCTGAACCTAGTACTTTTGAGGAAGCAATGGAATCTAATGAAAGTAATCGATGGCTTGCTGTCATGAAAGAAGAAATGAGTTCTTAAATAAAAAATCAGACCTGGACTTTAGTTGAAAAATCCCCTGATAAGAAATTACTTGATTGTAAATGGATTTTTAAAATAAAAGATGGGGATGCAGAGGGAGGTAAACTGAGATATAAGGCTAGGTTAGTAGCAAAAGGACTTTCTCAAAAAGAAGGGATAGATTATACTGAAATCTTTTCTTTTGTTGTGAAATATACATCTATCAGAATTTTATTTGCTTTAGTTGCTCAAAATGATTTGGAACTTGAATAGATGGATGTTAAGACTTCTTTTCTGTATGACATGCTTGATGAAACTATATATATGACTCAACTAAAGGTTTTGAAAACAAAAAACTGATCTAGTGTGCTTACTTCAGAAATCTCTTTATGGACTGAAGCAAGTACCTAGACAGTGGTATAAGAGATTTGATACTTATATCCAAAGTCTAGATTTCAGAAAAGCCAATATGATTCATGTTTTTACTTTAAAAAGGAAAAATTTGATTATATGTACTTGTTATTGTATGTTGATGACATGTTGATTGTTGGAAAGAATCTGCATGATATTTCGTGTCTTAAAAAATATTTGAAAGCTGAATTTGAAATGAAAGACTTAGGTCCAACTAGGAAAATTCTTGGGATTGACATTTTTAGAAATAGAATTGAAGGGAAATTACTTCTGAATCAAAGTAATTACATTGAAAAAGTTTGAAATTTTTTTTTTCTTTTTTATTCAAAATCTGTTTCATTACCTCTTCCCAGTCATTTTAAATTTCCAATTGATCAATGTCCAAAATCTGCACAGGAAGAGCACAGAATGCACAATGTGCTTTATTCCAATGTAGTAGGTTCTGTGATGTACCTCATGGTCTCAACCAGACCTGATATTGCTTTCTCTATTAGTGTTTTAAGTAGGTTTACGAGCAACCTAGGTGAAATACATTGGGAAGCTCTGAAATTCTTACTGAAATATCTAAAATGTTCTTTAAATTTGAGTCTAATGTTTTCGAAGTCTAAAAATGAATTGAAACTAAAAGGGTTTGTGGATTCTGATTTTGTTGGGAATATTGACAACAGAAAATCAACTACTACTTACTTCTTTACCTTAAACAATTCTTGTATCAGTTGGAAAGCACAACTATAGAAATTAGTTTCCCTTCTCTTTAACTGAGGTAGAATACATTGCCGTCATAGATGCAGTGAAAGAATGCATGTGGCTTACATGACTACTTAGTGAAATAGGCTGTTTAAGTAATTCTGAAGTAGAAATTTGCACTGATAGTCAGAGTGCACTATATCTTAGTAAAAACCCTATTTTTCATAATAAGTCTAAACATATTCATGTAAAATTTCACTTCATTAGAGACATTACTGAGAAAGGCCTTGTAAAATTTGTAAAAATACCTACTCAACTAAATCTAGCAGATGTTGGAACTAAAGTGATCCCTATTGCTAAATTTAAAGATGCACTTAGGTTACTAAACATAGTTGACTTTGATACTTCTCTTTCTTGTCTTTGTAGGAAACATGATTATGATCCTGATTACACCAATTAAGGTGGAGCTTGTTGATATTGGCCCAGTCCATCAGGTCATTCGCATCCCAGTTGAGAAAACAAATAAAAGTTCAATAGCTTGAACCTGCTGGACTCAACCTCAGAGCCCAAGAACTGGATAAAAGTCGCATTTACAAAGAGCAACTCTTTCTGTTTCAACTGAATTGGTTTCAGCCATTGGTCTAACCAACTGGAGAGTTTGGCCGTTAGATTCTTGAGCCCTATTAGTATCAGATGAAGCGTCCATAAGCATGACAGAAGCCAGATATTTTTCTCTCTTTCGTCTCCTCTGTTAGGCAATTTCCTCTCCTCTCTCTATGAAACTTTCTGATTCAAGAAGAATCGCTTTGTGGTCCTTTCTTCTACTTTGTGAAACTTTGTGATTTGTAATGAGAGAGTTCTGTGTGGTTGTATATTCTTCATTGTGAGAGATTTGTTCATACGCAGTTCGTTTGTAAACTCACTTTGAGTAGCTTTGTGATCTTTGTGGTTTTCTGTAAATCGTTTACAGTGAGTTCTGTAAAACTTTGTGATTTCAATATACTTTGTGGTTTTATTGCATATTATAGGTTCAAATATTCTTTACAACAGTGAATGATGGTGAGAAGATTTCTTCCTGAAACGGAGAGTGGCATTTAGAGTCCGTTTGGTGTAGGAGAAATTGAAGGAAAATTGAGTTTTTGGGAGAATGTGTGGTTGAAAAAAGGTTGAAAAGTGTGAAAGTAGTGGGTCCTACAAAAATGTATGGTTGAACAAAATATTTGGAGGAAAGTTGTGTAAAAACTTCTAGACCAAACAGGGGCTTAGAGTTAAAAATAGAACTTGATGGTAAAAAAAACTCCCGAATTACATTTGATTTAGTATGAAAAAATTGCACAACAACAATAATCACAACACGGAGTAGTTATACTAAAGGAATATGCAATTAGTTTGCTAATCCACAAAGTGGAAGGAATGTGCGATTTTTCTCCATGCAAAAACTTGGAGAGACATCCCACAAATAAACAAAGAAGGTTAAGTAAAATTTATGGGTTAAATTTTTTCAACTGTTTTGTGTGTTTTCAGTTATAAAAGGTCTCTTCTACACATAAAGTTTTCTCTTCTAAAATGGTTCCAATCTCTATCACCACTGGTGATGTTTACTGTTTCTGTAACATCGATCGAGAAGTCGTCTCTCAATCAGTTTGTTTTTATATTCCAATTGAGAAAAAAAAAACCTCATAGAAATCCCATCAAAAGATTTAAAAAACCCATTCAATGGAAATTATAATTTCAATATTGCAAGCAAAAGCTGCGAAACGACATAAGCAAATTGGCCACACTATAACCAAGAAAATAAAAAAAATCAAACAAACAAAGAAATTCGAATGAGTTATGATAAAAAATCTACAACAAATTAAGAAATTACCTTAAATGGGGGCAAGAACTAGATTGTTTCCTAGATCAGTTTCCACTGTGGAAGAAGGGTTTTCAAGCTTCAACCTAGGGATGACGATGGGGAGAAAAATCCTTGAACCCGATGGAGACCCGCCTCGAATGGGGCGGGGAATCCCCAACAATGATAGGGATGTAGATGAAAAAGTATACCTGACCGGGGATGGAGATTGCTTTCAAATCCCCGACCCAAACCCGCCTAAAAACCATCCCCAATTAATAAGTTCAATTAAAAATATTCAAAAATGTCCTAAATCACCCAATGCCCAAATATATAATTTCAAAACCAAGCCTTACATTCAACTCTATACTACTCTTCACCTCTCAGTCTTAAGTCTCATCTCATTCTCTCCAAATATAATTCTTAACACAATTGAACTTGTACTACTTTATAAAAACTATTATGAGTTTTTTTTATTAATGTTAATCATTCTCTATGTTTGTTAAATGAGAATTTTGTAAAATAATCAAACTTTAAGAAAATAATCTGTATGATTAAGTATTACTCGAAAACATCAATGTCCACAAAAAATGAAATAATAACGTCTATATCATTTTTTTAAAGTCGTGAACAGATATCAAATTGAGAAATTAGTTGTTCTCTTATGTATCATCATCATTTGATAATCATAAATATCTTTACTAATCTGCTTGGTCATACTTTTATTGTGCACCTATAAACTTTTTGATATAGTTGATGAGTAAGTTAAGAAGAATTTCATTAGACAACCATTATAAAAAGACATTAATGGACAAAATATATATATAATAATAAACGGGGATATAAATGAGGATTATGACATCCCAGTCCCGCCCCAGCCCCGTCCCCGTCTAAGTGGGGATGGGGATGGTAAATATCCGATGAGGCACGAACTGGGATTGGTATCCTTGCCCCGAACCCACCCCATTGCCATCCCTACTTCAACCTTCATGTGAGATGAAATGATGAGAAATGAATTGGATTTGGTTTGTAATCTAAACCAATCCAACCCAATTTTCGAATCGACTCGACCTGAATTTTTAAATAAGCTGAGACAACCCAATCCAAATTGGTACGGGTCGAGTGCTCGGGTTTTAGGCCCAGGCCTAATCAAGAGTGAAAAACATTTTGGAAATTACCTTCGCTCCGATCGTTGACTCTCGGGTCTGTTTGGAGTGTTTGAAAAATTAAGTAAATGTGGGTGAAATGGCGAGGAAATTTTCATGTGGACATGGATATCATGGTGACTGAATTGTCCCTACTGGGATCGCAGAATACTTTCCCTGTGTGTGGGTTTGAGTTTCCCACCGATGATCCCGAGTATGAAGAGGAGAGGAAGAAGAGAGTTGTGGTGGCAGGCCTTAGAGTACCTTCCTTAAGTTCTTCTTTGGTGGTAGTGGTAGTTATAATTATGGCTTTGATTGATTTGCTGTGGTAAGCAAAAACCTTCTTCACTTTGTTTCCTATTCTCTTGTTTAGAGTTGTTCCTGTTTTTTTTTTTCCCTTTCTCTATTTAAATTAGAAACGGGAAATTACATGCACACAAGTTTTTCGACTTAACATTTCAAAACCAAAATTTACAACTAATTCATTCAAAACTCAGGTTATAATTTAAATTTTTTAATAATAATAATATGATTTAATTCATTTTCAATAGCCGTCCACCCCTCAATCCCCTCAATTAGAATTTAGGTTTCTCTAATTTATCAGCAAGGGAGAAGCCGGCGGCAACTCAGAGAAATCTTCACGACAGCGGTGAGCCTCTGCAACGCGACGACGGTGACTCCATTCTATCTCCACCATCGATCGCACATAAGCCTAACTTCTCCTAAATCTGCATCTTTTAACCTCCAGATCTAAAACAAGATGCAAATTTGAATGTGGTGGTGATGTGGTTCTTGTGGCGGTGGTGGTGGCGGTGGTAGTGGTGGCTTCGATATATGTAGTGTTTGGTGGCTTCGATCTATTTCATATAGGGTCGCGCTTTGTCACAGGGTAGTGTGCAGTGGTGCTGGCTTGTTGTGTGGTGGTGCATTATTTAGGCGGTGCCGTGGTGATGTGGGATGGTGGTTTTGCCTTCAGAAGTGATGGTTTTGTGATTGTTCGTTGGAGGAAGTGGTGGCTGTGGCATACATGTGGTGGTTCAGTGGGAAGATGGAGGGGGCGGCGACGACTACAATTGTGGTGGTGCAAGTGGTTGGTGGTGATGGTGGTGAGGTGGGCGACTGTAGCTTGAGTAGGATTAGGGTTGAGTTTGGTTGGATTGAGGTAGGGTAGGATATCTTGGGACGGGGATGTGTACTTTTTTGTGACCAATTATATGTGATTGTGATTGATTAATAGGTAAGTCATGACTAATTAACTTGAAATATGCAATCGACATAAAATTGTGACATAAAGATTTTGAGATTTGTGACTTATAAATAAGTTGTGACTTGAGATATTTTTAAATTGTGACCGAAAAATATAAAAATCGCGACTCATATAATCAAGATTTGTGACCGAAAAAAAGTTGTGGCTTACAAAATTCGAGATGTGATCGATAAATAAGTTTGTGACTTACGAGATTTGTAAATTGTGACCGAAAAATAAGTTATGACCTAAATTTTCAGAATTTGTGATCTAGAAAGATGTCGTGACCTATAAAATTTCTGACTTCTGACCGATAAGAGAGTCGTGACCGATTAATTTGATAATTTGTGACATCTAAAACTTGTAATTTGTGACCGAGAAATAAATTGCGACTAATTAATTTGATAATTTGTGGCCTTTACAATTTGTGACTTGTGACATGTGACAATAAATTGTATAATTGTGACCTTAATTATTTAATTACCAATTTAAATAAACATTTTTTAACAAAAACCTGATATTTTTTATTTCGAGGATTTTTTAATGAGGAAAATTGTTCTTATTTAGCCAATTTCGAGAGTTTCGTGAAAATAAATTTTAGCTATACATAATACTAGAAATGATAATTTGTAAATAATACTAGAATTAAATTTCAGCTAAAAATAAACTAGAAATAAATTTTTTTTAGTTACTAGAAATAAATTTTAGTTATAAATAATATTATAAATGATAATTTCTAAAAGGAAAAAAGTGGTGTTAGCTGATTTTTTTTTTTTTTAAAGTGTAAACATGTGTTTTCTGCGTTTTCGAATTTGTAAAAAAAGCAGAAAACGTCAAAATTGCGTTTTCTATTTTCTTTACAAAATCTATTTTCTGATTTTTGTTTTCATCTTTGAAAACAGTGTAACAAAACGCATTTTCTGCATTTTCGAACACAAAAATAAAAAACAGCTGAAAAATGGCAAAAATATCGTAGCCTTAGTTTCCCAAAAATTTTTATTCTATTATTTTTCATTTTCCAATTTCCAATTTCTCACAGTCAAAGAATTAGTGGTGCTCTCAAAGTGGTGGCAGTTCCCAGGGATTGTATCAGTTGAGCATCATAACTGCAACTCAGTTCTATACTCTTCCCGAAGCAGTAAGAAGAAGCTTCCATCTATCTAAATCTATGGTATACGTTTTCTAGCTCTCCTCTTAATTTAGTCTATTTGCTACCTTTACAGGTAAAAAAATCAATCAAAGATGAAGCGGTTCTCTTCGCGCAGCCGATTCTTCCTCTCACATTGAGAGGTTTCTTCTCCATTTTTCGGGTCTTCTCTGTCAACTTGGACTGTTCTCTTCACGCGGGCTATTCTTCCTCTCACTTTGAGAGGTTTTTTTTTCTCCATTCGATGTGACGACATGGATGGCGGTGTGGGTTCCAGCCACCGAGGACTCACTGCCTCTTCTCTCAATGGGATCTCTTGACGAGATTGTTCGTCAGTGGAACCTGGATGTTCCCTAGAAGCTCCAGACTAACACCAAATACTGTCTCCCCATGTGGCCTTCGTGGACACCCATCCATCTGGCAGAATCACAGCCTCTGCCTCCATCGACGAGAAGGTGAAATTTTAACAGATGTAGATGAGTTTACCTATTTATTTTATGTTTCTTTGGATGTATTTTTTAGGTCATGGTTATGTGATTTTATAATGATCAATATATATTTTTATGACATGTTTAGGCTTCATGAGTTGATTCCCGTACATGGTGGCGGGATTTTGATCTTGTAATTGGGCTTTGGCCACTTTGGCATTTTAGTAGTCAAGTTTGCTTAAAAAATAGGGACTCAAGATGAAATCACAAGTATACTTGGTTGTAAGTGCTCTTTAAATGAATAACTTACCTTATGGAGTTCTTTTATATTTAAAGTGAATTATTGTGTTTTATTATCTAAAATGAGTTAAAAAGATCCTTAGATAAATTAATTTGTAGAGCATGCTAAGGCCGCCAAGATTCATACTTATTGTTGGGAATTAGGACGCAACTAATCCCGCCCAGGATCGATGTGACACAAATAAATTGGACTGAGAAAATATAAATACGCAAAAAATAAAATGCAAATACGAAACACAAAGATTTACGTGGTTCAGCAATTTGCCTACGTCCACGGACCCACACCAATATATTTCACTAACTCGAAAATGAGGAGTACAAAATACAACACTGTATTTTTATCTGCCTATGCAAAGGCTATTCTCTCCAACTCACTTTTCTCTCTATTTTGTGAAATGCCTCTCTTGTGTTGCTCTCTACAAAAGATCACTCTTTGTTGTGGTGTGTTTTAAGTTGCAAATGAGAGCCTCTATTTATAGGCAAGAATTAGGATGAATTGGGAATAAAATTCTTTCACCTAACTCCTCCACCTACTAGTCTCCACCTAATTCTTTCACCTAACTCATCCACCTACTAGTCTCCACTTACCAACAATCTCCCACTTGGAGACTAATGTGGCTTCACCTGAGACACCTCCTCCTTGCAACTCCTTGTGAAATATGGTGTGAGTCATTTCCTTTGTCTTCACTTCAGAAGACCAATTGAAGCTGAGCACAGCTCCAATTTTTCCTTTGTTACTGTCTTGGTCATCATGTCGGCTGGGTTCTTACTACCCTGGATCTTCTCTAGTGTTAATACTCCATCCTCCAAAAGAGACCTGATGAAATGATAACGGAGTCCAATGTGCTTGGTTCTAGAATGAAATGCTGAATTCTTTGCCAGATGTATCGCACTCTGACTATCACTGTGCAAAACATTCTTCTCCTGACTGAATCCCAATTCTGCCAACAAACCCTGTAACCAGATCATTTCTTTGCTAGCCTCGGTTACTGCCACGTACTCTGCTTCTGTAGTGGATAGAGCAACAATCTTCTGTATCTGCGAAATCCAGCTAACTGCAGTAGTACCTACTGTGAAAACATAACCAGTAGTACTTCGTCTGCGATCTACCTCGCCAGCAAAATCTGCATCTACAAAGCCTTGTAGAGTCACCTCGCCTCGTCCAAAGCATAAGCATCTATCAGTAGTTCCCCGTAGATATCTTAATATCCACTTTACTGCTTCCCAATGCTGCTTTCCTGGATTTGCCATAAACCTACTCACAACTCCCACTGCATGAGCAATATCTGGTCTGGTACAAACCATGGCATACATTAAACTTCCAATGGCTGAGGCATATGGTATTTTAGCCATGAATTTTATCTCGTCCTCTGTCTTAGGACTCTGATCACTAGATAGACGGAAGTGATTAGCTAGTGGCGTGCTGACAGCCTTCGCACTGCACATGTTAAATCTCTGCAGAACTTGACTAATGTACTTGGCCTGAGATAACTGCAAGATACCCTTCTGCTTATCTCTGAAAATCCTCATTCCGAGAATCTGCTTCGCTGTACCCAAGTCCTTCATTTCGAATTCTGCTGACAGCTGCATCTTTAACTTCTTGATTTCGTCCATATCTGAGCCTGCTACTAACATATCATCGACATAAAGTAGCAAAATTATATAACTGGACTCGAATCTCCTGAAGTAGCAACAATGGTCAGCATTACATTTGAAGTAGCCATTTTTCTGCATAAATCCGTCGAACTTCTTGTACCACTGTCTCGGGGCTTGCTTTAAGCCATACAGGCTCTTCTTCAATTTGCAAACGAGCTTCTCCTTTCCTTTGACTGAGAAGCCTTCTGGCAGCTGCATATATATTTCCTCCTCAAGGTCACCATGGAGGAAAGCAGTTTTTACATCTAACTGCTCCAAGTGCAAACCCTTTGCTGCAACAATACTCAAGACTGATCTGATTGTTGTCAGCTTCACAACTGGCGAAAATATTTCCGTGTAGTCAATTCCTTCTTTCTGCTGGAAACCTTTGACCACCAACCTCGCCTTGTATCTCTTTGATCCATCATGTTCCTCCTTGATTCTGTACACCCACTTATTGTGTAGAGCTCTCTTTCCTGTAGGTAACTCGGCTAGTTCCCACGTCTGGTTAGAGATGAGAGACTTTATCTCATCTTTCATTGCAAGCTCCCACTTGCCAGAATCACCGACTTGACATGCCTCATGATAGCATTCAGGTTCACCTGCATCAGTAAGTAACATGTAACTCATGTACTTTCTATTTGGAACATGAGGTCTGGTTGACCTTCTAAGAACAGGGACTGGAGACTGTGATGCATCAGTCTCTAGAACAGGCTCCTGTAACTGCAGATCCTCCTCTGTCTGCTGCGACGTACTACTTTCTGGAGCATCATCCAACTCAACATATGTTGGATCATCATGTACTGTGTCATCGGACTGCACTGCATTTCTGTCCTTGTACATAACCTTCTCGTTGAATATGACATCCCTGCTTCTGATGACCTTTCTGTTCTGGTCATCCCATAAGCGGTAGCCGAACTCATCTCCGCCATATCCAATGAATGTGCACTTTAGTGATTTGGGGTCTAGCTTGCCCCTTGCCTGATCACTTATATGTGCATATGCGACACATCCAAAAACTTTCACGTGGGAAAGTTTTATTTCTTTTCCGCTCCATACTTCCTCCGGTATCCTGTACTCCAACGGTACCGAGGGTCCTCGATTGATCAAGTACACCGCTGTGTTGACTGCTTCTGCCCAAAACTGTTTGGGCAAGCCTGCATGTAACCTCATGCTTCTGGCTCTCTCCGTTAATGTCCGGTTCATACGTTCTGCAACTCCATTTTGCTGTGGAGTCCCTGGCAACGTCCTCTCCATTTTGATGCCATTCTGGTAACAGAACTTTTTGAATGCCATATCCGTATATTCTCCTCCGTTGTCGGACCTCAGCTTCTTTACTCGCAATCCTGTTTCATTTTCCACCATGGCTTTCCACTTCTTGAACACATCGAATACTTCGGACTTTTGTCTCAAGAAATAAACCCACACTTTTCTCGAGTGGTCATCAATGAAAGTCACAAAGTATGACTTTCCGCCAATAGATGAAACTGCGGTTGGTCCCCAGACGTCTGTATGGACTAACTCAAGTTTCTCTTGCTTCCGAGTTCTGCCACTAGTGTTGAAACTCACCCTGGTCTGCTTCCCAAAGATGCAACTCTCGCATAAGTCTATATCAGTAGACTGAAGCTCTGGTAGTTTCCCCTTTGCATGCATATACTTGAGTCCCTTCTGACTCATATGCCCAAGTCTCTGGTGCCACAAGTTTGGGCCCTCCTTGCTTTCAGCAACTGCAATTGTCACACAAGCATCCGTCGTTGTGTAAAGGGTGCCAGTATCCTTGCCTCGAGCGATAATCATGGCGCCCTTGGTGATCTTCCAGTTATCACCAGAGAAGGTGGTGACATGTCCTTCTCCCGACAATTGCTTGACGGAGATCAAGTTCTTCCTCAATTCTGGAATATGTCTCACGTCCTTCAGCTTCCACACAGATCCATTGATCTTGATCTGTACATCACCTTTTCCGACCACGCCACACGGTTGATCATTACCGAGATATACTCTGCCAAAATCACCCCGCGTATAGTTTACAAAAAACTCCTTGTTTGAGGTAGCATGAAAAGATGCTCCGGAATCAATCACCCAGTATTCCGTTTTTCTCTCCAAAGAGCATATCAAAGCATCGTCCGCTTCCTCTTCCACAACATTAACCTCCGTCCTGTTCTCCTTTTCTTTTGGAGGTGTTGGACACTGGTTTTTGTAATGACCGGTCTTGCCACACTTCCAACATTCCACAACCTTTGTCTTGTTAGGATTGTTTGGATTTCTGGACCTCGATCTACCACTTCTGAATTTGCCGTTGCCCCGCCCATTTCCTCTGTTAGAACTCCTGCCTCTGCTTTCCACGTTCAACGCCGATCCTGAAGTTGAGACACCTTCTGACTGTCGTCTGATCTCCTCCGTTAAGATCATGCTTACGACATCATCGAACTTCAATTTTGACTTTCCGGCAGAGCCACTAATTGCTGTGACTGTACCATTCCAGCTGTCTGGCAACTGCCCAAGAATCAACAGAGCTCGAACTTCATCACTAAAAGTGATTTCGACTGTGTTTAGCTGGTCCGTCACTTCATTGAATTCATTTAGGTGCTCCCCAAATCTTCCGCCTTCGGCCATCTTCATATTGAACAACTTTTTAATTAAGTGGACTTTATTTGCTGCAGATGGCTGTTCGTACATGCTAGAGAGGGCTGCCATGAGAGACTCTGTCGTCTTCTCATTTTTTATGTTGAAGGCCACTGACTTTGACAACGTCAGCCTGATTGTGCCGAGTGCTTTTCGATCAAGCAACTCCCAATCCCCCTGGCTTATATCTTCTGGCTTTTCTTTTAGTGGCTTGTATAGATCCTTCTGGTACAAATAGTCCTCCATTTGCATTTTCCAAAATCCAAAATTTGAACCATCAAATTTATCAATTTTGGATATTTTCTCATCTGTCGACATTGCTCCCACTCGATCACAAAACAGTCTAAAGAAATCTTTTCTGATGTGGAAGATTAGTCAGAGCTGCAACCACAGAGCATACTAAGAATTTCAAAAGATTTTAATGAGCCAAGGCTCTGATACCAATTGTTGGGAATTAGGACGCAACTAATCCCGCCCAGGATCGATGTGACACAAATAAATTGGACTGAGAAAATATAAATACGCAAAAAATAAAATGCAAATACGAAACACAAAGATTTACGTGGTTCAGCAATTTGCCTACGTCCACGGACCCACACCAATATATTTCACTAACTCGAAAATGAGGAGTACAAAATACAACACTGTATTTTTATCTGCCTATGCAAAGGCTATTCTCTCCAACTCACTTTTCTCTCTATTTTGTGAAATGCCTCTCTTGTGTTGCTCTCTACAAAAGATCACTCTTTGTTGTGGTGTGTTTTAAGTTGCAAATGAGAGCCTCTATTTATAGGCAAGAATTAGGATGAATTGGGAATAAAATTCTTTCACCTAACTCCTCCACCTACTAGTCTCCACCTAATTCTTTCACCTAACTCATCCACCTACTAGTCTCCACTTACCAACACTTATATCAGGCATCTGAGAAGGGAAATGCCTGCAGTGATGGGCAAAGCTAAGACTTAGCAGAGATTATTCGATAATCTGGTTGATGAATTTGCAAAGGTGCATTTTGACTACACAAGTTCAAAGAGAATTATTAGTTCTTTTTCGATAATTTGGCCATCTGAGGTGTATGCACTTCTTCACATTATGTTTATGCATGTTGATGATGTTTTTGACTTCTTGACTATACATGTTCAAAGGGAACATCATTTGCCATCTAGTGATTTTCCTGACATGGAACACTTTAAGGAGGTTTTGAGCGGATATATCATCGATATGTTTGAAATGTTGAAATCTAAAATGATACAAGTTGTCAATGACATGCTTGGATATGACATTCTTGAGCTTTTAAAGAATTTTTAGAATCCGTACGAATTGGATGACCAATGCTTTTTAGTGCCAAGGCAAACAATTTTTTTCCTAGGGATAAAGGTGAGAATATGTGGAGTGGATTCTAGCCCCCCTTTTTATATACATTGTCATTTATATTCTATATCATAAAATGAATCAACATTCAATAAATTTTAGTTCCTCTTTTTAGCATAAGCCTGCATATATGTATTTTTAATCTTATGGTTTTGCAAGGAAGACTATAATCAGGAAGGTAAATATGTCCACCCAAGAGTCAAGATTCTTAGAAGCTTACAAGAGGGAACTTACTACTTGGTCTAAATGGGTCGATAAGAACATTGAGGAAGCAAAATTCAGGTTATCTTTAGAGGATATTTTGTCACACATTTCACGTGTGTCAACTTACTTTCTTCATGTTTATAACATTTCACAATGTTATCTACTACTTTATGTTCATGAATTTTATTACTTTTTTTGGGAATGTCGATCATTTATGGCATATTGTTCATTAAGTTTGAGGCTCCAATCAAATAAGATAGAGCTGTTGCCCAATGGTGATAAATTTAGGTTTTCTATAAACATGTAATGAACGAATTCAAACTCCTGAACTTGAAAGACACGGTATCGGAGGATCCTATACAAATTTATCAAACAAGGGACAAAATTAGATTTTGTGTCACGATAAGGGGGATTGGGGAACATGCAGATTGATAGGATGCTCCTTGTTCTTGTAGCTGACATTGAATATTTTGGTTATGTTGGTTAGCTGACATTGAATATTTTGGTTATGTTGGTTGTTTGATGGGCAAATACTCAATTGTGAAGTGTGCGCGGGAGGATGAGCTAACAAATTGCATCAATTTCAAGACTTTCTCGTGTTTCTAAAACTAAAATTCAATTTAACTGTTAATTAACAGAGGTGATCCCTAGATAGTTAAGGATTGAAATCTATTCGACGATCATAAATCAACTTGTTTTTTTATAGGTTTTATTATACATCAAAGCCAAGTAACTATGATAGTATGATATAACAGTTCTATTAGTTAATAACCCATAACAGAATGTTATATTTATTTGCACGAGCACTATTTGGAAGAGATATGAGAAGTTAATTTCTATCTTGGAGTTTCTGACTTTGAAGAGCCTAATCATACTCTACATTTTCCCCTCAAACCCTAATATCAGCCTAATATTTTTACTATATAAAGTTTTGTCATAGACCATCATGAGATAGATATATAGACTAAAGAATTTGCATCGAAGAGTTGATGTTCCCACATTTATAGTGATTTGTGAACCATTATAATTTTTTTCTCTCTCTTTACATTGCTCTCACAATTTATATTTTGATGAAGAATTTAAGAATGCTTAAATGGCTACAAAATTTACTGTTTGGTTGGAAAATTTTCGCTCGACGGTGGTGGTATTTTGCACGAATTAGATGTAATCATCTATATCTTCTCCCTTTTCGATTCGTCATATACTAGTTTACATGGAAGGCTCTTTGAAGGGGCGATTATATGTCAAGGTAGTCAATTCAAAGAGAAATACTGACCCAGCTGCAGCTAAATCTTTTGATCAAGAGGTAAAAGAAGGTAGATCTGAAGTCGGGCCAATTTGTAAGCCTGAAGTTTATCGTGACGAACCATTTATTCCGGTTTCGTCTACTAAAATAGAGCAACTATCAGGTAGTATTGCCAAATCTCTCATCGGCAGGTTTTCTCATGGTCGCCCTTCTAATATTGAAATTAAACATGCTTTAATTCTAGCTGGATTCAAGGATACTTTCAGTGTTGCATCGCTCAATGGCCGTCATGTCCTTTTCTCTTTTTCATGTGATGAAGAATATATGAGGTTGTTCACCAAATCTATTTGGGTGATTAAAGGATATGCTATGCAAATTTTGAAATATACATATGACTATAGCCTGGAAAAAGGATCATCTATTGTCCCTATGTGGATTAGTTTTCCTCATTTTCCTGTGGTTTTACTGGACAAAGCCATTCTCTATTCTATAGCTTCAGCCTTTGGTAGGCCTCTGAAATTGGATGAACAGAAAGGTGCTAGAAGTAGGCCTAGTGTAGCAATGTTCATATTGAAGTTGATCTTGCTAAACAAAGATGTGAACATATTCGAATTAGTAATGACGGAAATGCAGTATGGCAGACAGTCTTGTACGAGGATGAGATATATAAAGGGAAATTTACGTTTTGAAAATTTTGTCACCATCTTGGTCATTTAGTATCAGCTTGTTACTGTGATCCCAAAAATAATCTCCCTGTGAAATTCAATAAGAAACCAGAGAAGATACTGCAAAAGAAATTTCAACCAGAAAGAAAAGGAGATGAATGGATTGAAATCACACGTAAGAACAAAGGCACTGTCCTCTTTAATACTAAGTGTGAAAATATGGATGCTGGAACCAGTGGAACGTCAAAGGAACCTTGGATAGAACAATCAAATAAAGATTCTCCCCCTTTGGATCTAAATGTAGTTGATGCAGCTAAGGGTATTACAAAGGAAATCACACAAGCATTACCTATTAAGGGCAATACAGAAGAAGGTTTACAAGGAGGTCTGGATGCTATCACTCAGGTTCAACTTCCAAAATCTTCTAATAGTGATATGGATGATAAGGTAGTAACTCCACCTTCAGAAGGATGTGAAATAAAATGACTGATGGAAGATAGCAGATTCCTAAAGCCTCCCCTATTTGTGAGCACATTCCTATGGAACAGATAAGGCTTGAATTGAGTCAAAGCTATTTACTGGACAGTGATCTTGAATCGGCAGAGGATATAGCTGACCTTCATAGGGATAATAAATCCCCTCCAAGTAATCTAATTGAAATCCGGGATGATGAAAAAACAGAAGATTCTCCAAATACTCCCTAAAAGATTGTCCAAAAAAATCAAAAGAAGAAGAAGGGTAAAGGTTCTAAGTAACTTTATCCATGAATATTTTGATATGGAATATCAGAGGAGTTAATTCCTCTCTTAAAAGAATAAATATGCTTATCCAAATACATGATATTGGGTGTCTTGTGTTATTAGAACCTATGCATATTAAGAAGATGCAAATTTACTGTGTCAAATTCGCTATGGATAATTTCTTTGTAATTGTGTGGAAAAACTTGGTGTTTTTGGAAAAAGGAAATGAAATTTCGGATTATTGAAGACAGAGAACAAACTCTATGTGGAGAAATATTCTTTAGCATCTTCTATTTTTGGTAGTATTATTCTGTACATATTTAGTTACCTTTTATGTTCCTTAGCAAATTACTTAATTCTAGGATCTAGACTTGTACAGCAGGTTATCTCTTGTATATGTACACTCTATTCAGAATCAATGACACTATCTTTTCCATTCAATTCATATTCCTTCTTTACATGGTATCAGAGAAAGGTTGAAATCCTGACTTACTATTGCACTCTAATCTCTCGTGCAGTATACCCTCAGTTCTTCTAAGTCACCATGGCCAACGATGATGTTCCTCCGACACTTACTGCTTCCGGTAAGACCATTACCACTTCTGGTTCATCCATGTTGGAACTCACATCAGATTCTTTAAAATCTGACATCTCAAATCCATACTTCACCCATCACTCGGATCATCCAGGATTAGTTCTGGTATCCAAATTACTGAATGGAGATAATTACACTGGCTGGAAAAGGGCTATGACTTTAGCCTTGAATTCAAAGAATAAGCTCGGTTTCATCAACGGTTCTATTACGGCTCCTTCGGAAGAAACTGATCCTGGAGGATATGCCACTTGGTCTCGATGCAACGACATGGTGCACTCATGGATCATCAATACCCTCAGTCCAGAAATTGCTGATAGCGTGATCTACTATACCACTGCCCACGATGTTTGGGAAGATCTTCGTGAACGTTTCTCTCAGAGCAATGCACCCCGCATCTTCGAGATTCAGCGAGATATTGCTTATCTTAGACAAGAGCAACTCTCTATCTCTGCTTACTATACTCGATTAAAGGGATTGTGGGATGAATTGGCCTCATACTCGGACACAGCACATGGAGCACAGGCAGATCAACAAAAATTAATGCAGTTTTTGATGGGTCTGAATGAGAGCTACAGTGCAATTCGTGGCCAAATACTCCTCATTAATCCTCTGCCTTCGGTTCGTCAAGCTTATTCTTCAATTTCACAAGAGGAAAAGCAGAGACTTCTCAGCGCAACGCATGCCTCGGCTGAACTTGGTGGGAGCGCGGCTATGGCGGTGCGCCATGATGTAAAGCCAGACTCTTCAGTCGGGGGGAAGTCAAACTTTTCGGCCGGAGGAGATCGCTCGTATCAATCCTCAGAGAATCGCCCCAATCACAGGCAAGATCGGCGTAGATCTGGATCAGGGAGAGGACGGCCCACTTGTTCATATTGTGGAGAGATGGGCCATTGGGTCCAAAAATGTTTTCAGTTGAATGTTTATCCACCGAGCTATTCCAAAGCCAAATTAAATTTTGGCCCAAATCCAAATCAGCACAAAAAAATTTCTGCGGCTAACCAAGTATCTGAAGTACTGAACATTGATGAAGGAAGACCCACTGTTTCGTTGTCAGAGGCCCAACTCGAACAACTTTTGTCACTCCTTAACAAACAGGAAGAGAGTTCTGGTTCAAAGGCCAATGCAGTAACAAAATCAGGTTTATCTAAAGTCACTTCTCACAATTGGATTATTGATAGCGGGGCGACGGACCACATCACTTCGTCATCAAAATTGTTGCATAAAGCTAAAAATTGTTCGTTGCCCCCTCTATCACTACCTAGTGGAGAAAAAGTGAATATGGCTGCAAAGGGATCCGTACCTCTGAATCCTATTTATAATTTGCATGACGTGTTGTCTGTGCCTTCATTCAAAGTTAATTAGATGTCTGTTAGTCGATTGAAAGAAAATTTGAACTGTTCAGTGACCTTTTATCCTCATTGGTGTATTTTGCAGGATCTGGCTACGAGGAGGACGATTGGTTTGGGTAAGCGTCGTGACGACCTGTACTATCTAGTGGCACTGGCAACAGACAAATGTTTGATCGACAACTCCTCGCCCACAGATCAACCAGCCTGCAATCTCACCATCTCATCCACTGACCTATGGCATAGTCGTTTAGGCCATGTTTCACCTTCTCGTTTAAGTTTCATAGCTAAGAATTTCTTGAATTTCTCCATTCAGCACAATAATGCTTGTCATATATGCCATTTATCTAAACAAAGTCGTTTACCATTCAGTACTAGTGTAATTTCTTCTGCAAAACCTTTCGAAATTATTCATTGTGATATTTGGGGTCGTTATCGACACCCATCTCTTTCTGGTTCCCATTACTTTCTCACCATTGTCGATGATTATACACGTTTTACCTGGATATTTTTAATGCGGCAAAAGGATGAGACACAAACACTTATAAAACGATTTTTTAACTATGCTTTCACACAATTTGAGTCTCGCATTAAAACTTTTCGAAGTGACAATGGCGGAGAGTTTCTCTCACTTCGTTCATTTTTTCAAGACAATGGTACCATATTTCAGCATTCTTGTGTTTACACCCCCCAACAAAATGGGGTTGTGGAACGTAAACATCGCCACATTCTTCAAGTTGCTCGAGCATTAAAATTCCATGCTCGACTTCCCACTCAATTTTGGGGAGAATGCGCTCTCACAGCTGTCCACATCATCAATCGGTTGCCCTCACCAATACTATCTTTCAAAACCCCATATGAATTACTTTATTCGAAACCACCATCTTATTCTCATCTACGCGTTTTCGGATGCTTAACCTATGCCACCAATGTTCATACATCACACAAATTTGACTATCGTGCAACTCCATCAATCTTCATCGGCTATCCTGCTGGACAGAAAGGCTATAAATTATTTAATCAATCGAAAAATAAAATTTTTATCAGTCGAGACGTCAAATTTCATGAAAATATTTTTCCCTACACCTCTCTTCAACCCAATTCTGTGGAGCCTTCACAAGCCCAAGATTCAGGCCCAATCCCCATTCCTTCGTCTTTAGACTTTTCTTTTGACTCTCCTACTGATGACACACCAAATACACAACCAACACTATCAACCTCTCCATCTCCTCCAGCGCCGATGTCAACGCCACATCCCACCCTCCGCACATATGTTCGACGCCCCAAACCTACTTCCTTACCCATCGATCCATCAATTCAATCCCCACCTCCCATTGATGAAAATTCACAACAGTCTCTGGCGTCATCTTTACCAGTGCCAAAGGAACCTTCAGTGGAACACACTTCTCCACTTCCCTCCATTCAACCAGTTCCACCACTCCGTCGCTCCAGTCGACACAGCGCTCCTCCTGCAAAGTTGACCGACTATGTCTGCTCACTCTGACCAATTGTCTCCTCTCACTCCAGGTTCAGCAAAAGGTACGCGTTATCCATTAGCCAAATTTGTTTCTTATCACAGATATAAGCCTGCATACAGACATTTTGTTGCTCAAATCAGTGCTGTCGCGGAGCCACGTTTTTATTCGGAGGCCGCATCTCATCCTGAGTGGCAAGCGGCAATGCATTCAGAACTAAAGGCACTTCAGGCTAATGGTACTTGGTCTCTTACTCAACTTCCAGTTGGCAAGGTACCAATTGGTTGTCGTTGGGTATATAAAGTTAAGCATCGCTCGGATGGGTCTATTGATCGTTACAAAGCCCGATTGGTAGCTAAGGGTTTCACTCAGCTCGAAGGCATTGATTATCAAGATACCTTTTCACCCACCGCAAAAATAATCACAGTGCGCTGCCTACTCTCTATGGCTGCTGCCCGGGGGTGGTAGTGTTGGCAACGGGGCGGATCGGACCCCGATCCGCCCCGCCCCGAAAATTATTGCCCCGATCCGGATCCACCCCGTGATCCGTCAAATTTCGGGTCAGGTCGGGGCGGATCGGGTTCGGGTCGGGGCGGATCGGTCCACCGATCCGTGGACCGATCCGCCGAATTATTATTTTTAATTTTTTTAATTTTTTTAATTTTTTTAAATTAAATCTTTTAAAAATAATTTAGAAAATTATTTTTTTTATTAAATTTTATTTATTTTATTGAAACGAGACGTATAGAGGACGATTCGCCGATTCAACGGATCGAGTTTTTTTGCCATCACTTATTGGAATTATTTCTTCAAATGAAGAATATAAAAAATGTGTTTTCTTTAAAATGCAAAGATTGTAGGTTATTCCCAGAAATTAAAGTTTGCTACAATATTTACATATTAGATTTTTATACATGAAAAAAAAATTATATTAAAAAAAAATGTCGGATCGCGGATCGGGGCAGATCGGATCAGCCCCGATCCAAATCCGCTCCGTGAATTTTCGGATCGAGGCGGATCACATAAATTTCGATCCGTCGATCCACGGATCGGGATTTTTTCGGATCGGATCGGATCGGGTCGACGGATCAACGGGGCGGATCGGATTTTTTTGCCAACTCTAGGGGGTGGTCAATTCATCAAATGGATGTAAACAACGCCTTTCTCCATGACGACTTACATGAGGAGATCTACATGTCTCCACCGCCAGGGCTTCGGCGACAGGGGGAGGAAAACTTGGTATGTCGTCTCCACAAATCACTTTATGGCCTAAAGCAAGCCTCTCGTCAATGGTTTGCGAAATTCTCAGAGGCTATTCGTTCTGCTGGCTATGTGCAATCACGGGCTGACTATTCTCTATTCACCAGAAAACAAGGCAAGTCAGTCACTATTTTGTTGATATATGTTGACGATATCTTGATTACTGGAAATGATCCTCAAAGCATTGCTGCAACAAAGAGATTTCTGCATAGTCAATTCCACATTAAAGATCTTGGTGATTTAAAGTATTTCCTTGGCATTGAGGTTTCTTCCTCTGGAAATGGGATCTTTATTTCTCAACGCAAGTATGCATTACAAATTATTGAGGATGCAGGTCTATTGGGCGCGTCTCCAATTGATACACCTATGGACCGAGGATTGAAGTTATCTGATAACAGTGACTTGCTCAAGGATCAAGGTCGTTATAGGAGATTAGTTGGAAGGCTAATATATTTGACAGTTTCAAGACCAGATATTACTTATGCAGTTCATGTGTTGAGTCGGTTTATGCACCAGCCAAGAAAGGCCCATATGGAGGCAGCACTTAGAGTTGTGCGTTATCTCAAAAACGCCCCTGGTCAAGGTCTATTCTTTAGTTCTGATAATGATTTCAAATTGAGAGCATATTGTGATTCAGATTGGGCAGGTTGTACGCTCACTAGGAGGTCTACTACAGGCTACTGTGTATTTCTTGGACCTTCATTGATTTCTTGGAGATCAAAACGCCAGAAAACGATATCACTTTCATCAGCTGAGGCAGAATATCGAGCAATGACAGGAGCTTGCTGTGAATTGACTTGGTTGCGATATCTGCTTGGAGATTTGGGAATAATACATCATGAACCTGCCTTACTATACTGCGACAATAAAGCAGCACTTCACATTGCAGCAAATCTAGTCTTCCATGAGCGAACCAGGCACATTGAAATGGATTGTCACTATATAAGGGATAAAATACAAGACGGCTCTATTGCTACAAGATTTGTAAGCTCGGGACATCAACGGGCAGATGTCTTGACCACAGCGTTGGGTAAAGAAACTTTTGCTTCCATTATTCGCAAGTTGGGAGTGTTGGATATCCACTCTCCAACTTGAGGGGGAGTGTGGAGAAATATTCTTTAGCATCTTCTTTTTTTGGTAGTATTATTCTGTACATATTTAGTTACCTTTTATGTTCCTTAGCAAATTACTTAATTCTAGGATCTAGACTTGTACAGCAGGTTATCTCTTGTATATGTACACTCTATTCAGAATCAATGACACTATCTTTTCCATTCAATTCATATTCCTTCTTTACACACTATCTATTCAAATGCATGGCATAACCAGAATATCATCTTGTCTTGCATCTATGCTAAATGTACTATTGGAGCAAGAAGGATCGTCTAGCAAGATCTATCTGATTTATCTACTTCTATATCTGTCCTTGGATTATGGGAGGAGATTTTAATTCCATTCTTCATGAAGTTGAAAAAGAAGGAGGTAATAGCAAGATCTATCTGATTTATCTACTTCTATATCTGTCCTTGGATTATAGGAGGAAATTGTAATTCCATTCTTCATGAAGTTGAAAAAGGAGGTAACAGACCAAGCCATAGATCTATGATGGATTTAACAAATATGTTGATTGACAGTGGAGTGGAAGAGTTTCATATTAAAGGGGGATCTCTCACCTGGACAAATGGTTCTATGTGGGAAAAAATGGACATATTATTAATTAATAGTAAATGGGGAGAAGCATTTGATACATTTCATCCTCAACTTCTTGATAGAGATACTTCGGATCATAAACCTGATTCTTTTACAATGTACTGGACAACAAAGCTCAATAAATAAATAAGTAATCGAGTAATTTTCATATGAATAATTATTTTCACTATTAAAGTTAAAATTAGTAATAATAATTAATTTTACACGATCATAAGAATTTAAAAAGATTCTATCTAACAAGATTTAGTATTAATACTCCTTAATATACTTTAATACTATATATCGTAAATAATAATGTATTATTTATTATACTTTATATTCAATGAGTTATAATTATATTTGTATAATATGATGATTTTAATAAGTTTCATTTTATATTTCATTATACAGGAGATACAAAGTATAAGTTCTTTTATCACATACATAAGACGTACGAAGTACGTGGTGAAATACTAGTTAACAAAAAATGACTAGAATAATCTATATCAACAAACAATGAATTTTAAGGGGAAAAAATAAATACATTTCAAAAAAAAAAAAAAAAAAAAAAGAGAGAGAGAACTTTTCAAAATATTGTGTTTAGCTTATTCAATTATCTATATCTAAAATAATTATTTTAAATCTTAATTAATTAAATTAATGCATGCAATATTATACTTTTTGAGATTTAATAGATATTAATTTTTTGGTTATTTAAAATTAACTATATATAGTGAATATATTTGTTTTCACTATATTGTCTTAAATAATTATTTGATAATATCGTATATATTGTTATAAAAGTAAAATAATTTTTACAATGTTATCCATGACAACAATGATATAAAATGACATTATTAAGATTAAGGTCCATTATGGTAATTGTATATAGATACAACAATAATAATTTTTGTTTAATATATATAAATATATACGCGCGCACACACCACTTTTTTATTGCAAGAAGAGTTTTAAATGTTTGCTTATTTTTACTCTTATATCCTCAACCTTTTTTTATTGTATTATTATTTCAAACATTCAATTAATTAACATATTTTGTCCCTATTCACAATTTCTATTCAAATATTCTTCTAACATGCATTAAAAAGTGGTGCAACTACTTTGTTTAACTTTTGTATTAGTTATTTATTTCGTTTATTTAAAAATACGCTAGATAAATAAGTTTTTTGCCCTCATAACAAATATTTTGGAAGAAAGTTGTCTCTATATACACAATATGTGAAAATAAATAGAGGGTCGCTGATAAAAAAATGTAAAGAAAAAACTTGGCAACATAAATGTAAAAATAAGAAAAGTTCAGGGATGTTTACTGCAATTATATTGTGGTGTAATTAAGAAAAAAATTGGCGTCAATATATTTACCCAAATATTTTACTATATACTATAATTTTTATCTCTTATTGAAATTTTACTTATATTAGTATTTTAATTGATTTTTACTTTTCTTTTTCCTCGTATAAAACTTACAATATTCTCATCAACATCGCGCCACCTCCCTTTTCCTCTACGAGACTCGGTGTATTATTAAAAGATGTCACCATTAAGTTTTCACCAATTCTACAACGTATTTGATGAAAAACCTAACCGAATATAATGAAAGTATTTGAAAAACTTTTAAAGTATCAATGTATGATACTAGAGTTTTTCCCAAAGAATCATAAAAAAATGATAGAGTTTTAGGTTTTGATATTAAAAATTTGAAAGTATCATAAGTATCATAATATACTTTTAAAATATCATAATATGATACTTGTGATATTTGAAGAACGTATTTTTCAGTTAAGAAAAAAATGAATTCTTTAAATGAAGTAAATTTAATTTATGATTATTATAGTTGGGTATTTATGCAAACACCCCTATTTTAAAAAGTACAACAATATTGAAACAAAAATTGGGTTCACGCAATAAAAGTAAAAATAAGTAAAATAAATTGCCTTTTATTGGTATACATTTCCCTAAATCATTTTTTAGCCATACACATTTCTTCAAATCATTTTAAAATTGTATATTTTACCACAAAAATATCACATTTTTATGTACATTTTTTTTTAAATACAAAACAGAGAATTAAGCATAACCTAAATTCTCACATTTTTAAAAATGAACTACGACCATTCTTGTTTTAAAAGTACTTAATTGTATTTTACCATCATTACTCAAGTTAAAACAAATAAAAATATACAAAGATCTAATCGTATGTGATAAGTATTAGAAACGTTTTAATTATTCTGAAGACAAATTTATAATTTTTTGACAACTTATTGAAGCAATAATAAAATAGCTAGATTAGTCTATTGGTAAACCTAACAATAAACCTAACAAACAACCTAACTCATTACATGAATAATATAAACACACTAATGCTGCAATTTTTGTCCATTATTTTTTGAATTGCAATTTTATTTTTTTAATAACTTTTTCCATGCGTAATATAATATATATCTTAAAAATCTATATAATGACACAATCCCGTGCTATTTTGTTGTATATCACAGTATTACGGCAAAATCGAGAGAAAGTCAATTACTTTTTCACATATTTTTCACTCTCTAAGACTTGATGCTCAACATTTTATATATGTGCAATAGTTAAGATTGATTTCAAAAACTTTTATCGTTAAAAAATGTATATAGGTAAGATGTGAAATTCAAAAATATTATCTTCATATAAATTGTGCAAAAGTGAAGGGGATATAAGTGTAAGGTGGGATAAATTGCTGATGGGACGATGCATAATTTTTTCCCTTCTAGGTTGCCTTGTGTTAAAAAATGTGTGAGATCTAATTACAACTTGTTAAAAAAAAAAAAAAAAAAAGGAGTTCTCGTGACGCATTACCTATTCAAGAAAATGCATAGTCTGATTGTAAAGATATTCGATTCATAATATTGTTCACATGAGACCTTAACCAATTTCCTAAAACGTAGAGTCATCTGAGATTTGAGCAATCGACCTATATTTACGAGAGATAATTTGGAGGATAATTTGTTGGACACGGATCTTGAAAAGGAACATAACTCCCCCATTCCAAAAAAGGCATACCTCCCTTGCCTCATGCCTGATAGAGTTTTCCCCATGTTCTATATCGACTGTTGACATCAAGAATACTTGAATTTCGAATGGTGGGATGATTCAGACAAGTTTAAACATTACCATAGCTGGAATGATAAAACTTGTCCATACTTGAATCCTAGACTGACTTTTTTCTTGATATATTTGAATACCTATAATTTGCTGATGATTGACACCTGTCTACTCTAATGAAATTCCTATTATCTTATCCAAAAAGCCATTGATTTTGGAGATTTCCTTAATCCGAGGAATCCATTATTATTTGAGTAAACAGGATCCTTATTGGTTCATTAAACTGTGTTCACGTGGTCTTGTCCAATAGAAATCTTTCTTTGCAGACAGTTAGCATATCTTTTTATGATTATCTTGGTGTGTGGATCAAACTCAGCTAACCTCAAAAACAATTTTTAAGATAAATTATCTTTTACACATTTATACCAAATTTTTACAAAGAAGTTGATAAAATCTTTAGTCAAAGTAAACCATTAAGAGTTTGTTCGGTAAAGGTAAAATTTTTACCACAATTTTTCAAATTCAATCTTAACCATTTATTCTTAGTTAAGTTTACTATTTTTGACTTTTCAAACATTTTTAAATTACACATCCATCAAAAAACAAAAATAAAATTATAAAAATTAAAACTTTTTACATTATCAAACGGGCTCTAATTTACTCACTCATTTAATGAGATACGAGTAAAATACATGATTGATCATTGAATTTTAGTAGTTGTATAACTTACTTACTAATCGAATTTTAAAATGTAACTCTATACTCACTCAAGTATCATAAATATAACTCATCTATTAAATATTGAGATGAAATCCGTTGAAAGCTTTGTCGGAATTGTCCATGCATGCGGCGGAAGAAAATTTGTCATGGCAATATTTAATTGTTAAAGTATTTCACGTCAATAACTCGTCCTTTCAAACTGCCTTTGACACGATTCAAATAATTGGCAATGCATTTTTAGCGGTAGAAAGAACTAAAACTTTAAGGTCTTCTCAAAACCACTCCTAAATTAATCACCCAACTGGGCTAATTTGTAAAGAAGAATTGTTGACGTGAAGTTTTTTAACAGTTAAATATTATCACATCATTATTTTCATTATTCACATGAAAAGTTCCTTCAAAACTTTCAAAAGGATTTCATCTCAATGATTGAAGAGTTACATTTATGATACTTTAGTGATCATTGAGTTACGTTTCAACGTTCAATTAGTAATCAATTACAAAAACAAAGTTCAGTGGCCAATAATTTATTTTACCCATTTTCACCACATGTTTAATCACTTTTTTTTTTTAATTAGAATATACTAAATTTTAAGGTTAAATACACCTCTGACCACTATACTTTATAACTCAAATTGATTTTGTTTCACGATTACCACCCAATAAAAGACACCCTAAGTATAAAGTAATAGTGGGCAATGATGTATTTAACCCTCATGGATGGACATATAAATTATATGTTATTTTCATGTTAGGTTTTCTCCAGATTACTAGGCCCATATCCAACATACGTTGAAATGTAATCTTCGATGAAATTAGATTTCTAAAAGTGCCTAAGCCCATATCGAACGTACATTGAAATGTAATCTTCGAAACAATCAGATTTCTTAACGTGTAAACTTTCCGATGAAGGTGACTTGTAGAGTAGATTACCTTATAAGCTGACCTCTATTGACATCGTCAAATCTGAATAGTGTTTAAAGTATTGATATTTTGACATCCCTAATTACCGTACTTAAAAAATGTAGCACCGTATGATTTAAAATTACTCAAAACATTAGGGAACAAGATTAAAAGACATGCTAATTAATCTAAGGACTACGAGGCTACCACATATATTTCAATGAAAGTAATTGAAAATAATTTACATTAAGCATTAATTTTATACATATATGCCCATTTGAGCCTAGTCAAAAAGTCAGATGAGTGAACCCTGGCAGTACGGATTGTTTGCAATTGGGTGAAGCTCGATAAAAGCGTGCTAAATATTTTTCTCTTTCTATTTTTCTCACGTTAAAGTTCAAATCCCAAAAATCAGTCAAACGTAGAAAATAAAAGTTTTACATGAGTAACATTTCTCTTTCCCCTTATAGAAATATTATGGAACTGTCATGTTCCCCACGTGTCATTTATTTATACGGTGACGGCGCTATCATTTGTCAGACTTGTAAATTACAGATTGGTCCTCGAGTTCTTCCATTTTTCAGAAAAAAAGATCACTCAAAAAGGACTTGACTTTGAGGTGCAGATTAGCATCCCCACAAACTCTCTTTTTCCTTTCTTTCTCTTACTAATTAATCAGTCTATCCAAAAAAAAAAAAAAAAAAAAAAAAAAAAAAAAAAAAAAAAAAAATCAGTCTATCAAATTGTTAACTTTATTTCCAAACTCAAAAAGGTGAGCTTTTTTCATATTTCTTGAATCAGATTTGACCTAATTGTGATTAAGATCTAATGGTGGGTTAATTTCTCTTTGGCTCTTTAGACAGTAGAAACCCTAGAAACTTTGATGGGGAGGGGGAAGATTGTGATCGAACGAATCGGTAACTCGACGAGTAGGCAAGTGACCTTTTCTAAGAGGAGAAATGGGTTGTTGAAGAAGGCTAAGGAGCTTGCAATTCTTTGTGATGCAGAAGTTGGATTGATGATCTTCTCCAGCACTGGCAAACTACATGAATTTTCAAGCACCAGGTTAAATTAAAATATAAAAGAATAATAAATTCGATATTGAATTTGAATTTATAGATTATATGATTTTTGTACTTTTGCTTTGCTTTTTGAAATTTTAATGTTGTGTTTGCATGGCATTAGGCCAAGCCTTTCATAATTCTTCATATATTTTGTTGTTCAGACTTCAGATGATATAATTTTATTTATTAAAGTACATATAGATGGGGAACTTATTCTGCAGAATTGCAGAAAAAAGTTTAAATGAATAATTTGCTAACACAAAACCTAAGATTCTTGTTCCAGAATCATGATTTAATTTCTTTTGTAAATTCTTTTAATATTAGTTATCTGATAATTTCATGAACACCATAGATGAATTCCTTGAATCTCTTCTCAGTAAGTAATAATGAACCTTAAACAACCTAACATTTCTTTTCCCCATCTTTTTTTATTTATTTTTATTTATATCTTCATTATAAAATGAAATCAATTGTTTTTCCACTTCCACTTCCTCATTCTCATTCTTCTGATCACACACACACACACGAGCGCGCATTTTAGAGATATTTCCCTTCATTTGCATTAATTGTTATAATTAATTACTTCATTTATTAATCCCATTCATGAGCTATAAACTTGGGTATAATTTCCTTTTTTTAAAGCTAATGAAAGTATGTAAAATTAAGGTGTCATCAATGTCTCGAGAAGATAATTTACCACAAATTAAGTACTTTTCACATCTCTTTACTCCGATAAGGTTTCTTACATACGCTTGCACATTCATTGAACTTTAGACCCCAAGCGAAGTCTTGAGCATACTTAAAATTAAATGTATTTCCCCTTCTAAGAAAGGGAATGAAAGGATTCTTTTAAACTCTTCTTTTTTGTCGATCGGGCCGCTCTCCCTCATTCCACTCGTCCAGGATCTTCTATCTTCACGAACATGTAAAATCGATGCCACAAAGATAGCCAACTCTATTATCAAACAAATAAGGAAACGAGCGACAATTTGGCACCAGATATTCGGAGTTGTGGAAAGAGCAGATGTGAGATTCTTGGAAGTGTGTGTGGTATATATGTTAAGCTACATTACTTCCACAAAATATCAATTAATTCATGCTATTTATAAAATAAATGTCCATTAGATATGGTTTTTTTGAAGGTATAAGGATATCAGCAGAAACTTACTTTGACTTCCAAAAAAAAGTTTGTTCCCCATCATCATTTGTGACCAGATTTTGAATAAATTGGCTACAAATATATTTTTGACATTAGGGAAAAAGGAAAATCTATCATACATATATATCTTAGTTCTTCCCCTCTTCCACAATAAAATAAACCATTTAACCTCAGCTTTAGTAACTGGTCCACCTTAACTAATTTAATAACTTGATGCATGTGCATCTGTCCTTTCACTTAGGGTCCGTTTGATAGCGATGGTGAAATTTGGATGGAAAGAAAATGAATTCCAAGGAATTGAATTCTAGGTAATTGAATTATTGGGAATTAGAAGTTTAATGTGTTTGATTGGTTTAATTTTTTAGGTGGAAAAAGTAGAGAATTTTTCAACTTTTGTTGTTTGATTGACATTATTTTCCATGGAAAATAAAGTAATTTTTTTCTATTTTAATCAATTTTTTTTTTTTTTTTTTTTACTTTTTAAATATATTTGTACTTGATGATGATAATGTTATTTTTTGGAAAGAAAATAAGTCAATTAACAACAACAAAATTGATTAAACGTGTCCAAAATCATTTTCCATTTATCATGGAAAACATTTTTCCACCAAAACCCAAAGAAAATCTTTTCCACCAAATCAAGGAAAATGGAAGAAAAAGTGGGGTCCGAGGAAAAAGTTTTACATGGAAAATTTTGTCAAACAAACAAATCAAAAGTGGGAATTGGAAAACATATTCCATTTTTCATGGAAAATTTTGTGTAATCCAACAGGTTCTTAAAGGAAAAACAAGAAATTGGAAAAAGGGATGATCGTTAATTATTTTGTACATCTTTAACCTCGTGATTGACGATCGATGTAATTGAAAAGTAAATACTAGTTCATCTCCCCCTTGATCTTTTTAGCTAATTTGTTAAAATAGAGAAATTTCTCATGAAATGCCTCAGAATCCAAAATATTCTTGATCTGTTGTTATTCTAGACTCTTTCTGAAGGAATTTATACTTAATTTAATTCTATAATAATCTTAATTTTGATAACTTCATCAATGAGAATGGGAATTAAAGTCGAAGTAGCATTTCTTTCTTATCTTATAATAGTTCAATTTTTCTAGTGTAAATTGAGATTTTTTTCAAGTTCTCATATTATTTAGTTACATTTTAATGTTTTGTTTCAAATGGAAAAATGAGAATATATTGTATTCAGCACCAAAAATATTAATTACTATAGTATTCTGGTCCTTCCATTTTGTTGTTAGAATCTATATACATAATACACATGTTTGTAGTGTAAGATGCATCTATAAAATAAGTATAGCTAGCTAGTCACAATTATTAATATACTCTCAAGCTTCAAATTACCAAACTTTAGTCCATGAAAATCCAAATCAAGCCTCTGTTTGATTCACATTAAAAAGTAACTCATTTTTCTACAGTACTCAATTTCAAACCCAATCCGCACAATAATTTTTTTTATCAAACAATATATATTCAACAGAGAGTTAGAGAATCAATCCATACAATATTTATACGTACCTTCTTCTTTAATTAATTCATAAAACTTTCCTTTTTGGAACCTAATTTCCCATTTAAGAGCCTGTTTGGTAATGTGAAAAGTTTTGATTTTTGTAGTTTTTTATTTTTTATTTTTTGATGGATGTGTGGTTTAAAAATATTTGAAAAGTAAAAAATGATGGGCTTGACTAAAAATTGATGGTTGAGATTGAGTTTGAAAAGTTATTGTAAAAGTTTTATCATTTCCAAACAAGCTCTAAGTATATATAATTTGGAACCTTGCAAAATTACAATCCTAGCTCTATGTTTATATATATTACATGTTGTTTGTATTTCAAACCATTTTAGGTTTTTCCAACCCTAAAACGGGGAATATCTAAGACTAGCTATCTAGCTTATATATATGCGGAGTGCGTTTGAAATACTCAATCGAAAATGAAGAAGAAAGTATAGTAGTAAAATTAATAGGGATATAAATTAAGTCATACTTCTAACATTGAAATGAAGAAATGCAAAACTAATGACCTCTAATATATATAACTATGCCAACATGAAATTAAATTTCCTTATAATCATAAATGAAAAATAATCCCATTATTTGAAAATATTTAGATTTTCAAGATATATTCTCTAGAGAAAATCTTTTATAAATTTTATATGATTTAATAACTAAATTATTTCACTTGTAAAAAGAAAAAATAAGTAATTAACCTTATATATATATCCAACCGTGATTGGAAACAAAATTCTATATATCTAAATATTAGTTCAAATTACTTTTAAGTTCAGCCATATATACTCGAAAGAATTCTCAAAAGATTTTCTTTTTATCTAATCAATTAATAATAGGTGCAATTCTTGTCTATAACAATTTAATTTTAGAAGTTTAAAATTTTAGAGAAGTGTGGTTAAATATAATACGAGCACCAACAAAATGTCTTTGTTTGAATTCTTAGCGCTTCACATTTTCTTTTAGATTTTATATATCAACATTTGATTGAATATGGATGTGATTAAAGCGAGAGAGTGCTTAGGTTTTAATTTCTTATTTTGAATCGGAATGTAGAAGTTGTTTGTCAAGGTGTAGGCCACTTCATTTTGGTTACTGAATTATCAAATTGCATAAATATATCTATATCTTTGTACTCGTAACAAAGGACAAAGAAAGTTGTTGATAGCATGACGTATCCCGTCAACCTTGTAAAGGGGTTTTTGTCCCAGTTGACTTGATTGGGCTACTCTCACTTGCTCTAGTGGTTCATATGTACTTTACGGTTGACAGTGTGTAAGACATACTCCATCAATACACAGATTGTTCCCTATGAATGGTTTTTGTTCTAGTTCATCGGGCGTGTCTCCAATGATTAAAATCCTCAATATAAGATGTTTGTTGAGCAATCCCTAGTATCACTTACGGGGTCCTATGCCACAGGCTGCCAACCGCCAGCAAAACTGATGAAGTTTATATGTTTGCTAAAGAACATTGGGTTCTCTTCATTTGATTGCAGTACTAAAAGGAAGAGTCATTTTCTTTGTTCTCAAATCATCACTTCACTGATTGTTTTTCTTTTCATAAACGTGTGACGGTAAAACATATCTTTTTTTTTTTTTTTTTTTTTTTTGAATTCGTTTCAGCATGAAATCAGTCATTGAACGATACAATAATGCAAAAGAGGAAAGCCATCAGCTGCTCAATCCAGCTTCTGAGGTCAAGGTAAGAGCAGTGAACCATGCCATGTTTGTTCATTGTAATTAATTAATTATATATATCCTCGTGCATGATTTTCAAATTTTAATTTTAAAAACTTGCAGTTCTACAAAGATTTGATGTACATTTTCAAATTTTACGCTCCTCCATAATAATTTGAAATCTAATCAATTGTGCCTATACATTGTAAACTGATAGCAAATTTCGTAAAAGTATTTAAACCTTTTTTTTTTTTTTTTAGTATATCAAGATGATTTCAGGGCTTTACACGAATAAATAAAGTGTCCATATATTTTCTATAACTTTTATGACCTTTTGGGAGTCTTCCATGTGTTTCAGCTAGTGTCAATAATACATGATTTTCACACACAGTTTTTATAACGACAAGTCTTTACATTACATGAGTTTAGTCCTAAGATTTCATATAGTGGGTATGTTTATGTAGACGATATTTTTGTTTTTGGACACCATTCAATCTTTCTTCCAAACAAGTTAGAAAAAGATTGCGAAGAAATATAAGGACAGTAAGTCCGGCAAGAAAAAGTTTGAGCTATCAAATTTTCTTCAGACTATAATAGGAGCTCTACTGATGGTAAAGTTGTGTACCACATTTCTAGCGCCCCACAACCCCCCATGTGAGGGGCTGGTAAAAAAATTGGTCACCCAACTGTACAACAAGAATAATTCGTATTATCTTACCTCAAAATGCTAATTATAACCAAATATAAAGTGTAATTAGAGTATGTAAGATCAAAAAAGAAGTTTTTTTTTTTTTTTTTTTTTTTTTAAAGTATGACCTTCTATGGAAGAAGCAAGGTCGAAGTTCTCTTAGCCCTATTTGGTAGAAATTAAAATCAAACTTTTTAGTAGATTTTGATAAAAGTTGATGTGACATATGGTTGAAAAATTGTGGATCCCATGAAATATGTTATTGTAATCGATTATTGACTTTCATTTAGATTAAAATCTAAATTTTAATCGAAACCAAACAGAGCTTAAAGTATCAAGCCCACAACATAAATTATAGTAGAATCAACCATAGTGGATTCAAGATTTGAAATATCTACGCGGTTAACTTTCCTTTAATTTCACGAATACACATGTGCACAAAATCTCATTTCAAGTCATTTCTTAATATTTACACCGATTTCACTCCATCCTTTATGCTGAATTTTTGCAATAATTACTTGCTAGTTTTGGCAAAGGGAGGCAGCAATTTTAAGGCAGCAATTACTCGATTTGCAAGAAAATCATAGGTAAAGTCTTAACTGCAAAATGCTACTCAATTATTTACTCATGAATAGATTTTTAGTTGGGGAAAAAAGTGAGGCAGCAATGAAGGCTAGATTGTGAAATCGGTTTAATTACTATTTACCATTTTTGTGGCAACAATTTGAAAATAGGGCTGGTAAAATATGCAGACCATGATCTTGATTTGACTTTAGTTATTATGTCGTATTGTCCACTACTTTTCAGTTTATGTTACCAAAAAAAGCCATTTATGCAGACCATGATCTTGAATTAACTTTAGGATTACTAAGGCAGGAAATTGATGGGAGAACTTCATGGCTTAGGCATTGAAGATTTACAAAAATTGGAAAACCAACTTGAGACGAGTTTGCGGGGCGTCCGTATGAAAAAGGTCAGATATATCATATTCCTATTCATTTCATATGAAATCTTATTCATTAGTGCATGTTTGGTACTCAATATTAGATAATATAATAATTACTATTTTGGTCAATTTTATTTCTTAACACCTTCTATATTTTCTAGTACTATTAATATCCTTTCCAATGATTCGAAAAATTTCTAAAGCTCATTTTCAAATTGACATTTGCTGAATCAATGTTCTTCTATCTTCACAGGAACAGATATTAACAGATGAGATTCAAGAACTAAATAGAAAGGTAGGTATGACTAAAGAACAGCATTGCATGGCAAATTTACTGAGGAAAAAAAAAAACCAAAAAAATATTATTAATTGTTGGATGAAATTAATTCTCCCACAATTAATGCTTCAAGACTATATTCACAGGGAAATCTCATCCATCAAGAGAATGTTGAACTCTATAAGAAGGTAAAACTCATTCAACAAGAAAACATGGAATTATATAAGAAGGTATTATTATATCTATGGTATATATAGCTTTCTGAAACTTCATAAGGTATCAGCTATCGATTTTTACCATGCAAGCACTTAACTCCGGCGTGATTCAGGTTTATGGCACGAGGGATCTAAGTACAGAAAATGAAAATGTTTTTCTTCCATATAGTTTCACCCTTACTAGGGAGTTGCATGGCCCCATCCAGCTTCAGCTAAGCCAACCTACGCCTAATCTTCAAACACCAGCAAGAGAATCTGAATCAAGGTATATGTTTTTCATGCTGAAATTACAATAATCACCCACGAATTAGCCAATGATAATAGTATCCGTATCTCTTCTATGATTTCTAATATCTTAGCCTGTGTTGTTTAAATGATTTATATATCAATTTATAAAAAAAATAAATAAATAAAAATAGGAGATCGTACGTACCCACCTAACATAGGATTAACAATGACCTAGACACGTCTCAACTAATAAAAGTTGGAGATCTATAAACACTGACAGCACAGAGATCGCAAACCTTTACTCTACAAAACTTATTTACATAAAACTCTAAACGTAATTTTTTTTCACCTTATCTATATCGAATGATTTTACAGGTAACACAAATTGATGGCAATCTACGAGAATACGACTACTTGAAGGCGTGACAATACTGGAATAGAAGAAACTTATGGTAAAAAAGGGTTTCTGTAATGAGCTTGGATTTTACAGGAATAAATTTTTCTTAGAAAATTGTACTATCATACATATGGGTAGTCATTTAACCAACAATTAAGCAAATATTAAAGAATACATAATTCGGGTAAATCATTGAGACTGGTAGCTTATGTGGGATACTTCAGCAGGTTGAGATCGAACAACAAGTGTGTCTCAATTTCAGTTTGATCAAGTACATATATATATTAATAAGACAATATTAAGGGAAAAAAATAAAATAAATAGATCTTGTCACTTTATATAGAGTCCAACACCAATTCTCCAAATTTTTTATTCCTTCAATTTAACTACTTGAAGAGTGGTTTCGATTGGAATTGAGTTATTCTACACTAAAGGACTCCAGTTAGGCCTACTTGATGATATAGGGAAAATGGCATACAACCCCAAATTTTAAGTTCAATTTAAAAATAAGGTATGGATAAATTTATTTTGACAAATCAGTGTTAATTCATTTTATAATAATAATATTAAATAATAAAATAAATCTACACCACAATCCTATACAAACCCTAATTTCCCCCTTCTCCCTCCTCTGGCTTTACATTTTTTATTTTTGTATTTCTCATTCCCAACCCCCAATAGAAAGTACGTAACAGGCGGTAGAGGAGGAGGCAGTAGGCAGAGGCTGCAAGTCGCTTCAGCTTTGTCGACAGTTGCGTGAAGCGACGGTTAAGGAGAGTGTTGTAAATAATATATTATTAGTGAATGGCATTTAAATCCTACAGTTCTAGTTATTATTACATTGTATCCTTAATTCTTTCATACATGTATGAGGCTCGGTTCTTGATTAACACATGCAAATCTACTGACTTCTTCTTTATTTATTTATTTTTTTTTCTAGTTTATAACATGTATTAAATTATTGTCCTAACAAATATTATTCACCTTTAAACATGAGCCTTTACTTTGGCAAAGTTTATTATGCTGATTGTTTAACTAAAGCTAAACAAAAGAAAGCTGGTAACATAGTTTTTACGCAAAAGGAGGACTATCATCCAATAATGCTGTCGATAGAACATTCTAAGCATTGGTTCCCAAGTTGACAATTTGTTATTGAATTATCATTTCATTTCTACCATTTTTAGTTTAAAAGAACTATTGAATCTTAACATTATTGACACTTAAATGTATTTATTTAGTACATGTAAAATGAAAGAGTCATACTAATTTTCCCTACCCATGTTAGAATTTAACAATTATTTTCTAATAAAGCATTAAAATATACAATAACATTTTCAATAAAATTTGTCGAAACGACCTAACACGCCCCCTTCTCCAAAAATACCAAAAATAATGGAACTCAAATTTAATTATACTTAAAATAATACGTAAAAACACAGTATATATGAACGTGTGCAGGAACAAATATCTCCAAGTTGTTCATATCCCGACACTTGTATTCAAATTTCTTAAATAAATTCATATTCATATATTTATTAAATACACGGGATTGAATAATATTTTAACTTATTTTACTTCCTTATTACCACCCCGTGTATGTACAGTTCGACTTTACTAAACACAAGCTATAGGACGAGAGAGCAAAATTGAGTTGAAACTAAGAAGCCATTTCAATGAGATGATATTTTAAATGATTTCTGGAGCCACGCACGCCATCCTCCTCCCTTATGAGCAATAACCTGCGACCTTGCTTCAGTCATGTGTGGATCGATTTGCTTCTTGCTTAAAACGAAGTTCCTTACTCCGCGTGATCCTATTAACTCCGTTGGATAAAGTTCTGAAACCAGAAAGATTTAAATTATTGTGCAAAAACCTCAATTTCAGTTTAATTTAATTTTTTTTTTTTCAAAATATAAAGCCCCGACCGTTGACGGTGGCCTGTTCAGAAGTCTTACGAGCCGCTAGCACATGGATTGTTCCCCGTGAAGGGTTTTTATTCTAACTTGCCTTGATGATACCAATGGTGACCTTAGAATCCTCGTATCATGAGGTCAACTTCATGTCCACTTGTGACACGTACAATTAATTGGAATAAAACCATTCATAGGAAACAATCAATGTGTTTGCGGTCCGTAAGACTTCCGAGCAGGCCACCATCAACACCAACAAAGATTTTGATTAATACAATATTATTGTAGAAAAATAAACTTGAGAAAAGAGGTGTCTTTAGTTATTATACCGTCCAATCCAGCATTGGCAGGGTAGAGAAAGAAACTGTTGACATCAGAACCAAGAATTGGAAGGCGTCCCTCGCTAGCATATAACTTTAAAGCAGTCTCGACCACCGCTGCAGAATTATCATCTTCTTTCACAATAAATCTTATTGGCCCTGCACTCCCAAATACATTGACAGTAATCAAGAATCTATTGCTCTTCGTCTTCATATTCATATTCTGATCATCATTATTTTTCTTCTTTTTGGAAAAAGTTTTCTTCATTTCCATATCCATATTTCGAAATCTCTTTTAAGCAAGGAAAGAAATTGATATATAAGAAAATTAAGCTGATATTGAAAATGATATATTGTTGTGAATTTTGTTCAAGGATCAAGGCCGATGCAACGATAGTACCAGGCTTGTTTGTGAGAAGCAAAGGATGAAGTGAGGAAGCATTGAAATTGAGACGACTGCGCAGAAGATGATGAAGCAGAAAGCATGAAAAAACTGATGGTAGCCACCATTCAAGCCGTGATTTTAAGATGGATTCTGCAAAAGTAAGAAGTTTTTTTCTTGTTTTTGAGAGAGAGAGAGAGAGAGTTCTTGTAGTTTATTGTTCATGTGAAGTTGTTAGGAGAGGTTGTATATTTATATATATATGCAGGGGTACATGCATAGCTCAGGCTTTTGGACACCCAAAAAAAAATGTCCACCTGTCACTCAGGGACGGAGCAAGGATTACTCAAGTGAGTGGGGGGCAAATTTTTCAAATGGTGAGAAGGGGGAGGCGGAGGCCTCCGAAATCTTTTTGAGCCAAAATGATTGAAACGACGAAGCAATAAATCAAAAACTAAACTAAGTTAACAAATAAGTAACAATTAACCATTCTAAGGTAGTAATTCACAAAAGAAAAAATAGATAACTAAAGAGTAAATATAAACTTTCAAGGTGAGAAATATTAGTATGAGCATTGTATCCAATTCTTGCATAAACATAATGATTGTGGAGATAGAATTAAGATCAAAGGAAATAAATTCAAGATGTCAATTCTTTTTTTTTTCTTTTTTGACTCAAATTTTTTTTTTCCAGTGGGGGCCAACACCCCACTGGGCTACACTGGCTTCGTGACTGGTTACTTGACGGGTGAACATTGAGTGTCAAGCGGGCCCACCAACACTTCCAATAGGGACAGACAAATGCCCCAAGTGGGCATCCACTGAAGACATTATATAATTTCTTTACATGTATAAGCTCTAAGGTAAGATGTTAGATACTACATAGTATTACGAGTTCATTGTCTTAATGATCATTGAACTTATGTCTACTTTTCCAATTGATCACTAAACTTAAATACTGGAAATAATAAAACCTATGGGCCAACAATCTTTTATTGATTTGGGCTTACCACAAAAGATAATAAAAATAAAACATAATGAAATAAAAATACTAAAATCGTCATAGGTAGCATTGAGTCTTCTCGGGGTCGTCGCAAGCTTTTCGAATTGATATTATGGGCTGAAAATGACACCGTATGCGAATTCTCCGTCCAAAATACTAAACGTTAGTAAACTCTTTAGTTCTTCTGATCATGCTCGTCCAGAAATGTTAATGTCAATCGATCCACATCAAGTAGTCACTTAACTCTTAGAGAAGTTTTATGGTAGTCCACGAACTTTAATGTAATTTAAAATGGACAAAGCTACTTGGACAACAAAAACAGACAACATTGCGGACAACAATTAAAAACTCGCGATATATTCAATTGCCTCAAGACATTTTTGAATTGATAGAAGCAACCCACATTCCAAATGCGTACATCTGATTTCATTTTCCCTTTCTTCCTAAAAACAAAATAATACTCCAGATCACTTTCTACTTCCCAAAAATCAACTTCCTTAGATCTCGCCTAACTTCTGCCATTGACTTCGAAGACACCATGGTGGCAAAACCCATTGTCTCTGAAATTATTTTCAGGGTGGCGGAAGAAACCTCACTGTGAATGACAAGTACTATACAACGGCGGAGGAAACCCGATTGTGATTCCCACCTTTCCGATGAAGTACTCTGAACAACAAACTTATTTCCAAGCAAATTTTGAAATTGTTAGAAGATAAACTTAGTATAAGCATAGTTTACTGTGAACTTGAACCCCATAATTGCTCACTATTGAACCTATGTCAGTAACAATATAAAACAGAAATCAACAAAAATATTAGCATAAGTTTCTAAAATTTCAGCTAGCATGTTGACTTAGGGTTCTATCAGATACGATTTTGAGGTGTATTAATGACCTCTGCGTTTAACCCTACTCTTTGTAAAGGAAATCAAACCATGAATTCCATTTAGCATAATAAAATTGTAGTAGATGTAGATACTGTGGAAGCAAATGCAGTGGAAGTTGAGTTGGAGAACTGTGTTGGGGTCATTGATGACGAAATAATCGAGGTTAGTAAAATCGTGCCAAAGGTTGGCATGAAATTTTCAAGTGCGGATGAGGCTTTTGAATTCTATAAAAAATACACCTTTACGGTGGCTTTCCTTGTAAAAAGAAGAACGTCGAGGAAGAGTGATGATGGGGAGTTGAGATACGTTGTCTTCACCTGCTGTTGAGAAGGCAATAGAAGTATTAAATCTAAGAGAATATTAAAACCTCGTCCAACCATTCAGATAGGATGTTCTACTACACTGGTTGCATCTTTGGATGCCTTAGGAACATGGCATGTTAGTAAAGTCCATCTGGAACATAATCATACAACGAGTCCTTCAAAATCACGCTTGTATAGATGTAACCGTCAGTTGAGTGAACAAGTGAAAAGAAAACTTGAAGTAAATGATGTTGCTGGAATTCCATTACACAAAAGTTTCAATTCATCTGTTGTGGAAGCAGGAGGTTATGAGAATCTAACTTTTGTTGAAAAAGACTGTCGTAACTATGTTGATAAGGTTAGAAGGTTACGGCTTGGAGCGGGAGATGTTGCTACAATTCAGGAATACTTTTCCAAAATGCAACCACAGTACCCAGAGTTCTTCTTTTGTGTGGATTTGGATGAAGAGCCTGGATTGAGAAATGTGTTCTGGGCTGATAATAGATGCAAACAAGCATATAAGGAATTTGGTGATGTTGTCACGTTTGAAACCACGTACGTCACAAATAGGGATGACATGCCGTTAACTCCTTTTGTAGGGGTCAATCATCATGGTCAGTCAACTCTATTTGGGTGTGGTCTACTATTGAATGAGGGTACCATGACTTTCGTCTAATTGTTTAAAAAGTGGCTTCAATGCATGGAGGATAAAGCTCCCATTGGAATAATAACTGATCAAGATAGGGCAATGCAGAATACCATTGCAATTGTTTTTCCTAATACTGTGCACAGATGGGTGACTATGGCACATTATGAAAAAGCTACTTGAAAAGTTTGGCTACCATATTGATAAGGGATCGATCCTCTGGAGTGTGCACGAATTGGTTTATGAGTCTCAAACTTCCAAAGAATTTGAACATTGATGGGATGCAATGATCGATAGATATAGTTTGCATGCAAACGATCTGTTGTCTGGTTTGTGCACTGAAAGAGCGCGTTGAATGCCTTGTTATTTGAAAAAAAAACTGGGTAGGTATGTCGACAACACAACGTAGTCGGAGCATTAATGCATTCTTTGACGGATTTGTACATTCAAAAACTTCCTTGAAACAGTTCGTCAAACAGTATGAGTTGGCTTTGAGATCCAAAGTGAAGAAGGAGTTCCAAGTTTATTTTAAGTCTTATTCGCAGATGATTCCTTATGCTACAATGTTTGAGCTCGAAAAGTAATTCCAGGAGGTATATACATTAGCTAAATTCAAGGAATTTCAAGAAGAATTGACTGGAAAAATGTATTATGACATTACATCGGCTGAAGACGCATTTAATAGAACTATGTACGAGGTTCAAGAGGATGTAATATTGAACCAACTTCATAAGAGGAAGACTTTTGAAGACAGAAATGTGTTATTGAATGTAGTTGTCATTTTTTTGAGTTTAGGGGGATTGTTTACAAGCATTCGTTGTATGTTTTAATTCGCAACTGTGTGCAGATGCTTCCTGGTTCATATGTCTCAAGGAGATAGTGAAGAGACGTTCAACGAGGGTATTCAAGGGTCAAGACTAATTATGCTAGTTTGGTGAGCACACTTGAACAATAAAGATATGATCATGTGTATCGAACATTCAAAAATCTAGCCAACATCGTGGTTGATGATGATGATGTAAGTTATAAAGAATTGGTGGAATGACTCGAAAATAAATTGAAAGATCAGACACCGAGGCCACATCCTGGTATTAATAAGCAACTCACCAATACCAGGGCTGAAATAGATAATTCATTGAAGATGCCTATCTTGGATCCAAATACTTAAAAAAGAAAAGGAGCACCGCGAAAATTGTGCCAAAAAGGACTGTTGGAGACCACAAAGAAAGGCAAGGTATTATCAATTTTTTTTTTTTTTTTTTTACATTTCTGTGCACATTAAAAAGCATTTATAGAATGTTAAGTCATGAAATTTATTTTAATGCAATTGCTTAGGGAAGTTCAAAGGCTAGGAAAGTGCTTGATCTGACGGAAACAAATGTACATGAAAGTCAACTACTCACACCTGCATCACAAGAGAAATTTGAAATAATCATATTAAATTAAAATGGTAACTGAGTATTCACTACACCAATCTAAAAAGCACATTACAATAAAATTGACAAATCCATAAAACAGAAAAAAATACATAAAACATAATAAAATTCTTAGTATAAAAGTACTGGGCACTGAGTATTCACTACACCAATCTAAGAAGTACATTATAATAAAACTACAAAGATTTTCATCTGCACAGAAATTGTAAATAATCACATTAAGCTAAAATGGTAACTTTTAAAATGCAGACATTCATTTCTCCACCATTGCTATCTAATTTTCTTTCCTTGCACTATAAAATCGAGACACTTTGAAATGAAATCTTCAGGTAACGCATAAGTGGTAAGAATAGCAATGAAAAATTAAATGAAATGTAAAATAATTCCACTGAAATACCAAGTAATAGCAAAAAATTCCTCTTCAAGTTACAATGGTTAAAACCGTTCGAAAAAATTGAAACAAAAAACCATAATCGCGAGAATGTCGGTAAACATTAGCTATATTGTTCAACTTGTTCACTTTAAGGTAAATAGATAACTACAAACCAAGATAGTGGCGGGAAAAATGAGTTGAAGACTAGGTACTTATCAGAAATTTGGTTTCGGGATACGATGGTGGTGCAACGACGATTCAGTAACGAGCACTGAGTCTGTCATAATAATATTGTAAAGTTCAAACCCAAATAATGGTGAAATAAGGGCTACATAACAGCGAAATATGTCTCAAATGGGATGAGTATTTACCGAAGATTGAGATTTGGATCGGAACAACGCAAAAGTCTCACGAGAGAAACTTTTGAGAGTCTACTGTGTTTACTAGGGTAAATGGATGAGATAGGCTGACTCGATGTAAAATCTACCCTCCAAGTATAAAGGGGTCAAGTTGTAGCCTAGTAATAATCCAGGGTCATTCTTCCTAGGAATTTTATTGGTGTCGTAATATTTGCTAAATTCGAAACTTAAACTACGATTTCAATTGTGCTAACGTGAAATTGGAGAAAATATAATTTAATTGCAATGAAAGGGAAATTTGAGTGGAGTTATTCTTTCGCTATCAATTGGGCTTTTCAAATAAGATTAGTGTGAATTTCTTGAAATCGATAAGATATAAAAATATTAGTGAGAAAATTACTCAATTTATTCTACCGCATTTTGTCGAGCATGTTGTGTGCATATTCAATACATACCACATTAGCAACATTCATCCAAGTAAAATAATTTGAAAACTTAAAACACTTTGTAAACGCTTATCAATAACAAGAATTCATTCATGACGAATTAAAGCATACCCATTAAAGCTAGGAATAACTCCCCTCAAATATAACTTAGCCGAACATAATTAAATTAACCGAAATCAAAATCAAATAAACAATTACCATTCTAGGAGCGAGATTCAAAACAGCTTTCAAATTTGTTATCATTTCTCCCAATTAAGGAAAAATTGCTTATCTTCACACCTGCATAAAACATCTTTCAAATTTGTTAGGCAATCATCAAATGAATCACCATACACAGAGAAATCGTACATAAAAACTTCCAAAATGTTTTCTATCATGTCACTGAATATGCTAAGCATGCATCTTTGAAAGGTTGCTGGGGCATTACAAAGACCAAAAGGCATTCTTTTAAAAGCAAACGTCCCAAAAGGGCAAGTAAAAGTAGTTTTTTCTTGGTCTTCTAATGCTATTTAAATTTGATGATAGCCCGAAAAACCATCCAAGAAACAATAAAATGAATGTCCAGCAACTCTTTCTAGCACTTGATCTAAAAATGGTAAAGGAAAGTGGTCTTTTCTGGTCATGGAATTCAATTTCCTATAATCTATGTACATTCTCCAACTAGTGGGTACTCTTTTAGTTATCATTTCTCCCTGTTCATTTTCGACAACGGTAACCCCAGTTTTCTTAGGAACTACTTGAGTAGGACTTACCCATTTGCTGTCTGCAATAGGATAAATAATACCTGCATCAAGTAATTTTAAAACTTCATTTTTAACAACCTCTTTCATGTTAGGGTTTAGCCTTCTTTGAGATTCCCTTGAAGGATTAGCATTTTCTTCTAGGAAAATTCTATGAGTGCACACTAAAGGACTAATTCCCTTAATATCTGCTATAGTCCAACCTATTGCAGATCTATGATCATTCAATACTTTCAACAACAAATTTTCCTGATCACAAGTAAGAGTAGAAGAGATTACCACAGGGTATGATTCATTAGGTCCCAAGAATGCATACTTTAATTCAGATGGAAGAGGTTTAAGCTCCAGAGTTGGCATCTTCTCTGCTGATGTTTGCATGGGTGTCTGGCTAACATTTAGAGGCTCAATGTTGGGCTGCCAAGTTCTTACAGCTGCTGTTGTTACACCTTTTAAGGGGTCTTGAATGCTGTCCAATTCGAGATTCTGCTCAAGTTGTTCATTAGGATCTTCTAACTCAACTAGCAGCTCTTCCAGCATATTAACGTCCTGTACTTCATCAAAATCTTTTGGTTGCCTACAAGCATTGAGAATGTTAAGCTCCAAAGACATATTTCCAAAAGTCAACTTTAAAATACCACTCCTACAATTTATTAAAGCATTTGAAGTTGCAAGAAATGGTCTACCAAGAATAACAGGGATTTGAGGAGAAGTTTTAGGTGTACTTTGAACATCAATAACAACAAAATCAACTGGATAGTAGAATTTATCAACTTGAACCAAAACATCATCAATTATCCCTCTAGGCATCTTAATAGATCTATCTGCTTATTGTAAAATCATGGGGGTAGGTTTAAGTTCACCTAGACCAAGTTGTGTATATACGCTAAAGGGCAAAAGATTCACACTCGAACCTAAATCTAGCAATGCATGACCAATACGAGTGGTTCCTATCATACAAGCAATGGTTGGAGAACCAGGATCTTTAAATTTTTGAGGAGTTTGACATTGTATGATAGAACTCACTTGTTCAGTTAAAAAGGCCTTATTCTTAACAGCTAACTTCCTCTTCACTGTACACAAATCCTTAAGAAATTTAGCATAGGCAGGGACTTGTTGAATTGCATCTAACAGAGGAATATTTACCCTAACTTGCTTAAAAATCTCATGAATTTCTGTTTGATTTTTGGTCTTATTACCCGGTTGTAATCTTTGAGGAAAAGGGGCAGGGGGTGCACCTACTATTTGCCTAGGTGGTTCCTGAACATCAGATAGAGATTTTAATACGGTATCATCAACAGAAGGTTTAGCTTGCTTACCCACCAAGTTCTCTTTAGGTTCAGGAACTTGGATTTGCTTACCGTTTCTCAAGGTAGTTACTGCTTTCACATGTCTCAGATTGGATTCATCGACCCCATTGTATTGAGTTTGAGGATTAGGCATTGGTTGAGCTGGAAACTTACCTTTTTCTGCTGCACTTGCCTGAGTAGTCAGCTTTGTAAGCTGAGATCGGATGTCATTAATGGCTTGAGAGTTTTGATTGTTGATGGCAGCTTGGCTTTGCATGAATTGTTGGATTTGGTCTTCCAGACTTCTCTTCTGCGGTGGCATATAAGGTGTTGCTTGTGAAGGTCCAGCATTGTTTCCAACGTTATTGCTTCCTCCTTGATCATTCCTCCAACTGAAATTGGGATGATTTCTCCAACCTGGATTATAAGTACTCGAATATGGATTAGAATAAGGTTTGGAAATCATATTAACAGCAACAGATTGATCAAAATACATCTCTTTTAGTTGGGGAAGTGCAGGACAATCAGAGGTTAAATGCTGTGCATCATCACAAATTGAACATTTTTCTAAAATAGTGGAAGAGGAATTGACTTCATTCACTTTTTGAGTTTCCAAATTTTCAAGTTTTCGAGTGATGACAGCCAATCGGGCATTTATGTCATCATCTGCTCTAAGTGAATGAATTCCATTTCCAGATGCAATTTTTGGAAATTCAGTTTTTATTGCAACACTCCTATCAAACTCATCAATGTTATCCCAAGATTGGGCATTTTCAGCTAAATCATCAAAAAATGTAAAAACGTCATTCGGGTCTTTTGCAAAGAAGTCACCATTACTCATGGTTTGCACAAATTGTCTCATTTCTGGTCTGAGCCCTTCATAAATTTTTTTTGTTAACATCCATTTTTCATAACCATGATGGGGGCAAGATAACAACAAATCTTTGAATCTTTCCCAACTAGTGTAAAATTTTTCATTATTCTTTTGAGAAAAATTCATGATTTGTCTTTGAATAGCGGTGGTTCTTTGTGGTGGAAATTTTTTTTTAATGAACTCTTTCCGCATATTTGCCCAATTTTTAATTGAACTAGGCCTCAAAGAGTTAAGCCACGACTTAGCTTTATCCTTTAGTGAAAAAGGGAAAAGCTTGAGTCGAATGACTTCCTCAGTGCAATTCCGTTCAAGAAAAGTAAAACAAACCCCTTCGAATTCCTGGATGTGGTGATATGGACTCTCTGATGGCATCCCATGGAAGCGTGGTAGATGATCAATCATTCCCGGTTTAAAGTTGAAAACCGCTGCATTTGCAGGCGTCACTATGCATGACGGAGTGTTTGTCATCGTTGGAAAAATGTAGTCTCTAAGACTTCGAACGACTGGCGCCTCATTTGGATCTGCAATATTTGCCATTACTACCTGCCGATTTTCAAGAAGTAAAAACTGGTTAGTAGGTTCCGATCTTACTAATCGCTTAGTATTATCTCGGAACCAAACGGACATAAACAAAGAATAATATCAAGAATAGTAGTCGAACAAAATAATAATAAAAAAATAAAAAAAGAATTCAGCGAAAATCAATTAACACCAAAATAATCCCCGGCAACGGCGCCAAAAACTTGACTCGATGTAAAATCTACCCTCCAAGTATAAAGGGGTCAAGTTGTAGCCTAGTAATAATCCAGGGTCATTCTTCCTAGGGATTTTATTGGTGTCGTAATATTTGCTAAATTCGAAACTTAAACTACGATTTCAATTGTGCTAACGTGAAATTGGAGAAAATATAATTTAATTGCAATGAAAGGGAAATTTGAGTGGAGTTATTCTTTCGCTATCAATTGGGCTTTTCAAATAAGATTAGTTTGAATTTCTTGAAATCGATAAGATATAAAAATATTAGTGAGAAAATTACTCAATTTATTCTACCGCATTTTGTCGAGCATGTTGTGTGCATATTCAATACATACCACATCAGCAACATTCATCCAAGTAAAATAATTTGAAAACTTAAAACAATTTGTAAACGCTTATCAATAACAAGAATTCATTCATGACGAATTAAAGCATACCCATTAAAGTTAAGAATAACTCCCCTCAAATATAACTTAGCCGAACATAATTAAATTAACCGAAATCAAAATCAAATAAACAATTACCATTCTAGGAGCGAGATTCAAAATTGAAAATGAAAATTCAATAACTAAAATATATCTAAAATCAACTAACATCAATAATCTAAAATTATTTCAACTAGAAAAATAAATAAAACAACTAGAAAAATAAATAAAACTTGAATTAAACTTAAACCCAATAACCAAAACCGGGACTATGCTGGACTGCTGCTGGTCGAAAGGGGAGCTGCCGCTCCAGTGATGCGTGGCTGCGGCTTGCTGGTTCGAACAGACAGAGGAGCTGCTGTTACTGAACGGTGAAGAAGAAGAGGCTCCTTGTTGCAGAATGGAGGCTGGCGGCTGCTGTGATGGAAGTTGAGAAGAAGACAGCGAGAGAAGGCACGCTGCTGGGGAAGTTGAGTCTGAGGCAGAGAGTGGTTGGTTGCGTGCGTGAGGAGTGATGGCTATAGGTTCGGTTGTGGCTGGAAGTTTCAGAAGAAGGGAGAGACACAGGCAGAGAAGGAGAAGACGGCTGGTTTTTGCAGCAAGGTTGCGGCTGGAAGTGGTGGCCGAGGTCTGGCGGCTGGTTGGAGGAAGGTGAAGGTTTCAGAGAAGACAGATGCTGAGGGACGAGATGGAGATGCTGTTCCTGCTGGTGAAGGTGAGGGAGAAGCTGGGTGTTGGTGAGGAAGAATGGTCAGTGCCGCTCGGTTCCAGTTGGAGGTGGAAGGTGGTTACTTGCCGCTGGTTTTGAGAGAAGTGAGAGACAGTAGGTTGGGTTGCGAGAGAAGAGAGAAGACAGGGAAGTGTGGCGGCCGAATGATGGATTCTGGTGAAGAGCATCTGTAGGTTACCGTGTCAATATGTGAGAGTAGGTTGGGAAAATTCGTTCTATTATGGGCTTTTTCGGTCCATTAAATTATGGATTTTTGGGTTGAATTTGTCCAAACTATACCTTTAATCAAATAAATGAATTTTTTAGCAATTAAAGTTAATTTAGAGTTAAACAAATAAAATTGAATCTTTAATAAATTTTACTCTAAATGACAAAATTTATATCCCAAAATTATATATTTTCATTTATTTATTTCTTTAAAACACATAAAATTGGACAATAATCATAGGCCTTGGTGTAATTTTTTCCACTTTAAGGGTAGTTCAGTCATTTGGCTCGTATATGTTGTCCACAATGTCTTTTTTGTTGTCAAAGTAGCTTTATCCATTTAAAATAGTCTCTAAAATTTTCTTTTCATTTAAGATATCTCGCTCAAAAGCAAATATATGGTGCCCACAATAGGCACCATAACCTTTACCCATTTTGTGTGTGAGTCTGTCATGTGACAAATAATTTTTTTCCGCCACATATTAATCTCACATGTAGAGTGAGTAATGATTATGATGTCCACTATGAACATCATATCCCCCAGTCTCACTCAAATCTCGTTAGTTTTTCTAACATATTGACGTGGCAAAAGAAACATGATGTGGTATCGGCATTGAGGTCTTACATGCCTAATATAATTTTAGATTTCATTGATATTCATCAGATAAGTACTCAAAATGTCATGTTTTAATCATGAAGGGGAAAGGGTTAATATATATTTTATTTTATTTTTTCATTTTTCAAAAAAGTTTCAATTCCTGTTTTAACTTGTAATTTGCAAAGTCGAAACGTATGTTTCAAATATAATATTAAAATTCTATATGGTAACTTTTAAGCATAAATTGCAATTACAAAATTCACAATTTATCTCTAACTCACCCAAAGAATTTAAAAGACTTTCCGGAAAAAAAAAATGTATTTCGATTTGTGATCTTATCTCTATCTTCAATATTTAATATTTGTCTATCATTTTTCTTCTATGCATAAAATCACTTTCAACTACAACATTTTTTTCGAAAAAAGATTAATACTCTTCTTTTAATCATTTATTTGTTTTCTTTTTATTATTCTTTCCATTTTTTCCTCTCTTCTTTTTCACCCCTCTTCTTTATGAAAGGAAAAAAAAAAAAAAAAGATCAATGTATAATTAAAACCAATCCATAATGTGTTTAAATAAATTTTATCACCTTCTCCTTTTTAATTAAAAAAATAGATAAATTCCTATATAGTGGTTGTTTGAAAGTAGATTATTGTGAAATAACTTGTAATTATTTCTTTTTGTTGCATGGGCCAGTTGTGAAAATTATATATTATTTATTTTATTGCAATAATTTTAGGGAGACATTTTTTTTGAAAATTTTTAAGTGACATTGTGTGATGTGATCCAAGGTAGGAGATCAAAGAAGAAACCAAGATATGGACGATGTCTCGACAATCTACATGAGAAAACGAACAAATTTCGTGTGGGCACGAGTCAAGAATTGAATCGGATCAAGTTGTTTCCGGGGGGGGGGGGGGGGGAATTTGTGCAGTCGGAGCGTAGGCCACAGGAGACGTGATCGCACGATGACATCAAAAACAAGGTAGAAGCTATAGCGATAAACCACGCGATCGTGGGGGTTCAACCACGTGATCGCGCGGTTCACCTGAAACAGTTTTATGCATTTTTTTCAATTAATTTCTGTTTTAATTATTTTATTTCGTAATTTTGAACCCTAGTGCGACAAGATCATTTTTAGACGTATTTAGACTTGTATTATGTGTTTCATTTATTATTGAACAAAAAACTATGATATTGAATTGATTATTGAGAGTTTTCTCTTGAAAGAAGAATTTTTTCTTTTCTTGTTCTTCAAGAATAATTCTAAACTTATCAGATATTATTGAATATTTGTGGTATTTCAATTAGAAACTTATCAAGGAAGTTCAAATCTCTTGTGGCACTTCAATGTCCACATAAAAAGGTTAAGTGTGATGTGAAAGTTGTTTTTGGAGATAAAGTTTAAAAAAATGCCTAAATTAAAGAATGTTCGTGATGGTGATAAATTGAAGAATGTTGTAGTGGATGAGTCACTTGTTAATAGACGTGCTCTTAACATTAGACGTAAGGTGGATGTTTTGAATAATTTGGAGGAGCAGATGGATAATATTTTTCGCACTAGATACTTAGTGAATGATAAGGTTTGTAATATGGTGATTGATGGAGGAAGTTGTACTAATGTAATTAGTACAATTTTGGTGGAAAAATTGGGATTACTTTTAATGAAACATCCAAAACCATATAAACTACAGTGGTTGACTGAGTAAAGGGAAATTAAGGTGAATAAATAGGTTTTGGTGACTCTTCCTCTTGGTGGATATTCTGTTGAGGTAGTTTCTGACATGGTGCCTATGCATGTTGGTCATATATTGTTGGGGAGGCCATGACAACATGAAAGGGCAATACTACATGATGTGTATATGAATAGATACAGTCTTGTGAAAGGTGGGAACAAGTTTACTCTAGTTTCATTGTCCCCAATGTAGGCCCTGGAAAATCAATTGAAATTGAAAAGTGAGTTTGGGAGGAAAAATAAGAGAGTTGAGACCACGACTTTAGAAAAATAAGAGAGAGTGAAAATTAAAGAAAAGAGGTTTGAGGTCCAAACCTTAGAAAAATGAGAGATTGAGTACAGAAAGTAAAAGAAAGAGAGTCTACCACAAAAATGAGTTTATTTGCACTTACTCAAGCTAACAATCCCCTCCCTAATTTGGTTAATTCTGTTTTGCAGGTACCAAAATCAAATTACAAATTTAGGGCCAAGGGGAAAATTAATTGTGAGAAAGAACAGTCCTAAAAGATGATGGAGAGCACAAAACATAAATAGGTCCCTTGAACCAACAAAAGCAAGAGATACATGAAGAAAAGGCCATATATAGATTTGAGGTTGAATTCTTTTCAAGAGAGGGGGAAGATGTGATTTAAGGTAAGAGTTCAAAGAAGAAACCAAGATACGGACGATGTCACGACAATCTACATAGGAAAATGATAAAATTTCGTGTTGGGCACGAGTCAAGAATTGAACCAGATTAAGTTCTTTCAAGGGGCGAAAATTGGTGCAGGCAAAGCAACCACGCGATCGAGCAGGTCACAGGAGGCGCGATCGTACTATGACATAAAAAACAAGGCAGAAGCTACAACGCTAAACCATGGATCGCGCGGTTCACCTGGAACAGTTTTCGCTTTTTTTTAATTAATTTTCGTTTTAATTATTTTATTTCGTAATTTTGAACCCTAGTGCAACTAGGTCAATTGTTGGCGTATTTGACTTATATTTTGTTTTTCATTCATTATTGAACATACAACTTTGATATTGAATTGATTATTGAGAGTTTTCTCTTGAAATGAGAATTTTTCCTTTTCTTGTTCTTCAAGAACAATTCTGAACTTATGAAATATTATTGAATGAGGCGTTCCAATTAGAAACTTATCAAGGAAGTTGACATCCATTGTGACATTTCGAAAACATTGGTTCTTCATTCCACATCGTCGATTCATCTCGTCGTGATTGTTGGGTCAAAATCTTATCGCCAATTTTAGTTTTTCATTATTTTATTTCTTGATTTCTTGTGTTCTTGCTGAATTTAGATCTTTTCTACCATTTGTTTATTATTCCACGTTCTTCATCACGTTTCCCAAGAGGAATTTCATCATTGTGACATGTCACATATTCATTGAGTGGTAAAAATAATTACCCACTACTTACTTTTTCAGTATTCAATGAATGTGTGATATGTCACAATGTTACTTAAAAATGTCTCTCTATAATTACTCATTTTATTGTGATAAGCAATGGCACCTTTGAGATCTATTTTCTCATGTGGAGTTAGTTTATTACTGTGAGTCTTTATATATAGCATGATATTTTGATAATTTTGCACATATATTAAAGAGTAATTTTAGGAAGAATGTTACGAACTTTACAAAATCAATCACATAAAAATCTATATATATAAACTAGATGAAAAATAAGATGACAAACCCCTCACAAGAAGAGACCCCCACATACAATAAAATATTTGTGGCCCCCTCCATATGAGTGGTTTGTCATTCGACTTGTCATCCTTGTTTGTACAAGTAGTTTATCTCATATTTACATATGTCTTAACATATTATGGAATTTATAATTATGCTTCAAAAATATTATTCACCTTTATATATAGCATGATATTTTGATAATTATGCACATATATTAAAGAGTAATTCTAGGGAGAATGTTACGAACTTCACAAAATCAATCACATAAAAATCTATATATATAAACTAGATGAAAAATACGATGACAAACCCCTCACAAGGAGAGGGCCCCACATACAATAAAATATTTGTGACCCTCTTCATATGAGTGGTTTGTCATCTGATTTGTCATCCTTATTTGTACAAGTAGCTTATCTCATATTTACGCATGTCTAAACATATTATGGAATTTATAAGTATGCTTAACAAATATTATTCACCTTTAAACATGAACCGCTGCTTTGGGAAAAGTTATATATTATGCTTATTACTTCCCCCAAAATTAAACAAAAGAAAGCTGAAAAAATACTTCTTACAAGGATTATTATCCAATAATATAGGATAATTGAAAATGTTCTGCTTTATCGATAGAAATTTGGTTCCACATATCAAGTTGTCATTCTAAGCATTGGTTCCCAAATTGACGTTTGTTGCTAATTTATATCATATTAATTTCCATCACTTTTGATTTAAAAAGAACCTTAGGATCTTTTACATGATTGACACCTGAAATTATTAAATTATTTATTAGTCTATGTAAAATGAAATCGTACGTACCATATAAGAATTTTTAACAATTATATATACTGTATGGAAACCTATAAAATTTGTCACAAGTGCTTAAACCGCCCCTTCCATAAAACAAAATTAGTGGAACTCAAATGCCACGTTAGCCGAAATTGAGGACAAATTTTAATATATTTAAATAAAACGTAAATAAACAGTAAAAACGTCCGTGGGAACAAATAATTTTAAGTTGTGCACTTGAATACAAATTTCATATAATTGTGTAATACATGCATAAAACTTCTCCATATGACAAACCCGACTTTATACTTCAACATGTACAATACACTTTTTTAAACAAGCTATAGAGAGCAAATTGAGAATACTTTAAAATTAAAGTGTAGCTATGAGAGAATACACTTTTTTTAAACGAGTTACATAGATTTATGAATTTCCGTTAAAAATGTGATTACAATTAATAATCGACTTTGATCTAAACTTTTATCAAATTTTTTAGCCACGTAAAACGGGGACTAAAGGATTTCTGGAGCCACGCACGCCATCCTCCTCCCTTCTGAGCAATAACTTGCGACCTTGCTTGAGTCACTTGTCGATTGATTTGCTTCTTGCACAAAACGAAGTTCCTTACTCCGCTCGATCCTATTGACCCCGTTGGAGAAAGAGCTGAAACCAAGCCTTTGAAAGATTATAAAATGTTATGGAAAATCGAGACCAGGGCGGAACATGCATCGAGGATTCCAGTCTCACGACTCTCACCATAAGACCGTGATCCATTATGTACTTCAAAGTATAAGTTAGCTCCCATTTATATGAGAACTAGTTCACTTCGTGCAATGCACGAGTAGCGACTATAATTATGTATGTAATATTATTATTATACATATGAACAATAAAAAATAAGATTTTATCAAATTATGATTTTCAACTATTATATAATTTCGAAGATAAATTTGTAAATTTTATGAGCTCGTTAAATAGCATGTTAAAAAATCAGTTTCATCTAAAGTACTTACGATTTGGAAATGTGAGTAAAAAGAAAATCAAAAAATAGATTTCTAAGCGGACCGGTAACCACAATGATATAAAAAAGTGAGTGGTCCTTTTTTATACACGTTTGCCTTATTTTGACAATCTTATATGATTTCGAAAATACAAGTTTGTAGTTTTTATGAGCTTTTCGAATTAGTAAATTAAAATCTTAGTTTTTTTACACTGTATATGTCGAAAATAAGAAGAAAGTTGACCCATAAAAAAAAAAAAAAAAGCATTATTGAGGAACCATTTTAAACGACTATACTTTTATTATGATTGACGATTTTGTAATTCGAAAATAATGTGGCAAAGAACCGTGTGAGAATTTCACATTCATATCAAGATATTTCTATCACGGCTTCATTTAAGCCCTCAAAATTAATTAAACAAAGAAAGCAAAAAACACTAAAAGAAAAAATAAAGGACGATGACAAATAAAAAGTGGATTTTGAGAAGATAAGTTTGTACTTTTTTGCGAACATTTTGAAGTGGTACATTAAAAACTTAAGTTTTACGAAAATGAAAAAAAGTTGATTGTAATAAAAATGAAAAATACATTGCTAGGGGATCATTTTAAACGGTTATAATTTTTTCTACGGTATTTGATTGGCAATATACCGTGTGCCATATATATATATATATATATATATATCATCTGCTAATACATGACTCATTAATGTTTGGATACAAATCATTTTCCGTATCTAACGGCGGTTTACAATTCGAAAGTAATTTGGTAAAGTATTGTGATAATTAACTTATATTAATGTAAAGATCTTATTATAATTATTTCATTTGGACCCACAAAGTTGACTAAACGAAGAAAAAAAAATGCACAAAGTGGGGCAATAACTGCTTGTCAAACTATGATTGTAGATTTTTTTGTAAGTTTTAAATAGTATATTAAAAACTCAGCTTTACCCAAATTATGCAAGATTTTTTAAATGGGATGAAAGTTAACCAACAAAAGGAAAATCAAAAAATAAATTTTTAAGAACCGACAACCAAAAGAATTAAAAAAGTGAGTGGTCATTTTTTGGATTCGCATTCGCCTCATTTTGACAACCATTATATGTTTTGATTATGTGTATGTTTGATATTGTTTAAAAATAATTTTTTTTAAATGAATAGTGATTTTTAGAAGAATTGATGATTGAGATTTAGTTGAAATGTTAAATATTGTGTGTTTGACTTTTAATGGATGTTGTTGAGCACTGTAGAAAAAAGAGAAACAAACAAAGACTATGTAAGTTTATAGTTTTTATGAGTTTTTCGAAGTAGTACATTAAAAATTTAGCCCCTGTTCTCTTTACTGTTTTGAGGTCGTTTTCTGTTTTTATTTTCGAAAACGTTAAAAACTCGTTCTCTTTACCATTTTCAAAAACGCATTTTGGAAAACAAAAAAAAAAAAATTGTACACAAAACGCAAAACGCCCAAAACCTCGTTTTGGGCGTTTTGTGTGTATTTCGACAAAAAATGTCAACGCGTTTTGAGAATTTTTTTTTTTAAAGAATTATCTTAACTTAGAACTAAGCTTAATATAAAGTTTTTATTTTTTTATTACTTTTTTTAGAATTATCCTAACTTGGAACTAAGCCTAAATAATTTTTTTTTTTTTTTTTTTTTTTTTTTTGAGAATTATCCTAACTTGGAACTAAGTTTAAATAAAGTTTTATTGAATTCAATATCAACATTACAAAAAAAAAAAAAAAAAAAAGTGATAATTCTTGTTATTATATTTCAAAAAATGTACTGATAAATGGAATCTGGTGGTTTTGAAAGAACTTGCATTTTCTGAATTTTAATAGAAGTAGAGTTTTTTTAAATCCCGAACCTGACCAAGTTGTGTTAATATAGGCTCTTAATGCTCACATTAGTGTGTTGCATGTAACCATGTTTTCAGTGTATTGTGAAAGGAAATTTGAGTTTGAATTAGTAGTATTCTGCAAGTAAATTAATTAAAAATAGTTTAAGTAGTATTCTGCAAAATTTCAAACAGAACGTGTTTTCCAGCTTTTCATTTTCAAAAACAGTTTTCAGAAAGGACAAATCAAACGCGTTTTCAGCAAATTTGAAAACAAAAATGAAAACAAGAAATACAAAACATTTTCGAAAATGAAAATACAAAATAAAATACAAACATAATGCCACCTTACTTTTTCTAGAGTACATATATATTGAAAATGAAATAAATGTTGACTCGTGAAAAAGAAATGAAAAATACATTGTTAAGATACTGTTTTACACTGTTATAACTTTTGATAAAGTTGACAGTTTTGTAATTCGAAAATAATGTGGCAAAGTACTGTACGAGAAATTTATATTGACATTGAGATCTTGCTATTAAAATTACATTTAGAGCCTGTTTGGTAATCTGAAAAGTTTTGATTTTTGTGATTTTTTTTTTAAAATTTTTTGATGAATGTGTGGTTTAAAAAAGTTTGAAAAGTAAAAAATAGTATGCTTGACTAAGAATGGACGGTTGAGATTGAGTTTGAAAAATTGTGGTAAAATTTTTAATTTTAGCAAACAGGCTCTTAAGCTCACAAAGTTGATCAAATGAAAAAAAAAAAAAAAAAATTATTGTTCTAAATGAATAGTGACTAGAATTCACTCTTATTGTATAAGTTAAGATTAAGATAAAGATGGATTCGTGTATAATATCTACTCTAGAGATTGTCCTCATAGCAACAAAACAATGTTAAGTGAAAAAATATTATGCAAGTGATTGTAGAAAATAAATTTGAGAAAAGATCTGTGTTTTATTTACCGTCCAATCCAGCATTGGCAGGGTAGAGAAAGAAACTATTAACATCAGAACCAAGAATTGGAAGGCGTCCCTGGCGAGCATATAATTTTAAAGAAGTCTTAACCACCGCAGCATAATTATCATCTTTATTCACAATAAATCTTATTGGCCCTGTACTCCCAGATACATTGATAATAATCAAGAATCTATTTCGCTTCGTGTTCGTATTCTGATGATCATTATTTTTCTTCTTTTTGGAAACAGGTTTCTTCATTCTGATATCCATATTTCTGATTTTCTTTCAGGCAAGGGAAAAAGTTGGTACTTAAGAAAGATGAAGTGAGGTCTGAGGAAGCACGAAAAGGGAGATCGACGACTGCGAAAAATGATTAGGCGCAGAAGAAGATGAAATAGGAAGCATGAAAAAACTGATGCTTGCCCTTGCCCCCATTCAAGCCATGATTTTGAGATGGATTCTGCAGAAGGAAGAAATTGTCTTCGTTTTAGTGATGAAAAAGAAAAATAGAGAGCAGATTCTTGAAGATTTATGAGTTGGTATTGTTCATATGAAGCAGTAGTTTGGACAAATAATATATTTATATACGAATGGGGTACATGCATATGCTCTAAGGTAAGAAATTTAGGATGAACACCTTTTGGCTTGGATGGTTTAAGTAGCAAAATTTCAAACCAAGCCATTTAAAATGATTTGAAATTTTTTCAAACCAAATCAAATCATTTCATTTCATTTCTTAAAACAAACCAAACCAAACTATTTTTTGCGATTTGGTGCGATTTAAAACTTCGGTTTGCAATTAAATAAATTAGTAGATCCCAAACTAAGCTACGTTCTTGTACAATAATGCAAGAATGAATGAACACTAGTACAAAAAAGCATTAAAAAAGGGGAATACACGTCGATTTTTCAAAAAATCGACGTGTAAAAAAGGACGGTGACATTTTCGTAATTTTTTTTGGGAATACGCGTCGATTTGTCCTAAGAACCGACGCGTAAAGTCGGACCGGCCGACTTTGCGCGTCGGTTCAAGATGAACCGACGCGCAAAGTCGCCCGATCCGACTTTGCGCGTCGGTTCAAGGAGAACCGACGTGAGAAGAATACGTAGGAATCACTGGATGTTGCTAGTTATTTCTCCTGAGAAGAATACGGCGTACTTCTTAGATTCAGCTGCTGCATCTAAGCATGACTTGGATATCAAGCCGATATTGAACACGTAAGTTAGGAAACTTTTCATGAAATAATTGTGGAGTTGTGGTGAAATTGATTGTGGAGTTGTGGTGAAATTGATGCATTTATGTTGTAATTGTAAAGAAGTTGATAGTTTTGAATAGTAGGGTCCCCCTACAGGTTGGATAAGTTTAATTTATAGGGGAGACTCTACCAGAATTTTCTGTAGGAAATTTGAGTCATATTATTATTTTGTAACTTGTTGATATAATTTATTGAAATTTTAGGGCTTTCAAAACGTATTGGACAGTTGGAGGCATGAGAACAAAATCCAATACAATGTGGAAAAACATAAAATTATGAAAATACGGATTTAAACTTTATTAAAAATCTTTGAATTATTTCTATATTTTATTTAGTTTGATTACCAATATTGATAGTTTTTAATGTGAATATTTCAGTGTCCTCAACAACCTGGAGGGTTTGAGTGTGGCTACTACGTTATGAGAAATATGTATGAGATAGTCACAGAACACTTTCAATTTACTTCGTTATAAAAAGGTATAAGTCATTGAAAATGAGAATTTTAATAATGACTTTATATTTTATGAAAAAATAACTAATAATTCATTTTGATTGTTTGTAGGCATTTAAAGAATATTATTCAACGGAGGAAGTAATCGAGATTCAAAACTTATGGGCAAAATACATCGTTCATAGGTTTGTGTAAATCGAAGCGTAATCAAACTTGCATTTACATACATACATACATACATATATATATATATATATATATATATATATATATATATATATATATATATATATATATATATATAATTTGTATCTTAAATTAAAAATTTTGTAAGTATAATTGTTGTTAATTTAATTTTATTTCGTATATGCCGATTATTTATATATATATATATATATATATATTTGGTGATGCGCATGTTCAGGTTATCGCAGGTCATGTCCTGGTCACTGCAGGCCACGACCTGCAGTGGCCTGGGTCATTGCAAGTCACGTCCAGGTGATTGCAGGCCACGACCAGGTCACTGCAGGCCACGACCTGCAGTGCCCTGGGTCATTGCAGGCCACGTCCAGGTCACTGCAAGTCACGACCTGCAGTGGCATGGTCATTGGAGGTCATATAATTAAGAAAGAAAAGAAAAAAAAAAACTTTTGGGCGTCGGTTCTAAATTTAGAACCGACGCCCAAAGTTACTTTTTTTTTTTTTTTTTTTTTTTTTGTACTTTAGGCGTCGGTTGGCGTCGATTTACAACCGACGCTTAAAGTCGAGACTTTACGCGTCTGCGTCATAGGCGTCGCCGCTACAACCGACACGTATTCCGTTTTCCAACCGACGCGTATTCCAGTTTCTGTACTAGTGGAATTAATAAATGATTAATCTACTAATAGCAGAAATAACAGATTTCGTAATCGATACACAACATTGAGTGAATGATCAACACCAACTTTGTGGTCGATAATAAAGAAATATCTACCGATCATTACGTAGATTACGTCCAATGGTGTTATTGAATTTTTTTGGAGATGCAACTCACACTGGAAAGGAGTTACTACGGCATATTGTAACTACAGATGAGACTTGTTCAGAAAAATTCACATAATAAAAGACAACACACTAAGTTACTGCAAGAGTATTTCTTCTATTCGGTATGTTATAAATATGTATCATAATGAATTTCTAATTTATTTATAAAGTTCTTCAATAGAAACCACATGCCTCATTTTAACTTTTCTCCAATATTCAATAGTTCTAGTTGGGAATATGGTTGGACTGCTTATAGAAGGGATCAAACAGGTATAGATTATTTCATAATATTATTCTTGAAAAAATCTCACATTTTTTGCAATTGACAGAGACTAAAAATCTTTTAAGAACACGTCCAAATTTTGATTAAAGTTATTGGAAAAGAAATCAAAGCAGCACTCAAAATGACTGCATTATTATTATTATTTTTTAATTTGCTTAAAATTTGGCAGGTTGCGATTTTGATAATTGAAACCTAAACTAAACTCTTTAAAGAGAATAAAATATTTCTAAACCAAACCAAACAATTTCGCGTTTGAAACAGAACCAAACCAAACCATTTGTTGGGATTTGGTTCGGTTTAGCGAGTTGGCGATTTATTTGTTCACCCCCATATAAGATTAGGGGTGGCATTAACTCACCCAACCCGCTAAAACCTCCCGACCCAACCCAACACGATCGGTTTGAGTTGGTTTTTGATGAAAATCGGGTTGAGTTGGGTTCTACAAAAAATTTTTGGTCGGGTTTGGTTGTGGGTTGGATGAAAAACCACTAAACCCGACCCAACCCAACAATTTTTTTTTAAAAAATATGACCATTTAAATATCAAGAATCTCAAGCACATTTTATAATTTGGATGAAATTCAAATATGGTTTGAACATATTTTAGTTTTATTAGCAAGTATTCAATTTATTATGTTGAGATCGTACCCAAAATGTGGCACATTGGGCCACCAGTGAAGGCCCAATGAGGGCCCATGGACTTTAACCCATGATTAAAAGTTTAGGATATCTCCCTGGGCCAATGGCCGAGGTGGAAAAGCATACGAGCTCCTCTGGCCGAACTGATTTGTGTCTAGCAGGCGCACTTTATGCTTAGCCGAGGTGCTTACGGTGGCGCCTCGGATGTACAGATGGGACAAGGGATGAAGTCAGAGATGTGACACCGCCTTTACCAAGATGTGACAGGCGTCTATCCCCTACGAAATGTAGCAATGATTACGGTAAAAAAGCAAGGTTGTCCCCTCCAAGATATAGGGTGAATACATGTGTAAAGTCCACCATGTGTCACAATCCAAAACAACGAACCCTTCTATAAATAGAAGGCTCTTTCCGCCATGTAAGAGGTGAGCACTTTTACTCTCTTAATTGAATATTTTACTCTCACTCCCTTTTTTCTCTTTTACACACTTATATTTCCCGCACTCAAATTATATTTGCTGAACATGGGCACTAACTTTGGCATATGAGTGCAAACGGGAGCCACATCGGCCCCCTTTCCAAACTGATTGTTTGTCACAGTGCGCAGGAGATCCACGTGTTCAAGAGGGTGGAGCTAAGACGTGTTGGTCCAAGGTCCAGCCGGATTTTGTGGTCAACATTTTGGCGCCGTCTGTGGGAAGTCATACTGCTAACCACGAAAACGTATAATGAAAATCCACACATAGAAAGGAAGTTTTGAGAAAGGACGGGTAAATCTCTTGCAAAAGAGCGGAGAACTGCAAGGACTTTGAAATATGAGTTTATTACCCTTGAAAAATGCGTAAAGTTTTGAAATATAAGTTTATTAACCTTGAAAAAGGCGTGAAACTTTGAAATATAAGTTTATTAACCTTGAAAAAGGCGTAGAACTTTGAAATACAAGTTTAATAACCTTGAAAAAGGCTTAGAGCTTTGAGATAAAAGTCCATCTATCTTTAAAAGAGAAGATAAAACCAAAAAATTGCTCTGAACATGAATGAAAGTGACAATGATATTAATCCTCGTAGGAGTAGAAATGACCAGCTCAGCGAGGAGGAGGCTCCCCAGAGGCCTCGTGAGAACACAAACGAGGGGGTGGCCCAACCTAACCCTCCACGCCGGCATCGAAATCGTCGCATGCTACGAGACATGACTCGCATGGCAGCCCAAATGCTGGAAATGCAGAAACAATAGATAGAACAAACTGCTGCGATGAATGCGTACATAGCTAGAGGGTATGTTATGAAGGAGCCCGTGATGCGCCCGCAATATTCACAGCCACATAACTCACCATCTGATGTGGCTACTGCCTCCTATTATTATCAAGATCCACAGGCATATGCCGAGGTGGAATCCATGCCTCTCTATGAAGAAGGCCCGGAGCATGAAACACCTGAAGAACAAAACCAACCCCCAGTTAGACACAAGGAGGCTTCGCCCTCAAAATCTGGCAGTGTATTCAGCCGAATAGGAGGGTTATTCAGAAGCAAAAGAGGGGGCCGAACTGGCCAAGGTCAACACCATGCAGTTGAGCCTAGAAATAGGCGAGAGCGACGCGCTGAAGAAGTCCTGTCGCGAAGCGAAATGCATGGAGACCGGCATGGCATAGGGGCAGAAAAGCTAGCCCCCACCCATGAGCCTAGGAATAGGCAGGAAAGGAGAGCAGAAGCAGGTCGGACCAAATCTCGTAGTGATCTTCCGACCTTCGAAAGGCCAAACTACGGGCGAGTTTTGCCACCGCAAAGACAGGAGTATGCTCCACCACTCTACGACCAACACCATGGCTAGATGTATTCCGGCCATGACGAGAACAGTGAATTGCCGTCATAAGAGCTAGATGACGAAGAGGAAATGAGCCCCTTCACGGAGGGCATCCGTAGGTGCCCAGTGCCTCATGACTTCGAAATGCCAGAAATAGCAAAGTATTCTGGCCGAGGTGACCCTGACGATCACCTGTTAAACTACCGCGCTACCATGGAAATAGCCGGAGCTACTCCGGCACTGAAATGCAAAGCTTTTGCTTTGACCCTTGAGGGAAGTGCTATACGATGGTACAAAAATCTCCCTCCTGGTAGCATCCGTAGTTGGAGAGATTTGAAAACAGCCTTTAAAAATGGTTTTGTTTCCTCCAGGCCTGGCCAGCTCCCACTCCAACGCCTTCAAGATCTAAGGCAAGGAAGAGATGAATCTCTGAAAAGTTACCTAGCTCGGTTTACTAAAGAGATGCACATTTGTGAAAACATCACCGAGACAGAGATGTTGATGTGATCCAGACCAGGCAACGAAGGGTGAAGTCGAGCCATCAACAATATGATAGTGATCTACGTGCAAAACGGAGCAAGTACCGTGTTGGGATCGGGCCGAGAAGAGGGACGGATCGAGTCGAATCGAGTAAAAGAAATTGTTTATGCAGAAAAGGCCTTACGGCCGTAATGGAAATTCTTCACGGCCGTAAAACATGTATTCACGACCGTAAATCTTACAATCACGGCCGTAATCAATTAACGAGGAAAAATGAAGATTTTCTGCAGAACGAGGCTTACGGCCGTAAGCTTGGAAGTTACGGCCGTAAAAGGAGCAATTGACGGCCGTAAAAGAATTATTCACGGCCGTAATTCAAGATTTTCCAGATTTTCCAGATTTCTCAATTAATTTATTTCCTTTTGTTATTCTAGGTTATTTTCCTATTTTAGAATTTTAGCATAATTAGAATTCTATTTTGAGTAAATTAGATGCTAGGTTTTCTTGCTTAATTATATTTCTTTTCATCATTGTAAACATTAGTTAAGATTGATTTTGAGATTAATATAGTTGAGAGAGTTTTCTCCAATTGAAAGGTTGAGGAGTCCCTTTTGTGTTCTTCAAGAACAAATCCGACCTATCAAATATTGTGGAAATATTTGTGGCGTTGTACTTATCAAATATTCGCGAGAATATTTGTGGCGTGTCCGATTAGAATCTTATCAAGGAAATTGACAAGTCCTTGTGGTGTTTCAAAAACCTTGGATCTCGATTCCGCATCGTCAATTTCTTGAGTCGTGAATCTTGGGTCAAGGTCCTATCGTCAAGTTTATCTTTCTAGTATTTTAATTCTTGTTATTTTCGTGTCAGATCTGATCTAGATCTTTCCTAGGGTTTTAATTATCGTTATTTCGCGTGTTCGACGAGATTCCCCGACCGGGATCGCGTCAGATGTTTTCCGCTTTGAAAGGAGGGCTAGATATGACGAGCATGTTTTGGAGGGATGTTCGAAGCAGGAAACCAAGGGATTGCAACGCCTTAGTAGACCGGATGAAGGAGGAGATCGTATCAGAAGAAATGGATAGGGCCAGAGACAACCACCCTCAAGGGAGATACAATCTTAGGTATTCTAATGAAGCAAACCTCAAGAAAGGAGGTAACAAGGATAGGTTCGGCAGTAATCGGTGGAGCACCGCGTCCATTTCTGGGGACAGGGTCCAGCTATGCAGCAGAGATCACGAAATGGAAAGTATCCAAAATGAAAAACAGCTTATGATTGGGGCTTACTGCGCCTACCACAGGTATTACGGTCACGTAACAGAAGATTGCAGGGAAATCCACATGTTAGCGGATCAAAAGGCGCATGGAAGAAGGGGAAATGATTTCTCCCCTGACAAGGGGAGAACTCAAAAACCAAGTGACCAAAAGTTCAACCGAGCTGATAGGAGAGCTTCGTGGAAGAACTCGACCAAAGAAAGGATTGACAACCATCAAAGAGACAGGAACAAGGGTCAGGATACCTCCTCGGCACATGCTAAAGATACACAGGAACCGCCTATGCCTGGGGCCGAACCTTCTATTCGTGAAATCGACACAATATTGGGAGGCCCCCACCCAGGTGGGAGCACAAATAACTCCCAAAAGCGATATATCAGAGAAGTCAAGCAGCCCGCCAAAGTGAATTACCATATCCATTAACATCTTGTTGGGATGCCTCAGACAAAATCTATCATCTTTACCCAAGACGATGCTATTGGAGTACACTTTCCCCACAATGATGCATTGGTTATCAGGGTGGTAGTGGCTTGGAATGGGTTGTCACGAATGATGGTGGATGATGGTGCCTCGGTAAATGTGATTTACGGGGTGACTTTTGATAAGATGGGGATCAGCACTCCACTCATTCCAGTCTCGGATCCAATATATGGATTCACTGGGGACAACATAACTCCCAGAGGATCCATAACCCTTATGACTGAGGTAGGGCATGCACCAACTCTTTCCAGAATTCTTATGGAATTCTTGATTGTGGACAAAATCTCCTACTATCATGGCTCAATTGGGAGGCCAGGTCTCATCGACCTGGGAGCTGCAACTCATACAAAATACATTTGCATGAAATTTCCCACGAAGCATGGTGTTGCAACTATAAGGGGGAGCCAAACTGAATCGTGGGCCTGTTACACAAACGCAATCCGAAAATTTCAAGACCGGAGCTTGAACATGATTAGCGATGTAGTAATGGCCGAGGCTGCTCCAGACCCTGAAAGACTGGGTGGAGAACCCTCAGGAAATGAGGATGTTACAATGACGCCGGAAGAAGATCTGGACCCAAGAATGGTAGGAAGCAATTGCTCTACTCCAGCTGAAAAGTTGGAATGCTTCGGTGTAGATCCACTTGACCCAATCAAGGAGTTACAGGTTGGATTGGATTCACTGGTTGAATACAAAGACCATCTGAAAAAGCTTCCTACTTGAAAACCTCGATGTATTCGCATGGAAACATGATGACATTGTTGGGATCGATCCAAAAGTGGCCTGTCACAGACTCCAGCTTGATCCCAGAAGCCCTGGGTACAAGCAAAAGAGAAGACCTATGAGTTTTGATAAATATGAGGCCTTGAAAGAGGAGGTGACAAAGCTATTGAAAAATGGCTTTATCCGAGAATCCCGGTATCCGAAGTGGGTATCAAACCCTGTTTTGGTGCCAAAACATAATGGGAAACTGAGAGTATATATTGATTTTTCGAATTTAAACCAGACATGTCCCAAAGACAGTTTTCCACTGCCTCGGATGGATCAGTTAGTTGACTCCACTGCGGGACATGAGATGCTGAGCTTTATGGATGCATACTCCAGGTACAATCAGATCCCCATGTACGAATCGGATGAGGAGCATACTTCGTTTATTACAGATAGGGGACTCTATTGTTACAAAGTTATGCCATTTGGCTTAAAAAATGCTGGAGCCACCTATCAAAGGTTGGTAAATCGTATGTTTTCAGAACAATTAGAAAACACCATGGAGGTATATGTTGATGACATGCTGGTCAAAATCATGGTCACCACAGAGCATATCCGACATTTTTCAGAGGCCTTGGATGTTTTGAGGAAATATCGAATGAAGCTCAACCCAGGGAAGTGCACTTTTGGTGTAGCGTCCGGAAAATTTCTTGGGTTTATGGTGAATAGGAGAGGAATCGAAGCCAATCCCGACAAAATCAATGCTTTGTTCAACATGCAATCACCTCGGAATCCGAAAGAAGTGCAAAGCTTGACGGGGAGAATTGCTGCCTTAAATCGATTCGTTTCCAAGTCCACTGACAAATGCTTGCCATTATTTAAGGTCTTGAAGGGAGGGAAACGATTTCAATGGACGTCGGAATGTGAGCAGGCTTTTTCCGACCTGAAAGCATTCTTGGGACAGACCCCGTTACTTTCAAAACCAAAGGCTGGGGAACTTCTCTACTTGTATTTAGTCGTATCAAAAGAGGCTGTTAGCCCGGTATTGATCAGAGAGGAGGGCGGGAATCAGTTCCCGGTGTATTATGTAAACAAAGCCATGCTGGAAAAACTTGCTCTCTCTTTGATCACAGCATCCCGCAAGCTCCGTCCCTACTTTCAGTCGTACTCCATACACATGCTCACCAACTTTCCTTGAGACAGGCGTTGCAAAAACCGGATGTATCTGGAAGGTTAATGAAATGGGCGATTGAAATTAGCCAGTTCGACCTACACTATGAGCCTCAGACCGCTGTAAAGGGTCAAGCATTAACGGATTTCATAACTGAGTTCACACATCCGCCGGAGGTTGAGATGGTTGATAACATGGATGACAGCCGAGAGTGGAAATTGTTTGTTGATGGGTCCTCAGTTGAGGGACGATCCGGTGCGAGAATAATGTTAATAAGCCCAGAGGGGTTCAAATTGCACAGTGCTATCCGTTTTGACTTTAAAGCCTCAAACAACGTTGCTGAATACGAGGCACTGCTAGCCGAGCTGAGACCTGCGAAAGCTTTGAAGATAAAGTCCGTAGTGGCGAATAATGATTCACAGCTCGTTGTGAGTCAGTTTAATGGACAATTTTCTGCCAAAGGACCAGCTATGATCGCCTACTTGAAGAAAGTAAGAGATTTGGCTGTACACTTCGAAAAAATGGAGTTACAGCACATTCCCAGAACTGAGAATTCCAACGCCGATGCTTTATCCAAACTAACAAGCAGCAATGATTCAGAGCTCCATAATATGATCCCAATTGAGCATTTGTCGACCTCTTCTATTGAGCCAGGGACAGAGGTTTTGGCAATAGAAGAGGAAGGATCTTGGATGAATCCTATACTAGTATACTTGAGGCATCAGACAGTGCTAGACGAGCCTGAAACAGCTCGGAAGTTGCAAAGATATGCCGCAAATTTCGTACTTTTGGATGACCTGCTCTATAAACGGAGCTTTACCTCCCCTTTGCTGAGATGTGTGGGACAGGAGGAAGGACGGTATGTGATGAAAGAAATCCATGAGGGCATATGTGGCAACCACGTCAGGGGGTTATCACTAGCTCGGAAAGCCCTTAAACAGGGATATTTTTGGCAGGCTATGTGAAAGGACTCTCATGACTTCGTGCGCAAATGCGATAAATGCCAAAGACATGCAACCATACCGCATCAGCCGCATCATAAGCTAACTGTGGTGACTAGCCCTTGGCCTTTTGCGAAGTGGGGGTTGATATTATTGGTTCTATGCCTAGGGGTGCTGGTAATAATTGTTTTATAATAGTGGCAATTGACTACTTCACCAAGTGGGTCGAGGCGGAACCCTTGATGAGGATTACCGAGGCCAACACCACAAAGTTCATCTGAAAGAATGTCATATGTCGGTTCGGAATACAGCACTCACTGGTTAGTGATAATGCAAAACAGTTCAAAAACAGAAGCATGGATGAATTGTGCGACGATTTGGGAATTAAGAAATTATTTTCATCTCCACATCACCCACAGGCTAACGGACAGGTCGAAGCTATAAACAAGACCATAAAGAATACCCTGAAAAGGAAGCTGGAGTCCAAAAAGGGCGCATGGGTGGATGAACTCCCACAAGTATTATGGGCACTTCGAACCACCTTGCACACTTCCACTGGTGAAACGCCTTTCTCCTTAGCATATGGATCCGAGGCGGTATGTCCGGTCGAAATTGGGGTCCCTCTCTTCGTCAAATCTACTATGACGAAGTGGGAAACGAAGAAACACAAAGGGCTAATTTGGATTTCATTCTAGAAAAACGGAACGATTCTCAAGTGATAACGACCCGGTACCATGAGAAAATGGCCCGCTATTACAACAAAAGGGTTAAGAGTCGTCACTTTAATGTTGTGGACTTAGTCCTCAAAAAGGTTTTTCCTTTAACTCAAGAACTAGGAGTATGGACTTTAGGTCCTAACTGGGAAGGCCCTTACAAAGTCTTTGCCGAGGTGGTACCTGGAACGTACATGATCGAGGACTTATCTGGGGTACCTTTATGTAATCTTTGGAACACGGATCACCTTCGACGTTATTTTCAATAAATCAAATCCCTCTTCAGTGGTTACAACATTACTATATGATTTTATAAGATCATATATGAGTTACGTTTAGGGTTGTACCAGTTACTGATTAGACAAACATAACGGATAAACACAAATTCCTAAATTATTTTGGGTATAAGACCACTTGTCTTCTCCATGCATAAATTTTGTTAAAAACAAGGGACTCTTATAAGCCTACACTGCGATCACTGCGTATGAGTTGAAAGTGTTAACACCATCAAGGGGAGTTCATACAAATTTGTAAACATAGGTGCTACAGAGTATAAGACAAAAATGTTCAAAAATTTAATTAAAACCAGATCTAACCAGCAAACATGAATGCCTTGGGGCTACTTAGATCTGAGGGACTATACATATATCTTCATACAATTCGTTCGCGAGGCGTTTGTGTCTGGAAGCGTTCACACTTAAACAGATAAACATTGAACTGAATATAAAAAATCATTGCATTCATAAAATCAAATTATATAAAATTTGAATATTGTTACATTTACAATATAAGGAGCCATTGCACTTACAAAAAAAAAAACAACAAGGCAAATACAAAAAAGGATCATTGCGGAGGGACATCCTCTGAAAAGCCCTTTCAGGTGCACCCAAAGGATCTGCAGGGTCGTTAGGAGAATCGTCTTGAGGTTCGGGATATAGGGCTTCGATGGAGGATAGGTCCAGAGTTGGGAAAGCTTCCTTCACATCCCTCAAAGCCATCCTGGCCCCTATGTTCCCAAAGACCCTCTGCATGGCCTCGTATTCTGGGGTCTCTTCAAAAGTGTCTTTAAAAATCTGGATAGCCTCAGACACTTTGGCACTTAGAGCATTTTCCACCCGTGCAATGACGGTCTGCTCCAGAACCTCTGTGATCCTAGTTTGCATGTGCCGTTCTAAAGAGGCAAGGTCCTCCTCCGCCTTTGCCTTAGCCTCCATCTCCCTCCCTAATTTTTCGTTGGCTGCTGCCACCTCAGCCTCCAGCTTAGACTTGGCTGCGTTAGCGACGGTCAGAACTTCAGATGTGATGGACTGTGCACGGTTGGAGTCATCTAGTTTCTTGCACAAAGCCGCCATGTCTGACTCAGAGGCCTGGAGGTCGTGTTTCAATTTATCATTATCTTCCTGGAGGCGCTTAGTTTTAGCCCTCTCCTCGGAGGAAGATTTACGGGCTATGGACAGCTGAGTTTTGAGGTCATTTATTTCCTTTAGCATGTTGTCTGCATGGCGGAGAGCAGTTTTCGCATCTTTCTTGTCCCGCTGCGCCTCCTCCACGGAAGATTCCACCTCGTCAATAAGGGCCAGCGCCCTGGCGTTCATGGCTTTAGCAGCGAGCAGCTTCCGAGACGGACTGGCACTGGAAGAAAATGCAGACCAGCCCTCCGTCCAAAATTGTTCAGTAATTAATGCGGCCCTGGCGAGAGGAGAACTGGGGGAGTCAAATAGAGAAGGACTGAAGGTAACATCCCTGGGGAGAACACTGGTTTTAATGCGCTTGAGCTCTTCTGATCCCTCAGGTGTCACTTCGTAAGCCAAATCTGGGATAGACACAGATGGCTCGTCCTCCAAGTCCTGAATCTCTGGTGGCAGAGGTGCGGAGGTGGATTCCTTGTCCTTGCCCCTTCTGAGCCTCTTCAAGGGGGCGGGATCTTCCTCGGATATGCGCTCAGAAATATCCTCGGAGAATGAGGATGGAGCTGAGACATCCTTAGCCTCCCTCTCTCTCTTAGAGCCACCTCTATATGACCTTTTCCCTTTCCCCTTTGCGGTAGCTCTATTGGGATCAGCCTCCTTTTCTATGCTGAGCTGTTGGGGACTCACTGGCAGCAGGTTGGGTGGTGGTAGTAGGGCGGGAAGAGGACCCTGAAGTTGGGCTTTGGACGCCTCAGACACCTCCTTTGTCACCCCAACTTGCAGGTTAATCAGTACTTCTTTCTGCTTTTTTTCAATCTTACTGCCGTGGCGAAGGGCAGGAGGGATCTTTTTAGTCATGAGTCCTTTCAAAGAAATCTTCGGGAAGTCCTTGGAACCTAGCAAGGAAAGAAGAAAAATGGGGTTATGAATAGAAGAGGCATAAGATATAAAGGAAATAAGGAAACAAACTTACTCATGGCTCGCATAAGACCGTGCTTAACAAATAATTTGTTTTGTTGAATGACCCCCTGGAAAGTGCCCTTGTAAGCAAACAAGCGCCTTACTGCCGCTAAGTCTGTGTCGGGGAGGAGGCGGGAAAAAGTGTCCCCTGCCATAAACCAATAACACGTTAGGAACCAGTCAAGAATAGTGAATAGAAATTAAAAAGCAAATGACACATGACACTTAAAGACACTAAAGCAAGTACAATACTCACTATGTAGGGAAAGAGTTCAGGGAACTGTAATTTCTGGACTAGGGTCCACAGGAGAGCTCTGCCACTCCCCAGCGACCCAGAACCATTGGTTCCTCCATTTCTTTATCGAGGTTAGATGACCGGTAATAACGGGAGGATATGAGCCCCTGGGAGACAAGTAATACCAATCTTTGACGTCCGACCTCACGTCTCTTTCCCTTCTAATTGATTTCTTCAAAGTATAGAGGGTATGAATGATGTGCAGTGAGATGGGATAGTCAGGGTTGACCTCTTGCCACACTAACCAAGTACCCATAGCCTGTGTCCAGAAGTTGGGGGCCAGCTGGTAGGGGCGCAGGTTGTAGCTCCTAAGCAACGCCCTGAAGAAGGGGTGCAGGGGTAGCCTCATCCTGCAAGATAGAGCATCATAACATATGGCCACTTGACCTGGGGGAGGGCTGAAGGGTCGAAAAGAAGGTATAGGGTGCACTAATCGAACCCCTTCTGGCATCCTGAATTTTTCCGAGGCTCCAGCCAAGTCAACCCCTCGAATTTCAGTGGCAATCTCACTGCTCTCCCATGATTCTGGGTTTGGATCAGGATCAACATGATAGCCAAAAACTTTATTAACCTGATCAACCCAATCCTCCACTTGGGAGATCTCCTCTATGGTCAGGCCCAACTCTTCCCTATGTGCCCTAAATGGGGCCCTAACAATTAAACCGAGGTCCTGGTGACCGGAAGAAGAGCCTACTGCCTCTTCTCTTTCCAGATCCCTGTCTCGCTTGCTTCGAAGCTCTCTCAAAGATGCCTCCTCCTCGGATGACAGATGAGCCATGTAGTTCTGATCTTTTTCTCCTTCGCTGTCATAATCACTCAAATAAATTATACCACTGATTTTCCTATTCCTCCTCTTAATCTGCTCCCTAAAGAAGCGAGAACTAAAAATCGATAAAGATATGGGGCAGAAACCTCTGACAGGAATCGTCATTGGTAACATTTCCTGTGAACCCGTTCCCCCAACTCTTTCCATTTTTTGTTCTTAAAGATGGATCAGACTCATCAAAAGGAAAACAAAATGCTAAACGAAATTTTCAAACCCACACTTGAAGATTAGAAATAGAAAATTTTTGCACATATAAAGGAAAAGAAATTTACCTTCGAAGAACGAATGTTCGAGATTGTACACTTGAAATGAGGAACATGCCAATGAAAGCTGTTGAACAGTAAGAACGGTTTGCTGGATAGAAAACCCTTGAAGAGAAGACTCGAGACTTGTAAGAAAAGAAAAAGCAATACAACCCTTTGCGAGAGTGTTACTGCAAAAAATTCTGAGAAATGGTAAAGGGAAGATAATGAGACGAAGGAGGATTTATAGGGAACCTAATGATCTAGAACCCTTGGTCTTTGAGCCGCATAATTGATGCGGGTAACCCACGCCTCTTGGGGAATGGGATAATCAAAGCGCCAGCTGTCGGAGGAAGGGATGAAACCGTTCAGCTACCACAGTGAGTGCCACGCGCGGCAAAAATGTCACTCACATCACCTTTTATATTTCTTGGGAACCAATATCAGTAGCCCCTTTTTATTAAATACGCCGCCTAAGAAACGTGCTAGTGCGATCCCAACCTTCACTTAGGAAGGAAAATCGAAGTAGGAGGTCGGCTATACTATGAATCCGAATTTTCCATAAGGAATGCCATTCCTGACCCTAAAAATCGCCGCGCTACATAGTGACTCCCAGTGAGCGGATGGTGGAACAATTACAAAATATTGGATATAACAAGTGATGAAACTTGAACAAAATTATTGCTGCAAAACTATGACAAATTCGATCCATCCATGAATGACCACATCAGATTTGAGGGACTAGTGTTGAGATCGTGCCCAAAATGTGGCACATTGGGCCACCAGTGAAGGTCCAATGAGGGCCCATGGACTTTAGGCCATGATTAAAAGTTTAGGATATCTCCCTGGGCCAATGGCCGAGGTGGAAAAGCACACGAGCTCCTCTGGCCTAACTGATTTGTGTCTAGCGGCGCGCTTTATGCTTAGCCGAGGTGCTTACGGTGACGCTTCAGATGTACAGAAGGGACAAGGGATGAAGTCAGAGATGTGACACCGCCTTTACCAAGATGTGATAGGCGCTCATCCCCTACGAAATGTAACACTTTTACTCTCTTAACTGAATATTTTACTCTCACTCCCTTTTTTCTCTTTTACACACTTATATTTCCTACACTCAAATTATATTTGCGGAACATGGGCACTAACTTTGGCATAGGAGTGCAAAAGGGAGCCACATCGGCCCCCTTTGCAAACTGATTGTTTGTCGCAGTGCGCAGGAGATCCACGTGTTCAAGAGGGAGGAGCTGAGACGTGTTGGTCCAAGGTCCACCTGAATTTTGTGGTCAACGTATTATATTTGAGCTTATTGTATTGTACATAACTGATTTGAATTAATAGTTGATTTATGGGCTTACTTTTTTTAATTTCAAGATTTTTTGCTAATTGATCCAAAGTCCAAACTACCCAACCAAATCCAACCCAATCAGATCGAAACTTGATGCTTGGGTTGAGTTGGGTTAATTTTTTCTCAACTCGACCATAGTGGGTTGGGTTCGGGTTGGGTAAAAAATCGACTCAACCCAACTCACGCCCACCCCTATATAAGATGTTAGGCTGCGTTTGATAGTTAGGGTGGAAAGAAAATGAATTTCAGGGAATTGAATTCTTGGAAATTGGAAGTTTAATGTGTTTGATTTGTTTAATTTTCCAGGTGAAAATAGTAGGGATTTTTTCAACTTTTGTTGTTTGATTGACATTATTTTCCATAGAAAATAAAGTAAAATTTATCTATTTTAATAAAAAAAAATATTTTTTTATTTTTTCATATATTTGTACTTGATAATAAAATGTTAATTTTTAGAAAAAAATAAATCAATTAACAACAACAAAAAGGATCAAACGTAACGAAAATGGTATAAGATTTTCCATGGAAAATAAAATCTCCTCCCCCCTTGGAAAACGAATTCATCCAAAACAAGGAAAATACTGAATTTCGAGGCAAGTCGAAAAATGAATTCCATGAAAAATTTAGGTAACCAAACAACGTAAAAAATCACGTGAAAAATCATATTTTTCATGAAAAATTTCGCGTATTGAACGCAGCCTTAAATACTAGATAGTTTCATCAACAAATGTTAAAAATGGACACAATCTGGTCCCATTTTCTTAATACGATGATATGTATTTTTAAACAAGATTTCAATGAACCGCATTCATTGATTACAGTCTAAACATTAATGCTGCTCATTCAATATCCTTTCTCTTCTATATCTAATTTATCATCAATATTAGTCGCCCTAGTCAACCTTATATTGCGGTAATAGTCTTTAAATTTGAGTCTAATTTCCATGTATAATTATTTTCTGTAATTTATTGGAGACATTATTTATAAACATTTTTAAGGAATATTATGATGAGGTGCACACTCATTAGGTTGGTTGATGAACAAGTAATGGTTGGGATAATTATTTTCATCAACCAATGAACGTATGTCACATCACAATGTTCCCTAAAAATGTCTATAAATAATGTCTCCATAGAATTATTGAATTATTTTTCTCATCGTACAGTCCAGAACTTATAAACTAATTCACCGATTTCGCGGTAGAGATAATTTTTCTTTGGAATGTTCCAAGCTAATTCCTTTAACGCGTTTTTGTCCCTTTTAAACTCCAATAATTTTTCTTTAGACTATATTCTTTTAAAATTCTAATTTCACTTTTTAACCACTAACAAATTTTTTCTTCAATTTTTAACTACACATCTTACCTAGAAAATCCAAATAAATCAAAATTATAATTCTAATTGCCATTCCACAAGCCGCCGAATGGAGAGAATTACTTGCTATAATCTTCCATCTCTTACTGACACGCCCTGCCCCGAGTAACATTAGTGGACTCAAAACGTGACGCGAGCCGAAGATGGATACAAACTTAAAGTAGGACCCACCATCAAGGTTACTAAAAGATGCAAAAATTGAAGGAGGAATTTAGTAATGGTAAGTATACAGATTACACAATTCGATGCGATGGAGCTTTGGTTATTGGAAATAGATTATGTGTTCCTGATGATTCAAAGTTAAAGAGAGAGATCCTAGAAGAAGCACATAGTTCAGCTTATGCAATGCATCCTGGTAGTACTAAAATGTATCGCGTACTCAAAGAACATTATTGGTGGCATGGAATGAAAAGAGAAATAGATGAATTTGTATCCAGATGTCTTATTTGCCAATAAATAAAACCAGATCGTTAGAAAATAGCTGGACTATTACAGACATTGCCCACTCCTGAATGGAAATGGGAGCATATCATTATAGATTTCTTATTTGGACTTCCTCGTACACAGAGTGTTCATGATTGTGTTTGGATCATTGTTGACAGGTTAACAAAGACTGCTAGATTTTTGCCTATTAAAGTTACTTATTCACTAGACAGATTGACGAAAATATATGTTGATGAGGTTTTCAGCTTATATAGGGCACCAGTATCTATTGTTTCGGATAGAGATTCCCATTTTACCTCTAAATTTTGGCCAATTTTGCAGAAAGTTATGAGTACTAAGCTACATTTCAGTATATCTTTTCATCTTCAAACAAATGGTCAATCAGAAAGAACTATACAGACTTTAGAAGACATGTTGAGAGCCTGTGTGCTACAGTTTAAAGGAAATTGGGATACTCATTTACCTTTAATGGAGTTTGCTTATAATAACAGTTATCATTCGAGTATAGAAATAGCTCCTTTTGAAGCATTGTATGGTAGAAAATTCAGAACTCTAGTTTGTTAGGATGAAGTCAGTGAGAGAAAATTGTTGGGTCCAGAATTTATTTAGATTACTGCCAAGAAAGTAAAGATAATCAAAGAAAAGATGAAGATAGCTCAAGACAAACAAAATAACTATGCTAATAAACGAAGAAGAAATCTTGAATTTGAAGTTGGGGATAGAGTGTTCCTGCGATTATCGCCTTGAAATGGTGTTATCAGATTTGGTAGACTGGGAAAATTAAGTCCTCGATATATTGACCTTTATGATATTGTTGAGCGTAATGGTTCAGTTGCTTATCGATTAGCTTTGCCTACCGAGTTGTCAAAAATTCATGATGTGTTTCACGTTTCCATGCTTTGTAAGTATATTCCAGATCCATCTCATGTTTTGGAATCACAATCAGTGGAATTGAAAGAGAATCTTACTTATGAAGAAGGACCAGTTCAGATTTGGATAAAAAGGAACAAGTGTTTTTAGTAACACTATTCCACTAGTTAAAGTTCTATGGAGAAATCATGCAATAGAAGATGCAACATGGAAAAGTGAAGATCAGATGCGTTCTCAGTATCCTCAGTTCTTTGGTTCTTAGAAGATCGAATTTCGAGGACAAAATTCTTTGAAGGGAGTGAGTTAAGTAAAGTTGTATCTTTTAGTAACCTTGATGGTGGGTCCTACTTTTAGTTGGTATCCATCATTGGCGCGCGTCACTTTTCGGGTCCACTAATGTTACTCGAGGCGGGGCGTATTACTTACACTTCCAACATCCTGTAGGGGTGTCGTGTTCCTGCTGTCTATTACTTTCCATAAGTCTTGTCTTTAGAGATATCATGTGCCATGTGATGTTATTTTGATTGTTAAAAAGGTTGAGCCACAACCCCAACGATTTTCAACTGCCTTGTCTTAAGCCTTGGTGAATGATGTAAATCATAGAATGTACCTCAAGTAGTGCAGGGTTGATGACTTGTCCTTAACTCCACTTTTCAAGGGCTTCTTCATTTTTGAGGAATTAAACCCTTACCTAGTAGCTGCGAGCAAGGTTGGATTTTTCCACATTTACCTTTCACCACTTGAACTATGCCCTGGAGCATGATATTTTGATTAGTGAGTGCCTTATTTCATCTATAACATGTAGATCGTCCACCGTGACTCGGTATCTCCAAGTTACCAAGTAAGCTTTGCTATCTCAATTTTGGACGATTTCCTGAGCTCAAAAAATTCATCACTCAATTACCTTCCTCTGATCGATATCAAATTATTGACAGCAAAAAGTAATTTATAAAAAATCATTTCATACGATTGTGTTGATACAGACATACATCTACTTCATTATATATTATTTAATAATAAAATACTCACTTTATTTAAACTAATTGAAAAATCTCACCATTTCACTCAATTGATTCACTTTCCACTCATCCGTACATGGGTTGTACCTTAGTAAAACATTGATTTATATTTTATAGTAATTTGGTTATAATGAGCTTGGAGCGGTGGGCTATCCTGCGCTCCACGCATTTTTTTTTTAATGGGTTGTCAGACTGACAATCCATTTCTTATACTTTTTTTTTCCCTTCTAATAACTTATTTGATTCATGATAAATTATTTAATTTTTTTTATCAAATTCATTTTCAATTACATATTTTTATGAGACACATCACTTTACATATTTTTCAATCACACATTTAGAACTTAAGTTAATTAATTGAAGAGACAAGTCAGATAAAAAAAATGTTGACGTGAGAATTCAGCTGAAAAATACAATTTTTTTTTTTTTTTTTTTTTACTGAGTTGTCTATTTTGTCTCGTTTTTATAATCTTCATTTCAATTATATTTTCCTGAGTTAGTATGATTTGTGTAACGTCTATTTTAATTTATTAAGCACACACTTAATGTAATCATTACAATTTATAAATCGATTTATAAACAACACAAATTTTTAAATCGTTTTTTAATTGCACACATTTTTTTACAACATAATTTTTCAAACAACTTTTTAATCACACACTTACTTTTTAATCATACATTTTACCTACAAAATATAAATAAATAAATTTATATTGTTACAGTATTATCGAAAGGAGGCTTAATGTCTGTTTGGTATAGGAGAAATTGAATACATTTTTAAATGTGTGATTGAAAAATATGTAAAGTGATGTGTTCCATAAAAATGTGTGATTGAAAATGAATTTGAGAAAAAAATTAATTGATTTATCATGGACCAAATAAGTTATTAGAAAGAAAGAAAGAAAAAAGTATAAGAAATGAGTCCCATTAGTTAAAATATTAAAAAAAATTGCGCTCCACGCTCATTAGAACAAATTTGATATATATATATATATATTACATTTATTTAATTTGTCCCCAGGGCATAGCTTAGTTGGTTGGAAGTTGAGAGTGATAAATTTCAACTGAGTTGGTAACTGCAGGGTGGGAGTTCGATCGAATCCTACATTTTGTATGAATGAGATTTTTTTGTAAACGCAATTAAACAACAAACTTTTAATCCTACTCCTTTGAGACACATCTTGCAATTTACATCATCTACTAAATTCTCAAGACAGTGACTGTAGGGGTTCTTAAGGTTGGAGTTCAACTTTTTTTTTTTTTTTTTTTTTACAATTATTTATATTTAATTTCAAGAATTTTATTGATTAATTATATGTTGTGCTAGAGATCTTCTGAACTCTTGTGCCTTTGCACTCTTTATTAAATACAAATCCATTTAGCTAAGTTGCATTATTTTCACGGTTAAAATAGACAAATTATGTAACATAGGTTAAAATAGACCTGATAGCCACAATTATATCAACAAAGGGCATCAAATTAAATTTGAGTAATTCTAAGGAGACATTTTTAATTGACATTTTTAAGTAACATTGTAATATGACGCATATACATTGGGTGGTGAAAAAGTAAGGAGTAGGGTAACTATTTATACCATCAAATGTATATTCGCCATATCACAATGTCACCGAAAAATGTCAATTAAAAATGTTTCTCTAATTATTTATTAAATCTCTAGCTAATTTGTTAAAGGTTAATTTCGTAGATTATATAGATCTCATATCATATTCGTCGATAACACGGAATTTTAAGATTAATATGCTCACATGTATAACCATGACATATTAAAGGATAAATTTCACGATCGATAATGTTGAATCGTATAAACTGTTTTGTTTTATCGATATAGAAATTAAGTTCCACATAGCATAAGTTGTCATTATAAGCATTGGTTCCCAAGTTGACGTTTTGTTGCCAATTTATATATCAATTAGCCTCTGTTTGGGAAACTCCAATAAAAAAAAAAAAAAAAAAAAAAAATTGTTTTTAAATAACACAATTTCTCAAATCATTTTTTAATCACATACTCTACACTTTTCAACCACACATTTTATTTCGAAAACATAAAAAAATATGTTTTAAAACATAAAACTTTCAATAAACAAGCCTAACTATCACTTTTAATTTAAAAGAGCAACTCTATTGATAGTGTAAAATAGCTCCAATTAGTGTTTTATATTCCCAAATTCATCCGAATGGTCTCCAATGACAAGTGTAAACGAGATGTAAATTAGATTTCTGGTCAAAGATCTAAAAAAAGAACCATTGGTTCTTTACATCATTGATAAGTGATTAAATTATTTGCCAGTATGTATATATAAAATGAAAAGATCATACCCATTTAAGAATTTTTAACAATTATTTTGTACTAACATTAGATATGACAAATTTCCTATAATTTTTGTCACAAGCTCTTAAACCGCCCCCCTCCATAAAACAAGATTAGTGGAACCCAAATGTCACGTTAGGCGAAATTCTGGTCTGAGGACAAAATTTAATATATTTAAATAAAAAAAAGGTACATAAACTTGTGTAGGAACAAATAATTCCAAGGTTGTGTTCGGCAGCAATTCCAAGAGAATTGTAATTATAGTGTTGATTTATTTAAATTTTCTAGGTAAGATGTGTGGTCAAAAATTGGAGAGAGAAAATGTGTATGATTATAAAGTGGTTTGAAAAATTATGTAAATTAATTTAGACGATCATTGCCATTTTAAATTGACAGCAAAACACAAATTTCATAGATGTACAATATAACGATGACCCTTCTAGTATAATTATACATTATTGCAGTGAAAACAAATTAAATTTAGGTATCTGTATGAGTTGGTGATAGTGCATGCATGAATGAGTGGTGAAGTGCTAGTCAATTGAGAGAAGTGGTGAAGTGTGCAATCAGTTTTAAGTAAAGTGGCCCCCAGGGCACATCTCCAAGTGGCAAAAGGGATGGGTGGTAAGTGCTCAGCGCAGCTGTGTGCTTGGTTCGATTCCCCGCAAGGTGGAATTGGCCTTGTGGCAAGCGGGAGTTATTGAGCGTTTCTCATGCTTACCATAAGCCCTTCCACCCTGGCTCCTTGGAGGCATAACCTGGATTTACCTTCCCGAACCAATGGCCTTGGGCGTGGTCGGTTCGGGCCCTCAGGGTGTGGGCTACACTTTTTTTTTTTTTTTTTTTTTAGTTTTAAGTAAAGTGAGTTCTTTACAAAATAATATATTAATGAGGTAGTGGGGGTATGTATATGTCAACATAGTCACATTGTTTAATATGATTTTTCAATTTTTGCATTTTAAAATAATACTTTTTTCTATCAAATTCAAAAATGTACTTTTAATTGATTATTGCCATAATTTCATACAGAGGTATCAGTCCAATATTAACCAATTGCACTGATACCTCAGTATGAAACTATGGAAATAATGAATTAAAAGTACATTTTGATAGTTTTATGGAAATAATCAATTAATCAGCATCCTAGCTTAGCTATATATAACCAAGCCCCTATATTTGTATGTTTTGTACAAGGATTTGGTGTCCATGAAGTCATTTATTGTTCAATTTGTCTTTAAACTTAATTCTTTTGAGAATATTTTCTCAAAAAAGCATTTCTGGACAGTGGATTGATATTCCATCTTTTGTTTATGATTCAGTATCATTCATGTCGGTAACTTTTTAATTTGTTGCATGCAAATTTTCTCTACATTTCTAGACATTTTATTTTTATACTTCTCATCATAGTTGATACCGAAGGGTGTTTGAAATTGATGAGTTTTGTATTTGTATCATTCTGTGTGAGCTCTTAGTTCTTTATAATAGCTAAAGAAAAATATTACTTAGCTCTAGGCTATTTGTATCATTCTTTGTCAGGGCCGGCCCTTACCCAAGGCCACATACTTGGGCCTCCATATTTTTGGGGCCTCCATACTCCCAAAAAAAAAAAAAAAAAATTGATCCAAAGCTAAAAGCCCACACACAATTCTTCCAAAGCCCACACCCTTTCTTGGCCAATTGTTATTACGACTTACCAGACCAAATTTCTTCAGACTTCCCAACCAACCCTTACCCTAGTAGTTCAAATCAAAACATAGGTTGCGGTTCTACCTCTTCTGTTGCGGACTGCGCTGCTGGGTGTGCCGTGTGCGACGCCGGCGCCGCTCACTTTGTCGCCGACTGACCTGCTAGTGCTAGTGCTAGTGCTCTCGCCTCTCAGCTCTTGAGTCTCGCCGTCTGCTGCGAGACTACGACTGCGGTGCCTCAGCTCAGCGGACAGCGGCTCAGCCTCTACTGCCTGTCTGCCTAGGCTCTAATGTTCTTGACATCTTGTAAGTCTTATTTCTTAATTTGTAACTTTTAAGTTTTAAGCACTTAGAATAAAATAATAAATGATAAATAAATTTGATTGAAACTTCAATTCTTTTAGCCAAAATAGTTATAGGCAATAGCATTTGATTTGAAATTAGATTTCTCATTTCTGGACTGCGTCTGCGAGAATGAGATAATTATAAATGATAATGATTGTCATTTAACATTTGAACTTTAAAGAAAATGGTCATGATTCCCCATTTGACTGTTCCACCATGTTCGGATGTTCCTGTTGGTTGTTCGGCCTCTCTATTTATCATTTTTGTGATTGAGATTTGAAATGCTAAAATTGAAGTTTGAAGTATAAATTAAGAAATTATTTGATTCTTGAATCCTGTCATTGATTTCTTCTACTTGATTGTTGATTGAAGTTGATTGTTGAGCCCTTTTACTTGGAGAAGCTTGGGGAATTCATTTTCCATCGACATTAGTGATCCAGCGGACCAGTGAATTGGGGAAATATCTGACTATTAATCAGGTTCTATCTCTCCTTGCTTATTGGCGATTGCTTATAATTATGTCTACTAGAAAATTTGAATCGGGATGTGCCAAAAGAAAACGAAAGCAAAGGGTTGAACAATTAATGTGTATTATTTATTTAAATATTTTAGTATTGCTACGTTTATATATATTTTAGGGCCTCAATGTAGTTCGTTGCCTTAGACCACTATATTCTCAGGGCCGGCCCTGCTCTTTGTGAGCTTTATAAAATCAATGAGTTATGTATTTGATTGAACATGAAAATAGATGTAAAGAGAGAGGAAAGATTTGAGATGGGAGACTGCTTAGTATAGCACGGCGAGACAAGATGCATTGGCAACGCGTGCTTGTTGGCATGAGATGCAATTTTTGGCAAATAGGCGTCTTATATTGTATCTAATTTTCATGTAGTTATAATCGATAAATATAAATATGAGTTTAAATAGTTTGAAAATAAATATTATCAATACCAAACTTTGTTTCAAAGTTAATATAGGAATTAGAAAACTTGGTGATGTAATTATATGTTGATAATTGTGGAGAACTTGTACCCAAGCTAGGCATAGCTTTGTAAACTAATCATGTTTAACGATCGATTTATTATAAAGTCATTTTATTCAACATATGAACTCAACAATCGATAATAACATCATTCTTAGGTAACAAACAAGTACTAAAAACATTACAGGATTAAAGTAAACATAAGATCAAAGTTTGCTAAAAGCAAAACTTCCTCTCAATTTATTCCTTCAAATATGAAATATCTCTCTAACTAAATCATGCAACAAATAAAAACACAATTAAATAATTCATGTTAACAAAAAGGAATTTTAATCATGGACAAATGGGGGTTCACTATGATATCAGTCCATATAATGCAAGGTTTCAGAATTTCGATATTGAAATTGATATCATCAAAGCTGTCATTTTGGTAAGAATCTCTCCTCTATTCCGTTCTTTATTTACATATGCATGTATTATTTTCGAAACATAGAATGGCTTCGACAACAAGAGAGACCAGCATTGCTCTCAAGTGTCAATGATGAAGATGAATGTCAAATCTTTTCGATCATTAGGGACGTTTCTTCTTCTCTTATAAAACGAAAAGATTGTACCCGCTTGTCGATCAAAAGATGAATCACGCATATACTTCTCACTTGCCTCCAGTGCTATCTCCTCACCAAGTAAAAGGTTCAGATTCACAATTTCAGTGCACTATTGATGACATTGATGAAGGTGAAACCTTTTCTAAGCGGAGATAATACCTTTATAATAAAAATAGTTTCGATTGCTTAAGAATCTAATAGGAAATGTGATTTTGATGAAAATCGGATAAATGCAGAGTTACCTTAACAAAGCAAACGAAAACCAAAGATATAGCCTGTAAATAGTATTCTGATCTTCATATTTTTGGTCTGATGCTAAAATTCAGAAATATATTATGTAACTATTATACTGGATATTGATATTTTTTTCGTGGTTAGATACGACAAAGATGAAATAGCATGAATTTCTTTATATGTAACCTTCTCTTTATTTGAATTGTTGAGTTTTCGATTTCTTAAATTCATGTTATTTAGTTTGTAACTGACATATCTTTGTTAAAATCTCCTATTTTATCTCATTGTTTGGTAAACGGATATTTTCACAAATTATATTTTAGAATTTGGCATTTTTCAGTTTTCAATAATCTATGTTGTATATTTCATTAAGGGGTTTCATTGGGTGGTATCAGTCCAAAATTCCCGATTATTGGAATTAGTGCTAATTACGTTAGTTCATACTTTTGTTTTTAAAATATTTAAAATAAGGTGTTTGAGAAATAATTATTAAAATAGGTATGATTAAAAATACAAAGGTTGCTAGCGTCCTCCCCAAACTCTTGTAAACCACCAACTTCAGAGAAATCTTCCTCAGAATCTTAACCAATAGCCGTTTCTAAGCCAATAATCAGATAACCCCTTCTACAGTATGAAGAATTCTATCTTTACCCTCAACTCTCTAGGGTTTTAAGCCTTTCATCTTCTTCTCCGCTCAAACTCTCTTCGTCTCTCACCGATAATCAATCATGACTGCTTAATCACAAGAGGAAATCATGGCCGCTCAATTTTAACAACAAAAGCTTGATAAGGAGGAGCAAGTAATTGAGGACGATGACGATGCTGATAAAATGAAGAAGATTACGAAGAGCTCGTACAGTCAAAGATATCAAGGAGTCGGATGGAGACATCGTTTTTGCTATCACGGAGCTCACAAATTAGAAAAATTCTATTAATTCATTTAATTTTAGCAATTAAATCTACCATGTTTTGCAAATTTATTACTTTCAATTGTAATTAATTGCAAAATTGAAAAGTTACAATTACAATTACTTACAAAATGTAATTAATTAAAATTTATAACTAATTCAATCAGTTTTAAAAGAAAATAAAGTTTCCAGTGTCTTGTAATATATACGATTAAATTACAATAGTAATAAATTACTTATAATTGTAATTAACTTTAAAATTGAAATTAAGTTACAATTGTAATTAATTACAACTTGTACTTAATTCAATTAATTTTAAAAGAAAATGAAATTTCGAGACTAGTAATGTACAATTAAATTACAATAGTAATAAATTAGTTACAATTTTAGTTAAATACAAAAATAAAATAAAGTTACAAATGTAATTAATTAAAAATTGTATTTCATTATAGAATGTAATTAAAATGTAATTGTAATTAATTACAATCTGTAACTAATTCAATTTGAAATTTCGAGTGACTTGTGATATACAATTAAATTATAATAGTAATAAATTAGTCGCAATTGTAATTAACTATAAAATTGAAATTAAGTTACAATCGTAATTAAGAAAATATGTTACAATTGTAATTAATTACAAACTATAATTCACTACAAAATGTAATTAAATTGTAATTGTAATTAATTATAATTTGTAACTAATTCAATTAGTTTTAAAAGAAAATTGAAATATATTTGTCAAGTTTTACAAATTCATCATTTACTCCACACTAAAATCACATACTTGTTTTAGTTTGACCGTCACCATGAGTAAAATCAATAAAAATCTTACATGGATGACACATTTTTTTCCAGACATTCAACTTTTTGCTTATGGCTTCTATAATGGATGTTGATGGGTAAAATCTTTGTGGGATGACAACAGTGGATGTTCTGATTCAAAGTCGAACAGATGTGAGAGATGAGGAAATAGAAAAATCCCCGAAATGTGCTGGAGCTTTTGGATCAATGGAAAACCACTCACAATACTAATCAAAATAGGGAAAATCAAGGCAAAACTTCATACTCTTATCACCCTGCTTCATCCTCAAACGTGGAAAAGGACAACTTGCAAAAGATGCATAAAACAAAATACCTGATTTTGAAAATATGTTTTATACGGTTGAAATATTTTTTTAAATACCTGATTTTTTAAAAACAGATCCTTAAATATTTGTATTTGTGTACTTAACCCCTTGGAATTAAGTTGCCATGTTGTAGGTGTGATTTTGTATTTATTTAAGCTTGGTAGTTTGGATTAGTTATTGAGCTTTTGGATATGGGCTTGATAGTTGGGTCTACTATTCTATTCTTTCTTTGCAAATTCTTCTACAAATTTGATTCTTCTCTTCTCCTATTTGCATCCGTTTGATTTTGAGTTTGATTCCTCCTCTCTTGATTCTTCTCTAATCTGCATCTATTTGATTTGAGATTTGATTATCCCTCTTTTTCTTCCAAGCCTCCTACCTTTGGTTTTTTCATTTATTGGAATTTGAAATTTGTCATTTGGTTCAGTTAATCGAATATTCGAATTTGGTGTTTCTGGTCCATTTGGAATTGGAAATTTTGGTCCAGTATAACTAAAATTGGTATTTGCATTTGCATTTGCATTTGCATTTGCATTATGCATTCGTGCATTATCAAGTTGGTTGGAGATTTTTTGATTAAGCTCATGAACTTGAGACGTGTCTCTGCCATGCGTGGAAGGGGAATGTCAAGAGACTCTTGCCCTGACGTATAGGGGAGTGTAATTCGTAGGGAGAAGGTAAATACTTACATTATTCAGTTAATTTTGAAGATTGCATGGAAAATTATGATTGATCTTTGTTTATTTTCCTTTTGGCAAACTCTCAATAGCATCGTGAGTTTGATGAGATATATTAGATAGTATTGTAATTTAGGTTTTATATTAAGGCTAAGTTGGTCATTTACGTTATTGGGGTTACAATTAGAGTTCTCCATTTCTATGTATAGTAGCTTGTGATAACTTTGTAGTTAAGCTCTTTCAATACAACTCCATTTTGTTTTACAAATTCTTCATCTTTTAACTTAAACTATTAAATAATTATTATTTTTTCTCTGACGAAATTTGTCTAATTACATTCTAGCATATGTTTCCCTTGTGAAAAAAGTGAATTCATATATATATATATATATATATATATATATATATATATATATATATATATATATATATAAAGAGAGTCTTTTCAAGATGTTCATAAAATTTTAGAAAGTCTTTAAGCCGTAAAAAAGTGAAGTGAAGCGCAAAGTATGAAATTATTCTATCGTAAAAAGAAGATTTGAAAGGAATGAAAGAAAGATTCATGAAGATAACGGTAAGAAAAGGCAAAAGAGTTCATTGGCTTCCCAAAAGATGAGGATGTGATTTGTGTCTGAATTAAACGAATATTCAAATGTGCAAAACAAAATTCCCTCCGTCCGGTGAAGAACGACTTTTATTCCTTATTTGTCTGTTTCAAATTATAGACCACTTTCCTTATTTAAAGTATAGATATTGTTAAGTTGGTAATGGGAGATAAGATCGAGTAGCGGTAGAGAAAACATTCAAGGGTCCAATTCTATTTATGGGAGATCGGGAAGTTGAAATGACATAATGCATATAGAGCATTTAGAAAATGACGAAAGGCCAAAGGTTAGATCTTGGTTTGAATATCGCAAGTGCACGATATCGTAAACAAGTAGTAAAGTGGATTTTTGAGTCCGGATTGTCGATCCCACGAAAACTATTTATTTGCTATTTATTTACTTTGATTCAAAATAATTTCTAGAGTAAAGCAAAAATTAACTAAGAAAATAAATTTTTCAGAAAATCCTAAAACGACAATAAAATTGAAAATCAAGGAAATAAACAATTCAATTAAATAAAAATTTAAATTTAAAACTAAAAAGCAACTAATGAAAGTAAGAAATAAATTGACGATTTTTCTAACAAATAAATGAATATCGGGACTAACGATATCGAAGTAATGTCCTAACTTAATTTTTAATCTCAAATTGTTTTCTAAAATTCTATTTGGTCGAATTCACGAATGTATCTAGTTTATTTCTCTTGAGTTCAAATTAGGTCTATTTAACTAAGTCAACCATGTATCTCTACAGTGGGTCAGATTTCTCCTTAACTAAATGAATTAAATTACTTAGTAATTCATAAGTGACCACAAGTAACCACAAATTCATATCTCTATCTTTTTGTTGAAATTGCCAGATTTTATTACGTGATCTAATTGTTAACTCACCTCTCGAATTATGAAAACAATAATTAAATCATGAATTGATTATCAAGCAAGTCAAGCATTAAGAGCAATAATAAAATCAATACATGAACATCAAAACACCAACTTGAGAATTAAAATTAAACTAAAAATATTAAATCTACATCGTAAATCCCGATTAACAATTTAACTACTCATATTCTTGGAAGAAAAAAATAATAAATAATGAAAGTAAAATCTGGAGTTTAAAGAATTTAAGTCCAAGCATCGCCTCCTTCCCAATTCAGTCGAGTCCTCTCTCTCCGTGTATAACCAGTCGGCTTCTTTAATTCCACCAATGTTGCTGACAACTTCTTCCACTTCTCTGCCTTGGTGTCAAGCAGTGAAAATGCTTATCTCCCCATTCGGTTTGGCAAGTCGGCAACAGCTAGGCGGTTGGCCTATTTTACCATGAAGTGCTCTAATGATATGATCATATTGCAGGTATTTCCCTTACATCCTACTCATCAGCGTGCGTGTGTGCCAGTTGTTCTGCCTTGTCGGCCAATGAATGAGAGGTAAGCTACCTAGATGCGAGAAACCTCGGGAGCTAAACCTGCGATGAGTAGCGGGAAGTGAGCTTCGCATCAACACGCACTCCTCAATTGCAGAATTAAACGGAACCATCCCCTCATGGACGAGCATTCACACGGTGGTACTCCCACACTTGCCCGCTGTACCTTGTACATACCGCCTCCGACACCAACCTTCACCATCTGCCCCCATAAGCAGTAGTTCTTCGGTGGACGGCCTCCAGCCGCAGCGCCTCCAGCACATGTCGAAGCACATACCCCACTACATTCTCGTAGGCCCTGCAAAATGCGCTCCTCAAAACTCCTTCAAAAGCAATCGCGCAACGCTGCCCAGCACACCCATCTTCCCCAACAGCTTCCTTCTTCGTGTTCCGCAAGCTTGCCGACACGATCCGTGGCCTAAAATCTTTTCTCCGCGAGAATTTATGTCATTGATCAACGTATTCAAGCAGGACCGCTCTGATACCAACTTTCACGGATCGCAGGTTTAGCTCCCGAGGTTTCTCGCCTCTAGGTAGCTTACCTCTCATTCATTGGCCGGCAAGGCAGAACAACTGGCACACACGCACGCTGATAAGTAGGATGTAAGGGAAATACCTGCAATATGATCATATCATTAGAGCACTTCATGGTAAAATAGGCTAACCGCCTAACTGTTGCCGACTTGCCGAATCGAATGGGGAGATAAGCATTTTCACTGCGTGACACTTGGACTCTCTTTTGATTTAAATTCCAAGCAACCCAGCAAACAACCTCGCTCCAATCAATGTATCACAAGTCGGATGCTATATGTGTATATCACTATTATATATAAATTGCACTACAATATATCACTGTTCATTAGGCAGAAAAGCGCTTTCTTGCTGTAGAGCTTACGCTTCTCATCAGTTCAATAATACATACATACGCTTTCTCAATATTATATATATATCGGTAATATATATTCCTCACCATTCCTTCGATTCTTCCAGCGGCTGTGTTCCAGAACCAACAATTTCTAGGGTTTGCGCCTCTTCGACTATGAATGTTCATCGACGAATTTTTGGTGGAAATCGACCGAAAGGTAGTGTTTCTTGTTCGATTTCATTGTTTTTTTTGTTCGTTTTCTTTTTTTCTCATGCCGTTCGACTCTTCCAGCGCCTCTGTGTTCCAGAAATAAAGATTTCCTAGGGTTTGCGCCTCTTCGACTGTGGATGTTCATCGACGAATTTTTGGTGCAAATCGACCGAAAGGTAGTGTTTCTTGTTCGATTTCATAGTTTTTTTTGGTCGTTTTCTTTTTTTTCTCATGGTGTTCGACTCTTCCAGTGCCTCTGTGTTCCAGAAATAAAGATTTCCTAGGGTTTGCGTCTCCTCTACTGTAGATGGTCGTCGATGAACTTCGGTTGGAGATCGATTGAAAGGTAATAGTTGGTCGTCCGATTTCTTTTTTTTTTTTTTTTTTTGGTGGTTTTCTTTTTTCCTCATGGTTAATGTTTTTTTTTTGTTCATGTTGTTCTTCTGGGTTTATTTTTATTTATTTATTTATTTTTATTTTTTCCGTTTTCTGTACTTCTTTTTTCCTTTTCTTCCTTCTTTTCTCGATTTCATTGAGTCTTTTGTGGTTGAGTTCCTTTATGTTCTTCTCGTTTTTTTTTTACTCCTTTGTTTTATGTTGTTTGTTTTTTTTTCCCCTCTCTTTTAATCGATTTCGTTATTATCTTCACAGGTTATTAGAAATATCATTACTGATCCAACATATCATTACTGATCCAAAATTTCATTACAATTGTCTTGTTCAAAATATCATTACTGATCCAAAATATCATTACTGAAGTGTTTGAGTGCAGGGGAGAATATAGAATTAGTTGTTGATTTTCCCCTAGCTAGATTTAATATCTGTATAAAACTTACTAAATTTGTGCATATTCATTGATTCCAAAAATCCATTTGCTTACTATTCAATCAAACCTATTGAAGTTTCAGAAGTTGGTGTCATTTCATGAATTAATTATGTTATCTAATAGCTTAAAATAATTAAATATTATTATGATATTTCAAAGTGTCTTATAAAAAAAAAATTCTAACATTCTAAAGTGACAGTAATTTCTTCTTATCTTATACTCTTAAAAGCATAGATGATCAGCCATATCAGGTTTCTATAGTTTCATTGAGTGTTTTGTGGTTGAGTTCTTTTATGTTCTACCTTTTTCTTTTCTTTTTTTTTGGTGAAGAAAAATTAATTTCTTTTCTTTTAACTATTTTTTTGACTGTTATCCAATAATTACTACATTTTTGCATGTTCATTGATTCCAAAAATCTATTGGCTTACTATTCAATCAAACCTATTGAAGTTTCAGAAGTTGGCGTCATTTCATGACTTAATTATGTTATCTAAATAGATTAAAATGATTAAATATTATTATAACATTTTAAAGTGTCTTCTGAAAAAAAAAAAACAATTTCAAACATTCCAAAGTGACATCAATTTCTTCTTGCTCTTAAAAGCATAGATGATCAACCATATCAGGTTCCTATAGTTTCATTGACTCTTTTGTGTTTGAGTTCCATTATGTTCTTTTATTTTTTTTGGGTTAAGAAAAATTTATTTCTTTTCTTTTTTCAATTTTTCTGACTTATTGGCTACCGGAACAATCTGGAATACAAGAAATAAGTAAATAAAGTCAGTATTTAAGAATTCTAATTTGAGGATTTTTTGAGGCATATGTTGGACAGATTTAAAAATTTGTTATCTACCCGTTTTCCTCCTTTTATGGTAACTGAGAAGTTCCAGAAATCTTGTGTCTGAGATTGGTATGAAAATTTTTGATACTTTACTTGCATTAAATATAAATAGAGGATAGTTTCAGCAAAAACGAGTTCAATCTTCAGTCCAAATCCACTAATGGTGTTGATTTTTCCACCAGGAGTCTTAATATTTGTGGAAAAGTCATCAAAGCTTAGATTTGGGACGCTGCTGGCCAAGAAAGGTCTTCTCTCCTTTTCTGTTTTTTTACAATTAATTTTTACTTCAGTGCTCTATCTTGATTATTACGTGTACCCAAAAGTTGTCAAGCTGGAGTATGCTCTTTATTTTTTATTAATATTATTATAAGTGAAGATTGCTTTTACATTTTTCAAGATTCAGTTTTTATGTAGAGAGTTTTTATCTATATGTATGTCTTCTGATTGTTATTATTGATCTTAACTTGTGCTAATTTGTTACTATAATACTAGGTAGCTTGAATGATGAAATTTCTGATATTCCAAAGTGACAGCAATTTCTTCTTATCTTATTACTCTTAAAAGCATAGATGATCAGCCATATCAGGTTTCTATAGTTTCATTGAGTGTTTTGTGGTTAAATTCTTTTATGTTCTACCTTTTTCTTTTTTTTTTTTTTTGGTCAAGAAAAAATAATTTCTTTTCTTTTTACAATTTTTTTGACTGTTATTCAATAATTACTACATTTTTGCATGTTCATTGATTCCAAAAATCCATTGGTTTACTATTCAATCAAACCTATTGAGGTTTCAGAAGTTCGCATCACTTCATGACTTAATTATGTTATCTAAATAGTTTAAAATGATTAAATATTATTATAACATTTTAAAGTGTCTTCTGAAAAAAAAAAAAAAAAAGAATTTCAAACATTCCAAAGTGACATCAATTTCTTCTTATTACTCTTAAAAGCATAGATGATCAACCATATCAGGTTCCTATAGTTTCATTGACTCTTTTGTGTTTGAGTTCCATTATGTTCTTTTTTTTTTTTTTTTGGGTCAAGAAAAATTAATTTCTTTTCTTTTTGCAATTTTTCTGATTTATTGGCTACCGGAACAATCTGGAATACAAGAAATAAGTAAATAAAGTCAGTATTTAAGAATTCTAATTTGAGGATTTTTGGAGGCATATGTTGGACAGATTTAAAATTTTTTTATCTACCCCTTTTCCTCCTTTTATGGTAACTGAGAAGTTCCAGAAATCTTGTGTCTGAGATTGGTATGAAAATTTTTGATACTTTACTTGCATTAAATATAAATAGAGGATAGTTTCAGCGAAAACGAGTTCAATCTTCAGTCCAAATCCACTAATGGTGTTGATTTTGCCACCAGGAGTCTTAATATTTGTGGAAAAGTCATCAAAGCTTAGATTTGGGACGCTGCTGGCCAAGAAAGGTCTTCTCTCCTTTTCTGTTTTTCCACAATGTGCCACTGACACTGACACATTCTAAAATAGTCCCAAGTTTTCATTTCTTGATTATAAAAGTGACATGTGTACATATAAATTTATGACTTCTGAGTATGCATCTTCATGCAAAATATCATAATATAAAAATTTATGTAACCAAATCAAATGTTTTCTTATTAGAATTATGGGTATTTTAGTTATATTAAATACAAAAATATAGTTCAAAACTATTATATTATTATTATTATTATTAACATTAACATTTTTACTATGTTTTTTTAATTCAAATTACTTATTATTTCTCATATATTTACAATTTTTTATTAATCTTTTTTCCTTTTTTTTTTTTTTTTTTTTTTTTTTACTATCTGTTATATGTTGTCTTATGAAACAATAATAATCTGTTTTTTTTTAATACATATATTTTTCCTCATTTTTGTTTTCTTAAAAAATATAAACCTTTTTTTCCCCGATTAAACTATTGTATAATAATATTATATCTGAAAAAATGTATCTAAAGTAAATCTCTTTTTCTTGATAATAGTACGCACTTTATATCAGTATCACACAGTAAACAATGCATCAAAAGTACACCTTTATAGATTTTGACATTACCCTGTGTACTATTTCAAAAGTACACATCATTTCAAAACTTTTTCTCACTCTATTCTATACAACCTTACCTATAGTACCTCATACCTAACACAGATACATTTCAAAACGTTCTGTCACTGTTCAAGTCATATCATCTCAGTACACATACAAACACACCTAATCACTATTATGTATACTGAGATGAAACGATGATACATACACACAAATGCACACATACACAACTATAAAGCTGTACTTAGCAGAACCTGTAACGCCCCGAGTTCCGAGGAGCCGGGAACGTCACTTTTCTAAATTCTTGAATAAAACTTTTGTTGCGGAAAATGATTAAATATTAAATATCGCATTTATTGAATAAAAGTTTAGCGATAATTCAAATGGAATAGGTAAATTCGTACAAATTTATAAAAATGACAATTCTTGATAAAATGAAATAATTATTTCAAAGCTCACGCCCCCAAACTTGAGTTTTTGCTCGTCTCGAGCAAAATTACCTACTAGTGCAATCAAGTAACGTGAAATATAGATCAACAAAGTTGGATAACTTGCAAATTACTCATGAGTGTAAAATTGTATGATCAATTCAAAAGTATGATTCCAAACAATGCTACCAAAAAGAAGTTTAGCTTATCCGATGTTCGATCGGTGTGTATGTGTGCATAGTCACTTTCAATTGTCAATTAAGTTTCGAGAATATTGATGAGTAAAGAGGTTTCAAGTCAAAACTACCCACCGTTAGTGGTCAATTCTTTTTCTTTCCCACTCGTGACATTCATCCCCCTATAAATTTTTTTCTTTCCTCTCCCGGGATGCAATTCTAGAGGGTACTCTTAAATCACTATTTTCTTTTTCCACTCTAGTTTGGGTGTGTTTTACCGACAATCTGACAACCTAGAAATGCAGTGACTCTCCACTAATGAGTGTTTCGACATTCAAGTTTATACCAAGCAATTCAAACCCACTATTCATCTAAGAGCCCTTATGCAAGTACAAATGCATGATTTCTAAAAATTAACGTGATGAATGCTCGTATCTTCCCCCACTCCCTTAAGCTTTCTAATTGACCCATGTAGCGAGCTTTAGGTCGGCAACTCCCCGATTGTTTTAAGATCAAAGGGTACCAGGTTTCAAAATACCCCTACGGACTTATTAACTCGAGTCAAAAAGGCTACGAAGTGAGGTAGACTTATTAAGCAAATGCAATGATAATGTGCTTTTTTTTTTTTTTTTTTTTTTTCAAGTGTGAGTGTGAGTACCCTACTCATTAAGCTTTCTAATTGACCCATGTAGCGAGCTTTCGGCCGATGACTCCCAAGTTTCAAACTTAAGGCACCAAGTTTCAAGATACTCCTACGGGCTTAATTACTCGAGTCAAAAAGGCTTCGAGATAGGGCAATGCAATGCAAAAAATTAAAATGGGCTTAGAACTTTAGCATACGGTCATTACTTAGCTTATACTTGGAAAAATACACTCCACACAAAATTTATTTCCAACATGCATGGAATCACCACACGTCTAGACCGTCTCCTTCACCGGGTCGACCACCCCCAAACTTGTCTTACAATAGGATAAAGAGATTTAAAGTTTTGGGAAACATTTGATAGGTTGATAAAAATTAACAATACAAGCTCACAACCTAGTTCTTCTACTCCATTAACCTCATCACCATTCAACAATTCCTAAACTTCACCAACAATCAATCATGACTATTGTGCTCAAGATAAATATGATCTTGCATGGATAAGCATTTTGTAAAAATAGACACAAGTAGCATATTGGTCATAAATCATGAATCAATAACAATTTTAAACATCTAAGTAATCCTGGCCACGACAAGGTTATCTAACATGTCAATACACAATAGGAAATCACCCCCAAACATGAAATGCACATTGTCCTCAATGTGTAAAATAGAATCAAACTAAGAGGAAAGAAGTTACTAGACATCCCAAGAAGTGGTAGGGCACTCATAAGTAGTCTTGGGTATGTGAACTCTCATTGCAATCACCAACGATCCACCCCCAAACTTGTGTTGAAACCTCCAATCGATTGAGCACAATTTTCTCTAATGAGGCATTTCACCGAATACCTTGTGAGCATCCTATGAAAACACAAGAAAAAAGTAGATAATAAGTGGTGATGATCCAAAAATTTAAATTACATTCATCATCTCAATTCTAACTCATAAATCCAATGTAATTTGTCCATCCACATCAATATTAAATCACACTTGAAGATAAAAGACAATATGAACCAAGTGATTTAAAAATGAGTTTTAAGCAAATTTTGACTTTGAAAGTTTGATATGAGTATATGCTAGAATTAAATGAGAATGTATTAGAGCTATTTCACAATACCCAACTTGAGAAAATAATTATGGAAGATAGAGATTTGACCTAGCTAACTTATTTGCAAAAATGTAAATAAAATGCAAGAAAGTAAATAATATGCAAAAATAAAAATAAAGCAAGTAAAGGATAGAGAATGGGTTGCCTCCCATTAAGCGCTTATTTTAAAGTCATTAGCTCGACTCTCCGCATAAGCACTTCATGGCACTCTAAATGAAGCTTTTGATGTCCTGCCCATTGTGCTTCTTTTGGCTTTGCCCCACTCTTCATTTGATCGAAATACTTGCACCTTGCCCCTTCCAAAGTCATGGGACTTGCCTATTCCCTCCAATTCAAACTCAACTAAGTAGACTTGCACCTCCTCAAGTGGCTTAATCACAAAATCAATTAATGGACAATCAATGAAGTTGAGAGAATTTGATTTGATCTCTTCCTCATTAATTGCCACTTCCTCATGTGATTCTTGTGTGATTAAATTGTCATTCTCTTCAAGCTCATCTTCTTTAGTTGATGTCTCCTCGGATTGAATGACCGATCCAAAATTTGAATCCATGAGCAACGGCAAGTTTTTCCTATTAATTCCCAAGAGTGGGTTATACCCCCACATTCGGAATCCTTCCCAATACATGGCATCCCCCATTAGCATATCCTCTTCATCCAAATTGGCAAGCTCATTGTAATACTTTGCAAGTACCTTCTCATTCAATAGTGGAGGACCATCTCCCACAAGAGTGATGTCCTCATCCCAATCATCCGGTACACAATCCCCCAAGAGCATGTAACTCACATCCAATGTATCAATAGCTTGTTTTCGGCATTTCAAATATTGTCTAAACCCAATAAGCTTTGACGTAATCAAATCATTCCCCGAAAACAAACATTGTCCATTACAATGCATCTTGTAACAAATTTCACAACTTGAATATTCTTCAAGCATGTATTCATCACCCATGTTGAGATTGTTCAATGCAATTGTTTTCCTATTTTGCCAATGTTAAAATCAAATATGCAAAGAAAGAAAACCAAACACAAGAAAGATTAGAATTGTGGTGGTTAACCAAAAATAACAAAATGAAACATAAAACAAAAATAATTACAAATTGTTAAAACTAAAATCAACTAAAGTAATAATCAAAGTAAAAACATTCCCCGGCAACGGCACCAAAAACTTGTTCGCTCAAAATAGTGTACCGCAAGCGCACGGGTCGCGTACAAGTAATAAAGTGGACTTTTTGAGTCCGGATTGTCGATCCCACGAGGAATGTTTACTTTAGATTATACAACTTTAATTAATTTAATTCTAACAACAAAGAGAAACACACAATTAAAAAGATGGATTTTTGACAATTCTAAATTAACTAAACTAATTTTAAACCGAATTAAAATAAGGAAAATGAAAGATAAAACGTGGTTGGGATTCATGATTTCATTTAACCGTCGCCTAATTAATTTCTTAACATGCAAATTAACAAATTACTCATTTACAATGTTAGACCCGATTTTCCAAGCTTAGTCAATTACCTCTCTCGAGTGAAATCAACCCTAATCAATTGGTCTAACCTACTATATCTCTATGTCGATTAAGGCCCAATCAATTGCATTAACTCTTTGTGAAAATAGCTCAATGGATCATCTAGGGTTTAAGGTATATCTCTATCCTTAACAAGAACCTAGAGCATTTGTTATTTGGTCTAAAATGCATAATATCTCTCGATTATCATACACTTCACAAAACACATATTTGGTGATCAAGCAAACACATGTAATAATCTCAATAACAAACACACATGAAATAAGCATTTAATCAAATAGCAAATATTAAAATTAATCCAAACTAGGTTAAATTCCATCAATCATCCCAACATTAAAATTTAGCTAAACATATTGGAAGAAAATGCGATAGATGATAAAATTACAACCCGGAGTTTGAAGATTGCATCGCCGCTTGAATGCGTCCAGCCGCAATCAAGCATAATTTCCAGCTGCCAGCGTTCTTCCAGCAGATTTCCAGCACTCTTCAGCAGATTTCCAGCAGTCTGGTTTTCAGTTCCAGCACGGGTAACCAGCAGATTTCCAGCAGTCTGGTTTTCAGTTCCAGCACAGGCAACCAGCAGCAATTGGGTTCAGCAGCAGCAGTTATCTTCCAGCACAGCAGCAGATTTCCAGCACAGCAGGTTTCCAGCACCAGCAGCACCAGCCCTTCTTCAGCACAGCACCAGTAGCAGTCCGGCACCAGCTCTCTGCAACTGTTGAACCAGCAGCAGCTTCCACTTTCAGGCAGAAGCAGCAGCGGCTTCCTTCCCTCCAGCAGCAGTGTCTCAGTTGAGTCTCCTTTCTGTATCAGCCTGCACTTCCTGGCAGTTAACCAGAAATAGCAGCTGCTGTCACCAGCTGCAATCCACCGATTTCACTCTTTTTCCTCTGCAGTCCTCCTCTTTCTATATATCTCAGTATATGTATCAATCTATCTACTTTCTTCCTAGCTCCCACTGCTGCTGTCACCAACAGTGATCCTCCATCCGGTTCCTTCTTCTCTTCTATTAACCAGCAAGCTGCTGTCACCAGCTTACCACAATTGTTGAACCAGCAGCAACTCCCACTTTCAGGCAGAAGCAGTAGCGGCTTCCTTCCCTCCAGCAGTGTCACCCTGTAATTCAACCCCCCGGTTCCTCCTCTGCTTTTCCTAAATGCTCCCTCCTCTTCTCTCTGTGTCTGGTTGTGTGTATATATGTATATCTTTTTCCAGCAGCCCATCCAGCAGTACAACACGTTCCAGCCTTTCTCCCATACTCTCCATCATTTGCCCATGCTTCCCTGTCCTTTTCTTTCTAAAATTGCACATTTGGTCCTTGAGTTTTGGAAGTTGAGCAAAATGGTCCCCAAACTCTATTTTTTGTGTGCGATTGATCCATTTTCACTCAAATTCATCAATTAAGCAATCATTTCGCTTTCTATTGTGATTTTCCCCTTGAATTTGAGTAGTAAACATTGGTCCTCAACTTTTTGGGATGTTGCAATTAAGTCCCTGAACTTTTGATTTCTTTCAATTAGGTCATTGGACATCAAATTTGCTTATCTTTTAGCTCAATTTCTCTCCAATCTTGTCTATTTGCTTTCCAATTGAGTTTGTACCTAATTGCACAAGATAAACACAATTTATAAGTAGATATTTGCTCAATTTGTCAATTAAAGTGCTAATTTAGGAACTAAATAAGTGTGTAAAAACACACTTATCAGAACATCAGTGAGTAAAGCTGGGGAAAAAAATACCTCATTTCTTGGCTGTTTACATTGAAGAGTTTTATTGGTAAGTCTCCTATTTGTTCTTATTACATTTTATTGTGCTCAAAAAATTTATGTAACTTTACTTACTGTATTTTTACAGTTAAAAATATACTGAGAATGTCTGGGAAGGAACTTCTTATACCAGAAATTACTCCCATGCATCAAAAATGGACATCAAAGGTTATTATAGCTGAGAAATCATATCCAAAGACGGCATTCTATGGTTCAAAAAAGTATCAGACTTTACTTCTTATGGACATTGAGGTATTCTTTTATTTATTATTATTTTAAACTATAACTACACAATTTTAAGTTTCATTCCTCTACTTTGCATTATCAAACATTTCCAACAGATACATTTTAGTGTATCTAATGATTTAACTATTTTTCATCAGTTTTTCTTTCTCTATTTCATATTTGATGCAATGCTATTATATCAGATCAACTCTCTTGTTATTAAAAACTTTTGCATTTCTCAGCAAAAAAAAAAAAAGTTCTGAATAAGTATTTATATTGTTAATGCTTATTTTTTTCTGAAGTTCAAGGTTTATGTGATTTTTCTTATATAAAACATTCCTCTGTCTTCCTCTCTGTCTCTTCTTTACCTATATCTTTCTTTTCATATTTTTAACTATTCTACAGTTTATCAAAAACCAATTTCCACTACTTGTCTACCGTTCTGTATTCTTCAACCAGTTTTACTGCATAAAAGACTTATTTATTTCTCCTCTCTTAGGGTAATACTGTCAAAGGGATGATATGGGATCATCACATCCCTGCATTTGAAACTGTTCTGATCCTTGGGAATACTTACCTGATTTCTAATGCATTAGTGAGATTAACACCAGATAAGTATAAGAAATTTGATGGAGAACTTCAATGGACCTTATCTGGAACAACAAAAGTGGAGCAAGTCGAAGAAGTACATCATGATATAATCTTCAGGGAATTACATTTGTCTCCTTTACATGATTTAAGGAATTACATGGACGACAAAACCAAGCATATTGGTATTTTTCTCTTATCTTTCGCTTATTAAAAGTTCCATTATAACAAATTGTAATCTGATTTCAAATTTTTAATATTTTTCTCTCTTTTCACATAGTTTAAATGCACCAACATTTTTCTGAATTTCTTACTGAATTTTTAGATCAATGCACATATACAAAATATAGTTCATCTCTATCATAAAATTACTCTGCTGTCAACTTTGAACTCCTGCATCTACTGACATTTCTATCTTACTCCCTTCAGGTATTATTGCAATTGTCCTTGATGTGAAACCAAAGAGGCCATTTTACACTAAAACAGGGAATCAGGTTACTGTGCAAGATATTATTCTAATGAACAGAGAGTAAGTACATATACAAATTCGCTTATAATACTGAGATACTGAAACCTATATATATATATAATATAATCTGTCTACATCAGATTAAACAACAATTTCTTACTTTTTACAGATTCAACACAATTACTTTAACAATGTGGTCCTCCTTCATTGATAATGAAGCTGAAGAAATAGTTCGGTTATTGCCAAAAACACCTGTTCTTGTTGCAACACATCTTCTCGTCACATCTTTCAATGGTAAGTTCTTTCAATATAGATACACTTCTCAAGCATTTAAACTTTTACCTTCAACAAATGTTTCATACTTCACAATACTAACTAAATTGTTCATATTAGGTCTCTCTTTGTCTACTACATCTGATTCCTTTTTCTACGTGAATTTTCCATTCAATGAAGTAACGGAGTATCAAAAATGGTACCTTATATAGAATTCTTCACGTATTTCACACAAATCTATAACATATAACAATTTTCTAACACTGCCCATTATTCAAATTACAGGATACATGACAACTCTGAAACAATAGCTGAAATGACTTCATTGAAGCCATATTTTACACCAAAAAAGATATCTCCATTGGAAGACACGCAATTCACATCAGTTGAAGATGTACTTGACTTAGCAAAAATGGTATACATAAATTCTGTTTTTCCTTTGAATTTTTTTATTATTATTTCTTATTCTATTTTTTTTTTATATATAGTTACTAAAATATCTAACATTTCTGTTTCATTAATACATACAGCTCCAACAAAACCATTTCTGGGTTAAAGGTAGTGCAAAAATAAAGATGACCTGTGCTCCTTTCTGGTATATGAGTTGTTCCCTATGTTATAGATCGTCATGTGCATCAATAGCAGGCGAGAGTTATGATTGTCGCTACTGCAATACACTAAATGTGACAGCTCTACCTAGGTTAGTTTCAACAAATAACCCTTTATCTTCTTAAACATAAACAAAACATTTTTTTATTTCATATTAGTTTATACATGAATAAATATGACATCTTTTTATTAGGTCATTATAGATACTATATTACTTGTTGATTGAACATTTTTTTTCATCAGCAAGTTTAAAAATTATAAAATGTACATATCAGACTTTTAACTTTAATGCTAAATGACATTTCAATAACATTATCTTTTCCATATAGGGCAAGAGCAGACATTTATATAGAAGATGAAACTGGGAAGTTACCAGCCTCACTGATGGGAGAAATTGCAGAGGATTATTTGCAGTGCTCAGCCTTCAAACTGATGGGAATTTCTAAAAGGGTTAGCACCTACATTTACTTCCACATACACATTAACATTTCTGTTTCATTATTTTTCTTTCAGTATTTTAACTCACATTCAAAACATAACAAATTTTGCACAGAAGCTTACTGATGAAGGAAACATAAGATTTGACATAGATGACCAATACATTTTCTACATCAAAGCAAGTCCAATGACTCAAAGCCCAACTGATCGTGGCAAAGCAACAGCTGCATTTTTGCAGACCTCTACTCATAAATTTGAAGTCATTTCTCTTGAAGAATATGTCCCAAACAAGTTCAACCAACCTCACAGCACAATCCAAAACGAACAGCTTCCTACTATGTCTGAATCAAACAGTTCCTACACTGCGGTTAGTCATTCTGTTTCACCCCCACCAGCAAAGCGCAATTTATTCCCAGCTGATGGCACGCCGTCTCCAACAAAGAAGAAATTGAACGATAAGCTTGATTGGACTTTCTTCTAATGATGCATATTTTGATCAAACTTCAAACTTCCATCTTTTGTATTATCAGAACTGTACATGTATAGGTTCAGTTCTGCTGTCTGTGCTAATGTGCTTCAGTGAATCTCAGCACTTATAACTTGTAAAAACTTATGTGATTTTGCTAAATTTCTTGCTGGAATGCAAGAAATATATTAGAATCACATCTATTGTAAATATATCTTTTGTTGAATGGGAATCTATCTACTTCTTTATCTTTCTGTTGCTGTTACTTTTTAACTTTCTTTCATGAAAATTTTTTCTGCTATAAAGTGTTCATTCAACCCTTCTACACCTTGCAATTTTCAGCCTCTTTCTGACAAAAAATATGTGTATAGGTACTGTATTCATTTTCCTTTAACAGAAAACCTTATGAGCTGATCTTCTCATTTTCTACTGCTTCTATGTCATCTACTAGGTTTCAATTTTATTTTCAAACGAATTGTAAATGATTCACAGGTTAAACCATCCACTTATCTATAACTTTATTTCATGGAATTTTTTTGTACTGCATTCATTTCCCTTCAACAGAAAACCTTATCAACTCATCATCTCATTTTCTTTTGCTTCTATCTCATCTACTGAGTTTCAATTTTCTTTTCAAATAAATTGTAAATGATTCACAGGTTATCTCACTGCCACAATTATTTTCACATTAGTTGATGTTACCAACCATCCACTTATCTATAAATAAATATTTCATACAACTTCCATACAAATTCTATAAATGTTTACACTACTTTTTTTTCCCCATATCACATTCACTCAACTTTCTATTCCACGCGAATTCACACAAATAAAACACATCACGTGCTTCGCACGTGTCTTCCCTACTAGTATGAATATATATCTCAGCCCTCTTCTCTCCAGCTGCCTCCTTGTATTTAAATCCCAGCAATGCACCTCCTTTTTCAATCCTCCAATGTATTCTGCCAATTAATTCCAAGATCACCATCGATTAATTCCAATTCACAAAGTTCTCCTCCAACTCACCTATTTTTCTCCCCTAAGTCGGCTGCTTACCTATTCTCTCCCAACTAGCCGACTTCAACCAGAAATCAATTCTCCAAACCAGTCACAATTTCTCCCCTCCCTTGTCTCGGCTAAACCGTGTATATATATTTCAAGAAAACTCCCCAATTCAACCCAAATTCTTATCAATTAAAAACTCCACCTTGAAGTCTCCCCCTTTGCTGGTAAGTCTCCCCCTCTGCCTACCACTCTAGAGTCCAAGAAGTATAAAATTCAAGGGAAATGTACGTAACTATACAACTAAACTTTCAGTTTTTAAACATAACAAACTTAAGATTTTTTTTTTTAAAAAAATCAGGTGTTAATTAGTTAATTAATATAATATTATAATAATTATAATAACTTGCCAAACAAAGACATAATATTAGATAATACAATCAAAATAATATATAATCAACAACCACTCCACTCCATCCCAACCCAACCCGGCACTCACCCCACCACCCTGACAACCTACCCCACCTCACCCCACACACCCACCCCACCCCACAAAATAACTTTTTTTCTTCTACTTTTCCACACTCACCCCCACCCCCAACACCACCTTATCCACGCACCCCCACTCCTCCCCAACCCAACCCACCCACTCAACCACCCGCCACCACTCACTAACTCACCCACCCCACCCCACCCTACCACACCACAAGAATGATTTTACTTCTATTTTTTTCTCATCTCACCCACCCACCCACCACCCAATCACCCACCCACCAACCACCACGCCCACCCCACCCAAAATGATTTTTTTTACTACTTTTTCACAACTCGCCCAGACCCTATCCTACCCCAACCCCAACCAAAATTAATTTTTTTCTTCTAATTTTCGACTCCCCCTCCAGCCTCGCCCCAGACCTTACCCCAACCCACCTCATCCAAAATAATTTTTTTACTACATTTTCATGACTTTCCCAGACCCTACCAAGCCACCCATCCCCAACCCTACCCCACCCACCCAAAATTAATTTTTTCTCCTAATTTTCCACACCTCTACCCACCTCGCCCCGACCCTACATCACCACCCACCCCACCCCACCCAAATATGATTTTTCTTCTATATTTTCACACCCCACCCAAAAATAATTTTTCTTCTATTTTTTCACACTTCACCTCAATCGCCCCATCCTATCCCACCGCACCCCACCCACCCCACCATACCCCCATCCCAAATTGATTTTTCTTCTATTTTTTACACCCCACCCAACCACCTCCACCTCACCCAAAAATGATTTTTCTTCTATTTTTTCACACTTCCCCCAACCGCCCCGCCCCATCCCACCGCACCGCACCCCGCCACCCACCATACCCCATCAAAAAATTATTTTTCTTCTATTTTTTCACACTTCACACCAACCACCTCATCTCAACCCACCCCACCCCACCAACGCACCCACCCACCCACCCAAAAAATAATTTTTTTCTTCTACTTTTTTCAATTCCCAACCCGACCTCGACCCCACCCTACTCACCCACCCCACTCCAAAAAGTAATTTTTTTCTTCTTTTCCCCTCCCTGACACACCCCACCTTACCCTACCCCCACTTACCCAAAAAAATGATTTTTTCTTCTACTTTTCCAACCCCGACCCCGACCCCACCCCACCAACCCACCCACCCCGACTCTATCTCACCACAAAAAATGATTTCTTCTATTTTTTCTAGTCCCACCCGACCTCTACCCCACCATCCTCAGCCCCCAAAATCACAGTCAGTCACGTAAGTTGACACGTGATCGCAGTTAAATCACACAATGTCACAAAGAGTCACAATTACAAATTTAGTTGTAAAACCCCACCCCTCCAAAGTCATAGTTGGTCACACAAGGTCAAAGTTCGGTCACATAAAGTCGTAGTTTGGTCAAACGAGGTCACAGTTAGGTCACAGGAGGTCACAATTAGGTCAAATAAGGTCATGGTTAGATCACATGAGGTCACAGGTCAATCACATAAAGTCACGCTTCATTCTTACAAAGTCACAGTTCGATCACACATAGTTATATTTGACACAATTGTAGGTCACATCACGTCCTCGTCCAATGGTCACACCAAGTTACAGTTGGTCACAATCTATATAATTGGTCACAATGATCCAAATTGATGACATATTATTTATTTATTGGTCATAGTTACCTAATAATTGATCATAGTCGGCAATAATTGATCACAATTTATTTATTGATTGATCAAAACTTACTTGTTTTCTTGATCACATTCGCACTCATCATAAGTCGCACAAACTCACAATTAGTCAATATTTTGATCACATATACCTATAATTGATCAAAATTATCATATAATTGGTACGTATTATTTATTTATTGGTCATAATTTACACGTTTCCTCAATCACAATTAGTTAACATTTTTGTTACATTTACCTAATTTCGTATTCTTAGTTTTCTTGGTCACATCTCCTATTTCTTACAAGTCACAATTAGTAAATATTTTGGTCACATTTACCTAATAATTGGTCACATCCCGTACTTGATCACACAAAGTCACGATTTGGAACATACAAGGTCACAGTTCGATCACACAAAGTCTCAATTCGGTCATACAAGGTCACAGCTCAATCACACGATGTCATAGTTCGGTCACATGTGTTACCAAAGTATGACCTTGTATGATCAAACCGTGCCTTCGTGTGACCAACTGTGACTTTATGTGAACGAATTGTAACTTTGTGTGATCGAATTTTGCAACTAAACCAATTGTGATCTAACTGTGACCTCGTGTGACCAAACTATGACCTTGTGTGATCAAACTATGACCTTGTGTGACCAACTGTGACTTTAGGAATGTGTGGGAAGGTGGGTGAGGTTTTTCAACTAAATTTGTAATGTGACAATGTGTGATCAATTGTGACATTGTGTGACATGTTGTGACTTTGCATGTGGGGGTGGGGTGGGGTGATCGAATTATTAGGTAAGTGTAATCAAAATGTCGACTAAATGTGACTTTGTGTGACTTATGACGAGTAGGAAATGTGACCAATTATTAGGTAATTATGACAAAAAAATATTAACTAATCATGAAAAAAACGAGTAAGTTGTGACCAATAAATAAATTATATGTGACCAACTATAAATGATTGTGACCAATCATATTAAAGGTTGTGACCATCTATAACTTTTTGTGACCATTGGACGAGGAAAAGTATAAGAAAAAAATCATTTTTGGGTGGGGTCAGTTTGTTGGGTGGGTGGCGGAGTAGGGACAGGGTGTGAAAAAATAGAAGAAGAAAAATCATTTTTGGGTAGGGGTGGGGTTGGTGGGTGACGGGTATAGGGTCGAGACGGGGTGTTGAAAAGAAAAAAAATCATTTTTGGGTGGGGTGGGTAGTGGTGGGGTTGTTGGGTGATGGGCATAGGGTCCGGATGGGGTGTGAAAAAGTAGAAAAAAATCATTTTTGGGTGGGGTCGTTGGTTAGGTGGGTGGCAGGGTAAGGTCGGGAGCGAAGTGGGTGGGGTGTGAAAAATTGAAGAAAAAAAATCATTTTTGGGGGGTAGGTAGGAATGTGATGGGTGGGTGGGTATGGTGGGGTGGGGGTGGGTGCAAGGGCAGGGTCTGGGTGTGGTGTGAAAAAGTGAAAGAAAAAAATCATTTTTTTTTGGGGTGGGGTTGATTGGTTGGGTGGGTAGCTGGTAGGGTTGGGGGCGGGGTGGGTGTGGAATATTAGAAGAAAAAATCATTTTTGGGTGGGGTGGGTGGCGGGGTAGGGTGGGAAAACATGGAGAGAAAAAAAAAACTCATTTTGTGGGGGTGGGCAGGGTGGTGTTGGGGTGGGGTTGGTGGGGGCGTGAAAAAGTAGAAGGAGAAAAAATCATTTTTGGGGTAGGGTGGTGTCGGGCTGGGTGGTGATAGGTTAAAAAGTAAAAGGAAAAAAATCATTTTTGCAGTGAGGTGGGGTAGGGTGGGTGGCGACGCGAGCATGGTGTGTCGTGGTCTGTGGCAGGGATAAGATCAATTTGTCACTTTGCGATGAGGTGGGGTAGGGTCGAGTGGAGTTAGGTTGCGCTGTGATGGGAAAGTGTAGGAAATCATCGGGAGAATATAAAAATAAACTTATTTTTAGGGTGGAGTAGGATATGGGTGGTGAGGTGGGGTTGGTGGGTGGGGTCGGGGGATGTGGCTAGGGTGAGATCAATTTGTCACTTTGCGATGAGGCGAGGTGAGGCGAGGTGGGGTAGGGTAGGGTCAAGTGGGGTTAGGTTGGGGTGGGGTGGGGTGGGTTGGGTAAGTGTGGTAAAATATCGAGAGAAAATAAAAATAAACTTATTTTTGGGGTGGGGTAGGATATGGGTGGTGAGGCGGGGTGGGTGGTGGGGTCGGAGGATGTGGTTGGGGTGAGATCAATTTGTCACTTTAAGATGAGGATGGAGAATTATAGGAAAATATCGAAAGGAAAAAAATAAAAATTATTTTTTGTGGGGTGGGGTGGTGGTCTGTGATTGGGATAAGATCAATTTGTCACTTTGCGATGAGGTAGGGTAGGGTTGAGTTGAGTGGGGTTGGGGTGGGCTGGGGAAGTGTAAGAAAATATCGAGAGAAAATAAAAATGAACTTAATTTTGGGGTGGGGTAGGATATGAGTGGTGAGATGATGTGGGTGGAGTGGGTGGGTAGGGTCTGGGGATGTGGCGAGGGTGAGATCAATTTGTCACTTTGCGGTGGGGTGAGGTCGAGTAGGGTTGGGGTGGGGTGGGGTGGGGTGGGAGGGGATGTGGAAGTGTAGAGAAATATCGAGAGAAAATAAAAATAAACTTATTTTTGGGGTGGACAGTATATGGGTGGGTGGGGTCAGGAGATGAGAATAGGGTGAGATCAATTTGTCACTTTGCAATGAAGTGGGGTAGGGTTGAGTGGGGTTGGGGTGGGGGTGAGATGGGGAATGATAGGAAAACATCGAAAGGAAAAAAATAAAAATTATTTTTGTGTGGGGTGGGGTGGGGTGGGGGTAGGTTGTGACGTCAAAATTTGAATTTTAAGAACAGGCAGTGAATTCTATCATTTCTATCTAGAACAGTATAGAATAGAGACATGATACTATAAACAAGATTGTGAAAGCCTTTTAGACCAATAATTCCGCATACAAGCCGACCTCTGCATCCAACCTTAGAATAAACCCTTCTACGCCAGTGGCTGTGTTTATTTTAAGTATATAACCCCCCCCCCCTTTTTTTGGTATCAGAGCCATAGCTAATAAAAGATACATAGAATATTTAGACTTAGAACTTTCTAGTCAAGGTAAAAAGTTCAAGACAATAGAAAATAATATTTTAAATTGTAATTTAGAAACAGCACATAAATTACATAGTTTGTTTTCAGGAGATCCAAGTCAGAATCTTTTAATAGACTTAGTTATAAATTTTGCAAAAAATTTAGAACAAGCTAATAAAAGAATTAATAAAACTTTAGAAGAAGTTTTAGATCATCTTAAAACAAGAAACTTAGATTTTAAAAATATTAAAGAAAATTTAGACTTTATTAAGGATCAAAATTGTGTTATTATAAAAAAAAATTTCCAAACAATAAACCATAACCTTAACAAATAATTTTCCAGAAATAACAAAAATTTTAGATTCAAATAAAGAAATTTTGCAAGAAACAAAAAAGATTAGTAATAAGACAGAAGAATTAAAAGGATTTATTCTTAGTTAATGAACAAAGATTTTGAAACCGAAAGAAACTACAAAGAAGCTTTTGATTACTGTAGAAGTTATCATAAGGATCCAGAAGGAATAACAAAGCTAGATTCTCCAAAAACTACTGAAGGAGTTTTGATTAGACAAAATAATATAATTATTACTCTCTTAGTTAGTTTACATAAAAAATTAGAAGCTTTTGATAAATGAATAGACCCTGAAATAGAAAGTGATTTAAGATCTATAACAAATAAATTAGGAAATTTACACATTAAAGAAACAAGCAAAGAAAAAATCAAAAGAAGGTTATCAAGAGACTTAAAATTTCCAAAATGAATTTAACAACTCCATTTTTAGGAAGATCAAGGACAATCAGTGAAGGAACATCTAGACCAAGTACATCAGGGGAAAATAGAAATTTCTTAGACAGAGTTTTGAGAAGAGTAGAACAACATAATCAGAATCTAGAAGAAATTATAGATCCAGAACAAGATTATTCAAGATTTCAGACACATGGATTAAGAGTACTTAATCCAGATATCCTATATAACAGAGGAATTTTTTAATCAAGAACCCAATTCTTTAGATTTATTCACTTAAGATTAATTGAAATAGGAATAAAAGGATTAACTAGAAAAAGCTTAGGATGTAAGACATTAATTACTATTTATGATGAAAGGTTTAATAATATAGAAAAAGGACAGATAGCAAGCATGGAAGTAGACATGAATAGTAATAACGGTATTATTTACTGTAATCCAGACTTCTTAATGACTATCAGAGATTTTTCAGAAAAAATTAAAATAGGTATACAGACTAAAGGATATGAAGAGACTAATAGTGGAGACAATCTTTTGATACATGTAGGATTCTTAGGAAGATGTTCAATTAATTCCCAGACAAAATACAAAGTATATATGGATAAAGTAGTAGGACTAATGAGTAGTAAAGGAATAAATATGGTTAAGCCTAAAGAATTTTCAGCAGAACAATTAGCTGGATTAGAATGGGATATGGATAAGTTTTTAGAAGAAGAAGAAGAAAAGCCAATAGCACTTAGAGAATCTTTAACCTATAAAGACGCACATGGTAGAACAAGCCTAAGATTTACTGATTACCAATATGTACCAAAGACTTCTGATGAAGAACAACAAGAACCACACCAAGAGAATGTTCACATAGAACTAATAGGATAAGATATTGATAAAATAATTTATCCAAAAGAATTAGGTATTATTCCTAGAATTAGAAGATCAAATGTATATTTCAAAACAGATAAAAGAAAATGAGTATTTGTATTATGATTTAGAACAGAATATTAAGATAGGAATTATTAATGAAGAAAATGATAATAATACAGAAGTTACAGATTATAGTTATACAAAAGAACTCATGGAAGATACAACTAGATACAGAACATTTGATGAAACCCCTTTTGATAAGACTGTTAAACATGAGATTTTAGCTTACGGAGATGGTTTTCCTCCTAGAGGAGCCTATAATACATATAATGAACCACCGCAAAATAGTAAATATATAGCAAGAGGAAGTGAGAGACCTTTAGAACAAAAAATAGAATTTCAGACAGCCTCTAAAGCACAAATACTAAACATTACTGCACATGATCCACAGACATGGACAAATGTCATAGATGTTTGGAAGAATACTATAATAGGACATTATATTAGAAACATACAAGACATGGAACCCTTAGATATGTATAGATATTAAGAAACATTTTTAGGAGAAAGTACAAAGGCAATGTGGGAAGCCTATAAAATAGAAAGAAAAGAAGAATATGATCAATTAGTACAATTAGGAAGTAACCCTTATAATTTTGTTAATAAAGTACAAATTCTAATCACAGGAGCAGACCCTAATTCAGGACATATGAGTATACAAAGAAAAGCAATGAGAGACTTAGAACAGCTTAATTTATATAAATGGACTAAAGGTAAGTATGTAAAAAGATTTTTAAATGAATATTATTATCAGACCTCAATTTCAGGAAATACATTTAACCAAGAAATAGGAAATAAGTTATTTCATAAATTACCAGGACCATTAGGATTAGAAATTACAGAATCACGGAATAATCTAGCATCTGTAAAAGAATTTCCAGAGAAAAACTGGAGTATAGGACAGAGAATACAACATGTAATAAGATGCATAGAAGGTAAATGTGTAGAATTACAAATCCAAAAGCAATTAAAAAAGACAGATTATAAATTCTGTAAAGATATTTTTACACCACAGACATATGGAGCTTCAACATCTAAACCTTATAAGAAAAAATATAAGAAGAATTTTAGAAAACCAATTAAGAAAAGATATTTCTTAAGAAAATCAAATAAGAGAAAACCTTACTTAGATGAAAAAAGACACGTTAGAAAATTTAAGCCAGAGAGAACTTATAAAAATAAACTAAATTGCTTTGTTTGTAATAGTAATGAACATTTAGCAAGAACATGTCCTAAAAGAATAAACAATTATGATAAGAAAAGTACTCTCATAGAATGTACTAATGAAGATTTAATACAATTAGATGAATACATTTCAGACAAAGAATCTATTTATAGTATTATATCAATAGAAGATCAGACTAATATAAAAGAAGAACAATCTGATTATGAAATCTTAGATGAATTTACTAAATTCAAAATAGACGAAGAATCAGAATCAGAACAAGAAACTGAATTCATGGAAACATCTTTAGACTCATGTAAACATAAATGGCAGAAGAACATAGGAATGGATAATATAGCATGTTTTATTTGTAAATGGTACCCAGTAAGAAAACTTAGAGCTAAATGTTTAGAATGTTATAAAGAAGCATGCATAAGATGTTTAGAAGAAAATATGATTTTAGAAAAAGAAGAAACAAACATTGAAGTAGAAAGAAATAAATTAGAAATTTCTGAAATCAGAATTCTTAGAAAAAGAATTGAAAGTTTAGAAGAAATGCAAAAGTTAATGATTAAAAGAATTGAAATATTAGAATCAAATAGAAAAGATAAGCAAATCATGATAGAAGAACCAGATTTAGAATGCTCTCAAATTAATTATGTCCAAATAGTTTGTAATTCAGAAAAACTTAAAACAATAAAAGTAAAATGCCAGATCAGAATAGGAAATTATATAATAAAATGCTTAGGATTAATAGACTCAGGAAGTAGTAATTGTATAATAAATAAAAAATTAATTCCAGATCAATATATTATAGAATCCAAAAATCCAATCAATGCACAACAAATGGATGGAGGATTATATACATATACAGAATTATTACGACCAAATAGTAAAATAAGTTTTGAAACAAATTGTGGACTTAGTACAGAATATACATTACCAAGAGACTCAACATGGGTTAGATTCCTCAATTTAAAAGAAACAGATTTTATTATAGGTCTTAGTTTTTTATTAAAAGACAATGGTAGTGTTACAATTACAAAAGATTTTATACATTTCCAAAAACATACATTATTTACACCTGCTCAGACAATACATTCTCCATCAGAGTACACTGAGAAGCGTGGTGAAAGCCCTAAAGAAAAAATTTCCCCTGTAATAAAGAAAAAGAATGCCAGCTTTTAGAAAACTTAGAAGAAAGTGATGAAGAATTAGAAGATATAGAAATAGATTATCAATTTATTGATAATGAAAAAATTTATGATATGTTGATTACAGAACAAGATATAGAAAATTTGATAAATAGATTAGAAAAAATGTAAATTTTAGGAGAAAATGTTTTAAAATATTGGGAAAAATATAAGATTTTTTGTGAAATAAAAATTAAAAATCTAGAATATATTATAAGAACTAAGAACATAGAAGCAACTAATTTGGATTTAGAAGATTTTAAAATGCATATCGAAGAACTAATGAAATTAGGAGTTATTGGAAGATCAGATAGCCCTCATAGATCAGCAGCCTTTATAGTAAGAAAATACTTAGAAATAGTTAGAGGAAAAAGGAGAATGGTTATTAATTATAAAAGACTTAATGATAATACAATAGATGATGCATACAAAATTCCAGATAAGATAGTTTTAATCAATAAGATCCAAGAATGTAAAATTTTTAGTAAGTTTGATTTAAAGTCAGGATTTTGGCAAGTTAAAATGCACCCAGATAGTATTAGATGGACGGCATTCACATGTCCAGAAGGACATTATGAATGGTTAGTCATGCCATTTGGATTAAAGAATGCACCTAGTATTTTTCAGAGAAAGATGGAAGATATTTTTAATAAACATAGTAAGTTTATTATAGCATACATAGATGACATTCTAGTTTTTAGTAAAAACAGAAGAGAACATAGAGGACACCTACAAATTGTGTTTTCAGAATTTATTAAGCATGGATTAATCATAAGTAAGAAAAAGATGATTTTGTTTAAAGAATATATAGATTTTTTAGGAGTCAATATAGGCCAGGGAGAGATAAAGTTACAACCTCATATAGCCCAGAAAGCGTTAGAATTTCCAGACAAGCTCGAGGATCTAAAACAAATCCAAAAATTTTTAGGATTAGTAAATTATGCAAGACCACTTATAAAAGATTTAGGAAAAATTGCAGGACCCCTATATTCCAAGACCTCTCCAACAGGACAAAGAAACTTTAATCAAGAAGACATAAAACTTGTACAAGAAATCAAAGATAGAATAAAAAATTTACCAAAACTAGCAATGCCCTTAGCTACAGATTTTCTGATCATAGAAACAGACGGAAGCATATTAGGATGGGGAGCCATTCTATTATGTAAACCAAATAGATATGCAGATAAAAACACAGAAAGAATTTGTAGATATAATAGTGGTAACTACAAAGAAAAAGGAAACATGAGTAGCATAGATGCAGAACTTTTAGCTGTTAATTATGCCTTAGATAGTTTTGAACTTTTTATTATTTCAAAGAAAGAAATCATAATTAGAACAGACTGTGTTGCTATTGTCTCTTTTTATAATAAATTAAAATTAGATTCCAAGAAAACTAGCAGAAGAAGATGGTTGAATTTTGTTGATAGAATTACTAATACAGGAATAAACATAGAATTTGAACATATTAAAGGAGTAGATAATAAAGCAGCAGACATCCTTAGTAGAATGGTAGAAAATAAAGAAAATTTTGAAATAAACTCATCATAATCTTGTTTTCTACAGATGTCTAGACCGCCTCCAAGACCAGGAATTCCTCCGGGAAATTCCTATGCATCATTACAGACTCCATCTACTCAGAACAGACCAAATTACTCAGAACGAATTAGATTTGGTAATCAAGAACTTACATGTTTTCCTAGTAGTAACATTTCTTTCAAAGCACTTGCACACGTCTCAATTTCAAAAGAAGAGAAATGCATTTTAGACAATTTATGGATTTCATACAACAAGAATCCAAAGGACCAGAAGTACTTTCTTGCATGCATGAATGCATTGTCAGAACATTTTAATCAGAACAGAACAAAGTTCAAGTTTTATGTAGTCATAAAAGGTCATAAGCTAGGCGTTTTTCATACATGGTTAGAAGTTTTAGAAAGCATCAGCAATTTTAAAGACCCTCATTACAAAGGATTTACAAATTTGAAAGAAACTCTAGACTCAACAAGACAGCTCATAGGTATTAACTTCTTCATTTCCCCTTCTCTCAAAAATTACCAAGACCCGCCTCTTGATTTTTCCCCAAGCAGAGAAGAGAACATTTTTTGTAATCATTGTGAGTGTATGAAGAACAATTTCAGAGTCATCAATGAAGCCAACCAGAACCTTACTTCAGAAAGAACCCTTTTACAAAAGAAAATCACAGAAATGGAGAAAGAAATAATCAGCCTGAAGATTAGTTTAGGGAAAGGTACTACTGAGCCCAAGAAGTCAGTAGCTAGTCCAGCTCAAACGGTAGCTGGTAAAAACTTTTCAAACTCGTTGATGGCTATGGACTTGTCAAAAGTCCAACAGACTCAGGGAACTGTTGATTTCCCTAGTACACAAGCCAATTTATTTTTTGAAAAGACCCAGCAATTTCCACAAAGAGATTTGGGACACATTGGGCCAACCCAGTGGAAAATTTGACTATCTTGTCAAATACTCCCATGAATCCCAAGAACCATTTTCTAGCCCAGTCCAGAATTTAAGCCCAATACAAAATACCCAAGAAGAATCTAGTAGTCAGAATACCAAGGGAAAAGAAATTTTCCAAGAAGCCCAAGACCCAGAAGACGATATTATTTCAATTAATCATTTACTTTCTCAGATACAAAAACTTCAAAAGACTCCATCCAGCAAAGAAGAGACATCAAAAAGAAAGAAAAATTTTTTAATTAGAAAGAAAAAAGAAAAAGATCTTGAAGAAAAAATGAGTGAGACAATTGAAAAAAAATTTGAAAAAATTTATTCACAAAATAGAACAAAAAAAGAAAAAGAAATTTCAGAATATCCACAGAACATGCCAGTACCAAAAGACAATGAATCTAGTCAAGGAAATAGTCATGAAGGTCAAGAAGGAGAAACATTCAATAATTCAGATAGTGGAATGTCTTTTTCATCAACAACAGAACACAATTTAAATACATAAGATGCTGCCGACGCTATAAAACAAAGAACTTTTAAGAAGATGCTGCAGACAAGAACTTTTAGAAAGAAACTGCCAACAGACTTTTTCAGAAAAAGATGCTGCCGACAAAAGCTTTTAGAAAAGAAGATGTTTTTGATAAAATTGTCCAACTACTTTTTTGACCAGAGTTGCTCGGAGAAACGCGTGTCAAAAAAGCATGAGACAACTTTAAAAAAGCAAGGACAGCTGTAAAAAGAAAAGATTCGTTTAGGATAGAGTTTTCTTATGCTCCCAAGAATTTCTCTATATAAGGAGTTGGTTTTCAGAAGAGAAGGCAAGAGTTTTCAGCCTGTGATCTCCTTGCTCTCTACTCCGATAAACCTTCCTTATCAGAAAAATTCTCAATCCAAAATAGAAACCCCTGTATAGAAAAACTATGAATACCTCTAAGGTACTTGTTTCTTCCAAGTTTTATTTTATCTTTTAAGGGATTTTCCGAAAGGGAAAACCTTAGTTGTATTATCTTTATAATGTTTTAATGAATCTCCAAAAAAGTTTATCTTTATTTTACATTTTTGTTTTTTTTCCAGTAGTTCATATGATGTAAATTTTGTTGATGAGTATAAATCATTTCATCCTATGCATATCATAAAAGCATAACTTGATCTTCAGAAGCCATACTGTTTTTAAGTTAACCCTGAGTGACCCAGAGAGATAGGATTGTTGGCAGGAGTGAGCCTGTTGTAATCCTTAGATACTGGGGAAAGGGATAAGTTAACTTAGGAATCTTGTAAGGGAGTGCCAGTGGTAACATTATAGGAAAAGATCAGGTTCAAGTTGATATGTCTTAGGTGGTGAAAAAAAAAAAAAGGAGATTTGTTAGAATATTATTAAAGGAATACAGAAAACTAAGGGAAGTACCTAGTAGGATAAAAGTAAGATTTGAAAAAACAAAAGAATTTTATGAACCCTTCATCATCACACACTTCAAACGAGATAAACATAGAAAAAGAATTTCCAAAAATTATTTCAGATTTTGAATATTTATTATCAGTACACCAGACCCAAGTTTTTGTCATAGACAAAACTTTAAAAGAAGACTATAAAATTTTAGACACAGTTATAGACATTCAAGGATATAGAAGTAATTTTTATCCTTTTAAGAATTATATTAACAGAACCAGTAAAAGAAGTTTTGATTTACAATTTAAAATCCAAGAACTTAAAGAAATTTTAGAAACAAAAATTTTAAGAATAGACAGTGAATTCTATCCTTTCTATCTAGAACAGTATAGAATAGAGACAGGATACTATAAACAAGATTGTGAAAGTCTTTTAGACCAATAATTCAGCATACAAGCCGACCTCTGCTTCCAACCTTAGAATAAACCCTTATACGCCAGTGGCTGTGTTTATTTTAAGTATATACCCCCCCCCCTTTTTTGGTATCAGAGCCATAGCTAATAAAAGATACATAGAATATTTAGACTTAGAACTTTCTAGTCAAGGTAAAAAGTTCAAGACAATAGAAAATAATATTTTAAATTGTAATTTAGAAACAGCACATAAATTACATAGTTTGTTTTCAGAAGATCCAAGTCAGAATCTTTTAATAGACTTAGTTATAAATTTTGCAAAAAATCTAGAACAAGCTAATAAAAGAATTAATAAAACTTTAGAAGAAGTTTTAGATCATCTTAAAACAAGAAACTTAGATTTTAAAAATATTAAAGAAAATTTAGACTTTATTAAGGATCAAAATTGTGTTATTCTAGAAAAAATTTCCAAACAAGAAACCATAACCTTAACAAATAATTTTTCAGAAATAACAAAAATTTTAGATTCAAATAAAGAAATTTTGCAAGAAACAAAAAAGATTAGTAATAAGACAGAAGAATTAAAAGGATTTATTCTTAGTTAATGAACAAAGATTTTGAAACCGAAAGAAACTACAAAGAAGCTTTTGATTACTGTAGAATTTATCATAAGGATCCAGAAGGAATAACAAAGCTAGATTCTCCAAAAACTACTGAAGGAGTTTTGATTAGACAAAATAATATAATTATTACTCTCTTAGTTAGTTTACATAAAGAATTAGAAGCTTTTGATAAAATAATAGACCCTGAAATAGAAAGTGATTTAAGATCTATAACAAATAAATTAGGAAATTTACATATTAAAGAAACAGGCAAAGAAAAAATCAAAAGAAGGTTATCAAGAGACTTAAAATTTCCAAGATGAATTTAACAACTCCATTTTTAGGAAGATCAAGGACAATCAGTGAATGAACATCTAGACCAAGTACATCAGGAGAAAATAGAAATTTCTTAGACAGAGTTTTGAGAAGAGTAGAACAACATAATCAGAATCTAGAAGAAATTATAGATCCAGAACAAGATTATGCAAGATTTCAGACACATGGATTAAGAGTACTTAATCCAGATATCCTATATAACAGAGGAATTTTTGAATCAAGAACCCAATTCTTTAGACATCATAGAGAAGTAGAAATACAATGTATTGGAAACCAAGTAGTCAAACTTAATTTAATTTCAGAAGATTCTAAGAAAGAACTCAGAAAAAGAAATTTTAGATTTATTCACTTAGGATTAATTGAAATAGGAATAAAAGGATTAACTAGAAAAAGCTTAGGATGTAAGACATTAATTACTATTTATGATGAAAGATTTAATAATATAGAAAAAGGACAGATAGCAAGCATGGAAGTAGACATGAATAGTAAATATGAGATTTTCCTGTTAATACCGTTATTACTATTCATGTCTACTTCCATGCTTGCTATTTGTCCTTTTTCTATATTATTAAATCTTTCATCATAAATAGTAATTAATGTCTTACATCCTAAGCTTTTTCTAGTTAATCATTTTATTCCTATTTCAATTAATCCTAAGTGAATAAATCTAAAATTTCTTTTTGAGTTCTTTCTTAGAATCTTCTGAAATTAAATTAAGTTTGACTACTTGGTTTCCAATACATTGTATTTCTACTTCTCTATGATGTCTAAAGAATTGGGTTCTTGATTCAAAAATTCCTCTGTTATATAGGATATCTGGATTAAGTACTCTTAATCCATGTGTCTGAAATCTTACATAATCTTGTTCTGGATCTATAATTTCTTCTAGATTCTGATTATGTTGTTCTACTCTTCTCAAAACTCTGTCTAAAAAATTTCTATTTTCTCCTGATGTACTTGGTCTAGATGTTCCTTCACTGATTGTCCTTGATCTTCCTAAAAATGGAGTTGTTAAATTCATCTTGGAAATTTTAAGTCTCTTGATAACCTTCTTTTGATTTTTTCTTTGCCTGTTTCTTTAATGTGTAAATTTCCTAATTTATTTGTTATAGATCTTAAATCACTTTCTATTTCAGGGTCTATTATTTTATCAAAAGCTTCTAATTCTTTATGTAAACTAACTAAGAGAGTAATAATTATATTATTTTGTCTAATCAAAACTCCTTCAGTAGTTTTTGGAGAATCTAGCTTTGTTATTCCTTCTGGATCCTTATGATAAATTCTACAGTAATCAAAAGCTTCTTTGTAGTTTCTTTCGGTTTCAAAATCTTTGTTCATTAACTAAGAATAAATCCTTTTAATTCTTCTGTCTTATTACTAATCTTTTTTGTTTCTTGCAAAATTTCTTTATTTGAATCTAAAATTTTTGTTATTTCTGGAAAATTATTTGTTAAGGTTATGGTTTCTTGTTTGGAAATTTTTTCTAGAATAACACAATTTTGATCCTTAATAAAGTCTAAATTTTCTTTAATATTTTTAAAACCTAAGTTTCTTGTTTTAAGATGATCTAAAACTTCTTCTAAAGTTTTATTAATTCTTTTATTAGCTTGTTCTAAATTTTTTGCAAAATTTATAACTAAGTCTATTAAAAGATTCTGACTTGGATCTTCTGAAAACAAACTATGTAATTTATGTGCTGTTTCTAAATTACAATTTAAAATATTATTTTCTATTGTCTTGAACTTTTTACCTTGACTAGAAAGTTCTAAGTCTAAATATTCTATGTATCTTTTATTAGCTATGGCTCTGATACCAAAAAAGGGGGGGTATATACTTAAAATAAACACAGCCACTGGCGTATAAGGGTTTATTCTAAGGTTGGATGCAGAGGTCGGCTTGTATGCGGAATTATTGGTCTAAAAGACTTTCACAATCTTGTTTATAGTATCCTGTCTCTATTCTATACTGTTCTAGATAGAAAGGATAGAATTCACTGTCTGTTCTTAAAATTTTTGTTTCTAAAATTTCTTTAAGTTCTTTGATTTTAAATTGTAAATCAAAACTTCTTTTACTGGTTCTGTTAATATAATTCTTAAAAGGATAAAAATTACTACTATATCCTTGAATGTCTATAACTGTGTCTAAAATTTTATAGTCTTCTTTTAAAGTTTTGTCTATGACAAAAACTTGGGTCTGGTGTACTGATAATAAATATTCAAAATCTGAAATAATTTTTGGAAATTCTTTTTCTATGTTTATCTCGTTTGAAGTGTGTGATGATGAAGGGTTCATAAAATTCTTTTGTTTTTTCAAATCTTACTTTTATCCTACTAGGTACTTCCCTTAGTTTTCTGTATTCCTTTAATAATATTCTAACAAATCTCCTTTTTTTTTTCACCACCTAAGACATATCAACTTGAACCTGATCTTTTCCTATAATGTTACCACTGGCACTCCCTTACAAGATTCCTAAGTTAACTTATCCCTTTCCCCAGTATCTAAGGATTACAACAGGCTCACTCCTGCCAACAATCCTATCTCTCTGGGTCACTCAGGGTTAACTTAAAAACAGTATGACTTCTAAAGATCAAGTTATGCTTTTATGATATGCATAGGATGAAATGATTTATACTCATCAACAAAATTTACATCATATGAACTACTGGAAAAAAAACAAAAATGTAAAATAAAGATAAACTTTTTTGGAGATTCATTAAAACATTATAAAGATAATACAACTAAGGTTTTCCCTTTCGGAAAATCCCTTAAAAGATAAAATAAAACTTGGAAAAAACAAGTACCTTAGAGGTATTCATAGTTTTTCTATACAGGGGTTTCTATTTTGGATTGAGAATTTTTCTGATAAGGAAGGTTTATCGGAGTAGAGAGCAAGGAGATCACAGGCTGAAAACTCTTGCCTTCTCTTCAGAAAACCAACTCCTTATATAGAGAAATTCTTGGGAGCATAAGAAAACTCTATCCTAAACGAATCTTTTCTTTTTACAGCTGTCCTTGCTTTTTTAAAGTTGTCTCATGCTTTTTTGACACGCGTTTCTCCGAGCAACTCTGGTCAAAAAAGTAGTTGGACAATTTTATCAAAAGCATCTTCTTTTCTAAAAGCTTTTGTCGGCAGCATCTTTTTCTGAAAAAGTCTGTTGGCAGTTTCTTTCTAAGAGTTCTTGTCTGCAGCATCTTCTTAAAAGTTCTTTGTTTTATAGCGTCGGCAGCATCTTATGTATTTAAATTGTGTTCTGTTGTTGATGAAAAAGACATTCCACTATCTGAATTATTGAATGTTTCTCCTTCTTGGCCTTCGTGACTATTTCCTTGACTAGATTCATTGTCTTTTGGTACTGGCATGTTCTGTGGATATTCTGAAATTTCTTTTTCTTTTTCTGTTCTATTTTGTGAATAAATTTTTTCAAATTTTTTTTCAATTGTCTCACTCATTTTTTCTTCAAGATCTTTTTCTTTTTTCTTTCTAATTAAAAATTTTTTCTTTCTTTTTGATGTCTCTTCTTTGCTGGATGGAGTCTTTTGAAGTTTTTGTATCTGAGAAAGTAAATGATTAATTGAAATAATATCGTCTTCTGGGTCTTGGGCTTCTTGGACAATTTCTTTTCCCTTGGTATTCTGACTACTAGATTCTTCTTGGGTATTTTGTATTGGGCTTAAATTCTGGACTGGGCTAGAAAATGGCTCTTGGGATTCATGGGAGTATTTGACAAGATAGTCAAATTTTCCACTGGGTTGGCCCAATGTGTCCCAAATCTCTTTGGGGAAATTGCTGGGTCTTTTCAAAAAATAAATTGACTTGTGTACTAGGGAAATCAACAGTTCCCTGAGTCTGTTGGACTTTTGACAAGTCCATAGCCATCAACGAGTTTGAAAAGTCTTTACCAGCTACCGTTTGAGCTGAACTAGCTACTGACTTCTTGGGCTCAGTAGTACCTTTCCCTAAACTAATCTTCAGGCTGATTATTTCTTTCTCCATTTCTGTGATTTTCTTTTGTAAAAGGGTTCTTTCTGAAGTAAGGTTCTGGTTGGCTTCATTGATGACTCTGAAATTGTTCTTCATACACTCACAATGATTACAAAAAATGTTCTCTTCTCTGCTTGGGGAAAAATCAAGAGGCGGGTCTTGGTAATTTTTGAGAGAAGGGGAAATGAAGAAGTTAATACCTATGAGCTGTCTTGCTGAGTCTAGAGCTTCTTTCAAATTTGTAAATCCTTTGTAAAGAGGGTCTTTAAAATTGCTGATGCTTTCTAAAACTTCTAACCATGTATGAAAAACGCCTAGCTTATGACCTTTTATGACTACATAAAACTTGAACTTTGTTCTGTTCTGATTAAAATGTTCTGACAATGCATTCATGCATGCAAGAAAGTACTTCTGGTCCTTTGAATTCTTGTTGTATGAAATCCATAAATTGTCTAAAATGCATTTCTCTTCTTTTGAAATTGAGACGTGTGCAAGTGCTTTGAAAGAAATGTTACTACTAGGAAAACATGTAAGTTCTTGATTACCAAATCTAATTCGTTCTGAGTAATTTGGTCTGTTCTGAGTAGATGGAGTCTGTAATGATGCATAGGAATTTCCCGGAGGAATTCCTGGTCTTGGAGGCGGTCTAGACATCTGTAGAAAACAAGATTATGATGAGTTTATTTCAAAATTTTCTTTATTTTCTACCATTCTACTAAGGATGTCTGCTGCTTTATTATCTACTCCTTTAATATGTTCAAATTCTATGTTTATTCCTGTATTAGTAATTCTATCAACAAAATTCAACCATCTTCTTCTGCTAGTTTTCTTGGAATCTAATTTTAATTTATTATAAAAAGAGACAATAGCAACACAGTCTGTTCTAATTATGATTTCTTTCTTTGAAATAATAAAAAGTTCAAAACTATCTAAGGCATAATTAACAGCTAAAAGTTCTGCATCTATGCTACTCATGTTTCCTTTTTCTTTGTAGTTACCACTATTATATCTACAAATTCTTTCTGTGTTTTTATCTGCATATCTATTTGGTTTACATAATAGAATGGCTCCCCATCCTAATATGCTTCCGTCTGTTTCTATGATCAGAAAATCTGTAGCTAAGGGCATTGCTAGTTTTGGTAAATTTTTTATTCTATCTTTGATTTCTTGTACAAGTTTTATGTCTTCTTGATTAAAGTTTCTTTGTCCTGTTGGAGAGGTCTTGGAATATAGGGGTCCTGCAATTTTTCCTAAATCTTTTATAAGTGGTCTTGCATAATTTACTAATCCTAAAAATTTTTGGATTTGTTTTAGATCCTCGAGCTTGTCTGGAAATTCTAACGCTTTCTGGGCTATATGAGGTTGTAACTTTATCTCTTCCTGGACTATATTAACTCCTAAAAAATCTATATATTCTTTAAACAAAATCATCTTTTTCTTACTCATGATTAATCCATGCTTAATAAATTCTGAAAACACAATTTGTAGGTGTCCTATATGTTCTCTTCTGTTTTTACTAAAAACAAGAATGTCATCTATGTGTGCTATAATAAACTTACTGATTATTGTCCAATTTTACGTATTTTAGATAGGCAAATAAATGAAAAATACAATTTTGGGATATAAATTTTGTTATTTAGAGTAAAATTTATTAAAGATTCAATTTTATTTGTTTAACTCTAAATTAACTTTAATTGCTAAAAATTTCATTTATTTGATTACAGGTATATTTTGGACAAATTTAACCCAAAAATCCAGAATTTAATAGACCGAAAAAAGCCCATAAAGCCATCTACTACTCCAAGTCCAACACATCCACAGCTGAACGGAAGACCTACCACTCACGTCCTCTATTTTCTCTCAGAAGGACAGCCGCAGTTCTCTCCCTCACACAACCCTCTACCAACTTCAGCAGCATCAACCCAGCTGTCTTCTCTCCTTTCTCTTACTTTCTGCCTCGTCTCTCCCTTCTGCTCTCAATTCCTTCAACCCATTCAGCGGCAGTCTTCCCTCACGCGTTCTATGTCGCTGTTTGTCTCTACAAAAAATCAACCGCAACCACCAACAGCTGCCTGACCCCTTTATACTTGGAGGGTAGATTTAACATCGAGTCAAGTTTTTGGCGCCGTTGCCGAGGATTATTTTGGTGTTAATTGATTTTTGCTGAATTCTTTTTATTTTATTTTTATTTCTTCTCTCGACTACTATTCTTGATATTGTTCTTTGTTTATGTCCGTTTGGTTTCGAGATAATTCTAAGCGATTAGTAAGATCGGAACCTACTAACCAATTTTTAATTCTTGAAAATCAACAGGTAGTAATGGCAAATAATGCAGATCCAAATGAGGCGCCAGTCGTTCGAAGTCTTAGAGATTATATTTTTCCAACAATGGCAAGCACTCCATCATGCATTGTAGTTCCTGCAAATGCAGTGGTTTTCAACTTTAAACCGGGAATGATTGATCATCTACCACGCTTCCATGGGATGCCATCAGAGAGTCCTTATCACCACATTCAAGAATTCGAAGGGGTTTGTTTTACTTTTCTTGAACGAAATTGCACTGAGAAAGTCATTCGACTCAAGCTTTTCCCTTTTTCACTAAAGGATAAAGCTAAGTCATGGCTTAACTCTTTAAGGCCTAGTTCAATTACAAATTGGGAAAATATGCGGAAAGAATTCATTAAAAAGTTTTTTCCACCACAAAGAACCACCGCTATTCAAAGACAAATCATGAATTTTTCCCGAAAGAATAATGAAAATTTTTACACTAGTTGGGAAAGATTTAAGGATTTGTTATTATCTTGTCCCCATCATGGTTATGAGCAATGGATGTTAACTAAATTTTTTTATGAAGGGCTCAGACCAGAAATGAGACAATTTGTGCAAACCATGAGTAATGGTGATTTCTTTGCAAAAGACCCGAATGAAGTTTTTACATTTTTTGACGATTTAGCTGAAAATGCCCAATCTTGGGATAACATTGATGAATTTGATAGGGGTGTTGCAATAAAAACTGAATTTCCAAAGATTGCATCTGAAAATGGAATTCATTCACTTAGAGCAGATGATGACATAAATGCCCGATTGGCTGTCATTACTCGAAAACTTGAAAATTTGGAAACTCAAAAAGTGAACGAAGTCAATTCCTCTTCCACTATTTTAGAAAAATGTTCAATTTGTGATGATGCACAACATTTAACCTCTGATTGTCCTGCACTTCCCCAACTAAAAGAAATGTATTTTGATCAATCTGTTGCTGTTAATATGATTTCCAAACCTTATTCTAATCCATATTCGAGTACTTATAATCCAGATTGGAGAAATCATCCAAATTTCAGTTGGAGGAATGATCAAGGAGGAAGCAATAACGTTGGAAACAATGCTGGACCTTCACAACCAACACCTTATATGCCACCGCAGAAGAGAAGTCTGGAAGACCAAATCCAACAATTCATGCAAAGTCAAGCTGCCATCAACAATCAAAACTCTCAGGCCATTAATGACATCCGATCTCAGCTTACAAAGCTGACTACTCAGGCAAGTGCAGCAGAAAAAGGTAAGTTTCCAGCTCAACCAATGCCTAATCCTCAAACTCAATACAATGGGGTCGATGAATCCAATCTAAGACATGTGAAAGCAGTAACTACCTTGAGAAGTGGTAAGCAAATCCAAGTTCCTGAACCTCAAGAGAACTTGGTGGGTAAGCAAGCTAAACCTCCTGTCGATGATACTATATTAAAATCTTTATCTGATGTTCAGGAACCACCTAGGCAAATAGTAGGTGCACCCCCTGCCCCTTTTCCTCAAAGATTACAACCTGGTAATAAGACCAAAAATCAAACGGAAATTCATGAAATTTTTAAGCAAGTTAGGGTAAATATTCCTCTGTTAGATGCAATTCAACAAGTCCCTGCCTATGCTAAATTTCTTAAGGATTTGTGTACAGTGAAAAGGAAGCTAGCTGTTAAGAACAAAGCATTTTTAACTGAACAAGTGAGTTCTATCATACAATGCCAAACTCCTCAAAAATTTAAAGATCCTGGTTCTCCAACCATTGCTTGTATGATAGGAACCACTCATATTGGTCATGCCTTGCTAGATTTAGGGTTGAGTGTAAATCTTTTGCCCTTTAGTGTATATACACAACTTGGTCTAGGTGAACTTAAACCTACCCCCATGATTTTACAATTAGCAGATAGATCTATTAAGATGCCTAGAGGGATAATTGAGGATGTTTTGGTTCAAGTTGACAAATTCTACTATCCAGTTGATTTTGTTGTTATTGATGTTCAAAGTACACCTAAAACTTCCCCTCAAATCCCTGTTATTCTTGGTAGACCATTTCTAGCAACGTCAAATGCTTTAATAAATTGTAGGAGTGGTATTTTTAAAGTTGACTTTTGGAAACATGTCTTTGGAACTTAACATATTCAATGCTTGTAGACAACCAAAAGATTTTGATGAAGTACAGGAAGTTAATATGTTGGAAGAGCTGCTAAGTGAGTTAGAAGATCCTGATGAGCATCTTGAGCAGAATCTCGAATTGGACAACATTCAAGACCCTTCAAAAAGTATAACAACAGCAGCCGTAAGAGCTTGGCAGCCAAGCATTGAGCCTCTAAATGTTAGCCAGACACCCATGCAAACATCAGCAGAGAAGATGCCAACTCTGGAGCTTAAACCTCTTCCATCGGAACTAAAGTATGCATTCTTGGGACCTAATGAATCATACCCTGTGGTAATCTCTTCTACTCTTACTTGTGATCAGGAAAATATGTTGTTGAAAGTGTTGAATGATCATAGATCTGCAATAGGTTGGACTATAGCGGATATTAAGGGAATTAGTCCTTTAGTGTGCACTCATAGAATTTTTCTAGAAGAAAATGCTAATCCTTCTAGGGAATCTCAAAGAAGGCTAAACCCTAACATGAAAGAGGTTGTTAAAAATGAAGTTTTAAAATTACTTGATGCAGGTATTATTTATCCTATTGCAGACAGCAAGTGGGTAAGTCCTACTCATGTAGTACCTAAGAAAACTGGGGTTACTGCTGTTGAAAATGAACAGGGAGAAATGATAACTAAAAGAGTACCTACTAGTTGGAGAATGTGCATAGATTATAGGAAACTGAATTCCATGACCAGAAAAGACCATTTCCCTTTACCATTCTTAGATCAAGTGTTAGAAAGAGTTGCTGGACATTCATTCTATTGTTTCTTGGATGGTTTTTCAGGCTATCATCAAATTGAAATAGCATTAGAAGACCAAGAAAAAACTACTTTTACTTGCCCTTTTGGGACGTTTGCTTTTAAAAGGATGCCTTTTGGTCTTTGTAATGCCCCAGCAACTTTTCAAAGATGCATGCTTAGCATATTCAGTGACATGATAGAAAACTTTTTGGAAGTTTTTATGGATGATTTCTCTGTGTATGGTAATTCATTTGATGATTGCCTAACAAATTTGAAAGTTGTTTTATGCAGGTGTGAAGATAAGCAACTTCTCCTTAATTGGGAGAAATGTCATTTCATGGTAACAAGAGGAATTGTTTTAGGTCACATAATTTCTGCTAAAGGCATGGAAGTAGATAAGGCAAAAGTAGATTCAATTTCTAGGTTACCTATTCCTTCATTTGTAAAAGATGTTCGATCATTTTTAGGCCATGCAGGTTTTTATAGGAGATTCATAAAAGATTTCAATATCATAGCAAAACCTTTGACTACACTTTTAATGCATGATACAAAATTTGTTTGGACTAATGAATGCACTGCAACTTTTGAACAATTAAAAAAGGCACTCACCACTGCACCCATAGTTAGATCACCTGATTGGTCTCTACCTTTTGAATTAATGTGTGATGCAAGTGATATAGCCGTAGGGGCAGTGCTTGGCCAGAGGAAATGTAAGGAACCTTATGTAATCTACTATGCTAGCAGAACTTTGAATCAAGCTCAATTAAATTATACAACTACTGAAAAAGAGCTGCTAGCTATAGTTTTTGCATTGGAAAAATTTCGAACTTATCTTATTGGGACCCCTGTTATCATCTTTACTGATCATTCTGCTCTTAAATATTTGTTCACAAAGAAAGATGCTAAACCTAGACTCATTTGATGGATTTTGTTATTGCAGGAATTTGACATCAAAATTAAGGATAAAAAAGGGGTGGAAAATGTTGTCGCTGATCATTTATCCAGATTAAATTTTGAAAATTCAAAAGTTTCTCACCCTTTAAATGATTCATTTCCTGATGAACAGTTATTTAGCTTGAATATTTTTCCATGGTTCGCTGACTTGGTTAATTATCTTGTTACAGGTCATATGCCTTCAAATTGGAGTGTCCAAGACAAAATGAGGATGAAAGATATTGCAAGGAACTTCTTCTACGATGATCCGTACTTATTCAAATATTGTGCTGATCAAATTATCCGAAGATGTTTTCCTGATGACGAGGTACAACAAGTTCTAAATTTCTGTCATTCTCATGCTTGCGGAGGCAATTTCTCTTCGCAGAAAACAGCTGCTAAGGTACTTCAATGTGGTTTTTATTGGCCTAGTTTATTTAAGGATGCTCATACATTTTGTAAAAATTGTGAAGCATGTCAGAAACTTGGTAGTCTCAGCCATAGGAACATGATGCCATTAGCCCCAATTCTCGTTCTTGAAATTTTTGATTGTTGGAGATTAGATTTCATGGGTCCTTTTCCCCCTTCTTTTGGATATTTATATATATTGGTTGGTGTTGATTATGTGTCAAAATGGGTAGAGGCTATTCCATGTAGAACTAATGACCATAAAGTTGTGCTCAAATTTTTGAAAGAACATATTTTTTCTAGGTTTGGTATGCCTAAGGCCATAATTAGCGATGGAGGAACACATTTTTGTAATAAACCTTTTGAAACCCTGTTAAAGAAATATGGCATTAGGCATAAGATTTCCACTCCCTATCACCCTCAAACTAATGGTCAAACTGAATTAGCCAACCGGGAAATAAAAGGCATTTTGACAAAAACAGTGAATCCAAATAGAAAAGATTGGGCTATAAAATTAGATGATGCTTTATGGGCCTATAGAACTGCTTTTAAAACTGTTCTTGGAATGTCTCCTTATAGAATTTCAACCCATTCAGCGGCAGTCTTCCCTCACGCATTCTCTGTCGCTGTCTGTCTCTACAAAAAATCAACCGCAACCACCAACAGCTGCCTGACCCCTTTATACTTGGAGGGTAGATTTAACATCGAGTCACTTACTATGTTTATTAAAAATATCTTCCATCTTTCTCTGAAAAACACTAGGTGCATTCTTTAATCCAAATGGCATGACTAACCATTCATAATGTCCTTCTGGACATGTGAATGCCGTCCATCTAATACTATCTGGGTGCATTTTAACTTGCCAAAATCCTGACTTTAAATCAAACTTACTAAAAATTTTACATTCTTTGATCTTATTGATTAAAACTGTCTTATCTGGAATTTTGTATGCATCATCTATTGTATTATCATTAAGTCTTTTATAATTAATAACCATTCTGCCTTTTCCTCTAACTATTTCTGAGTTTTTTCTTACTATAAAGGCTGCTGATCTATGAGGGCTATCTGATCTTCTAATAACTCCTAATTTCATTAGTTCTTCGATATGCATTTTAAAATGTTCTAAATCCAAATTAGTTGCTTCTATGTTCTTAGTTCTTATAATATATTCTGGATTTTTAATTTTTATTTCACAAAAAATCTTATCTTTTTCCCAATATTTTAAAACATTTTCTCCTAAAATTTCCATTTTTTCTAATCTATTTATCAAATTTTCTATATCTTGTTCTGTAATCAACATATCATAAATTTTTTCATTATCAATAAATTGATAATCTATTTCTATATCTTCTAATTCTTCATCACTTTCTTCTAAGTTTTCTAAAAGCTGCCATTCTTTTTCTTTATTACAGGGGCAAATTTTTTCTTTAGGGCTTCCACCACGCTTCTCAGCGTACTCTGATGGAGAATGTATTGTCTGAGCAGGTGTAAATAATGTATGTTTTTGGAAATGTATAAAATCTTTTGTAATTGTAACACTACCATTGTCTTTTAATAAAAAACTAAGACCTATAATAAAATCTGTTTCTTTTAAATTGAGGAATCTAACCCATGTTGAGTCTCTTGGTAATGTATATTCTGTACTAAGTCCACAATTTGTTTCAAAACTTATTTTACTATTTGGTCATAATAATTCTGTATATGTATATAATCCTCCATTCATTTGTTGTGCATTGATTGGATTTTTGGATTCTATAACATATTGATCTGGAATTAATTTTTTATTTATTATACAATTACTACTTCCTGAGTCTATTAATCCTAAGCATTTTATTATATAATTTCCTATTCTGATCTAGCATTTTACTTTTATTGTTTTAAGTTTTTCTGAATTACAAACTACTTGGACATAATTAATTTGAGAGCATTCTAAATCTGGTTCTTCTATTACGATTTGCTTATCTTTTCTATTTTATTCTAATATTTCAATTCTTTTAGTACATTCTATGAGAGTACTTTTTTTATCATAATTGTTTATTCTTTTAGGACATGTTCTTGTTAAATGTTCATTGCTATTACAAACAAAGCAATTTAGTTTATTTTTATAAGTTCTCTCTGGCTTAAATTTTCTAACGTGTCTTTTTTCATCTAAGTAAGGTTTTCTCTTATTTGATTTTCTTAAGAAATATCTTTTCTTAATTGGTTTTCTAAAATTCTTCTTATATTTTTTCTTATAAGGTTTAGATGTTGAAGCTCCATATGTCTGTGGTGTAAAAATATCTTTACAGAATTTATAATCTGTCTTTTTTAATTGCTTTTGGATTTGTAATTCTACACATTTACCTTCTAGGCATCTTATTACATGTTGTATTCTCTGTCCTATACTCCAGTTTTTCTCTGGAAATTCTTTTACAGATGCTAGATTATTCCATGATTCTGTAATTTCTAATCCTAATGGTCCTGGTAATTTATGAAATAACTTATTTCCTATTTCTTGGTTAAATGTATTTCCTGAAATTGAGGTCTGATAATAATATTCATTTAAAAATCTTTTTACATACTTACCTTTAGTCCATTTATATAAATTAAGCTGTTCTAAGTCTCTCATTGCTTTTCTTTGTATACTCATATGTCTTGAATTAGGGTCTGCTCCTGTGATTAGAATTTGTACTTTATTAACAAAATTATAAGGGTTACTTCCTAATTGTATAGGTAGCTTGTGGTCTTGAACCTTCTTTAGTTGAATACAATCGGATTTACTAGGCTAGTTGGTGAACGCGATGTCTTGAACCATCCAGCCGTTCGTGTAAAACCAAACAACTGTACCAATACCATGACTCATCTAACCTATTCGGTTCTCATGGTTGAGTCCATTTTGGCCCTGGACTACTCTTGGTTTCATAAGTGCTCTAAGAGAATTAAGCCTCGAATTCTCGTAGAAGCGGCCCCACTTCACACTTATATAGGTGATCTCATACCTTTCTATCTCAAGGTTATGAATCATTAAAAGTATATATGTATACTTATCCTTATACACATTTTACATAGCACTTTAAATTTTAGGAAAGGGAATAAGTGCTTTATTCCGAATCATTTATGACTTAGTTGTCCCATTGAACCAAGATCTAGGGATCTCCAATCTACAAGGTTGGGTTTCCGTCATAGTAATACTATTCAATAGGCTTTAGGCCCATTCCCCTCGAAAGATGGTATACTTGATCTCTTGCAAGTCCTTTCGTCAAAGGATCAGCCAAATTTTCTTTTGACTTCACATAGTTAATAGAGATTATACCATTCGACATTAACTGTTTAATGGTATTATGTCTCCGACGGATATGTCGAGACTTACCATTATACATACTGTTTTGTGCCCTTGCAATTTCCGACTGATTATCACAATGTATATTAATTGCAGAAATCAGCTTTTCCCAACATGGAATTTCTTCAAGAAAATTACGAAGCCATTCTGCTTCTTCACCGGCTTTGTCTAACGCAATAAACTCAGATTCCATCGTGGATCGAGCAATACACATTTGCTTAGACGATTTCCAGGTCACGGCTCCACCTCCAATGTTAAACACATAACCACTCGTGGATTTTGAATCCTTAGTGTCAGATATCCAATTTGCATCAGTATATCCTTCTAACACCGCAGGATATTTTGAGTAGTGTAATCCATATTCAACCGTGTGTCTTAAATATCTAAGAACTCAGTTTAATGCCTTCCAATGTACAACACTTGGATTACTAGTGAATCTACTCAACTTGTTGACTATGTATGCTATATCCGGTCTTGTACAGTTGGTAATATACATTAAACTACCAATAACACGCAAATATTCCAATTGAGATACGGGCTCACCAGTATTCTTGGCTAAGTGAATACCTAAGTCAACTGGTGACTTAACCGATTTATCGTCATACGCCTTAAATTTCTTAAGTATAGTCTCAATATAATGTGATTGAGACAATGACAAATCATCGGATGTCTTAGAGATTTTAATCCCTAATATTACATCCGCCACTCCCATATCCTTCATGTCAAAATGTTTTGTTAACATTTTCTTAGTCGAGGAAATGACTTTGGAGTTATTTCCCATAATTAGCATATCGTCAACATATAGGCATATGATTACATATTCATTAGGTGTGTTTTTAATGTAGACACATTTGTCACATTCATTGATTTTGAAGCCATTTGACAACTTAGTTTTATCAAACTTTTCATGCCATTGCTGCGGTGCTTGTTTCAATCCATAAAATGATTTTACAAGTCTACACACCTTCTTTTCATTTCCTGGTGCAACAAACCCTTCAGGTTGTTCCATGTAGATTTCTTCTTCTAATTCACCATTTAGAAACGCGATTTTGACATCCATTTGATGTATTTCAAGATTATGCAATGCTGCGATTGCAATCAAGACACGTATAGACGTAATTTTTGTAACGGGTGAATAGGTATCAAAGAAATCTAGTTCTTCTTTTTGTCTATACCCTTTGGCTACTAATCTAGCCTTGTATTTATCAATTGATCCATCCGACTTCAATTTCTTTTTGAAGATCCATTTACAGCCTAAAGCTTTGTTTCCCGGAGGGAGTTCAACCAATTCCCAAGTATGGTTACTCATGATGGATTCAATTTCATTGCGTACAGCTTCTTTCCAAAAAGGAGCTTACGGAGAGGACATTGCTTCATCAAATTTCCTAGGATCATTTTCAAGTAAATTGGTTACGAATTCTAGACCGAATGTCTTTGGAATTCGTTGCCTTTTACTACGTCTCGGTTCTTCATTTACTTGAAGATCATCATTCTTTCCATGTATGTTATCATAAGTTCGTTTATTTGAACATACTTCCTTTTCTTTACACGGAAATCTGTCTTCAAAGAAGACCGCATTTCTTGATTCAATAATTGTACCTACGTGTACATCAAGTACTTCGGATTTGTGAACCAAGAATCGATATGCACTACTATTGATAGCATATCCAATAAAGACACAATCAATTGTCTTTGGTCCAATCCTAACTTGTTTAGGTTTGGGTATTTGTACTTTCGCTAAGCACCCCCACACTTTGAGATATTTGTAGGAAGGTTTCCGACCTTTCCATAATTCGTAAGGCGATTCAACCTTATCTTTGTGTGGTATTTTATTAAGGATATGATTTGCAGAAAGTATGGCTTCCCCCCACAAGTTTTGAGGTAAGCCCGAACTTATCAACATTGCATTCATCAATTCCTTTAACGTTCGATTTTTGCGTTCAGCAATTCCTTAGATTGTGGTGAATATGGTGCCGTTGTTTGATGAATTATCCCAGATTCTGCACAGAATTCTTCAAATGGTGCAACATATTCTCCACCTCTATCACTACGAATCATTTTAATTCGTTTTCCAAGTTGATTTTCAACTTCATTCTTGTAGTGTTTAAACACTTCCAAAGCTTCATCTTTGCTTTTCAATAAATACACATAACAGTACCTTGTACAATCATCTATGAAAGTGATGAAGTACTTTTTACCACCCCTTGTTTGTATGAACTTCAAATCACACACATCCGTGTGAATTAGTTCTAATGGTGTGGTGTTTCGTTCAACCGAATGAAATGGTGTTTTGGCCGCTTTTGCCTCTACACATGTTTCGCATTTTTCATTATTAAAATGCATATTCGGAAGTAAACTTAAATTCATTAACTTTCGTATTGAATTAAAGTTTGCATGTCCTAATCTATGATGCCATAGATTACATGACTCAAGAATATAAACTGAAGATGACGTTTTATTGATTGTAGGATTTGGTACATTCATTTTGAATAGTCCATCTTTTACATAGCCTTTGCCTACATACATATCATTTTTGGTAAGTACAAACTTATCCGATACAAAGACTAGTTTAAAGCCATTCTTGCTTAACAAAGAACCTGACACAAGGTTCTTGCGAATATCCGGTACGTGAAGGACATTATTGAGGCTAAGTTCTTTTCCCGACGTCATCTTCAAGACCACTTTGCCTTGTCCTTCCACTTTGGATGTTGAGGAGTTCCCCATAAACAATTTTTCTCCCTCGGTTGGAGTGTATGATGTGAACATTCCTCTATCGGCACAAATGTGACGGGTTGCACCCGTATCAACCCACCATTCCATGGGATTTCCAACAAGGTTGCATTCAGAAACAACCGCCGATAAATTCATATCGGATATGCCATTTGATATGGCATCAGATTCGACAATGTTGGCTTGGGATTGTTTTTTCGGTTTGCGACAATCAACTAGCGATGTCCAGCCTTTCCACAATTTGTAGCAATTTCCCTTGAACTTCTTTGCACTCTTCTTTGTAGATTCAACAGAATGCTTTCTCTTCTTTCCTTTGTTGTTGCTAGATTCCACCACATTTGCCTTTGCTTGTGGTATGCCATTCCCAACTAATTTTTCCGAACTTCGGTTGTCTTCTTCAATCCTTAATCGGACCACAAGTTCTTCAATATTCATCTCCTTGCGCTTGTGCTTGAGATAGTTTTTGAAGTCCCTCCACATGGGTGGAAGTTTCTCGATAATTGCAGCCACTTGAAATGATTCACTCACGGACATATTTTCCGCATGAATGTCATGGAGAATGACCTGCAATTCTTGCACTTGACTGATGACGGTCTTTGAATCTACCATTTTGTAGTCCAAGAACTTTCCCACAATGAACTTCTTGATTCCGGCATCTTCGGTCTTGTACTTCTTTTCCAAAGTCTCCCATAGTTCCTTTGCAGATTTCTTGTAGCAATATACACCGTATAAGGCGTTGTCCAAGCCGTTAAGAATATAATTCTTGCATAAGAAATCCGAATGTTTCCAAGCATCCAAAGCAATCAAAGATGCCCTATTGTTTTCCCCTTCTTGTATGGCGGGAGGATCTTCATTCAAGAATTTCGCCAAGTTGAGGGTTGTGAGATAAAACAACATTTTCTGTTGCCACCTTTTGAAATTAACCCCAACAAATTTCTCCGGCTTTTCCCCATGTGAAACGGAGTTTGAATGTACGATAATAGGAGTACCCACAACCGGAGGAATCACATTAGTAGTAGTTGTATTCACAACGGGAGGAATCACACCGGTAGGAACACTTCCTTCAGAAGTTCCCATGTTCGAAGTTTCGTTCGAAGTTTATCGGTATTAAGAACCGTATTCATTTCTGTTTATGAAAAACAGAAGATCAACCAAAACAAAAATAGAAATGAAGAAGAAGTTAAACTTAACAAGTTTAACCAAACAAGAATGTCACTTTCACAAAAATATAACGAAGATCGACTTAAGATTGTTGGGTGGATTTGTGAATAGTGACGCCAAATATTGAAAGTTTGTAAATTCAAGCCGAAATTTGGACAGAGTAACGGCAAGGAAAAACACAAATAAGAAGAAGAATAAGGACAAAGCCGAGGCAAGAGTTGGACTCTTTGTCCTTAAGTCGAATTTGCCCCACAACGGTGCCTACGGATAACGGCAATCGACTCCCAAGATACAACGGCTTCACTTGTATTTGTAGCACTCCAAAACACAAGTACAATGAACCAAATTTGTCTTATGTACTCCAAATGATGCAATGAAAGATTATCAAAACAAATGAAATGATTTGATTTTGGAGAGAAGTGAGAATGTCGAGATGTTTTGCATATCAAAAAAGTGAGGAATAGGACACCCAAAGGGTCCTATATATAGATCATCAAAGGGTGTGGACGAAATGGTTTGAGGTCAAACCATGCACCATTTCCAAACAATGCACCTTAATGAAAAGGTGCCTCCTGGCCGGACAACCGTGCGGCCGCACGGTATCACGGGTATAGACCGTGCGGTCGCACGGTCTTACTCAAAAATCCAAAAAATAAATTGACGTGTGGTCACACGGTTTACGAACCATGCGGCCGCACGGTCAAATATTTTGACCTGATTTTCGTCCTTTTCCGTAATTTCTCATTCATCCGATATTGGTTTTCGAATTGTCAAATATACCTTTCAATACATACAGAGAAATCAAAATTCTCTTTCGGGGGCGTTGCCCCCGAGTCCCCACGGGGGGCGCTGCCCCCTCGACCTGACCAGGCAGGTCGATCCCCGTTTGTGCGCCCCGAAGCGGCGATGTGGCAAACAATTTTGCCCAAACGGATTGAGTCGAGCTTTTGAGTATTTGGGCGAAGTCGACACGAAGTCACTTTAATCGATTTCCAATTCTCGATTTATTAACCAATTTCCAACATTTTATCCCTCGTAGCTTTCTGTCACATCCCAGCAAGGATTCAGCTTAAGTATCCATAAAGTAGAGATATTGGGTTCGAATAATGTGGACGGAACAAAAAGTCATGGGGGTAAGATGGGTATAGGCTCTCATAGTAGACTAGAGACAATACGTAAGTTAACGGTTTTGGCACAGGGCAGAGAGAACGGATCATTACATTTTAACAACTTAGGGGAGAAATTAGACAAGGTAACATGTGTATCAGCTGATCCTAAAATTGGTATGTACGGGGAGAGAAAAAATAGAATAAGAAGAGTTACCAGCTTGATTGGAAGATGTGGATCAGCAATAGATAAAGTGAGTTCATCATTCCACTCAGGATTGACATTATTGTTCACAACACGAGTCTTCAATTTCTGTTCCAATTATGCATAAAGTTACCATTCTTTACTCAATAATTAACATTAGCAGAAATTGAATTCGACATAGATAAGAAAGTTTCCACAGTAACAAATTTTCCACAGAAGTCAAATTTCCTTTACTATTATAGAGAAAAAAAAATTACAATTAATAAAAGTTTCAAATTGTTTCTTAAATTCTTGAAAGAAGGGTGATTCACTTATCATTTCTTGAAAATAATTCACAATATTATGAAAAAAGTTTCAAATTGTTTCTTAAATTCTTGAAAGAAGGGTGATTCACTTATCATTTCTTGAAAATAATACACAATATTATGAAAGTGATAATTCGCAACCGTTTGTTTACCTGATCGGCCATCTTAACTAGCACGCAAGGATCACTGCTTCTGGCGTCTCTTTTGGCAAGGTTTATGCCTCTGATGACTTTGATTCTGAGCAAACCCAACAAGTTTTCCATCTTGTGTTTGAATGCCTATGGAAAGTTGAGAAAAATGGATCACTTTGAGTTGTTATGAATTAATTATGAAGATGATGTGATGTATTAAGAGCATCTTTAATGATTTATAGATATTTTGATTTATGTGATATTTAAGTAGATAATTATCTCATTCATATTGATAAAATAGATAGTAGGATTTAAAGTCTGTCTCTGATGGTCATTGTCTATATTTTTTGTGTATACATGTGTCTTCAATATTTTGTTTAGCAATTTATCTATATTTGAACATAGTACCAGATAATGTCTCTGTCACGTCAATACCACATGGCATACAAACTAACCAATGAAGATTAAATTTTCACACTCCCTCCGTCCTAATTATATAGGTTGTCTTTCCTTTGTCGTTTGTCTCAATTATATAGACTTGTTTCTTTATTAAAAAGTATTTAATTTGTTTGTTTACTAATTATCCTTATTTATTACTTTCAAATTTCCAATATAATAATTTTGATATTAAATAAGGGTAAGTTAGAAATTTTATTTATAAAAATTACTTTTCCAATGACATTAAATATGTTTTGTTAATACATGAGAAAAGTCAAACAAATCTATATAATTGGGACAGATGAAATATCATTATTTTTTTTCCTATGCGACAATATATTTTTTCTCAATTGATTGATCATTAGAGATATTCTAATTAACAAAATCGTGTCAAATCGTAAGTTGTTAATCATAATTGTCAAAAATAACTATACAAGTAGCATCTCTGTTCGGATCATTGGCCTAGATAAAAAATTGGTTTTTTGCAAATTTCAAGGTAAGATGTGAGGTTAAAAATTGGAGAGAAAAAAAGTAAAATTAAAAAATAATTTAAAAAATTGTGTAAATTATAAATTGGATAAAAAACCATTTTTTCTAACTTACCGAACAGAGGCAATCTAAAGAATTTTGATCCACGCAATTTTGACGTGAGAGTCCATTTGCTTGTGTCAAACAAAAAGACAATTCCGTCAACATTGTCCTAGTTTCTCTTTTGATTTTTCCACTGCTTTTTGAAAAAGGTGTAACGCACTGCTTTTTCCACTGCTTTTTGATAATCACGTACAGTCTTGAAAGTAATATTTAAGTGCTTGCTCGCAACTTGCAAGTGATATATTAAAAAGTTTTCGCCAAAATAGCCTGTGTTTGCTGGCGTCGGGTTCGAGGTCGACCCATCCCGTCCCGAACCCGAAACTGTTGTATCCCATACCGTTCCTAACTCGAAATTGTTCTCGAGGCTGGACGGGGCGACTACTCGTCCCCCCAATGACTCGAAATATATATTTTTTTTTTTTCAAAATTGGTAATAAAATTTTAGGTGAAAAACTTAGGTGTCAAATTAATTAGAGTTTTTAAGTTTGAACTTCAAAGATAATATGTATATATTTAAAGGAAAAAAAATCAATAAACAACATAATAGTATAGTGTTTTTGTATTCTTATACCCTTAAATCCGACCAAGGTTCAATTCTTCTATACCTCACTAAATTTATTTTTAGTTCCTCATTCCAATAAAAAAAAAAATCCGGGTCTTGGGACGGGACGGGTCGGGTCGGGTCGGGTCCGCCCCCGAAATGCTTTTGGGGCGGAAAACCCGCGCCCGAACCCGCTCCGCTGACCCGATGGGACGTATAATTTTCGTGGCGGGTTGTTCGGATCCTCCGAGTTTCGGGTCCTTCGAATTTTTTTGCCATTGGTACAGTTAAATTTAGATTTTAATCTAAGTAAAAGTCAATAATTAATCTTAATAACATATTTTATGAGACTTGCAGTTTTTCAACCATTTATTTTATCATTTTTTATTAAAATTTACTAAAATTTTGATTTTAATCTCCACCGAACATAGGTATATTTCATCTTTTTTTTTTTTTTTTTTTAATCCAAATCTACTAAAATTGGCTGGAAAAGTTACGCTATTCAAATTATACGAATTATAGAATATGAATATTGTGAGAGAATATTGTGGTCCCTAACAATTCATTATGTTGATGTTAGATAATAATGTGCGGAAAAACTTACAAAAAACGTACCTGAGGAGAAAGAAGTTTGTTTTAACTTTTAAGATTGATTTGAAAATTCTTGACTATTTGACCAGAAATAGGCAGGAAACAAGAAATTAGGAGTGGACAAAAAAATCGAAACCGAAAAATGAAGAACCGAAAATCGATTGGTTTTTATTTGAAAACCGAACCAAAAATCGAACATTTTTAATTTAAAAATTACGTCCACGTGACACTTTTGACATTTTCTGTGTTGCTTTACATGATAGAGTGTACAAATCAAATTTACTTTGATGTATTATGATAATTGTTGAATTGTTCATATCGTGTTGCATCTTACATGAAATTCTTTGCACCAATTTTAGAAGATTGGATGTCTTATCTCTCACTCGCATTGGTTCAGTGCATTTTTTGGGTGCAGTATTTACAAATTAAGATAATGACTGCTGTGTTGATATGTATTGAATTAATTAGGAAGAATGTGTGGTTTGACATGTAGGTGACTTTGTGGAGGTGCATTAGTGAATTGTAGTTTTACATTGAAGTCTAAGATAAAAGTTCATTAAAAATCGTTTGTTATTTTCAAAGTATAGATAGGTTTAAATGACCTAAATGATTTAATGTTATGGTAAATATGTCTATATACCATCATTATCTATTTTTTAATCCGGATGATCCAGGCATTTCAGCATAAAAAATAGATAGAACAACAGAAATATTATAACTATATTTAGTTATAACTAATGGGAATATACAAAATATTATAACTATATTTAGTGTTTTTAGAACAAGAATATATTCAATTCAAATATTTTGCCATATTGATGGATTTATTTGGGAAATTTTGACTCAACACTTATTTATTTTTCGTACACATTTTCACATTTACTCAAAGTTGAATTTTTTGATAAAAAAATCGAGCAAAGAATCGAAAAATAATCGAAACAGAATCGAAATCGCTCGATTCTTGAGTTTTGAGAACCAAAACCGAATCGAAATTTTCGATTCGATTTCGATTCCTTCAATAATCGGATTGAAAATCGAAACGTCCACCCCCCCCCCTCCCATCCCATCCCATCCCACCCACAAGAAATGGTCAGACGTTAAGTAAGACCAAAATTTAGGCAGAATCATAAATAAATTCAAATTGACAATACAGTAAGCGCAAGTGGTTCTATGCCAATAGAAGAAAATTCAAGCATCAGTCAAAGATGACAACTTAGCCCAGAAAAGGTTGCGTCAGATAGGAAGTTCATCGGGACTATTTCTCGTGTCATATATGTCCTCAAATTATTAGTGAAAATGAGCATCGTATAAAAATTTTTAATCCTTATTTAGTGGATGTTAAATTTAGATTTTTATAAAATTTTGATAAAAAATGATAATGATGTGTGATTGAAAAGGTGTAGATTTTAAGAAATATATGATTGCTATTGATTGTTGACTTTAACTTAGATTAAAATTTAGTTTCCATTCGACAACTATTATAAGTTATAATAGTTAGTTGGAGTGTTATTTGTGTTTTCTAAATAGAATTTGTGGTTAAAAATAGTTTCGAAATATGTGCGTGGTTAAAAATAGAATTAGAAATTGTGTTGATTATAACACATGAGTTATTGAACGGAGGCGTAGATTTTAATTTGTACCAATCATGGACAATTTGTCTTAAATTTCTAAATGTCTTGGAGTTGTTAATAAAATTGATGTATAAATTATGTTTCGATAACTAATTGTTCACTCAAAACACAATAAGTGAAATGTACCGCAAGTGTACGGACAGTGACAAGTTAGGGGACCAAAGAATCAAAATTATCGTTCCCACAAGGATTATAATTAAGTATCGTAAGATGTGAGCTCTAACTCTATTTGAACAATTGAATAAGGTTTTGTAGATTAAACTAAAATAAGAAATTGTTTTTACTAAATGCAATGAAAAGAAAATTAATAATGAAAAAATGGATTTTCTAAAGTGATGTAAAAGTATTGGAACACACAATTTCACCATAACTCATAATACTAATTTCATTCCTCAAGTTTATTCCTATCAGTGTGTTCGGTCAAATTCATGAATATATATCGATTTTTCTCTCTCGAGTTTAAATCAATTCTATTTAACTCAGTCAACCACATATCTCTATGGAGTGTCAGAATTATTCCTTAACTAAATGCATAAAACCTAAGAATTCAAATAATAACTGCAATAATAACAAAAGTGTATCTTTAGCTCTATCAATTACTAGATTTTATTCCATGGTCTAGATTGTTACCCATTTCTCGAATTATGAAAACAATACAAAATCTATTAATTAGTGATCAATTAATTCAAGCATTAAACCTAATAATAAAATTAACACATGGAGACACATTAAAATTTGAGACCACAATTGATGGAGAGATTCATGGAGACACATTAAAAATTGATAAACTTGGTCGACTGACTGAATTTCTAAAAATTTGGAAGCAGCTCCATAGGTGCACGATGTGGCAGACTGGAGGGAAGCAAGTTCCTCCAAGAGTGTCTTCAATTTTCCATAGTATTGGGTAACTAATAGGATGCCTTGGGTCAAATTGGCAAGGTCTCGCTTGAGGAGAAAATATTGGTCTATTTTCTCTACTGAAATCTGGTTTCCAATTCCGTCCAGAGATCAAAGTGAGTAGAACAATACACAAAGCAGATGGTAAGAAGTTTCTTAATAGATTTTGTTGCAACATCGATCCCATAGGATAGCAGCATCAGCATAAATAGGTCTGGGAAGAGTGCCATTGACAAAAACCGGTTAGTTTTTGGCATTGAGGGAACGGGTAATGGCTTACAGCTAGCCAGTGTAGTTACTGCCACTTAATGGTGTATCGACGGGCAAGTGGTTCGATTGGCCACATGAATGAAGGAAATATGGGGATGATGCACCTTTGATATATTTCGAGACATCAAGAGGAAGTTAAGAGTAATGGATTTGAAGATCAACTTTCAGGAGCAGACAAGAGTAAGGACCATGTTGTGAAGAGCTATAACTGCAAGAACCAATATGAAGCAGAAAACAACAGCATGGACCAGTGTAACACAGAAGCAAAGATGTGGGCACCAGAACAATACCAGTACAACTGATCCAACCGTATTACAGTATGGTCACAGATTATTCACCATGAAGCTTCTAGAATGAATTACGTGTAGAGAAAGAATCTATGAATTTTTTAGTTTGTTAAAGATTGTATATATTGTATGTATTCTTTTGGGTGTATAAATAGGGTGATCATTCTGTATTCCTCATTGAACTAATTCAAGTATTCAATCCAAATTATTTATGTACGTCTTCTTTCATATTTCTTTCTTGGTATCAGAGCCTTGAAAAATGGAAAATGTTAACTCTTCCAATCAAAGTCCTAGCTCAGAATCAAGCTCCATTCCAACTCCATTCCCTGTGAAACACTCATCCCCTTTGGTATGAACTTAACTCAAACACCTATTGTGAAATTGTCTAGGGATAATTTCCTTCTTTAGAAAAACGTTATCATGCCTATTGTTAGAGGCCATAGCTGGAAGGTTGTTTGCTGGGTACTAACATTTCCTGCTAAATTTATCAACACTGAATCAACCACTGCAGAAGGTACCACAGTTAAAAAGGTACCAAATCCTGAATATTCAAGATTGATATCGATTGAAAATTCTAGCAAATTGTGGAAGGTGATCAATGAAAACTTTGGAATTTTGAATCGGTTAAGAGTAACCTTCTTGACAACTGAACTGCAGAGGATTAGAAAAGGATCCATGTCAATGGGTCAATATATGACTATAGTAAAGACCTTTGATAATCATGAGGTTATAGGAAAGAAGATTGAATTGGCAGATATGGTAACACAAGTGCTGGCAAGACTTGACAATGAGTACACTCCTATAGTGGTATAGATAAATAGTAGAGATTAGATATCTTGGAATGAACTATCCTCTACACTTCTGACATTTGAGAGTAGAATGGAACATCTGAATCAAATGATGAATAGCTTTGGTTCTGCTAATTTAGCTAAAGGAAGCACACAAAGGTTCAGTTCATATGGTGGGAGAGATAATAGAGGGGGAATAAGTTCTAACTACGTTAGAAGAGCTAGAGGAAGAGGAAGATCTGGAAGGTATTTAGATAACAGAGACACAAACTCTTATTAGATTTGTGGAATTGGGAATCATACAGCAAAATGGTGCTTTAGCAAGTATGAGGAACAAAACAGTAGAGCAAAACGTCATGACCAGAATGCCAACTTCAGTGTCCAATCGTCAGCCTACATTGCCAATCCAACACAGTGGAGGACCAGGCCTAGTACGCCGATTCGGGAGCATTTCATCACATTACTCCTAACAAAGAAATCCTGACAGTTGTGAAGAATATGAAGGTAATAAGAAAATGGTTGTGGGAAATGGTAAATCCCTACAGATTTCACATTTTGGTTCAAAAATATTGCTACTAATTCTGAGAAATACTTAATGTTGAAGAATCTGTTACATGTCCCTAAGATTAATAAAAATCTTATTAGTATATCAAAGTTAACCTCAGATAATAATGTTTGTGTTGAATTTTTCCCTAATTATTGTGTTGTGAAGGATCTTCAAACCAAGAGAACTCTAATACAGGGGAAGCTTAGAGATGGACTATACCAACTCGATTTAACCACTCCAATCCAGAAACACTCAACAGTATGAAACTCAATCTCAATACCAACATAACTGAGTCGTTCAAGTCCACAAAAGTTAGTAGTCTTAGTTCAGAGGTTGAAGTCTAGCAAAGAAGGTTGGGACATCCTCCTAACTCTGTAATGTGCCAAGTCTTTGAGTCTTGTAATGGTCCCAAGTTTCAGAATAAACATTTTTATTTTTTTGAAGCGTGTCAATTCAGAAAATCTCGTGCTTTACCATTCAAGTCATTCTCATCTCATGCATCAAAGCCCCTTGATTTGATTCACACGGATGTTTGGGGACCAGTACCTTTAAATTCTACCACTGGGTTTAAGTATAATGTATCATTTGTTGATGATCATACTAGGTACTCTTGGATCTACCCCTTAAAGCATAAATTGGAAGTTTTAAACCAGTTCTCAATTCAAAATACTTGTTAAAAATCGGTTTGAAAGAAAGATTAAAATTGTCCAATCAGATTATGGAGGGGAATATAGAACACTCGATAGAATAGCTGATGAATTAGGAATAAACCTTAGTGATTAATGCCCTTACGCCTCTGCACAAAACAAGAGGCCAGAGAGGAAGCACAAACATATAATAGAATTAGGCCTATCTCTGTTAGCTCAATCAAAAATGCCCCTAGTATATTGGCGGGAAGCCTTCTTAACCGCAGCCTATCTTATAAACAGGTTGCTTACCCCTTTTCTCAAAGACAAATCTCCTTATGAAATTCTATTTAAGCAAAAAATTGACTATAAACAGTTAAAAGTATTTGGCCACGCGTGTTATCCGTGTCTAAGGCCATACCAAAAACATAAACTCGACCTCCATACCCAAAAATGTGTCTACTTAGGACCTAGTATATCTCATAAAGGATATAAATGCTTAAACTCAGTTGGTAGAATTTATATTACGAGACATGTAATTTTTGATGAAAATCAGTTCGCTTTCAACTGTGGGTTCTTAAATAAAAAAGTCCAGCCAAAACTCTCTCCCATAAATTCGTTCCAGCTACCTTCTAAGCCTTTATAATATCACAAATGAATCAGCTGGTATGGAAAATCACTCTATTACTCCTGCACAAGATGTTTCCAGTGAAGATTTGAGAGGTGAATGATGGAAAAAATATTAGTAGAACTCTGCTTGATGACGAAAATGAGGCCGTGTCAGATAGTATCAGTGATTCTAACGATAGAGTTCAGGAGAATGATGAAGTTAATGACCAAGAAACAACAAATGTGGACACTGGACATCTTATGGTGACAAGAGGAAAGGCTGGAATATTTAAGCCAAAGGTCTACAACATTGTCTTAAAAGATTCTTAGAAAGAACCAGGAAGTGTTGTAGAAGCCTTAAAACATGAGAAATGGAACAAAGCAATAAGATAGGAGTTTGATGCACTGGTAAAGTGTGCGTTTTACACACTTATTGTGCTTTTAAATAGACAATTTAATTGACAAATTGAGCAAATATCTACTCATATATTGTGTTTGTCTTGTACAATTAGGTACAACCTCAATTGGAAAGCAAATGGACAAGATTGGAGTGCAATTAGGCTAAAAGAGGAGCAAATTTGATGTCAAAGGACCTAATTGAAAGAAATCAAAAGTTCAGGGACTTAATTGCAACATCTCAAAAAGTTGGAGGACTAAAGATGCAAATATTTCAGGGGTATATTTGTAATAAAAATCAAAATTTGAGAACTAAATTGGAGAAGGCCAGAAGACGAGGGACTTCCTTGCAAATATTTTAAAAGAAAAAGAAAAAAAAAGAAAATAGGAAAAAGACAAAAAAAACATATATATAATATTTTATATATATATTTATATATTATGGCATGGGCTAACGCCCAGGCCTTTTTCAACTACATGTTGGGCGCTCGCTGAGCGCTCAACAATTATCAACAGAATGTTTTTCTGTTGTCCACGTGATTGCGTGGGAAATTTTTAACACAATTCAGATTTTTATTTTCTATTTTTATTATTTTAAATTTAAGGGTGTGTTTGGCTCGGATTATACGCGTTTTTTGGACCATTTTAGGTCTAAATTTTGGGAGTATAAATACTCTCATTTCTTAACACCAAATATCCCAATTTTTTCTTGACAAAACCCTAGGCGGCGTTCTGTTTGTATTTTATTTTGTATTTTCATTTTCGAAAATGTTTTGTGTTTTGTGTTTTCATTTTTGTTTTCAAATTTGCTGAAAACGCGTTTGGTTTGTCATTTCTGAAAACTGTTTTTGAAAATGAAAAGCTGGAAAACACGTTCTGTTTAAAATTTTGCAGAACACTATTTAAACTATTTTTAATTAATTTGCTTGCAGAATACTACTAACTCCAACTCAAATTTCCTTTCACAATACACTAAAAATATGGTTACATGCAACACACTAATGTGAGCATTAAGAGTCTATATTAACACAGCTTGGTCAAGTTCGGGACTTGAGAAAGCTCTACTTCTATTAAAATCCAGAAAATGCAAGTTCTTTCAAAACCACCAGAGTCCATTTATCATTGCATTTTTTGAAATATAACAACAAGAATTCTCATTTAATTTTTTTTTTTGTAATATTGATATTGAATTCAATAAAACTTTATTTAAACTAAGTTCCAAGTTAGGATAATTCTCAAAAAAAAAAAAAATTATTTATTTAGGCTTAGTTCCAAGTTAGGATAATTCTAAAAAAAATAATAAAAAAATAAAAACTTTATATTAAGCTTAGTTCTAAGTTAAGATAATTCTATTAAAAAAAAAAAATTCCCAAAACGCGTTTTTCGCGTTTTGGACATTTTTGTCGAAATACACACAAAACGTCCAAAACGATGTTTCGAGCGTTTTCCGTTTTGTGTACAATTTTTTTTTTTTTGTTTTCCAAAATGCGTTTTCGAAAATGGTAAAGAGAACGCGTTTTTAACGTTTTCGAAAATAAAAACAGAAAACGATTTCAAAACAGCAAAGAGAACAGGGGCCTAGCCTCTTTCCCTCTTTTCTTTCTTCTTTCTTTTCTTTTCTTTTCTTTGTTTTTGCTTAGTTTGTAATTTTAGTTTATAGTTTAGTTTTGTTTCTATGTTGCTAGTCTCCATTGAAGTTATGAAGCAAAAAGTGAGGTGAAGATTCGAAGCATTGTTGAAGGAATTTTGGGGCAAAATTCAAGGGAGGTGATTTATTTCATTATCTTGTATTTTTAATCTTTGATTTCTATATTTTGTGATGTATTTTTGTAAACCTCAACTTTTGTGCAGTATTTATACAATGGGCTAGTTGTTTTATGTTGGGATGATTGATGTAGCTTAACTTAGTTTAAGTAATTTTAATGTTTGTTTATTAATTTTGAGTTTATTTCATGTGTGTTTGTTATTGAGATTATTCCATGTGTTTGATTGATCACCAAATATATGTTTTGTGAAGTGTATGATAATCGAGAGATATTATGCATTTTAGATCAAATAACAAATGCTCCAGGTTCTTGTTAAGGATAGAGATATACCTTAAACTCTAGATGATCCATTGAGCTATTTTCACAAAGAGTTAATACAATTGATTGGACTTTAATCGACATAGAGATATAGTAGGTTAAACCAATTGATTATGGTTAATTTCACTCGAGAGAGGTAATTAGCTAAGCTTGAAAAATCGGGTCTAACATTGTAAATGAGTAATTTATTAATTTGCATGTGTTGAGAAACTACTTAAGCGAGAGTTAAGTGAAATCATGAATCCCAACTATTTTATCTTTCATTTTCCTTATTTTAATTTGGTTTAAAATTAGTTTCTTTAATTTAGAATTTTCCAACTTCATCTTTTAATTGTGTGTTTTATTTGTTAAGATTAAATTAACTAGAGTATAATAGAGTATACATTCCTCGTGGAATCGACAACCCGGACTCAAAAAATCCACTTTATTACTTGTAGGCGACCCGTGCGCTTGCGTTACACTATTTTGAGCGAACAAGATTTTGGCGCCGTTTCCGGGGAATGTTTTTACTTTGATTATTACTTTAGTTGATTTTAGTTTTAACAATTTGTAATTATTTTTCTTTTATGTTTTATTTTGTTACATTTGGTTAACCACCACTATTCTAATCTTTCTTGTATTTGGTTTTCTTTCTATGCATATTTTATTTCAACATTGGCAAAATAGGAAAGCAATTGCATTGAACAATCTCAACATGGGTGATGAATACATGCTTGAAGAATATTCAACTTGTGAAATTTGTTACAAGATGCATTGTAATGGACAATGTTTGTTTTCGGGGAATGATTTGATTACGTCGAAGCTTATTGGGTTTAGACAATATTTGAAATTCCGAAAACAAGCAATTGATACATTGGATGTGAGTTACATGCTCTTGGGAGATTGTGTACCAGATGATTGGGATGAGGACATCACTCTTGTAGGAGATGGTCCTCCATTATTGAATGAGAAGGTACTTGCAAAGTATTACAATGAGCTTGCCAATTTAGATGAAGATGATATGTTTATGGGGGATGCCATGTATTGGGAAGAATTTCGTGGGGGTATAATCCACATTTGGGAATTAATAGGAAAAAAATTTCGTTGCCCGTGGATTCAAATTTTGGATCCGTCATTCAATCCGAGGAGACATCAACTAATGGAGATGAGCTTGAGGAGAATAATAATTTAATCACAAAAGAATCACTTGGAGAAGTGGCAATTAATGAGGAAGAGATCAAATCAAATTCTCTCAACTTCATTGATTGTCCAATAATTGATTTTGTGATTAAGTCACTTCAGGAGGTGCAAGTCTATTTAGTTGAGTTTGAATTGGATGGAATAGGAAAGTCCCATGACATTGGAAGGGGCAAGGTGCAAGTATTTCGAATCAATGAAGAGTGGGGCAAAGCCAAAAGAAGCAAAATGGGAAAGGCATCAAAAGCTATGTTTAGAGTGCCATGAAGTACTAGTGCTTATGCGGAGAGTCGAGCTAATGACTTTAAAATAAGCGCTTAATGGGAGGCAACCCATTCTCTATCATTTACTTGCTTTATTTTTATTTTTTGCATATTATCTACTTTCTTGCATTTTATTTACTTTCTTGCAAATAAGTTGGTTAGGCCAAGTCTCTATCTTCTACATTTATTTTCCTCAAGTTGGGTAGTGTGAAATAGCTCCAATGCATTCTAATTTAATTCTAACATATACTCATATCAAACTTTCAAAGTCAAAATTTGCTTAAAACTCATTTTTAAATCACTTGGTTCATATTATCTTTTATCTTCAAGTGTGATTTAATGTTGATGTGGATGGGCAAATTACATTGGATTTATGAGTTAGAATTGAGATGTTGAATGTAATTTAAATTTTTGGATCATTCACCACTTAATATCTACTCTTTTCTTGTGTTTTCATAGGATGCTCACAAGGTGTTCGATGAAATGCCTCATTGGAGAAATTTGTGTTCAATTGATTGGATGTTTCAACACAAGTTTGGGGGTGGATTGTAGGTGATTGCAATGAGAGTTTCACATGCCCAAGACTACTTATGAGTACCCCACCACTTCTTGGGATGTCTAGTAACTTCTTTCCTCTTACTTTGATTTTATTTTACACATTGAGGACAATGTGCATTTCAAGTTTGGGGGTGATTTCCTATTGTGTATTGACATGCTAGATAGCCTTGCCGCCCAGGATTACTTAGATGTTTAAAATTATTATTGATTCATGATTTATGACCAATATGCTACTTGTGTCTATTTTTATAAAATGCTTATCCATGCAAGATCATATTTGTCTTGAGCACAATAGTCATGATCGATTGTTGGTGAAGTTTAGGAATTGTTGAAGGGTGAAGAGGTTAATGGAATAAAAGAACTAGGTTGTGAGCTTGTATTTTTTTTTAAATTTTTATCAACCTATCAAATTTTTCCTAATGCTCTAAATCTCTTGATCCTAATGTAAGAAAAGTTTGGAGGTGGTCGACCCGGTGAAAGAGATGGTCTACACGTGTGGTGATTCCATGCATGTTGGAAATAAATTTTGTGTGGAGTGTATTTCGCCAAGTATAAGCTAAGTAATGATCGTATGCTAAATTTCTAAGCCCATTTTAATTTTTGCATTGCATTGCCCTATCTCGAAGCCTTTTTGACTCGAGTAATTAAGCCCGTAGGAGTATCTTGAAACTTGGTGCCTTAAGTTTGAAACTTGGGAGTCACCGGCAGAAAGCTCGCTACATGGGTCAATTAGAAAGCTTAATGAGTAGGGTACTTACACACACACTTGAAAAAAAAAAACACTTCATTATTGCATTTGCTTAATAAGTCTACCTCACTTTGTAGCCTTTTTGACTCGAGTTATTAAGTCCGTAGGGGTATTTTGAAAACTGGTACCCTTTGATCTTAAAACAATCGGGGAGTTGCCGACCTAAAGCTCTCCACATGGGTTAATTAGAAAGCTTAAGGGAGTGAGGAAGTCACGAGCAATCATCATGTTAATTTTTAGAAATTATGCATTTATACTTGCATAAGGGCTTTTAGATTAATAGTGGGTTTGAATTACTTAGTATAAACTTGAATGTCGAAGCGCTCATTTAGTGGAGAGTCAGTGCATTTCTAGATTGTCTAAATTGCCGATAAAACGCACCCAAACTAGAGTGGAAAAAGAAAAGAGTGATTTGAGAGTACCCTCTAGAATTGCATCTCGGGAGAGGAAAGAAAAAAATATTTATTGAGGGATGAATGTCACGAGTGGGAAAGAAAAAGAATTGACCACTAATGGTGGGTAGTTTTGACTTGAAACCTTTTTACTCGTCAATATTCTCGAAACTTAATTGACAATTGAAAGTGACTATGCACACACACACGATCAAACATCGGATTAGCTAAATTTCTTTTGGTAGCATTATTTGGAATCATACTTTTGAATTGATTATACAATTTTACACTCATGAGTAATTTGCAAGTTATCTAACATTGTTGATCTATATTCCATGTTACTTGATTGCACAAGTAGATAATTTTGCTCGAGACGAGCAAAAGCTCAAGTTTGGGGGTGTGATAAGTGTGCGTTTTACACACTTATTGTGCTTTTAAATAGACAATTTAATTGACAAATTGAGCAAATATCTACTCATATATTGTGTTTGTCTTGTACAATTAGGTACAACCTCAATTGGAAAGCAAATGGACAAGATTGGAGTGCAATCAGGCTAAAAGAGGAGCAAATTTGATGTCCAAGGACCTAATTGAAAGAAATCAAAAGTTCGGGGACTTAATTGCAACATCTCAAAAAGTTGGAGGACTAAAGATGCAAATACTTCAGGGGTATATTTGTAATAAAAATCAAAATTCAAGGACTAAATTGGAGAAGGCCAGAAGACGAGGGACTTCCTTGAAAAATCGGGTCTAACATTGTAAATGAGTAATTTATTAATTTGCATGTGTTGAGAAACTACTTAAGCGAGAGTTAAGTGAAATCATGAATCCCAACTATTTTATCTTTCATTTTCCTTATTTTAATTTGGTTTAAAATTAGTTTCTTTAATTTAGAATTTTCCAACTCCATCTTTTAATTGTGTGTTTTATTTGTTAAGATTAAATTAACTAGAATATAATAGAGTATACATTCCTCGTGGGATCGACAATCCGGACTCAAAAAGTCCACTTTATTACTTGTACGCGACCCGTGCGTTTGCGGTACACTATTTTGAGCGAACAATGTTTAGTATCGCCTGAACCTAATATGAAAGTTATTGTAAGTAGGTGGGTGTCTAAACTAAAACATGATTCAGATGAGAAAGTTATTAGGCACAAATCAAGGCTTGTTGCTAAAGGGTACTTGCAGACGCCTGGTATTGATTACTATGATACGTTTAGCCCAGTAGCTGAAGCACCTACATTGAAAATTATCCTTACACTTGCAATCATAAGAGGATGGACAATTGGGCAAATTGATATTAATAACACATTCCTTAATGGCAAGCTGGAAGAGATGGTGCTCTTAGAACAACCTTAGGGATTTGTGGATAAGGATAAACCATCATACGTTTGTAAATTGAGTAAGGCATTGTATGGCTTAAGGCAAGAACCTAGAGCTTGACGTGATACTTTGATGGAAACCTTACTCAAATGGGAATGCATGTAGTCAAAGGCAGATACCTCTGTGTTCTTTATTTCTTCACAAGAATTTGTTTTATATCTATTAGTTTATGTAGATGATATAATCATGATTGGAAGTTGCAAAAAGAAGACGCAAGAACAAATTGACAGACTAAATTCAGTCTTTGCACTGAAGGATATGGGGGCATTAAAAAGGTTTCTGGGAATTGAATTTTTTAGAGATGAATTTGGCCTACACTTATCACAGAAAAGATATGCATCTAACATGCTAAGTAAGTTTGGTTTTGATCATTTGAAGCCCAATTTGACTCCAATGACAGCAGGGAAGTTAGTGAGCAAAATTGAAGGGACAAGCCTAAGAAATTCAACCCAATTTAGAAGTGCAGTTAGAGCCTTGTAGTATATAACACATACTAGGCCTGATATCTCTTTTGCTATGAATAGAGTCAGCCAATTCCAACAAAATTCTACTGATATTCATTGGAATATACCAAAAAGTCTTTTCAGATACATAAATAGTACACCTGACCTGGGATTGATAATACAGGGAGCACAAAAACTCAACATTACCACCTATGGAGATGCTGATTGGGCCTCTTGCCCGGATGACAAGAAATCAACAGTTGGGTAGTGCATTTATTTAGGAGACAGTCTCGTGTCTTGGTTTTCAAAGAAACAACAAGTGGTGTCAAGGTCCAGTACCGAAGCGGAGTATAGAACACTTGCACACACCTCATATGAAATATCCTAGATTCAGTCGTTCTTGCAAGAATTGATTATAGTACAGGAAAACATCCCAACAATATGGTGTGACAACTTGGGAGCAAGTGCTTTGGAAAACAATCCGGCATATCATGCACGAACCAAGCATATCGAACTCGATGTACACTTTGTTCATGACAAGATTTTAGGGAAGCAATTGATGATAATTATGTACCTACTGCAGACCAGATTACAGACATCCTAACCAAGCCCCTAACACACTCCAGACACCTATATCTACGAAAAAAGCTTGGAGTAGTTGAAGCTACCTCTAGCTTGAAGGGGGAAGTTAAGAGTAATAGATTTGAGGATGAACTTTCAGGAGTAGACAAGAGTAAGGACCATGATGTGAAGAGCTATAACTACAAGGACCAATATGAAGCAGAAAGCAATAGCATGGACAATTGTAAAATAGAAGCAAAGATGTTGGCACTGTTAGCCCAAGAGTAAACTAATCAAGAGGGGGGTGAATTGGTTTATAAAACTTTTTCGATAAATAATCTCAAACTTAAAAATCAATGGGTACAAGTATGAGCACTTAGTATTGTAAGTAACTTAACTATCAATGTAGTGTGCTATAAATGTGTAAACTTAATTGATAAAGCAAGTATAACACTTAGATATAGTGTTGCACAATATAAATTGATAGAATAGAGTAAGTGCAATGTAAGTAAGTAAAAGGGATAAGAGAATGCAAACGCGATTTAAGGAGGTTTAATCAACCAACGTGATCTATGTCCCCCGTTACAGAGCTCTCCGTCACGAGCAAGGCCAAATCCACTATATTGGTAACTTAGAACAAGGAGTACCAAATCCTTAGGCGACTTACAACAAGGAGCACCTACCCTTAACCAACAATCGTGTTTTCACAAGGCTCTCGAAACCACAAGATATAATGAATTGAATTTACAATTGAAATAACTCTCTTGACAAATGATATACTCAAATTAAGTACCGAAAGAGTTAGGCTAACACTTCAATAGATAGCAATGAATTAAGCTTGAGTGTTAGAGAAAAACTTTGATGTAAATGATAATGAAAAGTTCAATGCAATCAAACAAAGTTTTTCAAATAATGTCTTGTTAAAATATTGAATCAAATTAAGTACCAAGAGATGCCACACTTGAATAATTAAAAATGAGTTAAGCTCAAAGTGTTTAGGCAATGGAACTTTGATGAATCAAATGATAATGAAAAATGTAGCACAAATAATCAAAGTTCCTTAATTGGAATTTCTCTCTTTTAAAAAAAATATTAAAACAAGTTTAGAACAAAGAGAGACTTACACTTCAATTCCAATATAGTGTGAAGATGTTGAAGAAGTTTAAACAATATAAAACCAAAAACTTCACAAAACTTTCTTCCAAAAACTTTGATGAATTTGATAAAACAAAGTTTAGATCAATCAAAGTTTTATAATAATAATAGATGAATATAAACCAAGTAAGAACAATGAATTTTCACAAGAAAGTTTCTATAAAATCTTTTCTATATTGTTGAAATTGAATGTAAAAGAGATGACTATTTATAGATCAAGATATTCAAATTCAGCAACTTTCGATTGACCATTTCTGGAGTTTCGGTCGATCGAAATATGCATATAGCCGTCAACCGTTGAACTTTCGGTTGACTGAAAGTTGACTTTTGAAAAACATGAAAATGCATGATTTTTAGGTTTCTAACTTGTTTTTCAAAGTGGTTTAATATAGTATAATCATGATTTAAGATCAAATAACATTTGAAAAGGAATATTGACTTAGATAAAAATATTTTATGCAAGTGATGAATTTTCAAGTAAGTTTCTTGATGCATAAAAATCATTTTCGAGCTCTTTGAATTTCATCGCTAAAGATTGAGAGTGTTATACCTTTACATAGGTTAAATCAACTTTTGAACTTGAACTCTAATCTTGTATGCTTGAATTCTTGATCTTCATGTTATGCTTTTCAACTTCAATGCTTTGATACCATGCAAAGTTTTAATGAATGAGCTTTAAGATTCTCATTGATTTGATAATGTGGATACAATCATTTATATACAACAAAGCTACAAACGAAGGTAAATAATAATTACAATGGAGAGAATCATGGACTATATTTGGTAAACATAATGGAAGATTGAGGTAATCTTGGTTTACACTTAAGATTTTTCCTAATAATTCCTAACAAAATTTGATTCCAATATATACGAAAATAACTGATTATATTGTGAATTACCCTTAGAAATAATTAGGGTAATTATAATGGCATAAACAACAAGAACTTTGTATCTAATCAAACTAGAGTGATGAGAGATCACAATACTCCTTATCAGTAAAAAATTCCATGTATATAACTGTGGAACTTCAATCACCATTAAAATGATATAATCCTTGATCAAACACAGACGATTCATACCATTCTGAAAGTAAAAAAAAAAAAAAAAAGGAACTTTAAAAAGAAAAAGAAAAAAAATAGAACTTGGGACGCCATGAGATTTTGGTCACCTGTGTTGGATCCAAAGGAACAGAAGAGGTGCCCCTTGTCAATTTCATCACCTACTATTTCTGATATAACCTACAAAATAAAAAAAATGTAAAAACAAGTCATTATTTGAAGTTTGAATTTAAAAAACATATACATGTAAATAAGAATAGATTTATATTATATTATATTATACATATAAAAAGAGTAACATACCCTCCAGGAACTCGGGCAGCAGAATGAGAAAGATTCGATTAAGAAACTAAAAAAATAGAAAAAATAAGAAAATCTTGAGGGTCCATCCAAAAATGTTTTTGTTTTTAACAAAATCTCTCTGTTTTGTGGATTGTTACGATTCAATGAAAACGGGGAGAATAAAATGAAAGAAAATGAGCAAAAAGTTTAGCACGACGTGGTTTCGAAATAAAATTAAACAAAATTATTTGGATATTGACATTAGGATGGTCACATGTGTTCTGCATGAACAGTGGCATTAATTAACCTCTTATATATATAATTTATTCTCATTAAATATCATTGTTATGATCAATATTATTGTTATTTAATTTTATAATTTTTTAGCATCTTATATTATTCGAGGGTTGTCATGAACCCGTAATTGTATAAAGAACGTTCTTCCACATTTTCCATGAAATTGATATATAGTCTCTGTTTGATGGTGATTAAAATCAAATTTTTAGTATATTTTGATAAAATTTGATGAAATATGTAGTTGGGATGTTGCAGGTCCCACGAAATATATGGTTGAGATTGATTATTTACTTTAACTTAATTTTAAAATTTATATTTTAATTTATACCAAACATGGACAAATGGAAGCGGGAATATTATAATGACAACAATAAATAATAGAAATTACTTTTCAAAAACAATTATGGTGATGGAAGATGTTTCATTTGACATTAATTCATCTTAGAATTTATTTTAGTTTTATTTATTCATTCATAAATATGATTATGTTTAACTACACACACACACACACACACACACACATTTCATTCTTTTGTCTAATTTAATAATTCAAGTCTATTGCATTTTTACCAAGTAAAATATAACAAGTTAGTTACTATAAATTTTGATTTGACAAAACTCTGTTGATTTTTTTATGAGCGGCGTATTACAAAATTGAACCCAAAATTTTTCAATCTTAAATTCATGGTGCATCATATAAAATTAATATGAAATTTTTTTTTTTTCAGATACAATATTTCTTTGCCGATGACAGAAAGCAGTGTTGTATATTTCATACTTGATTCATGATTTTATGTTTTTAGCAAATACTTTTTTCCCCCAATAAGTATATTAGTTATGCTTGAGATGGAAGAAAATATATGGTTAAATGTTGTTGCATATCTATGATAATTTTTAAACTTGTTTATACTTTATGTTAGTATTCGTGTTGAGTGTATGATCCATGTTTTATTTTTTTGGTAATTATTGTTATCCTCCAATTTATTTATTTTTCTTTGGGCATGTATATTGTGTATTGAATGAGAATGGAGATAACTTATGATTAAGAATTTTAGCATATTTCCCAAACAATCCCTCGATATGACTCTTTTTTAGCGATATTTTAAAAGGCGTAAGATGAGATAAGGTGCAAAGATCAAATTTCAAAATTTTACAATAATAAAGTGTTTTCTTATTTCAAATATTATTTTAATTATTTTAGATCCAGAAATATATAAATAACTTATATCTTGAAAATTTATATAAACTTTATACATATTTTTTTTATTTCACTAACAATTACAATTTTTTTATGTAACAATATCAATTACCTTAATTTCTTTAAGAAATAGTTAGCACTTCAAAAATTATTACGTGTATCATTCATCGTATACTTAAAACTTGCAACGCACGTGCTTACTATATATACACACACACACACACACACACACACACACACACACACACACACACACACATTACAATTATTTAATTTCCCCCAAGGCATAGCTCAGTTGGTTGAAAGTTGAGAGTGAGAAATTTTAGCTGAGCTGGCAGTGTAGAGTGGGAGTTCGATCGAATCCTACATTTTGTATGAATAAGATTCTTTGTAAGCGCAGTTAAATAACAAACTTCTTTTAATTCTACTCCATTGAGGCACATCTTGCAATTTACATTATCTACTAAATTCTTAGGACAGTGGCTATAGGGGCTCCTAAGGTTGGAGTTCAACCATTTTTTTTTTTTTTACAATTATTTATATTTAATTTCAAGGACTTTATTGTTTAATTAAGAGGAAATTACACCTAGGCCTGTTTTTTAAGAATCAATTTCAAATATAAGATCAAACTTGTATATATTCAAAACTCATGTGGTTATTATAAATTTCAATATTAATAATAAACATATTAATTATTAATCAAATTATATTATCACTAAACCAATCCAGCAAACCTAATTCTAATTGAAATATCCAAAACTCTCATCTCTCTCCCCTCCCATTATCTTTCACGTCAGTGGCCCCCGCCCCCAAAGTCCCAACCGGCAGCCATTAATGATCTCTTCCATTTCACTACAATACCCAAACGCCCCCATTAACAACAAATTGATCCAACTTTTTTCTCGGGTTCGTGGTCTAGTTCAAATCCTTCTCTCGTTTCGAAAATGGAGGCAATGGATCGACTTGTGTGTGTGCTTCACTACGACGTGTTGGCTATTAGGTCGAAAATCGATCAAGAAATCGAATAATTATCAGCCCTTGAAGCCGAAATGATCAACAGAGTTGATGTTGCAGATAACGACCTTATTGGGCTCGAGCACGAAAGATATGACTTGAAAAAAATCAATAGAGAAAATATATGATGAATCTGATAAGCTGTTGAATTGGTTAAAAGTTTATGACAAAAATTAGGATAATATTGAGGATGCATTTGAATCTGCAGATAAGAAGTCAGAAATTCTTGTGGAATGCAAGGCAGTTGATTATGCCATGGAGGATTGGATATATTAGGCGGGTTGCTGGTTGCTCAGGCAATTGTGACAGTGCAATCAATGTGGTGGTGTGTTGGTTCGTCGAAGGTGATGGCAGTGATTATTCACAAGACCTAGATTTTTTATATTTGTGACCTGATTGAAAATTAATATTAATTTAAAAAATTGTTCATGTGATCTAAATATAAATTTGATTTGTGACCTAATATTTTGACCGTTTGTGACTATAAAATAACTTGTGACTTAAAAAATAGTGATTGTGACCTTGAAAATGAAGATTGTAAGCCTGTGACTTAAAATATTTGCATATTGTGACCTGAGGATTTACAACACTGTGACTTCAATATTTATAATTAATAAAAAATTTAATTAATTAATTTTAATTATACCCTGATTTTTGAAATTATACAAATTTCATCTCAATTTTGAAAATTACATTTATAATCACCTTATTTATATATTTTTCCCTTTAATTATATCTTGTGCTTGAGATCTTCTGAACTCTTGTGCCTTTGCACTCTTTATTAAATACAAATTCGTTTAGCTAAGTTGCATTATTTTCACGGTTAAAATAGACAAATTATGTAACATAGGTTAAAATACACCTGATAGCCGCAATTAGATCAACAAAGGGCATCAAATTAAATTTCTCGCTAATTTGTTAAAGGGTAATTTTGTAGTTTATATAGATCTCAGATCATATTCGTCAATAACGCAGAATTTTAACATTAATATGCTCAAAAGTATCACCACGACATATTAAAGGATAAATTTCATGATCGATAATGTTGAATCTTATAAACTGTTTTGTTTTAGCGATATCGGAATTAAGTTCCACATAGCATAAGTTGTCATTCTAAGCATTGATTCCCAAGTTGACGTTTTGTTGCCAATATATATATATATATATAACACAATTCTTCAAATCATTTTTTAAACACATACTTTCTCTCTACACTTTTCAACCACACATATTATTTTGGAAATATAAAAAAATGTTTTAAAACATAAAACTTTCAACAAACAAGCCTAACTATCACTTTTGATTTAAAAGAGCAACTCCAGTGGTGGTATAAAATAGTTTCAATTAGTGATTTACATTTCCAAATTCGTCGGAATGGTTTCTAATGGCAAGTGTAAACGAGATGTAAATTAGATTTCTGGCAAAAGATTTAAAAAAGAACCATTGGTTCTTTACATGATTGATAAGTGATTAAATTATTTGTCAGTCTGTATTTATAAAATGAAAAGATCATACCCATTTAAGAATTTTCAACAACTATTTGGTGCTACCATTAGATATGAGAAATTTCCTATAATTTTTGTCACAAGTTCTTAAACCGCCCCCCTCCATAAAACAAGATTAGTGGAACTCAAATGTCACGTTAGGCGAAATTGGGGTATGAGGACAAAATTTAATATATTTAAATAAAAAAAAAGTACATAAACTTGTGTAGGAACAAATAATTCTACGGCTGTGTTCGGCAGCAATTCCAAGAGAATTGGAATTATAATGTTGATTTATTTAGATTTTCTAAGTAAGATGTGTGGTTAAAAAATTGAGAGAGAAAATATGTATTAAAAAATGGTTTGAAATTATGTAAATTAATTTAAACAATCATTGCCATTTTAATTTGATAGCCGAACACAAATTTCATAGATGTACAATTACATTTATAGCGTTGTTTAGGACTTCAAGAAGACAAGTGATAGACAGAAAAACAAGGAAGAGAAAAATATCTCAATCAATTTAGAGAGTGAATAATACGTTGACACTGTTCTAAATATATATACAAGGTAAAACGTGTTTTTGAAGATTACAATACATACTTCAACAGCTCCCCGTAAGCGCAATTGTGGTGAACTAGAAAGTTCAGACCCAAAAATATCGAATTCGGTAGCAATGTACAAGGGGTTTGGTCAGAATGTCCGCAACTTGGTTTTCTGTAGCAGTGTGTTCCACTTAATTTCCTTAGTCATAAACTTCTCGTGGAAGTGGAAGATGTGTTAGTGCCCGATACTCAAATTTTGGTATTAGATTTCGCAACCACTTTTTGTTTTTGAGAGCATCGTTGAATAAGATTACCACCTTGCTCTAATACCAAATTGTTGAGTTTGATAGAAAAAAAGTAATATTTTATAATGCAAAAATATTTTTTTAAAAAAAATGTGACTATGTTGACATGTACTGATGTGATGCCGAGAGAGGAACACGACAAACCCGCAGAATTAACGTCGGGAAAGTTCCGAATTCAGGTTGGAACGGATGGTAACACTACGACCCGAGCCTCATGACGCAAAAACCAGAGGTATATTAAACTCAAGACCCTTTACGATGTGGAAACAAGAACCATAATGGGGTGAACGCTACATGTAATGTCCAGATCCTTGATAAGTTCGATTTGGTGAACGCCACAAATATCTCACAATATTTAATAAGTTTAAAAGTGTTCAATCCAGAACAATATTTGAGGGAAAACCACTCAACACAATTTTTTTTAATCCAAGTCTAATTGTTACAATGAAAGAAAATGATATAAATAATATAAAAACAAACTAAAACTACGTCTGGCCACAATAGGGGCAGAAAATAAACCCAAAAACAAGTAAAAACGGAATTAAACCTAAAAACGTACTAAAAATGCGTGAAAACCCTACTTCTCGTCTGCATAATTGACTTGCTTTTTTTAAGCCCAAAATGATGGAATTTGGCCATAAAGTCAGTGGGCTCAAGAGCTTTAACCCATAAGTTTTGCTCAGTGACCCATTTTTACTCGAAAAACACATATTATGCATCCAGTTCTGACATGATTGACTGGATTGCACTTTGTTTGACTTGAATATTTAATCTTTCCGGCAAGCCCACCATGATTCGTATAATTCCCTCCTCCTTCAGGATGATTCGTCCTGAATCACAATACTAATGGAAAATTATGGATTCCATGACATGCATTCAAGAAGTGATGCTTCTCCAATCGGTAGACAGGAAGGCATTGAAACACAGGGCTAATTGACGAAGGTTGATGCGATTCAAGCTTCGATGCATAATCAACCAGCAATAAAGATTGAAATAAAACGGGGAGGGAAATGTTAGTTTCAAAAGGTACAAGGTGTGGATCCTTGTATTCGTGATAGATCACCTCCACAACGAGGCTCTTCTCTTCACCTCTTTCAATCTCTTCACTCTCTTGCTCAATATTTTTAACTCCAAGCCCAACCACATCGTTTTCGAACTCCACATTTTTATCACCATGTTCATACACTACCTCATTACTTCCCAAATGTGGATCTTCCACTTCAAGGTTCAAATTTTGAACTTCCACCCCAACTTCCAACTCTCCCCCCTTCTTCTCAACATTCTCATCCCGAGGCTGTCCAACCATAATCTCACTTTCACTCTCCTTTTGTAATTTATCATTAGCTTCTCCTTCACTCTCCCTCTCTTGCAACTTAGCCAATTTTTCCTCGCTCTTTGTGCTTTCATTTCCTCATCTAACTGTAGTAATGCCTTTTCCATATCCATGAATTCATCCTTTAATCCCCAACCACCATCTTTCACTATTTTTTTCTCGTCCCTCTTTTCTCGCAATATTTTTTCTTCAAGTATTTGTTCCGAGGTTAACGGCATAAGCTTAATATTTTTCCCATCCTTAACAAATTTGTACACATTCCTACCCTTATCATATAATGCTTTCCTCTCAGACCTCCACAACCTACCCAACAAAATGTGACAAGACTCTATGGGAGCCACATCACACCATAGTTCATCGTTATATCTCCCAAGTGTGAGTTTTACCCTAACCCCATGGGTTACATTTACCTTCCCACACTCCTTTAACCACGTCAGCCTATAAGGATTGGGATGTGGTAGTAGAGGTAAACCCAACTCCTCAACCAGGGCGGTACTAACCAGATTAGAGAAATACTCTCTATCGATAGTAACATTGCACACTTTACTGCTCACATGACATCTAGTCTTGAAGGTAGGATCGACTTCATAATCCATCCCTTTATATGGATTTCAATAATTCAAGAAACTCAAAATAAAAGGGTACAGATATTGGTAATAGTAAGAAGGAATTAATTTTGGCTCAGAAAGGAAAAGAATATCTAGCATTTGAGGAAATTCAAGAAAGTGGTTCTTGAATTTTGGAACGACTTTTTTCTATTTTTTTTTTCTGAATAATGAATTTTGGAATTAAATAAAAAAATATTATTTCTTTTTATAAATCCAAAAATTCGACGCGAACGCAACAAAACCAACGGAACAGGATTTTGATAAGAATCGAATAAAATAAACAATTTTGAATTTTTGTTGGATTTTTATATGGATCAAAACTGAAAAAATTATGACTGACACGAAGAACAAGAAACTCCAGAAAAGAAAGACTCAACAATAAGATATGGATGATTTTGTGTAGACTCGATGATAACAACACAAAATCAAACTAGGATAGAAAAGAAAAATAAAACCTGAATCCAGAGTCCAGCTCTGATACCAACTAATGTGATCCCGGGAGGGGAATACGATGAACACGAGGAATTAACGCCGGGAAAGTTTCGAATTCAGGTTGGAACGGACGATAACATTACGACCCAAGCCTCACGACTTAAGAACCAGGGGTATATTAAACACGAGACCCGTTACGATGCGGAACAATAACCATAATAGGGTGAACGCCACAAGGAATGTCCAGATCCTTGATAAGTTTGATTTGGTGAACGCCACAAATATCTCACAATATTTGATAAATTTGAAAGTGTTCAATCCAGAACAATATTTGAGGGAAAACCACTGAACACAATTTTTATTAATCCAAGTCTAATTGTTACAATGAAAGAAAAGGTTATCAATAATGTAAAAACAAACTAAAACTAGATCTGACCGCAATAGGGATACAAAATAAACCCTAAAACAAGTAAAAATTGAATTAAACCTAAAAACATACTAAAAATGCGTGAAAACCCTAATTCCCGTCTGCATAATTGACTTGCTTTTTTGAAGCCCACAATGATGGAATTTGGCCATAAAGTCAGTGGGCTCAAGGCCCGTTTTTACTCGAAAAACACATATTATGCATTTAGTTCTGACATGATTGACTGGATTACACTTTGTTTGACTTGAATATTTAATCTTTTCGTTAAGCCCACCATGATTCGTATCATTTATATACACCATTACCTCAGTAATATATTATTTTATAAACAAACTCACTTTACTTAAAACTAATTGCACACTTCACCACTTCTCTCAATTGACTAGCACTTCACCAATCTTTTATACGTGCATTATCATGCATGAACTATACATTATTGCAGTGAAAATAAATAACATTTAGGTGTAGCCGACATCTTGAGGGTCCCAACCGACCCTACTCTGAGCCATTGGTTGAAGAGGTTAATCGCAGGTTATGCCTCCCAGAGCCAGGGTGGAGGACTTGATGGTAAGCCCAAAGTTTGGGTAACTCCCACTGACGACAAGGCAGAAATCCAATATTTCAAGATTAAATAACATTTAGGTATCTATATGAGTTGGTGATATTGCATGCATGAATGAGTGGTGAAGTGCTAGTCAATTGAGAGAAGTGGTGAAGTGTACAATCAGTTTTAAGTAAAGTGAGTTCTTTATAAAATAATATTAATGAGGTAGTGGGGTATGTATATGTCAACATAGTCACATTATTTAATATGATTTTTTAATTTTTGCATTATAAAATAGTACTTTTTTCTATCAAATTCAAAAATTTGGTATTAGTACAATGTTTCAAGCTTTTTCCTATCATAAGTGTATAGATAGAACAAGTAATAAAGTGAATTATGAATTCAAGTATTGTTCCAACAGAGATTGTAATAAATTATTTTCAAGCATATAGCCTTAACTAACTTACGGAATTTCAATGTTACATAAATTAAGCTATGCAAATAAAATCTCTATGAATGAAATTTAGAAAAATTGCAAATCATTTTGAATGAACATTTTGATTATAAGCGTGAAGTATGCTAAAATCTAGAATCCACTTTTATTCTATCCTATTAATTTCAGGTAATTGATTCATAACAATTCCTCGACAATGAAGTTCAATGTTCCTGATTTATTTAACAATCTCTCTCAAGTAGAATTAAACATATTCTTATATGTGACTCGCCTATATCTCTATGACAAATGCAAACATACAAAAAAGCATTAATAAATTCATGAACAATTAAAGACCACATAAAGCATAACAATATATTTATATCCCCTATCGAACTTTATGTTAATTAATATATGCCTAACTAATTTTCTGTCTCTCGAATATAAAAACAAGTCACAACAGTTCATATAATTGTATAAATCATACAATTGTAGAATAATGAAAAATAATATTAATTGTTCACTTCAAGAAACTGTTTTTCTGTCAAACAAAAATAACAGATTAAGTCTAAAATAAAAGTTTCATCTTGATCCTAACACAATTTATAAATTAGCCAACATCATGATTGAAAGAAAACAATAAGAATTTATTAACTTCATCATCCAGAATATGGCTTTGAATATTAGTTGGATAGCATCTTGATGTGAATTGCAATGTTCTATTATTATTCAATCCCAAAGTAGGATTCTCAATGTTGCCTCCTTTAGCTCTCTAGGCCTCTAGAAATAAAAAAAAAAAAACTCTCTCTAGCTTCTCTCCTACTTTGGCAGGAAATTCCGTTTAAAGTTCCTTCAATCTTTGCCCATGTGGATGTGATCCATGCTTCGCCGTAGGGATATCCAGGAGGGGAATCCCTCAGATCTACCTAGGAAAACTTATGCTGAGGCATTTGGAGGGTAACGTTATATTCTCCCTTAGCAAGAAAAATCGTTTGAAGATGTCGTGAAAGAGCTCAAATCTGAAGTTGTGGCAATAAGGGAAGCTTTGGTCTATAAGAATGAGCCATTTCTTCATGTCACTAAGGATGATATTAAGAAGTTATCAGTATGGTTTAAACATGGCTTAGTGGGTAAGTTTTCGTATCTCAAGCAAGCCTTAAGCTCAAATTATAAAGCATTGAATTCATTTCTGTTAGTGAGAGGTGCATGTAGGTAATTTGGATGGTAAACATGTCATTCTCAACTTTGAAAGAGAGGAAGACTATTGTAGAATATTTTACAAACCAGTATTGTAATACCCAGGGAAGGAAAAGTTTAAAAGATTTGATAGGTACTACTCATACCAACAAGGTGCATATTCTTTTTCGGAAGTTCATCATTAGAAACTCCACAGTTAAGCGTATTTGGCTTAGATCAATTCTCTGATGGGTGACTCCCTGGAAAATTTTCTCAGGAAGCGTCCAAGTGAGGGCAAAGCATGCTGAAAAGACTCATGTTGGTACAGTGGGGACAGTACGTTGTCGATCTAACAGCTGAGAAAGCCCGTTAAGTGGGACTCGGGTCTTTACAAGTATTGTACATTCAAGGAACACCCATGCGGATACACGTATGATTTCGATCCTCGAAAAGAATCCCTAATTTTTCCTGTTGACCACAAAATCTGGTAGGACCTTGGATCAACACGTCTCAGCTCCTCCCTCTTGAACACGTGGACTTCCTGCGCACTAAGACAAACGATCAACGTGCAAAAGGGTCAAGGAGGCTCCTGTTTGCACTCCGACGCTCAAGTCAAGACCCATCTCGAGTAAATATATGTTGAATGCGGGAAGTATATGAGTGTGTAAAAGAGAAAAAAGAGAGCGAGGATAGTATCTTAAGTTAGAGTATAGAGGCTAACATTTTTCTTGAAGCAGATATGTCCTATTTATAGTTGGAGCTTTCCCCTTGAATCATGACACGTGTTACACTTTAAAGGTGGCAGCATCCTTGCCCCTCTAGAAGTAGACCATTTATTTAGCTACAATCATTACCTACTTTTCGTAGGGTATGGCTGATGTCACGTCCTTCTTAAAGGTACCATCACATCATGCCATATTTCACAGGAAAGCCATACTTTCGTGACACATTGAACAGTCTTACTGCCACCCTAGATCCAGAGCCTTGGATGACATCACCTCGGATTAGGAACCTCGACCATGACACCTCAAAAAATACCATGTCTCGGCTTCACGGCAACTAAGGGAGTCATGCCCGGCTGGCTGTTACTTGGGTCCCCCCAAAGATGACGTGCCAAGTCCATTTAGGCGTGATCATAACAATTCCTATTTGGATAGCTTTACCGAAATTACCTTTCTTCTTCTATGATAAAGCTACTCTATAGCTTTGGTGATGAACAGCTGCCAAAAGATCTAGAACTAATTTGGCCAGAGTTAGTGTGAAAATGGATATAAATTCTCCTAATCTATATAGAATTCAAATCGGAAATGAAGAGTTTGCAATATAGTAAAATATCTTATATGAAAAGCTTCCTTTATATCGTAATTTTTTCAAGCATGTGGGTCTTGAAGTAGAAAAATGTTTCTGGAAGAAAACTACTGGTACCAAGTTGAAGGAAAATGTTACTGACCCATCCCTTAAGGAAAGGCAGCACAAAGGCAAAGAAAAAGTAGAATGGATTGAAATTAAAATGGGAAACACAATATTAAAGTGAAGGAGAATGTGACTAGTGAGAGTTCCAAACATGGAGAATTGGAAGATGGAGAAATCCAAACATAGAAGATGAAAAATCATGTCTCAAACTAGAACATCATTAATGGAAAAGATAATGCTCAAGTCCAAGGAAGGAACTGTTGTTCTAAATTGTATTGAAGAAAATAAGTCGGCTGAATATGTTGAAAGGGATAGACAGAATATTACCAAACCTTTTAAATGCTTACAGAATATCAAAGAGGATGATGGAGTCTATATATAGATTAATAAGGAATTTCACTTGGAGAAAGATCCCAGCATCAATACCAAAATTCCTATTGATCAGATCTTTATTGATCTAAGGGAGTTTAAATGTCAAGAGACGGTTCCTGAACAAGAAAAAACTACTGAAGAATCTAAAGATGGGGATTCCGAGCCTGATGAAGATTATAGTAAGCCCCAGAAGGAACTGAATAATAAAATACATATGAAGCTTAGAAGTAAGAAGAAGAGGAGAGGAAGACCAGGCAGATTGTTTTCATGATCTGCAACATCGTCATCTGTAACCTTAGAGGTATTTTTAGCTCTCTTAATAGATTGAGAAGCATTAGACAGGTTCATTATATGTCACTTCTTCTTATATTTGAACCTATTGTGGACAAAGATCAAATAATGGAGTGTTGTAAGAAATTAAATTTTGATAACCGTCATTCAAATCCTAATGGAAAAATTTGAGGGTTTTTGGATGAATGACGTTGAATGTCATATTGTTGAAGATAAGGAACAACATGTTACCCTCAAAGTTAAGAGAAGAAAAGTGGAAGCCTGTATTACAACTGTCTATGCTAAATGCTCTATTCAACTTAGGAGAAATCTTTGGAATGATATCATCATGTTTTCTTAGAACATTAATATCCCCAAAATGATTGGAGGGGACTTTAATTCCATTTTGGCTAGAGATGAAAAAGGAGGAGGCAATGCCCATAATAGGAGATCTATGGAAGACTTCAATAATATACTGATCGAAAGTTGAGTGGACGAATGGCAAAATTTGGGAGAAATTTGACATAATACTTATCAATGCTTATTGGAATAGTGAGTTTCAGGGATTTAATGTTGAGTTGTTGAACCGCGATACATCAGACCATTGTCCTATTCTCTTGAATTGTAATAACCAGCAGACTTTTGGGAAAGTTTCTTTTAGGTTCCAAGTCATGTGGTGTTTACATGATAATTTTCAGAATATTGTCAAACAAAGTTGGGAAGCTCCTCTAAGACATTTTTCCAAAGGTGTATTTGGCTTCTATTATAAACTAAAAAGGCTTAGAGGTGTTCTTAAACAATGGAACATAGACCTTTTTTAGGAATATCTTTGATGAGATGAAGAAGGCCAAAGCTAAAGCCTTGGAGAAGGAAATAAGGTATGATAATACAAAATACCCTATGGATAGAATGCATGTCCAGGAAGCTTATGCTAAACTCAATATCCTAATGGCTATTGGCTAAGGAAGAAATATTCTGGAGACAAAAAGCTGGAATTAAATGGCTGGAAGAGGGGGGTAGAAATACCAAATTTTTTCACGACTGTGTAAAGAAGAAAAGATCCAAGAACAATATTCAGAAAATTTATAGTAATGGAAAACAGTTGCATGATCCTATGGATATTCATAAATCTGTTGTGGAATATTTTGAACAGATTTTGATCGAAGAGCCCACTGAAGAATGTTGCAGCCTTCTGTCCAATATTCCTAAACTGGCGTCTTCTAAGTATAATGACATGCTTAACTCTTTGCCTGACCTTGATGAAATCAAAGAGGTTGTTTTTAGTATAAGTAAGGAAAGTTCAGCTTGTCCGGATGGGTTCTCTTGCTTGTTCTATCAATCTTGTTGGGATATCATCAAATCTGATCTTTTAGAAGTTGTGGTTGATTTCTTTGAAGGTAAGATACTTCTTGATGGAGTTTCAACTACTTCCATCATACTTATTCCAAAAAAACTAGGGCAGATGAGTGGAAGGATTTTCGTCCCATTAGTTTGTGCAATGTCATTAACAAAATCCTGACTAAAACTTTGTCCAGAAGATTGAACATTGTGCTGCCTAAAATCATTTCAACTACTTAAAGTGGATTTACACCAGGCAGATATAGTGAAGATAATATATTGCTAGCCCAGGAATTGATCCATCACATCAGAAGAAAGACCAGAGGGGGAAATGTGATGATCAAACTAGATATGTCCAAGGCTTATGATAGGGTCAATTGGGATTTTCTTTACAAGGTGCTGGATAAATTTGATTTTAATCAAAATTGTATTGACAAAATAAGAAGTTGCATCACAATCGTAAGTTCTCTGTTCTTATTTATGGCGAATTGAAGGGGTTCTTTAAATCTACTAGAGGGCTAGGACTATGGAAAACAATGGATAAAATAATTATAAAGAATTAAACTAGGCTAAATTGACAAGAGGATCCGTTAATGGTGATTTGCAGTAAAGGAAAACAAGATAATTATATTCAATTAAATGACCAATATATATATATAGGTGTTGCCTAACTGACTCTAACTAGTGGAAGCAATAATTATGGGATATGCAATAACTAATTTGATCTATTCTATTTCTACAAGATAATACATAATAAATACAAGATAAATTACATGGGATCATGTTGAGCTGGACGTGTATTTCTTAACAAGCCCCCTCAAGATGGTGCGCGAGAGCATTCCAATCTTGGAACGAAGATACTCAAGTCGTGGTGTAGAGAGAGGCTTGGCGAGTCTGTCTGCTAGCTGGTTGTGAGACTTGATATGAGAAATGCGAAGCAGACCAGCCTGTACTAATTGGCGCACAAAGTGGTAGTCGATCGCCAAATGTTTCATTTTGGAATGAAACACTAGATTCCCACAGAGGTATGTGGTGCCGAGATTGTCACAATAGATAACGGGTTGCTGAGCTAGAGCCACACCAATTTCACGTCGCAAGTTTTGTAACCAAGTGAGTTTAGCTGCAGTAGAGGCTACTGCCCGATACTCAGCTTCAGTGGAGGAGCGGGCTACAGTGGCTTGCTTCTTGGAGCTCCAAGAAAAGGGATTGGGACCAAGGTATACTATATGAGCTCCCATAGAACACCTGTCATTAGGATCACCTCCCCAATCGACGTCAGAAAAAGCATGAAGTGATAGGGGGGATGAATAGCGAAACATGATGTCATAGTCTAAAGTACCAGATAAATAACGTAATATCCGCTTGAGAGAGGTAAAATGCACAGTGGTGGGAGTGTGCATAAATTGTGAAAGTTTATTAACACTAAATGAAATGTCGAGATGGGTGATGGAGAGGTACTGCAAACCACCAAGTAACGACCGATACTCCTTGGCATTATGAAGGATATCTCCTGTGGTGGTTGAGAGTGTAGTGGACGAAATGGGGGTGGAATCAGGTTTGGAGCCAACCATTTTAGCACGAACCAAGAGATCTTTAATGTACTTTCTTTGGGAGAGGAAAAGCCCATGATGATGGTTAGTGACTTCAACCCCGAGAAAGTACGATAAATGTCCCACATTTTTGATGGAAAGTTTTTTGGCAAGCAAAGAGATGAGATCAATGATGGATTTGGACGATTTACCAGTGATTAAAATGTCATCAACGTAGATGAGAACAAGGATGAGGATGCCATTGCGAGAGTAAATAAAGAGACTTGCATCGGAAATGGAAGGATGAAACTTGAGAGTTTGGAGGTATGTTTTGAGGGATTGATACCAAACTTGAGGAGCTTGTTTGAGGCCATACAAGAACTTTAGAAGATGACACACGTGGTTAGGGTGCTCAGGATCTTTGAAGCCGGTTGGTTGATGCATAAATACATCTTCGATGAGGGTACCATGAAGGAATGCATTATTAACATCCAACTGGCGAGTGGTCCAACGAAGTGCATGGCAAGGGATAGAACCAAGCGAATTGTTGCAGGTTTTACATTTAATTCGAAACACCCATTTAGAGCTAATGAGATGTTGATGAGGATGAAGAGGAACCAACTTCCAAGTACCATTTTTAATCAAAGCCGAGTACTCATCATGCATGCCTTTTATCCATTGTGGGTCGGTCAATGCTAGTTTTATCGTTGTAGGCTCGGTGGGTTTAACTTGAGTGGTGGCAAGATTTTCTTGGGCTCGAGATCGTGTTGTCATATGGTGTGTTCGAGTGGGAAGTTTTGGAGGTGGTGGTGGGAATGGAGAGGGGCCGGTTGAAGGTGGGGGTTGCGGGGATGTGGGGGTTGGTTCAGGTGACATAAGTTGTAGTGATGGTGGGATTAGGGGTGGGAGTGGGGCAGTACGAGTAAGTATGTCAGTGAGAGGCCGTGTTTTCCGTGGTGGGGAGGAGAGTGATGACAGCAAAGGTGAGAAGGCAGAAGGAAGTGGAGAAGAAAGAGGAGAAGGATGAGATCATGGGAGAAGAGCTCATACCTTGGAGGGGAGAAGTAGAAGTGCCGACCAGTGACCCTTGCTGAGGGGACCAAATTGTTGTGGATGGTGAAGTGAGAATTGGAATAAAAAATGATGTAGACTCATGCGTTGAAGATGGGGAATGACTAGTAGAGACTAAATTCTTAAATGAAAAAATGGACTCATTAAAAACTACATGATGCGAAGTACAAATTTTTCATGTGACTAAATCATAGCAGTAATACGCTCTTTGAGTGCCCGAGTACCCAAGGAACGCACACGATGTGGACATGGGCTCGAGTTTGTGATTGGTGTAGGGCCGTAGCCATGGAAAGCATTGGCACCCAAAGACACATAATTTATCAACATTAGGTGACTTACCAAATTTTTTTTCATATGACGAAATATTGTGCAAGTTAGTTTTTGGCCAACGATTTATTAAGTACACGGGTATATGTAGTGAGTGCATAGGGCCAAAATTCAGTGGGAACGGATGCATGGTGAAGAAGACTTAAACCTATTTCAACAATATGACGGTGTCTCCTTTCCACAAATCCGTTGTGTTGTGGTGTAGTTAAGTGAGTAATGCCATGTGTACTTAAAAATTCACGTAGCGCAATATCTTCGCCACCATTATCCATGTAGAGTTGTTTAAGTTTGTAGTTGAGAAAATTTTCAACTAATGCTTTAAAATGTGGAAAGATATGTGCTATATCGGATTTTCTGCATAATGTATAAAGCCACACATATTTAGTAAAATGGTCCACAAAAATAACATAATATCGAAATCCATTAAAAGACTCAACTAGAGACATCCAAACGTCACTAAAAACTAACTCAAGTGGTTTATTACTAACAAGCGAGGAGTCACCAAAAGGCAATTTGTGACTCTTCATTATTTGACAAGATGTGCAATTGAAATTAGACTGACTAGCAAAACAAAAACGACTAGACTTAACTACATGACTCAACTGGGAATGGTTCAAATGATCGAGCATGTGATGGAGGGTCTCCAAGGACGGCAGAGTAGCAGTGTTGGCAACTTTTGGATCCCACATTAGCAATTCCTAGGGCCAGAGGTAGACACCATCTTTAATTTCTCCCCGGAGTAGAGGTACTCCCTTGTACAGATCCTTCACAAAAAAGTGATCAGGTAAGTAATCAACAGAGGTATGGTTCTGGGAACAAAACTGAGAAACGAAAATTAAATTCTTATTCATTGAAGACACACAAAGAACATTTTTAAGCATAAATTGATGTTTGGAAGAGGGGAGAGAGGTGGTGCCAGTGTGTGTAATTGTTAAACCCGTACTGTCCCCAATGTGAATGTCATCAACACCAGTGTAGCCCAAATGGAGGGATAGGTTACTGAGATCAGTGGTTACATGGTGGGAGGCTCCGGAGTCCAGTAACCAATCATTGGTTTCAGAGTTTGGTGTGGTTACGACATGAGTCGAGGGTGGAAAGAAAGGACGTCGATTGTTGTTCCTGGGGGCATAGCCGAATGGTTGGTTGGGGTAGAGAGGTGTGAGCCACCAACGAGGACAATTGGGATCAGAGTGACCCTGTTCTTTGCACGAAATTTTCCTTTGTAGTTGCTAGGTCGGTTGTTACTGTTGTAGGATTGGTTAGGTTGATAGTTTTGTTGTTGAGGGCGATAGTGAGAGTTTTGGTTTTTGTGGTTTGAGGGCTGATTGTAGTGTTGGTTGTTGTAGCGATTTTGTGGTGGTTTATAGGCAGGGTTAGCTGTGTGTGGGATGGATAGGCTAGCTCCAGGTTGTTCGGATTTGAGTTGGGTCACGGGCTATTAATTTCTCATGCAATTCCTTGAACGAGATTAAGCTGTCTCTGGCATGAATTGCATCACTGATGCCTTGGTAGTCTGATCTCAAACTATTAAGAACATAAATAGTTACTTCATTGGGTTTTGGTTCCTCATCAAGGAGAGCAAGATTATCAACAATTGTTTTGGTTTCATTGAGATAATCAGTCATGCTTGCATTTCCTTTCTTTATCGATGCAAGCTTGGAGCGTAGGCTCATGATTCTTGCACGAGATGGCGTCGCATAGGTTTCTTGAATTGTTTCCCATGCATCTCGGGACGTCTTAGCCCTAGCAATAAAGGATATCAACTTGGCAGAAAGTGAACTAGCAATGACATTGAGGAGCAATTGGTCTTGTCGAATCCAATACCCAAATGTTGGGTCAGGGACTATATTGTTGTCGACTTTTAACATGGCTTGAGGACACAAGTATGAGCCATCGACGAATTTGAAGAGATCATGACCGACGAGGGCGCTATGGATTTGAAGATACCATGCATTATAATTATCGGAATCAAGTTTGAGAGGCAGTTGCGCCTAAGAGTTAATGGCAACAGGGATGGAATTTCAACTTGTTGATTGTTGGACGGTTGGGTTGTCGACTTGGAGGTGTCATCGAAATTGGTACTGATTGTTGACATGGTTGGATCAAATTTTCGCTGTAGAGCTTTAAACCTCTGATACCATATGGAAAACAATGGACAAAAGAATGATAAAGAATTAAACTAGGCTAAATTGACAAGAGGATCCGTTAATGGTGATTTGCAGTAAAGGAAAACAAGATAATTATATTCAATTAAATGAGCAATATATATATACAGGTGTTGCCTAACTGACTCTAACTAGTGGAAGCAATAATTATGGGATATGCTATAACTAATTTGATCTATTCTATTTCAACAAGATAATACATAATAAATACAAGATAAATCACATGGGATCATGTTGAGCTGGACGTGTATATCTCAACAGAGACAAGGAGATCCAATCTCTTCCTCTCTATATATCATAATGGTTGAATGGATTTCTAGGGGGCTCGACAATTCATAAGATATGAGGATCTTCAGTACAAATATGGTGGTTTAATTTTGTTTTCACATATGGCTTTTGCTGATGATGTGATGATTTTCACTAATGGCAAAAGATCTTCTCTCCAGTAAATTATGAACTTCCTTAGAACTTACTGCAAAGGCTTTGGTCAAGAAATCAATTTTAGCAAAAGTTCGTTTACAATACTCAAAGAAAAGCATAAAGAAACAGTGACAAAAACTACCGGTTTACAATGTCATTCTATGCCCATTAAATACCTTGATGCTCCCCTATAAAAAGGTCATAAGAAAGCCTTCCTTTATGAAGATCTGGTCAACAAAGTGAAGGGAAGAATACTTGGTTGGGAGCATAGAAGGCTGTCTGCAGGTGGTAGAATCACGCTCATCAAACACGTTTTGACCTCCATGCCTTTCCATCTCTCACAGATACTTAATCCCCCTTTATGTACGATAAATAAATTATCCAGAATCTTTAATGCTTTCATCTGGGGGGATTCTAGCCAAGGAAAAAAGTTCACGGGCTTCCTGGGATAATATGTGTTTTCCAATTGAAGAAGGAGGGATTGGTTGTAAGGCTTTGATGGACTTGAACCTCGCTTTTGATTGTAAACTTTGGAGGAAACTTAGAAAACAAAAGTCACTTGGAGTTGGGTTTTGATGGCAAATACTGCAGGGGTATACATGCTAGCCAAGTTCCCCTTAACAACCAGATTCATCCTTGTGGAAGAGAATGTTACATGTGATATCAATCATAGAACCTCACCTTGCTTGGAGAGTATCGGGTGAAGCCAAGATTGATTTTATGTATGATACTTGGCTTAAATCTGGGTCTATTCATGATAGATTTCAGGTAGATATTGTTCAGAACAAGTATGTTTTTGAATTTAGAAACAGTCAGGGTTGGGATTGGAATATACTTTCCATGAGTATTCCTATTGAGGTTGTTAATGAGGTAAAGAAAATCCCTTACTGAGGAAGCTGATAAATTGTTCTGGAAACCAAGTTCCACTGGGGTTTTTTCCATCTCATCTTGTATGAAGCTCCTTAGACATAAGAAAACCAAAAAAATGTCTTATCACTAGTAGAAAAACGCAAAAAAAAAAGGGTTTAGGCGTCGGTTCGTCGTGAACCGACGCGTAAAGTCCGGTTTAGAATAGACCGCGCATATCTCTCTCTCTCACTCTCTCTCAACACTTCAACATCGCGAAGCCATCACCACCGTGCCTCCACCAACACCACGACGAACCTGCCTCCATCTCGTAAGAACTTTACTCTTATATGTGTGTGTGCGTGTATGTATATATATATATGTGTGTGTGTGCGTGTATGTATATATAAGTATATCTATATGTGTTTGTGTGTGTATATATATATATATGTTATAATTTTGGTATTGCAAATAGTTAATTGATATAATTTGAATTATTGGAATTATATTGAAATTATGCATGAAATGTTAGGTTATGAAATCATACTTTGAGCATTTTAGGAATTAAGAATTGATTTTGGATTAATTTTGGAGTGGTTGATGATGTTGAAGTTTGATTTATTGTGTTTGAGTAGTGAATATGTGGAGGTTGAACATTTTTGTTGTATTGTGGCATTTTGATTCCTCCTACAGGTTGGGTAAGTCCAACTTATTGGGGAGACTCTGTCGAAATTACTGTAGAATTTTACAAATAAAAAATGAAGATAATAGTAATTATAGGTGATTTTCACTATCATAGAATTAACCATACTAAATAAATAACTAAACAAAATATACTAGTAAAATTATGAAGTATTCAACGTAATAAATTATCGTATGCATGTGATTTCAATTATTAATATATAGTTGGTTCAAGTATATAACTATCATTACAAATATTCACTCAAAAGTAATATTTTTTTTAATTATATCTTCGCATATAGGTTATTAGATATGGATCGAGATTGGATGTACGGCAGGCGTAATATACATGAATATGTGAAAGGAGTTGAAGAGTTTATGAAATGTGCGGATGAACACATGAGAGAGAAAGGTGAAGCAATGATTTTGTGTCCTTATTGTGATTGTAAGAATCTGAGAAAGTTTCGTAGTTTTGAGCAAGTGAAGAGTCATTTGATTCGTCATAGGTTTAAAGAAGGTTATAAACGATGGATATGGCATGGTGAGAGTATGCTTCCTAGGACATGCACTAGTGACGATGAAGGTGGATCGCAGGAGAATAATTTAGGCAATATTGATGAGAATGATGTGGAAAATGACAATAATGATATGATAGACGAAATGATGCGTGATATACAAGGGGAATTCATTGAAAAGCCTCATTTGTTCGATAGCCTGTTCAATGATTCTGAGAAGACTTTGTATCCTGGATGTAGAAAATTCACAAAATTGTCTGCTGTGTTGAAATTGTATAACTTGAAAGCAAATAGTAGGTGGAGTGATAAGAGTTTCACGGCATTACTGGAACTCTTACGAGAGATGCTTCCGGAGGATAACGAGCTTCCTAGTTCAATTTACGAAGCAAAGAAATTGTTGTGTCCAATGGGAATGGAGATCGAGAGGATACATGCATGTCCAAATGATTGTATACTGTATCGAAATGAGTATAAGGACTTGCGTCTGTGTCCAAAGTGTGGGGCCTCACGGTATAAGCGAAAGAACATGAATGCTAATTTTGAGGATAAGAAAAGCCCTCCGGCAAAGATGTTGTGGTACCTACCCGTAGTACCAAGATTTAAACGTTTGTTTGCCAATGCAAAGGATGCGAAGAACATGCGGTGGCATGCTGATGGGAGGAAACAAGATGGAAAACTAAGACATGTGGCCGATTCTCCTCAATGGAGGAACATTAATAGGTTGTTTCCTGATTTTGGGGGTGAAGATAGGAATCTTAGGCTTGGACTATGTACAGATGGAATGAACCCGCACGGTAACATGAGTAGTCAACATAGCACTTGGCCGGTTCTTCTAACAATTTACAATCTTCCTCCTTGGTTATGTATGAAGCGCAAGTATATGATGTTGTCTTTGTTAATATCAGGGCCTAAACAACCGAGGAATGACATAGATGTTTATCTTGCCCCACTAATTGAAGATTTAAGACTGATGTGGGATGAAGGTGTATCGGTGTTTGATGCACATAGCCAGATGAATTTCACCTTACGTGCTATGATATTTTGCACCGTAAATGATTTTCCTGCATATGGTAACTTGTCAGGTTATACGAACAAAGGACCTAAAGCATGTCCCGTTTGTGAAGAAGACACGATTGATCTTTGGTTGAAAAACTGTAAGAAAAATGTCTTTATGAGTCATAGAAGATTTCTCCCCGCTGATCACCCTTATCGAAAGAAGAAGAAGGCATTCAATGGAAAAATTGAGGATCGAGCAGCTCGCTTTCCGTTAACAGGAGGTGAGGTATATGAACGAGTTAAAAATATTGATGTTTTGTTTGGAAAACCTTTTAAGCCTCCTCAAAAGAGTCTTTGGAAGAAGAGGTCCATATTCTGGGATCAACCTTATTGGAAACATTTATCAGTAAGACATTGTCTTGATGTAATGCACGTGGAGAAAAATGTTTGTGATAGCATCATTGGGACATTGTTGAACGTTCAAGGGAAGACAAAAGATGGTATCAAAGTCAGGAAGGACATGGTAGAAATGGGGATACGGGATCAATTAGCACCGCAAGAGTCGGAAAAACGTACTTATTTACCTCCAGCTTGCTATACTTTGTCCAGAAAAGAGAAAACATGTTTTTGTGAGTGTCTGCATGCTATTAAGGTTCCATCTAGATACTCATCAAACATCAAAAGTCTTGTGTCGATGAAGGACTTGAAATTGGTTGGTATGAAATCTCATGATTGTCATGTGTTAATGCAACACTTGTTACCAGTTGTAATTCGAGGCATACTTCCAAAACATGTCAGACAAGTCATAATAAAACTTTGTTTTTTCTTCAATGCAATTTGCAGTAAAGTTGTTGACCCAGAGGCGTTGGATGATTTGCAAGCCAATATTGTTATCACTCTATGTCAATTTGAAATGTATTTCCCGCCATCATTTTTTGACGTTATGGTACACTTACTTGTTCACTTGGTAAGAGAAATTAAGATATGTGGTCCGGTGTTCTTGCGGTATATGTATCCATTTGAGAGATACATGGGTATTTTGAAAGGATATGTCAGAAATCGATTTCGACCCGAAGGCAGTATCATTGAAGGTTATGCCGCTGAGGAGGCTATTGAATTTTGTACTGACTACCTTGATGACGTTGAGACTATTGGTGTTCCTAAATCTCGTCACGAGGGAAGACTAGAAGGTAAAGGGACGATTGGATGCAAATCAATTGTCCCTAGTGTTGAATTGCGAGATAAAGCACACCTCCTAGTATTACAACACATTTCTCAAGTTCATCCGTATTTGGACGAGCACATGTCCATCCTAAGGTAGCAGAATCCTTCTAAAGGTGAAAGGTGGGTAACTAATCAACACAATCGTTTATTTGCAAAATGGTTCAAAGATAGAGTCATGAAAGAGTTGTCACAAACGTCGAATACCATTGTTGAAACGGTAAAGTGGTTAGCGTATGGTCCTAGCACGATTGTGAGATCTTATGAAGCATATGACATTAATGGGTATACGTTTTACACTAGACGTCAAGATGATAAGAGTGCGGTGCAAAACAGTGGAGTGACACAAGTAGCACTATCAAGAGATTTTTCAAGTGCTAAAGATACAATGCCAATAGATGCCTCGATGTCCTATTATGGTGTCATTGAAGAAATTTGGGAACTTGATTACAGGGAGTTCAAGTTTCCTCTCTTCCAATGTAAATGGGTTGATAATCGACGAGGTATTCGGGTGGATGAATTAGGTTTCACTTTGGTGGATTTTGGACGGTTGGGTTATCTTGACGAGCCATTCATACTTGCATCACAAGCGAAATAGGTATTTTATGTTCTTGATCCTGCCGACACTAAGTGGTCAGTGGTCCTTCAAGGCAAGAGACGCATTGTTGGCATTGGTGATGTAGTAGATGAAGAAGATTATGATCACTTTGATGAAACTCCTCCATTTTCTATTGGTATACCAGTGCAACTTTAGAGGAAGATAACATTGAATCCACTTACATGCGTTGGGATCATGAAGAAGGATTATGGATTGACCGTCGTTCGTGATTATTCATTGTGTGAGTTCATTTATACATTCTCGCATGCATATAACTCTCTTTTGTTCTTTATATATGCTCTATACGTTGTTCATATTAATTGTGTGAGTTCATTTACATATTCTTGCATATAACTTTATTGTGTTTTTTATATATGCTCTATACGTTGTTAATATTCATTTATTTATATGTGCAGGTACGTAGACAATTTTCCAAATATAATGGCCGAGTCTTCACATTCTTCAGATGATCATAGTACTACCCAAAAAAAAGGACAAGAGGACCAACTATGTGCAAAAACATGAAGAAAGCGGGCCAACAAGTGAATATTATTGAGTTCGATGACAAACATAAGCCGATCGGACCAGGCACGAAGAAATTCAAACATTTTTTCGGATCTTTAGCCCACATTCATGTTGACATAAACATCAGTGATTGGCACAAAGTCGATCAAGGCCTTAAGGACATGATGTGGGAAAAGATAAAGGTACTATCACTTGATACATGGTAAATAATTGAAAAGTGAATGTAATTTCTTTATAACACCACATGTTATCATTGTCTTTCAGAGGGAATTCAACATTCTCGATGACCGTCCAAAAAAAAGTGTTATGCGGGTTGCGGGGATGAGATGGAAAGATTTCAAGACAAGGCTGGTTCATAATTTCATTACACATGACCACCCAAAATATACATCTCCTACGCAGCTTTATGATTTCTTGACCGAAGAGCAATGGGAGTTGTTTAAAAAAGAACGACAGACGGAAACATTTAAGGTATATTTAAATGTATGCATGTGTCTTGTTGAGTGAAAACTAAAAACCTGTGATTTATTTCAGGAGAAAAGTAAGAAGGCGAGGGATAGTCAAATGCGGAACGAGCATCCTCATTATTTGGGCTCGGCCGGATATGCGGGGATGAAGCCACATTGGCTAGTAAGTGACCCGCTATCTTCTAGCTCTTCATGTGACATGATTAGCTCCTCAATTGTAAGCGAGGATCGCAGCCTAGATTGGGTTCGAGCTAGATCGAAGAAGAAAGAAGATGGAACGTATTACATCCCCAACGAGAAAACGAGGGGGGTGTTTGATAAAATTGTAAGTATATCTTATCGATTTCTCATTTATTCAATTGAAACTTACTTCAATTCTTATATTCAGTTTTCATTTTTTTTAACAGGTAGAAAAAGCTGAGCAAGCCACGCAGGGGACATTTGTGTCGAGTAGACAACATGATATTCTGAGTGAAGCCCTTGGTAAAGAGGATCACTCTGGTAGGGTGAGGGGATATGGCGTGTATGTCACCACGCGGGATGTTTACGGCCGGCCCGATGATTACCTTAGACGATCGTGTGGGGTCGTGTCAGTAGACGACATTAAAGATATCATCAGGAAGGAGATGGAGGATAGCATCACAGAGCGGATCAGGCATCAAACCATGTCGGAGATGCAAAGTAAATTTGACAGTATGCAGAGCGCGTACCATAGTATGCAGAGTAAATATGATGCCATCCTCCAGTGCTTGGGCCTCAATGTTGATGCCGAGGTGGAGGTAACTGCACAGCCCCGACCACCAACTCGAAGTAGTTGCCACTCTGTGAATCCAGACCCATTTGATGGTTTTCAGGTACTTACCCATAAAGTATTTAGTTTTTTTAGTATTGCTTTTTTTTTTTAAATGGAAAGGCCTGACATATATGTTGAAAAATAGAAGTCGATTCCCTGTCGTCTCGCCGTATTTGTTGATGGTGACAAGCAAATAGTGGCCAGCGGGATGGTTTATCCGTCCGGACCCGAGACTGTGGTGCATCATCAACCACTCTAGCTTGATCATGTGAAGGTGTCCGTTGACCATGTTATAGATGGTGCAGAAGCGTTCTATCTTCCAGCGCCATCTCAGCACCACACCACGGTGGGGGAAGCTATTGGAAGTTTTTTCCAATGGCCTAAGGAGTTGGTGATTTTTGGAGAGGTAATAAAATCGAGTTATATAAAATTTTATGTCAATATTAATTTCTTTTAAATTTGTATCAGACGTGTTATAATGACAAAAATTGTCTTATTGCAGGAAGAGGCCCCAAAAAAGATCGAAAAAAAATCTAATAAAGGGAAAAGGCCTCAGAGTTTTGAATTGTCATCTACCCAGCGACCTGCGATAGTCGACGATGAGACTTTACTACGTCTAGGTGATAAATGCAAAATTTTAAACACCCTGGTCCTTCAATTGCCCGTTGGTGATGACTTCTATCAAGTGCCCGTAGATGCCTCCGTCTTCAATTGTACGTTCGAGGATGGTATTTTTGTGACAGTCGCAGACATTACCGATCTGCTTAAAATGCAATGGTTGGATACATCTATCCTACAAATATTTGCATTGTAAGACTTCTGATAACAAATTACAACTTCAATTTAAATCATTGTTCGATCTCTATTTATTGGTGTCATTATTATTAGGTACCTTCATGAGTTATGTCAGGATTACGGTATTGATTCAATTGGATTTATGTCTCCGTCACACATTGCGTGGTGTCGGTAAGAACAAATGCCAATGGTGTTGTAAATTATATGGACGAGACCATGAGGGCAATGCAAACAAAAAAATTCATTCTAGCACCGTATTTTCAGGAGTAAGACCATTCTCTCTTGTTAACAGTTAATTTTTTTTTTTTTTTTTTGTAATTTAAATCGCACATGTTTGAAGTTGTATTTACATGTTCATAATACGTAGGAACCACTGGATGTTGCTAGTGATTTCTCCTCAGAAGAGTACGGTGTACTTATTGGATTCAGCTACTGCATTTAAGCGTGACTTAGATATCAAGCCGCTATTGAATACGTAAGTTATGATAATTTTCATGAAATAATTGTGGAGTTGCGGTGAAATTGATTGTGGAGTTGTGGTTTCACTTTTATGAATATATGTTGTGATTGTTGAAAAGTTTTGATAGATTCAATAGCAACGCGTCTATTTACAGGTTGGATAAGTTCAATTTATAGGGGAGACTCTGCCAAAATTTTTATAGAAGTCTTAGTTTTTGTATTTATTTATTTTGTAACTGGTTCGAATAATTTAATTCAATTTTAGGGCTTTCAAACTATATTGGACACAAGGAGGCATTAGAACAAGAGCCAATACAACGTGGCTAAAAATAAAGGTATGAAAACACATATTTAAAATATATTACAAATCTTTGAATTATTTTCATATTCTATTTAGTGTGATTATTAATGTTAGTTTTCAATGTGAAAATTTCAGTGTCCTCAACAGCCCGGAGGTTCTGAGTGTGGCTACTACGTCATGAAAAATATGTATGAGATAGTCACTGAACACTTTCAGCGTCCGTCGTTGGAAAAGGTATAAGTTATTGAACATGATAATTTTTAATTATGCCTTCATATTTTATTACAAAATAACTGATAATTCATTTCGATTATTTGTAGGCATTTAAAGAGTATTACTCAACGGAGGAAATTGCTGAAATTCAAAACTTATGGGCTAAATAATTCGTCGATAGGTATGTGTAAATCGACGTGTATTCAAACTTGTGTTTACTCAATTACATGTGACATTAACAATCTTGTAAATATAATTATTTCTCATTTATTTAACATTATTTTAATTATGTCATTTATATACATATTTGGTGATGTGCATGTGGAAAATGTTCAGTTCACGTTTAGGTGATTGCAGGTCATTACCTGCAGTGATCTAGATCATTGCAGGTGACGTCCAGGTCATTTCAGGTGACATCTAGGTCATTGCAGGCCATGACCTGCAGTGGCCTGGGTCATTGCAGGTGACGTTCAGGCCAATGCAGGCCATGGCCTACAGTGACCTAGGTCATTGCAGGCGACGTCCAGGTCATTGCATGTCATGTCTAGGTCATTGTATTTTACTCTATAGGCAAATGAATTTCGTGCAAAAAAAAAAAAAAAAAAAAAATTTGAAAACGCGTCGGTTTTAAGTAAAACCGACACCTAAAGTTTAAACTTTAGGCGTCGGTTGTAATCCAAAACCGACGCCTAAAAAAAATTTTTTTTTTTTTTTTTTTTTTCAACTTTACGCGTCGATTGTTTATAAACCGACGCGTAAAGATAGCCTTTACGCGTCGTTTTACAACCGACGCGTAAAGTCTTCACTTTACGCGTCTGCTTCATACGTGTCGCCTCAAAAACCGACGCATATTCTCTTAAATAACCGACGCGAAAGACTGTTTCTGTACTAGTGTATGGATTTTTATGAGACAATGGTGTGCCTCAAAAAATTTCCTTCCCGGCCTGGAGAATTTGGCACAATTGGATACCAGTGGATGACATCATGCAACTGAATTTTATTGTTTCATTTTCCCCTAAATGTCAGTGCTGAAGTAATACCGAAACTATGAAACATGTTTTCTTAGATGGAGAATTGCTAAACCGGTCTGGAATTCTTTTCTGTAATTTGATGGATGTTAGAAAAGACCAGTTTAACAATCCCAGGGAAATGCTTATACACTGGTTCTTATAGTCTAGACCTTATAGTACCAGAGCTACATTACCTCTCATTATATGCTGGTTTCTGTGGCTTGAAAGAAATGAAGCCAAACATAATTAAAGGAGGATGAGCTCCCAAAGGGTGATCAAATAAGTGACTTTTCTTGTTGCTAATCTGCAAATAGCTGGGAGAATTAAACCTAACTTCACTAATAGAACTGTGAAGCATAATCTGGTGAAATGAGAAAGACTTGAAAATGGATGGATGAAATTAAACATTGATGGTTCTTTAAAATATGACAACCTGGCCGCCGGTGGGTTTGTTCTCAGAAACAGCAAGGGTGATGTGATTTGGGAGTCCAATGATTTTTATAAAGAAGGATCTATTCTTGAAGCTGAACTTCAAGCTATTGAAATGGGATTGAGTCTGTGTTGGAAGGATGGCATAAGGAAGATTTGGGTGGAGACTGATTCTAAAGCCGCTATGGAACTTGTTCAGCGTCAATCAGGTCCATAAGGCTGGAAGTAAAGATTACACATGTTTGGACAGAAGGGAACAAAGTTGCAGATTGACTAGCAAACAAAGGTATTTCCGAAAAGAAGTACAGAAAGATCCAAGGAGAAGAGATAAGAGGAAGTGGTAAATGTCTTATTAGATTTGGTGTACCTTCTGTGAGAATCCAGTACGTTTAACTTATCAACTCTTTGATAATTTTTTTTAATTTTTTTTTTTTTTTTTTCTTTTTGGCTTCCTCATAAAATTCAGATTTGTATCATTTTTTAACTTGGAGGTAACGTACATAAGTCCCCCTCTTTTGCATTTGTACTTGATTTGATATTTAAATATAAAACCATATCCTAGGCTTGAATTTTCAAGCTAGAAAGTTTCCCAAAAAAAAAAAAGAAAAATCAAGTCTAACATGGATTAGGATAAGTAATCAAGTAAAAATGTAAGTTAAAATTTTTCCAATATTCTACCTAAAGCAATGTTAAACTCAAACATAATATCATCATAGGCAGTAAGAATGTCAACAAATCTAACATAGAATTTTTTTTTAAAAATTACATGAATGCAAATGAATGAATGAACAAGACTGCATATACTAGATAATCATGTTATACTGACCCATTAGGTAGAAGTGAAAATTACATAACATGAATGAGTGACTTAAACAGCATAACAAAATAATAAAAAAAGATATACCTCCTCACCTCAAACTGCATTGTTTTTAATGCATGTAAAAATTAAACAAAATAGAGAAAATAGATCAAGTACTTCCCAGATGTAGGTTTGGCAAGGACCTGCTATTATAGATGCTTCATTCCGTGAAACTAGTTCTTCAATAGCAGCCACAAGAACAGTACTACGCAGTACTTGGGGTCTTGAGCTCATTCACAGCATATGAGATCATGCACTGCTCGCCCTGAATATCAGTACTGGAGTTCCTGTTGGAAAATTGTGTTTCCAAATGATTGTCCAAATATTTAAAGATGATAAGATGAAATACACAATTGAATCAATACAAAGAGGTATTGATAAGGAAGACAAAAGAATGAGAAAAAACCGGACCAAATACAACTGGTCCGGCCAGAATGAAGAACCACGCTATCGCGTGGTTAGTGGTCCGGCGATCGCGTGGTTGAATTGATTTGAATCTGTTCAAAATAAAGAGGCATCACGCGATCGCGTGAGCCTTGTACCGGCGATCGCGTGGTGGTTCCGAAAGGCACCTTTCGGTGCCTAAGTTGGTTTTTTGCACCAAAATGTGACATTTTGTCTAAGAGGTGTGTACTTTCGTAAAAGGTGGATTAATCTCTATATAAAGGATGTTATATTGATAAATTCAATATATATGAAATATGAGGGAGAACATCCATAAAAATATAGAACCCATTTTCCACCAAAATCAATACTCATTTTTTCAATTGTTTTTTGTTCCTTCTCCATGGATTATTAGTGCTTAAAAAATACATGGTTTGAAGGCTTGATTAATACGCTAAAGCATTTGCTATCTAACCCTTTAAGCATCTCGAACGAGAGGGAGCAAATGTACTTTTAGGACAACGTGTAATCACGTGTTCAAGCCTCTCGTTTGATTCCATAATTTGGCGTTATTCCATTCATATCATGATTTCAAGTGGATGATTCCATGTGTTTTGGCTTGTGATCCTTCAAGTAGCATTCGATGATTTCGTCTCCAACCTCTCAAGGTAAGTTCATTTTTGATAACAATCTAAAAGTACATTTTCTCGATGGAGACCAAATTATTTGGAGAGAGACACAACCATGACGATAATCAAGATTTATTATGAAGATAATCAACATTCTTCATCCGGATTATGAAAGATAAGTTTTCTAATTTAATTTCTTTCATCTATGATAATGTGCTAATTGGAGAAAATTATGTGTGAAAATGAAAAGAAATTATACATGTCTTTTCATTAATTAGTTATGTTTTTGAAAGTGTGTTAATTTGAAACAATCCATATTTTGAATTGCCAATTGCCATGTTATTTGGGAAAAGCATAATAATAAAATGAAAAGGTGTGTCTATTCATCCAAGAAACTAACGGATGATAATATTAATTACAAAAAGATGTGTGCATAAAACATGTACTTGTGTTTGCTGCGCTCATGTTGGCGGTTATCAAGTGAAAGTATGTAATGTTTCATTATGTTTACTTTAATTGCGAAAGTGCCTATTCATGAAAGTCAAGGTATCATGACAGTTATATTTTGTGTCCTTTCAAGGTACCATGAAATTAGTATGCATAATGCTTTGTAAGTTATTAAATTGTTGATTCATAGATGCATAATATAATATTATGAATTATGCAATTTAATCATTATTTTATCATGAGATATGATGATATTTTATTGTGCAAGTTTTCATGAAATTTTTCCATGATAGTGGAAATTTGAAAGTATATGCTCTTTTAATAATATTGTTTCCATTTGATTCATTTATGAGAAGTGTATTTTTCTTTTACATTATGCAAGTACATTGATTAATGTATGAATCAAATGGACTTTTGAAAATGACATGAGAATTTTATAAATTGGTGAATAAAATTATGCTTATTTGTGATACCATTTTATTTTATGGAAAATAGAGTTCCTAAAATATTGAGGCATGCAAGTATGAGTATTTGCACAAGTTGCTTTAACAATATTTAATCAAATATTGTGGAGAAAGTAAATATGATAGTTTACTTCAATTATCTCATGACATGTTTGCTAATAATGTTATTAGTATTAATAAAGTGACCATTTTCAATGGTAAATTGGAGACTACCACTTGCATTAAAAATGCCCATTGTTGGTTTAAATATGGTAGTGAAAATCTTGATACTTATTGTTGTATTAAGAAATATGAAATGACTCTACATCGAATTATGGAGATGTCATATTTTGCTTGTGAAAGCAATGTTATTTTCCTAATTAAGGAATTATGGGGGTGAGATCAAACTAAGATCAAGAAGATCATTGATGAATATTGAGATTTATCATATTGTTTATCTCTTTTAAAATAAAATACTTATATGAAGTATTTTTTATGAATGCATAGAGATGCATAACAATTATTGAAAAATTTGTGAATTTTCATTGAGAATACATGAGATTGGATTTGTCTATACTTATTGTGATTATTATTACAATGGTCGTGTGAAAAGTGATAAATATTTACATATTTGGATGATGAGATCACAAATATGAGTTTATCATGACCATTGATTAACATTGATATTTGTTTTGTAAAACAAATTTGGTCATATCTCGAAAAACGTAGTCTTTCAATGAGTGAAAGAATTACAAACTTGTTTCTTTCAAATGAAGTGAAAGAATTAAGAAACTTGTGCTTATTCCAAATAAATATGTGACATAAGGCGCATTACAAAAGCAAATTATATTGTGCTCATAGTGGAGACAATAATCTTTTACAAATATCAATAAAACAATTGATGTTTTATTACAAATTGTTTCTTTAAATTGAGTTGAAAGATTATACATAAAAGAATTTAGCCTAAAATGTAGAGTGACATTTTGGCAAAAGATTCAAATTATAATTTCCGAAATTAGTGAAATTATATTGTGATTGTGATCAAATATCCTAGCAGAAACTTTGACAAGTTTAAAGGATATTAAAATGCAAACCAGTGATTAAGTTGGATCACATAAACAAAATTATCTATACTTCTAAAAGAGAGAAGTATGAATTAATAAAGTGATAGAGTCACTTTATGCATTTGACAATATTGTTGTCAAATTGAAGAAGTGATTAAGTGTAATCACTAAAATACATTCGACAACAAATATTGTAAATTCATTCTTTTTTGCGAAAAAGAACATTGAAATTAATTTTGTTATACCTCAAATGTGAGGGTAATATGATTAAGTCCTAAAAGAGACTTTTAAAAGTTGCGAAGGGATGGATACAAGCAGTGGAGGAAGAAAAATCATGGAGTGCAGTGACAAAGGTAAGTAAGTTGTTATACATTATAAATTTATATAATATATTCTATGCATGGAATGCATGTCAAATTTGCAATATAGAATACTATATTGTTATACCTTATTTTGACATATAACATATCATTGAAATTGGATTTAGTTACTAAATACCATATTTAATAATATTATTGGTGCATTGATTATATGATAATCTAACTTGATTATAGCATATTGCTTATTTATTTGAAAATTATGAAGTATATGATTTTCAAGCTTTAAAATTTATGAAATTAGAGTTTCATGAATGCATGAGATTTTAATAACCTTAGTGGTTTCCTTAAATTTTCATTTTTGATAAGTATGTTACTCTTTATAACAACATGATATAAATGTTGAATCATATAAATTTCATTTGCTTGGACTCTTTGAGGAATAAATATATGCTACATTTATTCATAATATAAATTGCTACATACTAAATTGATTTGTATATGAGATAATTATAAGGCATTGATATGAGGCAAATGATAAATATTTATCACGCGACAATAAAGTATTTTGTTTAAAATATGTGAATCATTTGCAAATACTTATGTGAAGTATTTTATTATCAATTTGTCTTATTTGAGAAATTTGAACAAATAGAAGTTTATTTACTATACATAAATACATTTTATAAAATCTTTGTTCAAATTTGTTATCATCTTATTTCATACTATTGTGTATAATCCAGTTTGATTATTATATAATTTGAGAAAGTATGCAAGATGATAAGATAGAATGAGTCCATCTAATTGATATTGATATCAATGGTTGATATCATGTATATGTGAAAAGCATTATTACTAATGGAGAGTAATAATATGAATTATACAAGTGAATATGGATTATTGTTGAACATTGTGGTTCACAAAGAGAATCATTCACTTAAATGAAATTGAGAAATTTGAAGATTATCCCATAGTGTGGGGGTAACACTCAAACAAATATTGTAAAATATTTATTGTACTCATTAAGGAGACAATTAAATTATTGATAGAACAATTGTATTCATGGAATTACGATTCTATTCCTTTCAATTGAGTGAAAGAATAATTTTGAGTCTACCCTATAAGTGTGGGGGTAGTACAACCTATTCATTTCAATTGAGTGAAAGAATAATTTTGAGTCTACCCTATAAGTGTGGGGGTAGTACAACCTATTCCTTTCAATTGAGTGAAAGAATAATTTTGAGTCTACCCTATAAGTGTGAGGGTAGTACAACTAAACTTTAAATAAAGTTTAAAGTAATATTATTTTGAAGTCTATAAAGTGCACAAAATAGACTACAAAATATTGTGAAATATTTGACAAGTGTTGTCAAATAATTGAGAAGTGATCACGTTTAAATATTCTAAAGAAGTCTAGACATAAATTGAATCAAAGAGTGATTCAATAACTTGTGAAAAAAGTTAAGTTAAAACTTGACTTTATATCTTATGTAAAATCATAAGAACATAATCGAGTAGGATGAGATGAAACTCATTTATAAAAAGATCCGCCAATGACGGTAACCCTACCTGTCATTACGAAATGAGTAATTCACGGGTTCAAAGGGTAACAACAAGTCATTCGATATGTGGATAGTTTCAACACTTTATCAAAACATAACTCATTCTAGATTAAAAGTGTTGGTTGTTACAGTTGGAGGGCTGAGTTTTAAAACTCTTAATGAAGTTCAGAATTACAAGTATCTCTAAATGTAACAAAGATACTGGAAGAACTTCACCTATATGAACTTAGAAGTGGTGCCGCTTCAAAGAAAGTTTGGAGTTACTTTCTGAAAAGTTCACAAATCGGGTAAGCGCAAGGCCATTAACGCGCTAAAGCAAAACTTGTGCGGAACAAAAGACTTTGAGTGTTGTGTGTGTGATGTTGCCGGTATTGTCACATGGAATAACGGGTTCAAAGCTAAGGCTACCCGGGATTTCGATAATACTTTGCGACGTTTACACTAAGGTAAGGTTTAAATCGAAAGATACCTTACTTTATGGATAACACCGTTATAAAATGAGTTGGTGAAAATATTTGAACAAGTGGGGGATTGTTGGAAAATTGTGTTTCCAAATGGTTGTTCAAATATTTAAAGATGATAAGATGAAGTACACAATTGAATCAATACAAAGAGATATTGATAAGGAAGACAAAAGAATGAGAAAAAACCGGACCAAATACAACTGGTCCGGCCAGAATGAAGAACCACGCGATCGCGTGGTTGGTGGTCTGGCGATCGCGTGGTTGAATTGATTTGAATCTGTTCAAAATAAAGAGGCATCACGCGATCGCGTGAGCCTTGTACCGGCGATCGCGTGGTGGTTCCGAAAGGCACCTTTTGGTGCCTAAGTTGGTTTTTTGCACCAAAATGTGACATTTTGTCTAAGAGGTGTGTACTTTCGTAAAAGGTGGATTAATCTCTATATAAAGGATGTTATATTGATAAATTCAATATATATGAAATATGAGGGAGAACATCCATAAAAATATAGAACCCATTTTCCACCAAAATCAATACTCATTTTTTCAATTGTTTTTTGTTCCTTCTCCATGGATTATTAGTGCTTAAAAAATACATGGTTTGAAGGCTTGATTAATCCGCTAAAGCATTTGCTATCTAACCCTTTAAGCATCTCGAACGAGAGGGAGCAAATGCACTTTTAGGACAACGTGTAATCACGTGTTCAAGCCTCTCGTTTGATTCCATAATTCGGCGTTATTCCATTCATATCTTTCAAGTGGATGATTCCATGTATTTTGGCTTGTGATCCTTCAAGTAGCAGTCGATGATTTCGTCTCCAACCTCTCAAGGTAAGTTCATTTTTTATAACAGTTCTTGTTTGCCCTCACATCCTGACCCATTTTGTCTAACTCTGTTTCATGACCAACTGCATCTGTCTAGTAGAGATCATGGTGCAACCTAGCATTGACATCTCAGTCAATAGCTATTAGAGTAGTTGCTTTGTTCCTAGTGGAACTGGTGTTGTAGGTGTTGGATCTACTTGCTGTCTAGTAGAGATTATGGCGTGGCATAGCACTAACATCTTAGCCAACACGTGTTTGGACATTTTTAAAGATTTTTTTTTTCTTCTCTTTGTTGATGAGCCCTTTTTTTTATTAACAATTTTATGATTTTTTGGTACTTCATTACTATTTTATATTACTAGTATATAATGCGTGCGATGCACGTGATATTGTAACGATATTATGATTTTTTATTCAAGTATATATGTTTTTGAAATTGAATAAAAATTTTCCAAATTTTCTACATGTTTTACCTAAAAAATATTCAAAATGTTGATTTAAACAATCTCAATATCAAACTCAATTTATCATAAACATTATTCAAATTTTTAAGTATGCAATACCCTTATCAATAACGCAATCATCTTTCTTCTAATTACTGATTGTTGGCTTCTTAAATTTTGTATCTCCTAAAAATGTATTCTTAGGGTACTTTATTCGAAAAAACTGGAGTTGTGAGGATTTCTCCTTCTATATGTGTATATAGTTCATAATAAATTCATTGCTACAGTAGAAAAAGACTGATAAACGTTTGACAATTTATCCAAATTTTAGAACCAAGATGGAAAAAAAAAAATTGTAATATGACGTATAAAGAATGTTAATCATGCATGTGAAGTTAGAACTCAAAAAACATTTGATCATAGATGTCTGAGAAAAATTGAGATGTATCTAATCTAGGTTCCCTACTAAGGTATGATTATTCAAGACACAGAAGATATCATATTTAATTAGAGTAATGTTTGATCAGGAAAATTGTTATGAAACTCAAAAAATTGATTCATAGTGCCGTGAATCCCAAAGCAGTACGTACATTTATTTAAATTGATAGAACTACCATAAACCATCATCTCAAATTTTACTACAACCTCATGAGACATGTTCATCGATTTGATGGAACAAAAACAATAAAAACATGTCCTCGTGATTTCTTTTCATTGTTTGGCATAGTAAATACATGATAATTAAATGGCTTCAAAAACATAATAAAAGGAGTTGAGGTGAACAAAATATAATACATATTTAAAGAATTTTAACTTACGGTTGCGCATACCTCGTGACATTTTTATAAACTGTAAAAACTAAAATTTAAATTTTTCGAATACAAGATAAAAATATATACATATAAACCAACTTAAAACATAAACAAATGATATTCTCAAGAAATTTGCACTTCGAAAATTCAACATAAAATTTTAATACAATAAGAATCTAAATTGATTGGAAAAAAAAAAAAAAACTTAATTAATTTTTCATACAATTAATATTTTTAAAAAATAATTTTACACGCATCATACTTTAGAAATTGGCTTTCTGAACAAAGAAGGGAAACTTCACATCACTATATTTTTATTGGTGTGGTGATAATATAAGTAGCGTTAAATTAATGTTTGACAAAGAAACTAAAAATTGGATGATGATTAATGAAAAAAAAAATGTTTAATGTCGAGGGTGAAAATGAATTTCTATTTTTTATTTATTTTATTTTATTTTATTTTTTTTTTTGTATACAAGTAAAAAATTAATTCAAAGAGTATACATTTTTTTCCCTCATATTAGTTGAAGAATATTTATGAACTTTAAGCCTCTGTTTGGAAAATATAAATAAATAAATAAATATGTTTTTAAATAACACAATTCTCCAAATTATTTTTTGACCACACATATTATCTCTCTATACTTTTTAACCATACACCTTACCTCGAAAATATATAATAAAAAAAACACGTTTCTAAATACAAAACTTTTAACAAACAAAGCCTAAATTATCTGAGAATTATTAATTTTATTTAAAAGATTTTTAGTGGGAAAGTGAAGAGTTTAAATTATAAATATATGAAAAATATTTTTTATTGGCAATACGAAAATAAAATGTTAAAAAAGTTGTACATTAATTAAAATTAAATGTAAATATGATATTATTAAAAGATTTAAGTGTAAAATAATAATAAAAAAGTTATTATATGCATGTAAAAAAATATTAATTATATGAGAGTTACTGATTTTATTTAAATATGATTTTTAGAGAGAAAATGCAGAGTTTAAACTGTAAATGTATGAAAAATATTTTTATTGACAATACGAAAATAAAAAGAAATAAAGTATTAAAAAATTTACATTAATTAAAATTAAGGGTAAATATAAAATTATTAAAAAGGTGTGGGAGGTAAAATAGTTCAAAAATTTTTCTCACTTTATGGGACTTTTAAAAGTAGTATAGATAGGCTATTATGGATTAATTCATGTATTGAGAATAGACTTTTATTTTCAATTTTTTTTTTTTTTTGAATGTCTTTTATTTTCATTTGAATGTTGTATTACTTATAGTGATGGCAATGGAGCGGATAAGGGCCGATCTAAATTCACTCCACAAAATTTCGGATCGGATCGGATCAAACAATAAAAATCTCGGATCGTGTCGGGTTCGGATCGGGTCGGATCGGATCGGAACAAACATAAGAAATTTTCGTTATATATTTTTGTTAATGACAAACAAATCAATACATAATTAATAAAATAACTAATATAATATTTAATTCATACAACAAAACATTACATATGTAGAGAATTAATGATTTTGTATCAAATTCAATAAAAGAGTATATATTTTATATTTAATAATTAATTTTTTATATTTTTTTTAATTTTTAAAAAAAATTCGGATCGCAGATCGGGTCGGATCAGATCACCCATGATCCAAATCCGATCCATTGATCCCCGTATAGGGATTTTTTCGAAGCGGATCGGATTGGGTCAGGTCGGATCAACGGATCAGATCAAATTTTTTTATCATCCCTAATTACTTATAATTAACATATCATGTTCTTTTCTTTTCTTTTCTTTTCAGAATAAAAATGTGTCAGTGCTCTATTAAAGATCCTAAGATCTTTTGTTAGAGTTTCAATTTTTGCATCTTTTTAGAATATTTTCCATCTTCGCTAGCATTGGTTTATATATGATGAGATTGTCTAAAAAATTGGAATAATATTGCTAGAATTCTTGCAGATCCACGATTGAAAAATTGAAGCTGCAACCTTATTAAAATAACTATAAAATATGACAATCCTTTCAACTTTGGATTGACTAGTCTTTGGACATGTACTCATGACATACCATAAATACAATTGTAATAAACGGCAAATTTAGGATCGTGATTGAGCTAAAGCGGACTTTAACTCTTTGACCGTTGACCCTCAATGACGAAATATTATTTAATTAAAAAATATTAAAAATTGTACTAACATATAAATGCTTTAAAACGTAATTTCATTTAATATGAAAATATAGTCCAATACAAACAAAAATAGTAGGAAAATACATGATATAATCCTACTCCGTAGCTATAAGCTTAGATTACTACATTCTCCAAGATATCATACTTTGAAAGCGTTGCAAAATTGCCTCATTCTCAATGAGTTTAATATTCTTGTGCTCTGTATAAATCACCAAACTGTCATTCAACCAATCGTCTCCCAAAGCAACAAATAGATTGGATGGATGGCATGGGTAATGGATATAATGTTGCGTTTGATAGCCTTAAGTTTTCCATCGAAATGGGTTTTCCAAATGATTTTTCAACTTTTGAATTGTTTGATTGCATAAGTTTTCCATGAAATTCGTTTTTCAACTTGTATCGAAATTTGATATTGTCCTTGATTTGGAGGAATTCGTTTTCCAATTGGGGGGTTATTTTCCATGAAAAATCTTTTACCATTTTCGTCATATTTGATCTTTTTTATTGTTGTTAATTGATTTTTTTTTTTCAAAAATTAACATTATTATTATCAAGTACAAATGTGTAAAAAAATTTTAAAAATATTAAAATATCTAAATTTTGCTTTATTTTCCATGGAAAATAAAGTCAATTAAACAACAGAAGTTGAAAAATTCCTCACTTTTTTTTCCTAGAAAATTAAAACAATCAAACACATTACTAGGATGTTATATTTTTTTTAAATAATAATAATAATTAATTAATAAATCTGAAAATCTTGTCGGATCCAACACGAGTGACCGAACGAGCAGTTGAATTCGCCCCTGATTGTAATTGGCATCGTATTGAGATTTTAATCATGTAAGTAGTTAAGTTGAGGAGCAATATTGTTGCAGTAAAATATCAATATATGTACCGAAAGTTTTTTTCAATCGTTGACAAGTGATCTCAACTTCCTCATTTGACTTATTTTTCTTTCTTTTTGTAAGTATTGCTACCATTGTAAAATATTTGTATATAAGGGTTAGTCACCTATGGCCTCAAATTTTTCAGAGTCGACCCTGCCACCGAAAGACGTCAGCAAAACTTAGTATGCTATAAAATACAAATTTGTTCTAATGAGCGTGGAGCGCAGGCAATAATGCGCTCCACGCAAAATTTTTTAATATTTTAATTAATGGGACTCATTTCTTATACTTTTTTTATATTTTTTCTTTCTAATAACTTATTTGGTCCATAATATATAAATCAATTTTTTTTCTCAAATTCATTTTCAATCACACATTTTTATGGAACACATCACTTTACATATTTTTCAATCATACATTTAAAAATGCATTCAATTTCTCCTATACCAAACATACATTAAGCCTCCTTTCGATAATACTGTAACAATATAAATTGATTTATTTATATTTTGTAGGTAAAATGTGTGATTAAAAAGTAAGTGTGTGATTAAAAAGTTGTTTGAAAAATTGTGTTGTAAAAAAATGTGTGCAATTAAAAAACGATTTAAAAATTTGTGTTGTTTATAAATTGATTTATAAATTGTAATGATTACATTAAGTGTGTGCTTAATAAATTAAAATAGACGTTACACAAATCATACTAACTCAGGAAAATATAATTGAAATGAAGATTATAAAAACGAGGCAGAATAGACAACTCAGTAAAAAAAAAAAAAATTGTATTTTTCAGCTGAATTCTCACGTCAAAATTTTTTTTATCTGACTTGTCTCTTCAATTAATGAGTTTAAGTTCTAAATGTGTGATTGAAAAATATGTAAAGTGATGTATCCCATAAAAATGTGTGATTGAAAATGAATTTGAGAAAAAAAAATTGAATAATTTATCATGGACCAAATAAGTTATTTAAGAAGAAGAAAAAAAAAAGTATAAGAAATGGGTTGTCAGCCTGACAACCCATTAAAATAAAAAAATAAAAAAATGCGTGGAACGCAAGATAGCCCTGCGCGGACCAAAAAAGTTATTAGAAAAAGAAGAAGAAGAAGAAAAGTATAAGAAATGGGTTGTCAGCCTGACAACCCATTAAAATAAAATAAAATAATGCGTGAAGCGCAAGATAGCCCTATGCTCCAAGCTTATTAGAACCAAATTGTATATATATATTAGTTATAAGCACGTGCGTTACACGTTTTATGTATACTATGAATGATACACGTAATAATTTTTGAACTGTTAACTATTTCTTAAAGAAATTAAAGTAATTGATATTTTGTTACATAAAAAATTATAATTGTTAGTGAAATCTTGAAAAATATGTATAAAGTTTCTATAAATCTTCAAGATATAAGTTATTTATATATTTCTGGATCTAAAATAATTAAAATAGTATTTGAAATAAGAAAACACTTTATTATGTTAGGACTCGTAATATTTTGAAATTTGATCTTTGCACCTTGTCACATCTTACGCCTTTTGAAATATCGCTAAAAAATAGTCATACCGAGACATTGTTTGGGAAATTATGTCATCAAATTCTATTTATCCAATAAAGCTCAATGAGTTATAAAAGTTTTAATATATCTAAAAACATTTTATCTTCTTCCAAAAGAAAGAAAAGTAGAGAACATATTATCCTATTTGTACAAATTCTTCACTTAATATTACTAATTAGATAAGTCGTAGTCATGAGTTAGTCAAAGTTTTAATAAAAGGAATTTTGTCATTTGCTGAAGTAAATGAGATGCAAGGAAGAAAACTTGCTTTCTTGCATGTTGTTCAATATTATTTTTTCATGAAAAATTGTCTCTTAAATTACAATAAATTATTCTTATTCCATTACAAATATCGTTTGATTGAATCAAATTCCTTAAGAGCATTCAAAAAATGAAATCATGGATGCAACACAATAAATAGGAAGAAATTAAAAAAGAATATATATATATTATCAAATATGCTAAAATTCTTAATCACAAGTTATCTTCATTCCCATTCAATACACAATATACATGCCCAAAGAAAAATAAATAAATTGGAGAAAAATAATTACCAAAAAAATAAAACATGGACCATACACTCAACACGAATACTAACATAAAGTATAAACAAATTTAAAAATTAACATAGATATGCAACAACATTTAACCATATATTCTCTTCCATCTTAGGTATAACTAATATACTTGTTGGAAGAAAAAGAAAAAAAAAAAGTATTTGCTAAAAACATAAATCATGAATCAAGTATGAAATATACAACACTACTTTTTGTCATCGGCAAAGTAAATATTGTATCTGGAAAAAAAATCATATTAATTTTATATGATACACCATGAATTTAAGATTGAAAATTTTGAGTTCAATTTTGTAATACGCCGCTCATAAAAAAATAAACAGAGTTTCATCAAATCAAAATTTATTGTAACTAACTTGTTATAGTTTACTTGATAAAAATGCAATAGACTTGAATTCTTAAATTAAACAAAAGAATGAAATGTCTTCTTTTTTTGTAGTTAAACATAATCATATTTATGAATGAATAAATAAATAAAACTAAAATAAATTCTAACATGAATTAATGCCAAATGAGACTTCTTGCATCACCACAATTGTTTTTGAAAAGTAACTAGTTTCACACCCGTGCGATGTGATGAGTGCATTTTATACACTTATTTATCTGTCAAAATTAGAATATTATATTGTTTATTTCGTGAATAAATTTTACTTCGTTTGTGTTTATTTTTATTATTTCAGATTTTTATCTCAAAATCGAGAAAATAAGGAATTGAAGAAATCACACAACAATTGGATGGAAAAACTCTATTTTAGATGCAATTGGAGACAAAAGCTAAAGGACCGAGCGTGTAATTAATTTAAGGACCAACGTGAATTGTTTAGAATAATTGAGGCTTTAAAGTATAAGCTAGGTATATATAATTGGGCTTCTATAAACCCAATTAATATGACTTCTTTGGCCCAAAACGTGGAGGAGGCTGAGAATTCTTTGGGAATATATATAGGGTTACGTACACAATTGCAAACATTTAAATTTGAAAATTTTTGTAATCAGGCATTTTGTAACTAATTACACAAGTATCAAAATAATTTTCAAAATCAGGTATTTCTTTTTAATTCAGAATTAAGTTTTGTAATTAATTACAATTGTAACTTTATTTCAATTTGTAATTAGTTACAAATGTAAATGTAACTACAATTGCAATTTATTACCATCACCACCACCACCATCGATCACCGCCTAATTTGAAATCAGCCACCGCCACAACCACCGTCGGAAATACAATTGTAACTTATTTCAATTTTGTAATTAATTACAATTGTAATTAATGAATTAGGACTTTTATTTCAATTTGTAATTAGTTACAATTGTAAATTTAACTACAATTGCAATTATACACCACCACCACCACCATCGATCACCGCCTAATTTGTAATCAGCCATCGTCACAACCACCGTAGAAAATACAATTGTAACTTATTTCAATTTTGTAATTAATTACAATTTTAACTAATGAATTATGACTTTATTTCAATTTGTAATTAGTTACAATTGTAAATTTAATTACAATTGCAATTATCCACTACCGCCACCGCCACCGCCGCCACAACCACCGTCGAAAATACAATTGTAACTTATTTCAGTTTTGTAATTAATTACAATTGTAACTAATGAATTAAGACTTTATTTCAATTTGTAATTAGTTACAATTGTAAATTTAACTACAATTACAATTGCAATTATCCACCACCACCACCGATCACCACCTAATTTGTAATCAGTCACCGCTACAGTCACCGTCGAAAATACAATTGTAACTTATTTCAATTTTTTAATTAATTACAATTGTAACTTGTGAATTATAACTTTATTTCAATTTGTAATTAGTTACAATTGTAAATTTAACTACAATTAAAATTAACCACCACCACCATCACCACCGATCACCATCGATCACCACCTAATTTGTAATTAGCAACTACAACGACCACCATTGAAAATACAATTGTAACATATTTCAATTTTGTAATTAATTACAATTGTAACTTTATTTCACTTTGTAATTAATTACAAATGTAATTAAATCTCAATATTACCATCATCATCATAATCACCATCGTCGCCGCCGCCACCATCGTATCAACAATACCACCACCGTCTCATCACCATAACCACATCGACCAAAACAAAAAACAAAACAAAAAAAAAAAAAACAAAACAAAAACAAAACCTGATGAAATCAAAGTTCAACAAATCTGAAAACAATACCAACCAAATCAAATCCCACCATCACCAAAATTCTCAGTAGAACTCAAACATAGAAACAACCAACCACAACCACCACCACCATTGATCACCACCTAAAATCGTCACCTAAAAATCATCACCACCAATAACCACCTAAAACCATCACCACATACCCAAGCACTCTTCAAAAATGCCACCAATAGATTCTTGTATCGCTAAGTATTTGATCAAAATTGTCATAAGTGTTTGTTGATTCAACGTTAGTGCATATATGTATTGTAAGAACCAACCTCAAAGAAGAAACACGAATTTTCGATCCAATAATCATCTTCTAAAATTGTTTGAATTGGCTGGAAACTCGTACAATGAAAGGAAGAGTCATTGTAGGTCTGAACATTCAATTCGCCACAAAAGGTCCAGATTTCCACAAAAGATACCGGTTAGCAGTGGCGAGGCTCCAGATGCGAGTTGGCAGCTGTAGCGACGAGGCTCACACTGGAGATTGCAGCAGCTGTCTCGCGCCTCTGTCGTCGTAGCTGCATCGATCTTGTCATCGAGAGAGAGAGAGAGGAAGATAGTTTCATCGACAGTTGAGGCGATGTCAGAGTCTGATAGTAAACAACTGATAACAGTCGGAAACTACTAATTCCTTGCAGAGATTGGCGGGAGAAAGCGACGGATGAGTGGTGGGTGGAAGTTAGCTTTAAGTGATGAATCAATAGCGTCGGAAACTCTAAAAATTCTCCCTGTGGCCGTGGCTATGGTTGCCATAGAGAGAGGGAGAGAGAGGGGCTGGGTTAAGTAAACTGAGAGGGGTTGGGTAAAGTTAACTAATGCTTGATTTAGCAAAATAGTTTACAAATATCTGTTTTTAAAAATTTTCAAATCTTAATATATGATTTTGTGTAATTTTCCCATATATATACACAGCCTTAGTGAAAAAAAAAAAAAGGTTAAGCAGCCGTGAGAGGAGCGGAGAGATATACATATACACGACTCAAGGCTGTGGGAGAGAAGTGGTGGTGCTGGAATTAAAAAAGAAGTCCGCGCTGTATCAAGGGGAAAAAAAAAGGGGGGGGGGAGGCTGTGCAGCTGTGAGAATAGAGAGCCGAGAGAGATAGAGACTGTGGGAGGTTAGCCGTAGAAATTTTCTTGAATATACATACCCACGGTGAGAAATTAGTGACCGAGAGACACAGCCGAGTGTGAAGGAGGAGGAGGCAAAACATATACATACACAAAAATTGGTGACTTTTAGGGGGACAAGATTAAGGTTACATTTTGATTGGTCGGCTAGTGCAAATTAAAGCTGGGAATTGGTTAGTAAAAAAAGAAAGTGCTGGGATTAATCTGGAAGAACATTACGGCAGAATACATTAGAGAAGAGAGCTCGGCTGGTTCAAATAAAAAGGCAGAGGTGGACTCGGAAAGGAGGAAGAAGCTGCTCGACTGAATTGGATGCAAGGAGTGATGCAAATTCAACAACTCTTCAAAATTCTGGTTTGATTTACATTGCTTATTGCTTTTTCTTCCAAAAACATGAATAGCTAAATTTTGAGTCGGGATTAACGATATAGATTTAATGTTTTTAGTTTGATTTTGATTCTCAAATTGTTGTTTTGATTTTCATGTATTGATTTTATTATTGTTTTTAATGCTTGAGTTGCTTGATCACCAATTCATGATTTAATGGTTGTTTTCATAATCCGAGAGGTGAGTTAACAATTAGATCACGTAATAAAATTCGGCAATTTCAACAAAAAGATAGAGCTATTAATTTGTGGTTGCTTGTGGTCACTTATAAATTCCTAGGAGATTTTATGCATTTAGCTAAGGAGAACTCTGACCCGCTGTACAGATACGTGGTTGACTTAGTTAAATATGCTTAATTTGAACTCGAGAGAGGTAAATTAGATATATGCGTGAATTCGACCATATATAATTTTAGAAAATAACTTGAGATGAGAAATTAATTTAGAACATTATTTCGAAATCATCAGTCCCGATATTCATTTAATTGTTCGAAAAACCCACCACTTTGTTTCTTGTTTTTATTAATTGCTTTTAATTTAATTTTCTATTTTTATTTTAACTGCATTGTTTATTTCATTGATTTCCAATTATTTGTCATTTTTGAGTTTTTTTTTTATTATTTTGCAATTCATTTTCTTAGTTAACTTTTCTTTTAGTCTAGGAATTATTTATAATCGAAGTAAATTTATAACGAATAAATAGTCCCCGTGGGATCGACAACCCGGACTCAAAAGTTCACTTTTACTACTTGATAGCGATATCGTACACTTGCGATATTCACACCAACATGATGCACAGACATATTCTATTGACAAAGAATAAATTAAAGATAAAGTACATTTGAAAAAAAAAATGCAAAAATTATGAAAATCCATTGCTTCTATTATCAAAAGTATTACAAATTTTGAAAAATGTACTTATGCACAATATTTATCATCACATTTGTTAAGTTTCCATTGTCATTGCATATTAATATCTCTAGACCAATACGATTCGTAACTCTCGATACTGCTACATGGAATAACACTGAATTTTTTAGGAATTGTCACATCTAAAATGGTTGTTGTCAATTTTAAACGTAGATTTCAAGTAATAAATTTGGATCTCAAATATTCACCTTTCCTTGTATTTTAATTCTCTAATTATTAATGAAATTCAAGTGTACAAACATGATAAATACACAAGTGCTTGGATGCATTTGAAAACAATATGATGATCAAAGTTCAAAGAAATCATCAAAAGAAATTTTTTGATATACCTAAATTTTATAAACCTAATCTTTACTTGATTATTATTATTGATGATATTTAGTAGTATGATTATTATTATTATTATTGATAATATTTGATGATATGTAGTAGTAACAACAGTTCAACACTCTTACAATAAAGGAGAAGGAGATGATTAGCCTACCAGAAAATTGTACATTCTTTAAAAGCAAAAATAAAATAGCATCAAAATTTTCATGGTTTATCATTTCAACCAAACCTATCACCAAATGAACACTTCTAGAATCACTAACACGTACATGATCAAGTCTTGGGTTTCAGGGTTTCTTTGGTTCGACCTTCTTGATCTTAACCTACAACAAAGCAAGGGTGTGTTCGATACGCCACATTTCCATGGAAAATAGAAAACAATTTCTTACTTTCCACTTGTTTAGATGTTTGATTTAATATCATTTTTTCTATGAAATTTGTTTTCCATCTTTTCTCGATTTTCCACATTTTCCTTGTTTTTATTGAATCTATTTTCCCACAACTTTGATGAGAATTGGGTTTCCACCTTACCATTTTCGCCTCGTTTTGTTCTTTTTATGGTTGTTAATTGACTTCTTTTTCTAGAAATTAACATTGTTATTAAGTATAAATGTTTGAAAAAAAAAAAAAAATTGATTAAAATTGCAAAATTTTGCTTTATTTTTACAAAGCATGTTTGGCTAAGTTCAAAAGTTTTTTTAGGTTTGTTAAAATACCGAGAAATTTTTTAAAATGTAATAATAAAATGTTACTCGGTCCTCTATTTCACATAAATAAACAGAACAATTGATAGGGAGGCATTAATAAATAAGAAATGAAGATACAAAAACATCTTACAATGTGTTCGATAAATTTTGTTTATAATAAACACAATTTTCAATACCATTTTTTAACTACACATCTTTTCTCTCTCCAATTTTTAATAACGCATCTTACCTAAAAACACAAATAACATCAATCATGACTATTTATAACATTTTCCAAACATGTCCTTCAATCTATATCTCTATATTTGTTGAATATTTTCCAGGAATAAAAAACTATTCAATTGAATCATGAAAAAAATTGATCATTTCATTTACACCAGTACAGAGGATCAGAATTCACACGTCGGTAGCCATTGACATGACACAGAGAGGATATGGTGCCCTCATATAAATGTCCACCTGCCACATGGCGAGTAGTCATTCGTTGTCGACGAGGCCCCGCGGGCCTCGCCTGACAACCCCCAATAGGAGGCGCCACATGCCCCCAGTGGGCACCATTCTATATAATTTCCATGACAATGTATATTCATGGGATCAAACCCCCCCCCCCCCCCCCCCTCTCTTCCCCCCACCTTTTTGAGTCTAATTATTGGCCCAACACAATCCAAACAAATCTATTGGACATCAGCCCTTCTTAGACCAAAAACTCCTTGTCAGATTTAAGCCAATTAGATTTAAATCGAAATTGCAAGACTCTAAGATCTTATTCAGTAAGTGATGTGGACGGTTTAGAATTAAGATCCATAAATTAGTGTAAATAAAATCCAATGGTCAAGGGGAAGAGTACGGGGTGAAATTTGCAGATGGAGTGAGCTTCAAATTCCATTTCGTTGCTGATGTAATGTAAACTTCAAATCAAACAATAACTCAACACTGGTACCGGGAACGGGTAAATTCCAAATTTATTAGATATCCCAATCCACTGCTTTCGGCAACCAAACGCAGGCATTAAGTGAGATGTAATGACAATATTTTGACCACCTCACCCCCTTCTTTCATTTTAAAGCATAATCCTAACCACAGCGGCTGTCAAATTCACAGTAGACTTCTCCTTAATCAGGATTTATTCCTGCATTAGTCCACGTATGTAATAACATAGAAAAAGTTGGATAGCATAACTACATACTGATTTGGATTTCAATGAAGAAATACTGCCTGCGTTGCTCATTTCTCTACCATATTCTCAATCCTTAGATGACTCCCTGAAAAGTAAATGATCGGAGCAGTAGTTTAAAATAAAGCTTAAAAGAAACAAATACCATAACGTAGTAATCATAATTAACTTGAATAGGTTTCAAAAAACCGGAATTTAAATCCATTATGAATATCCATTGATGCATCATGAAAATGGGGTTCTAAATAATCGAAAGACACGACGAAAGCAACATTGAAAGTCAAAAACTTTCAACAGAAATCAAATGGAGCCAATAATTGGTTAGAAACATGTTCCCAAAGGTTGATGTGTTCCTAATACCTAAACTTGCAAGAGAACACATTAAAATGTTCGACTGCTAAGGCCACAATAATTAAGTTCAGCCTCAATAAATAATTATACCTTTGATGTTAAAATAGAAAATAAATGCAATATGTCCTTGAAAATATCCAGGATAACAAAATTCACAAAAAAGATAAACATAGTATCATCAGTCATGGAACCTAAAGTAAAATATTTAAAATCATGACATTACTTAAACAGAATGCAGTGGCTCCTCTTTACCTGTCACCTTTCCTCTCCATTTCATTCTTCCTTTTGAGATCAGCTTTTCGAGCTTCAAAATCCTCTCGACTCATTTTCCGTGGCCCAACATTAAATCCCATTGCTAAGTCTAGAAAGTCCCTGATACCATTAAATGCAGAGCTATTGATGAATTCCACAGCATGCTAGAGAAAGAAGTGAGATAAAGGAGTATGCAAGAGGCAGTCAGCATTTCAAAATCGGTGCAATCTTCTGATGCAAGTGGGTAGGTTAAATGTATTTTGCAGTTTTGATGCAGGCGTGAAAAGGAAACTGCCCACTAGCATCCAGTAATGCATAACCGTTGGAAACATGGCAATTGGGCCAAAAAGGAAACAGTCATTTCATTGGTTGCACTATTTTGCTTCCCTCCAGATTCAAAGTAACATAATCACGGAAAATAATCCATCAAACAAACATGTCCATTACTACAATAATTGCTTTAAAATCTGGAGGACACTAGGAAAACTTAAAAACACAAAATCCCCCACTAACCCCACTCTTTATCATATCCAAGATTTGCTTAAAGGTCCTCCAGACATTCAGAAAATAAACTAAACCCATTAATTTTCTTAGTGTTCTAGCATTGGGTACTCCAAGAATTTACAGAGACGTACATAAATGTTATTTTTTATGTATGTGTTGTGTGTGGAAAAAAAAATCAAAGCTTTTTACCTCATCGAAAAACTCGTCAAAGGAATCAACGGCGACGACTTTCCCATTCTCCAGTAACACAATCTTCCTCCCGTAATCTCCAGCTCCTTCATTTCCTTCATTTCTAATTCTTTTCAATAAAACTCTAGTGTAAATTCTTGAGGTGTTGTTGGCAATATTGGGGAGTTTGATTTTGAAGGGATTTGAAGTTCCACGGACAGAGAGAAAGCAATTTTGGGGAGTTACACCCCCAACAACCCCCATTAACTTGGAAATTGCACAGTATCCACCATTTTGAGAACTGAATACTTCAATAACCATGTAAAAACTGAAAAATGGGGAAAAATATAAGACCAAAGGAAATTGCAATAAATAATGCCAATTGAAAAAAAATTCCAGAATTTCAATTGACTTTATAAATATATAGATATAGATAAATATATAGATATGGATTTCTATTATTTATTCTTGTTATTATAATATTCCGGCTTCCATTACTATTATGAGTTTAGAAAATTATGTCCATGTTTGGGTATAAATTAAAATATAAATTTTAAAATTAAGTTAAAGTTAATAATTAATTTTAACCATATATTTTATGGGACCTGCAACATCCCAATTACATATTTCATCAAATTTTGTTAAAATATACTAAAAATTTAATTTTAATCACCATCAAACAGAAGCTATATATCAATTTCATGGAAAATGTGAAAGGACGTTCTTTATACAATTACGGGTTCATGACAACCCTCGAATAATATAAGATGATAATAAATTATAAAATTAAATAACAATAATATTGATCATAATAATGATATTTAATGAGAATAAATTGAATGCTAAGGGTGACATTGATCATAAACATAAAAAATTAAGTGTAAAAGGGGAAAATGAAAGTTCCCCTTCATCTATACTTTTAATAAATAATAATAATAATAACTAACACACACACACAAGAGGTTAATAAATGCCATTGCTCATGCAGAACACATGTCGACCATCCTAACATCAATATCCAAATAATTTTGTTTATTTTTATTTCGAAACCATGTCGTAATAAACATTTTGCTCATTTTCTTTCATTTCATTCTCCCCGTTTTCATTGAATCGTAAAAATCCAAAAAACATAGAAATTTATTTTTTAAAAAAAACTTTTTTGGATGGACCCTCGAGATTTTCTTATTTTTCTGTTTTTTTAGTTTCTTTAATCATCGAATCTTTCTCATTCTGCTGCCCGAGTTCCGGGAGGGTATGTCACTCTTTTTATATGTATAATATAATATAATATAATATAAATCTATTCTTATTTAAATGTATATGTTTTTTTAAATTCAAACTTCAGATAATGCCTTTTTTTTTTTTGTGGGTTATATCAAAAAAGAATAGGTGATGAAATTGACAATGGGCATCTCTTCTGTTCCTTTGGATCCAACACAGGTGACCAAAATCTCTTGGCGTCCCAGGTTCTAATTTTTTTTTCTTTTTCTTTTTAAAGTTCTTTTTTTTTTTTTTTTAACTTTCAGAAGGGTATGAATCGTCTGTGTTTGATCAAGGATTATATGATTTTAATGGTGATTGAAGTTCCACAGTTATATACATGGAATATTTGGCTGATAAGGAGTACCGTGATCTCTCATCACTCTAGTTTGATTAGATACAAAGTTCTTGTTGTTTATGCCATTATAATTACCCTACTTATTTCTAAGGGTAATTCACAATACAATCAATTATTTTTGTATATATTGGAACCAAATTTTGTTAGGAATTATTAGGAGTGATCATAAGTGTAAACCAAGAATACCTCAATCTTCCATTATGTTTACCAAATATAGTCCATGATTTTCTCCATTGTAATTATCATTTACCTTAGTTTGTAGCTTTGTTTTATATATAAATGATTGTATCCACATTACCAAATCAATGAGAATCTTAAAACTCATTCATTAAAACTTTGCATGGTATCAAAGCATTAGGTTGAAGCTAGACTCACCTTCTCATGGCCAATCTTCTTTCCCCTTAAAAAGAAATATGAAAGAAGATGTACAGAAATAATTTAGATTGAATACTTGAATTCATTCAATGAGGAATATAGAATGATCACCCTATTTATACACCCAAAAGAATTCATACAATATATACAATCTTTAACAAACTTAAAAATTCTCAGATTCTTTTTCTACATGTAATTCATTCCAGAAGCTTCGTGATGAATAATCTGTGACCATATTGCAATACGATTGGATCTGTTGCTGCTGGTAATATTCTGGTGCCCACATTTTTGCTTCTGTTTTACATTGGTCCATGTTGTTGCTTTCTGCTTCATATTGGTCCCTGTAGTTATAGCTCTTCACGTCATGGTCCTTACTCTTTTCTGCTCCTAAAAGTTGATCCTCAAATCTATTACTCTTAACTCCCCCCCCCCCCCCTTTAAGCTGGAGGTAGCTTCAACTACTCCAAGCTTGTTTCGTAGATATAGGTGTCTGGAGTGTGTTAGGGGCTTGGTTAAGATGTCTGCAATCTGGTCTGCAGTAGGTACATAATGTATCATCAATTGCTTCCCCAAAATCTTGTCACGAACAAAGTGCACATCGAGTTCGATATGCTTGGTTCGTGCATGATATACCAGATTGTTTGTCAAAGCAGTTTCTCCCAAGTTGTCACGCCATATTGTGGGAATGTCTTCCTGTACTATATAAAATTCTTCCAAGAACGACTAAATCTGGGATATTTCATCTGAGGTGTGTGCAAGTGTTCTGTACTCCGCTTCAGTACTGGACCTTAACACCACTTGTTGTTTCTTTGAACACCAAGACACAAGACTGTCTCCTAAGTAAATGTAGTACCCAACTGTTGATTTCCTATCATTAGGGCAAGAGGCCCAATCAGCATCTCCATAGGCTGTAATGTTGAGTTTTTGTGCTCCCTGTATCATCAATCCCAGGTGAGGTGTACCTTTTATGTATTTGAACAGACTTTTTAGCAGATTCCAATGAATATCAGTCATATTTTGTAGGAATTGGCTGACTCTATTCATAGCAAAAGAGATATCAGGCCTAGTATGTGTTATATACTACAAAGCTCCAACTACACTTCTAAGTTGGGTTGGATTTCTTAGGTTTGTCCCTTCAGTTTTGCTCACTAACTTCCCTGCTGTCATTGGAGTCAAATTGGCTTCAAATGATCAAAACCAAACTTACTTAGCATGTCAGATGCATATCTTTTTCTGTGAAAGGTGTAGGCCAAATTCATCTCTAAAAAATTCAGTTCCCAGAAACATTTTTAATGTCTCCATATCCTTCAGTGCAAAGACTGAATTTAGTTTGTCAATTTGTTCTTACATCTTCTCTTTCCAACTTCCAATCACGATTATATCATCTACATAAACTAATAGATATATAAATAATTCTTGTGAAGAAATAAAGAACACAGAGGTGGATCCTTTGACTGCTTGTATTCCCACTAGAGTAAGGTTTCCTTCAAAGTATCTATGTCAAGCTCTAGGTGCTTGCCTTAAGCCATACAATGCCTTACTCAATTTACAAACATATGATGGTTTATCCTTTTCCAAAAATTCTTGAGGTTGTTCTAAGAACACCGTCTCTTCCAGCTTGCCATTAAGAAATATGTTATTAATATCAATTTTCCTGATTGTCCATCCTCTTATTGCTACAAGTGTGAGGATAATTTTCAGTGTATGTGTAATAACCTGAAAATTTCGTACCTTATTTCTATTTATCTAGAAATTAGATTCTATTATTTTATTAGAAAATAACCAATTTCATGATATGGTAACATTTTTTAGAAAGTGGAGGAGAAAGTTGCATGAATTATGATAATTGAGGTTAATTGGCATAATATTATTTTCCTAAGTGAAACTCGTTTAATGGAAATGAGTATAACATTTCTATTTAAATTTCTTTAAATCTAGGGAATGCTTTACATGAGTTAAAAAGTTTTGAGGACTACTTTGCTAGAAATTAAAGTTATGGAAAGCATTGGAGCCTTAATTAAACATGATTAGGTAAATTGGGGACCAATGTGAAATTATTGAAAATGTTGATTTATTTCAACCTTGACATTTCATCAGGCGATCTTTTTAGTCATCGTATGAGTTAAATATTGACCCGAGGACAATGCATGTTATACCTATGCGAAGTTTTTAGCGAGACGTTGAGATCGATACATTAATTCCAGTTTTTCGGGTTCGCACGTGTTGGAAAAATTGAGCTATAGTAGTATAATTGAAATATGGTAAGTATGTGCAAATTGTCAAATTTCTTCAAGTATGAAAATAGTGGACGAGTGGCCATGTTTGCAAAGTGTCGTACGAACATTTGGATGATCCGATGCTTTTGCATGTGTAACCATTATAAAGCTTATAGTACTAGCTTTCCATTGATATAAAATTTGACTAGTTTAGAATTAGTCTCGACCCTCGAATGTTAACCTGAAAGAAGCTTGTTGAGACATGAGAATTTGGTAGAACTATTATTAAAATAATGAAGGTGGGACATGTGTCATTCCATTTACTCAACTCCTAAGGATATGTTTGGCAGCCTACTTATTTTAGTTAGAAGTACTTATTTAATCAGAATGCATGTTAAAATATTGTAACTGCATAACAATTGTATATTTATCGAAACACTTATTTACTAAAAGTTGGAGAATTAAGAAGGGACAAACATGACCTTACTTCACCTCTATAAATACAGCACATAACCTCACTTTAGCCCTTAAAACTTGTTGGGAAAGAAATCAATGGTAAAGTAGAGAATTCTCATTTCTAAATCATGGATTAACAAGTGAAAATGATGGATTCTTGATTCTATATGAAATTCATCATCTTTAGCCTGTTAAACATAAGATTTCAATACATTTCAGTTTCAAAATCTGCAGAAAAATTAGCCCAAAAATTGTCATCTAGGATTAGACTACTAGAAGCCTAATTTCTACACAGACGGAGGCGTCCAGTAGTCTCCTGTAGCAGTAAATTTTTATATGATGAACTAAAGAGATTTCTGGCAATTTTTTTGAGGAAAAAACTAAGATGTAGACTGTTCATAAGTAATATATCTTTATTAACTGAGTTATACAAGGTTTCTAATCACAAAAACTTATTAAATTGCAGGATTTAAAAGTATAAACACCCTAACAAGCAGGGAGTAAAGCATTTATGTGTTTTCTTGCAATTTTTATTATGTATAGTTTAATTTCTGTAGTAAAGTAACATCCTTGACTTATTAGAGTTATATATTTGTGATTATTTAATACTTAATGTTGGTTTCATGCTTTTCCTTAACTTTTTCACTTAGTTCTTATCTAAAGTAAATTTTTAGTTCAATAGCTTATGTTACTTTTGGAATCTAAAGAACTACTACAATAATTTTGTATTTTATTTGACTGCATGTTGAATTTTTGATTCATATGATGGCTGTCATCACTAGTAGAGATGTCAAGAAGGATGGACGGGCAGACCAGACCCATGAAAATTGGCCCGGATCAACCCAGGACCTCGGGCCAACCCATGACCCGTGCGGGTGGTTCACGGGTTAAGAAGTTGTGAACCGCGGGTTTTGCGGGTCGAACCTTCGCGGGCCGCGGTTAACCCGCTGCTGGCCCATAAAAAAAAACTGTTTTTATTAAATATGGTAACATTGAAAATATCTCTTTTTCTACAAACTCTAATACAACTTTTAAAGCAAAATCTTATTTTTTTTCTCTCTAATAACTAAAATACGTAATGTTTTTTGATAATAGTAATTAGAAATACATTTAGCATTTAATTGTTATTTTTTTTGTTTTACTTAAATTTGCAAATTTAGAAGTAATTCATATAACATAAAATATAATTTTAAATTCTATGTAAATATTTTGTGGTATTTAGAATTTATCATTTTAATCATTTTGTATTTAGAAACTTGACAAAAATTTGCTATAAATATGGAAAAAATCTATATTTTTATTCATACTGGCCAAATTAAAACGAACCGCGACCCACATGAGCTCGACCCGGATGGATCAGCGGGCGGGCCTGAGTTGTAGTTCAAAATTTGTGGGTTGACTAGGAACCGGCCCGTAACCCGCAGCGGGCAGGCTTTTTTTCAAAAGGGCCATTACCGGACTTTTATGTTGGCGGGTCGACTCAGTCAGGACCACCCGGATTGACACATCTAATTACCAATACAACATTGCATGTGTATAAAATGAAGGAAAACAAGCTCGCAACTTGAAAAGTTACTTAAATAGCCTTATTCTAGCATTTTTTAGATTCTTGAATAATGTTACTTGTATATTTTAAAGTTATTTCAGATTCTTGAATTCTTAAATAACGTTATTTTTATATTTTAAAGTTATTTTTAGATTCTTGAATGATGTTACTTGCATATTTTAAAGTTATTTTCAGATTTTTGAAACAATTTATTTAGAGTTCTTTAATGTAATTTTTTTCATATTCTTAAATAATGTTGATTTTATAATTTAAAGGAAATTTTCATATTTTTGAATGATGATATTTGTGGAATTTAAAGTTAAATTTCGATTCTTACATGAAGATAATCGAGTATTTTAAAGTTATTTTCAGAGTTTGGATGAATTCATAAGCACTTGTTACAATTACATCTTTAAGTAGATGTGTCAAAGTTTATTTTCAGATTCTTTAAATTATTTTTAGCAACTTTTAAATCCTTTGATCTTTATAATTTGTTTAAATATAAGTTTACTCTTAATCACTCTAAGTGTAGCAAGCTTTCTCCATTAAATGGTAATTGTTCTTCAATTACGTGAAGCACATGTGAGATTAATTGATATACGTAGTAGTTAAAGCTCATATTATATTAAGTTCAAAAAATTCTATCTTGCATGAAAAGGATTGAGCAAAATTATGTGCTTATGTTGATCAAGTGAAGTGTTTAGAAGTTTTGATTTCATGAGCATCAGATGTTGAGATGTAACTTTCATGCAAATTCTTAAATGTATTCATGTTTCACTCTCTAAGCATGCAGTTAGGTTCAAAAGTATACCTAAGAATGTGCATGAATAAGAATAGAACTCTAAGATGTTAAGTATTCACCAATTTGGGATTCTAGATGCCCAAGGGGATAATTCTCGTATTGTACCAGAATGGTACCAGATTTGTGCCGGAAGGGTATCAGATCTTATATTTATCAGAATTGTACTGGAACGGTATCAGATCTTATATCTATCAGAATTGTACCGGAAGGGTACTAGATTTGTGTCGGAAGGGTATCAAATCTTATATTGAGCGCTCCGTGAATACTTACTCTTAGGGTAGGGGCCCAAAGAAATTAATAAATGAAGTTAGAGAGTCCATGCATTACATCATGATATACATATTCTTTTAATTACATTATATAATTTGAGAATGATATGTAATATGTGAATTCAAGTATTCTTATGTTGAGATTTCATGAGATAAGATGTTTTATATGGTAAAAGATACTTGAGATGAATTCGAACAAGTTAATGTGAATTACTTATTCTCCTCGAAGTTAAGAGGTAAAGTGTAATATGAGAATGATATGTAAAATGCAAATTCAAGTATTCTTATGTTGAGATTTCATGAGACAAGATGTTTTATAATTGAGATGATTCCAAAAAGATTTATGTGAATTACTTATTCTCCTCAAAGTTAAGAGGTAAAGTGTATTGTATCACATTGATTATATCTACATGATAACATGCTTAAATGATAATGTGTAACTTTAATCACTAAGCTTCATAGTTTATAGTCATTTTATGACTCTTATGTAAGTCACAAGCTCTAACTATTTGGAGGTTTTGCGTACTTGGGGGAGGTCTTTCTCAGATGGATCAAGTATCATATTATCACTAAGAGAATAGTGTGGCCAAAGCTTTTCCTATTTGATGTAAAACTAAGGCTATTCAGCATTAAGACATATAGTAAAATCAAGAAATCATATTTTGAAATGGTTATAAACTTATATGTCTTGGAAGGATAGAACGTGATGTGTAACTATTGTAAGATTTTTAATGAAGTTTATCGTATTTCCTACTTCTGTTTATTTGAGAATGAAATTATTCTTTGTTTTGAACTTCTGCTTATCATTTAATATAAATGAAATCTTAAAAGAAGATTACGAAAGAAGCTTTTGCAGCAAGCTATTAAAAGCCTCATGCAGCTTGAATTCTAGTGCAGCTTTAGGTAGAGGTGGCAATGGGCCGAGCCGAGCCGGCTCGGCCCATGGCTCGTGAAGCTCGGCTCGTCAAACGGACAAGCCGAGCAGCGAGCTCGGGTCAAACGAGCCGAGCTTAGGCTCGGCTCGTTTGACCCTGGCCGAGCCGAGCCGAGCTCGGCTCGTTAACCTCGTTTTTTTTTTTTTTTTTTTCAAGAGTTTTTTTTTTTTTTTTTTTTTTTTTTTTTTTTTTTTTTTTTTTGTAATTGTAAATTTGTAATATATTATATATTAATATTGTATTGTTTTTTTTTTAAAATTTTGAACGGTAAAACTTAAAAGTAAAAACACAATTTTTTTTTTTTTTTAATATACACGAGCTGGCGAGCCGCTCGGCTCGCCGGCTCGTTGAGCTCGTCGGCACGAGCTCGTGGCTTGTGCCAACAAGCTGCTCGTTGAATTACGAGCCGAGCTTGGCTCGGCTCGTGGTTCAACCGGAGTGATTGGCTCGTCCACGAGCCCGATTTTTTGACGAGCTGACGAGCGGCTCGGCCCGTTTGCCACCTCTAGCTTTAGGCTATTAGAAGTCTTCTGCAACTTGAATTCCATTGCAGCTTTAGACTATTAGAAGCCGCCTGCAACTTGGCTCCCAGTTCATTGTTAGGCTATTAGAAGCCTTCTGAAATCTGTTTTTCTATGTTCAAAGGAAAATGAATGAGTAAAGAGTTTTATGTGTACATTTCAATGTATAAATACTTATTTAAAAAAAATCATGGGAAATTTTGAAGTTGTGACAGTAGGTGCTTTGGCTACTGGGCTAAACGTATCATAGTAATCAATACCAGGTGTCTGCAAGTACCCTTTGGCAACAAGCCTAGCTTTGTGCCTAATACCTTTCTCATCTGAATCATGTTTTATTTTAAACACCCACCTACTTCCAATAACTTTCATATTAGGATCAGGCGGTACTAAACACCATGTTTGATTCTTACCAGTGCATCAAACTCCTCTCTCATTGCTTTGTTCCGTTTCTCATCTTTTAAGGCTTCTGCAACACTTTCTGGTTCTTTCTCAGAATCTTTTAAGACAATGCTGTAGACCTTTGGCTTAAATATTCCAGCCTTTCCTCTTGTCACCATATGATGTCCAGTGTCCACATTTGCCGTCTCTTGCTCATTAAATTCATCATTCTCCTGAACTCTATCGTTAGAATCACTTATACTATCTGACACGGGCTCATTTTCTTCATCAAGCAGAGTTCTACTAATATTTTCTCCATCATTCACCTCATCTATCATACCTTCACCTCTCAAATCTTCACTGGAAACATCTTGTGTAGGAGTAACAGAGGGATTTTCCAAACCAGCTGCTTCATTCGAATATTATGAAGGCTTAGATTAAAAGGTACCTGGAACAAATTTATGGGAGAGAGTTTTGGCTAGACTTTTTTTATTTAAGAACCCACACTTGAAAGCTAACTGATTTTCATCAAAAATTACATGTCTCGAAATATAAATTCTACCAATTGAGTTTAAGCATTTATATCCTTCGTGAGATATAAGATTATCAGCAAAGGTCTTGACTGCAGTCAGATATTGACCCATTGACATGGATCCTTTTCCAATCCTCTGCAGTTCAGCTATTAAGAAGGTTACTCTTAACCGATTCAAAATTCCAAAGTTTTCATTGATTACCTTCGTCATCAGGCAGAGTTCTACTAATATTTTCTCCATCATTCACCTCATCTATCATACCTTCACCTCTCAAATCTTCACTGGAAATATCTTGTGTAGGAGTAACAGAGGGATTTTCCATACCAAATGATTCATTTGTGATATTATGAAGGCTTAGATTAAAAGGTACCTAGAACAAATTTATGGGAGAAAGTTTTGGCTATACTTTTTTTATTTAAGAACCCACACTTGAAAGCAAACTGATTTTCATCAAAAATTACATGTCTGGAAATATAAATTCTACCAATTGAGTTTAAGCATTTATATCCTTTGTGAGATATACTAGGTCCTACGTAGACACATTTTTGGGTATGGAAGTCGAGTTTATGTTTTTGGTATGGCCTTAGACACTGATAACACGCCCAGCCAAATACTTTTAACTGTTTATTGTCAATTTTCTGCTTAAATAGAATTTCATGAGGAGATTTGTGTTTGAGCAAAGGGGTAGGCAACCTGTTTATAAGATAGGCTGCGGTCAAGAAGGTTTCCCACCAATATACTAGGGGCATTTGTGCTTGAGCTAACAGAGTTAGGCCTAATTCGGTTATATGTATGTGCTTCCTCTTTGCCCTCTTATTTTGTGTAGAGGTGTAAAGGCATGAATATCTAAGGTTTATCCCTAATTTACGAGTTATTCTATCTAGAGTTCTATATTCTCCTGCATATTCAAATTGGACAATTTTAATCTTTCTTTCAAACTGATTTTCAACAAGTATTTTGAATTGAGGAGCTGGTTTAGAACTTCTGACTTATGCTTTACAGGGTAGATCCAAGAGTACCTAGTATGATCATCAACAAATGATACATAATACTTAAACCCATGGGTAGAATTTAAAGGTGTTGGTCCCTAAACATCCGTGTGAATCAAATCTAGGGGTTTTGATGCATGAGATAAGAATTACTTGAATGCTAAAGCATGAGATTTTCCGAATTGACAAACTTCAAAAAAAGAACAATGTTTATTCTGAAACTTGGGACCATTACAAGACTCAAAGACTTGGCACATTACAGAGTCAAGAGGATATCCCAACCTTCTGTGCTAGACATCAAACTCTGAACTAAGAATACTAAGTTTAGTGGACTTGGATGACTCGGTTATGTTGGTATTGAGATTGAGTTTTAGATTGTGTTATGTTTGATGTGAGTCTGAATCAACAGTTGAGTGTTTCTGATTTGGAGTGGTTAAATCTAGTTGGTATAGTCCATATCTAAGCTTCCGCTGCATTATAGTTCTCTTGGTTTGAAGATCCTTCACAACACAATAATTATGGAAAAATTCAACACACACATTATTATATGAGGTTAATTTTTATATACTAATAAGATTTTTATTAATTTTAGGGACATGTAACAAATTCTTCAACATTAAGTATTTCTCAGAATTAGTACCAATATTTTTGAACCAGAATGAAAAATCTGTAGGGATTTACCATTTCCCACAACCATTTTCTTCTTACCTCCATATTTCTTCACAACTGTCAGGATTTCCTTTTTAGGAGTAATGTGATGAATTGCTCCCGAATTGGCATACTAAGCCTGGTCCTCCACTGTGCTTGGATTGGAAATGTAGGCTGATGGTTGGACACTGAAGTTGGCATTCTGGTCATGGTGTTTTGTTCTATTATTTTGTTCCTCATACCTGCTAAAGCACCATTTTGCTGTATGATTCCCATTCCACAAATCTGATAAGAGTTTGAGTTTCTGTTATCTGAATACCTTCCAGATCTACCTCTTCCTCTAGCTCTTCCACTGTAGTTAGAACTTCTTCCCCCTCCGTTATTTCTCCCACCATATGAACTAAACCTTTGTGTGTTTCCTTGAGCTAAATTAACAGAACCAAAGCTATTCATCATTTGATTCAGATGTTCTATTCCACTCTCAAACGTCAGAAGTGTAGAGGATAGTTCATTCCAAGATATCTGATCTCTGCTATTTATCTATACCATTATAGGAGTGTACTCATTGTCGAGTCTTGTCAGCACTTATGTTACCATATATGGCAATTCAATCTTCTTTCCTATAACCTCAAGATTATCAGCAAAGGTCTTGACTGCAGTTAGATATTGACCCATTGACATGGATCCTTTTCTAGTCCTCTGTGGTTCAGCTATTAAAAAGGTGGGTTAAGTTCATACCAAAGGGGGTGTTTGTATTCACAGTGAATGGAGTTGGAATGGAGCTTGACTCTGAGCTAGGATTTTGATTGGAAGAGTTAACATTTGCCATTTTTCAAGGCTCTAATACCAAGAAAGAAATATGAAAGAAGACGTACAAAAATAATTTGGATTGAATACTTGAATTCATTCGATGAGGAATACAGAATGATCACCCTATTTATACACCCAAAAGAATAGATACAATATATACAATCTTTAACAAACTAAAAAATTCATAGATTCTTTCTGTACACATAATTTATTCTGGAAGCTTCATGGTGAATAATCTGTGACCATACTACAATAGGGTTGGATCTGTTGCTACTGGTAATGATGAGAACCGAGAAAGTCAAACCCGATGCGCGTGCCTATGGGACCCATGACGAGATTCGATACCAAGGAGATTCAAGATTCGAGGCTAAACAATGTGAATAGGTCAAGAAAAGAAGTCAATAATCAAGTTAGAGAAAAAAATAAGAAGAAATTGAACTCAGCCAATTTCGGTCGACCGAAAGTCATTCCGGTCGATCGAAACTCTGTAGAGATTTTGGAGTGCAGCCTCAGTCGCGCTCAACTGAGGATCGGTCGACCGAAAGGGACATTTCAGTAGACCATATGATCGATCGAAAATATTTTGGTTGACCAGTTCGGTCGACCAAAACACACTGTTTCAGAAAAATGAGATTTTTTCTTGCAATTTTCGGAATTGCTCTTGTGGCCCCTATTTTGTAATAAATACACTTTCATTTCAAACCCTAACATTAACTTTGATTTTCATGTGAATTGCTCTCTTGAGAGGCTCCTTGAGGTAAGAATAAAAACCTCATTTGTTCTTGTTATCTACTTGAAAATTAATCAATTTTACTTGAATATATTATATTCTTGTGTTTGTTGTTTATTTTCGCCCCCTTGAAATTTGTTTAGTTTATACCCATTTTATTAGGTTAGTTAACCTTTGAATTTTGTGTTAGATTTAAACTTGGGTTAATGTATTTTATCGCTTTATATACCATTTTAGCTTTCTTGGGAAGATTTCAAATTGTTGTGGAAATTTTTGGTCAATATATCAAGGGGGTCATCATCATTTGGTATCATAGCTTGGCTCTAATTTGTTAAATCTATCTTTTACATTTCTTGTTATTGTTCTCATTATTAAAAAAAATGAAAATTGAAAAAAAAAATTGGGGAAAATTTCATGTTCTTGAGCATTTGTTGAACTCCACATATTGGGCATTTTGATTCTTGAGTTTATTGGGGGATTCCATTATTCATACACTTGCAATTCTATGTGTTCATAAGTGTGCCTACCAAGTGTTTGATAAAATGCCTCAATGAAAATACTCCATTAGTGCTTTGTTGTTCAATGCCCATATATTACTAATTACTTGGAGCTATCCAATTCCCATTATTGAGATTGTGTTATCAACATTTTATCTCATATATCACTTGCTCCATACATTGGGTAATTATTGTTCATTCATTCCTTACCAAATTTGGGTTGTTGGGGATTTATCATATATCCACATTATATCCATTCAAGGCCACTTAAAGATTGGGTACAAAGTGCTTTCTAAATTGCATCATTGAAAATTACACTCTTTGTGCTTATTGTTCTACATTTATGCATTATCTATTACTTGTGGTTATTCAATTCCATTGTTGAAATTGTGTTCCTAGCATCTTATCTCACATAACAATTGTTCCTTTTGAGTATAGAAAGCACATAAATTTCACTTGCTATTGTATCTACTTGTTATAAATTCCTTCTTCCTTATTTGTAATTTCTTTGACTCCACAAGAATTATACTTTGTGGTTTAGTTGATTACCTTCCTTGGAGAACTTGAGAAAGGAGATTTTGAGTAGAAAAAGCCAAGAGTGGTGAGCTCATTAGAGGGTAAATGCCTAAGTTGAGTGAAGCACGAGTGAAAAGTATTCTTGTAAGAACACTTTCACACTTGCACACCATGTCCAATTCCAATGCTCAAAATCAAGACTTGAAGGAATTGTTGCAAACTTTTTCAATCACCATGGCTAGGAAAATGGAGGAGATTGAGGGAGGGTTGGAAAGGTTAGCAAAAAAGGGGGAGAGTACATCAACTCGTAATGGAGGAGAGGGAAGGGATCATAGAAGAAGAGTGAGGGACAAATTTGGAAACAATGTGTATAGAGATGGGAGTAGGGAATAAATTGGGAGAATGGTGAGGAAAAATAGAAGGAGAGTGGATGATCAATTTGGGGATGTGTTAGATAATGAAGGGGAAGTTGAAGAAGATTGGAGAATTGGTAGAAGAAGAAGAAGAGAGTGGGTAGATAGGAATGGAGATGAGAATGATGAGAAGGTTGATATTGAGAAAATGAAGACTCCATCCCATAGGAGGGGAGGTAGTGAAAGTAGAAGAGTAATGAAGGAGATATATGCTCGGCCACCAAAATCTTTGGCCCATACTAACGAGATGGAAAAATATGGAGAAGATACTTTCTACACTAGATGTCATGTGGGGAATAGGGCATGTAGTCTCAATATAGATGAGGAGAGTGACATAAATTTGGTGAAATTGGGATTACCGGCTATGAAACATCATAATCCTTATGTGTTGCAAATGTTGGGTGACTATGGGGAGGTGAGAGTGAGTAATCAAGTTCTTCTTACTTTCAACATTGGAACCTCTAGTGACCAAGTTTTATGTGATGTAGTTCCCATGCACACTACACACATAATTTTGGAGAGACCTTGGCAAGGTGATAGGAGTGTGATACATCATAAGAGGAAGAACCGATATAGCTTCCAATTAAATGGGGGAAAAGGTGGTGCTCCTACCTTTGACTTTGGAGGAAGTTCATAAAGATCAAATGAAACTTAAGAATGAGTTTAAATAAGAAAAAGAAAAAGAAGAAAGAAAAGGAAAATTTGATTGAGTCAATTGAGGAAGAAACAAAGGAGAGGCAAATTGAGGGCATGAGAGTTGGGGCCACGTCCCTAGGAAAAGGAGAGAAATCGAGGGTTGGAGCCACAACTCCAAAAAAAGGAGAGGTGAGAGAAGAACCTAGGGTTGAGGATTCTACCTCAGAAAAATTTGAGGAAGTAATGAGTGTCACCAAGAAAATTGAGAGCAAAGATCACACCAAAATGTTCCTTATTCTTGAATACTCTAACATTTCCTTCCCTAGCTTGGTTACTTCTTTGTTGCAGGAGATCGTCAGGCCAACTTATCAAGGCAAGGAACTTCAAAGTCATGCCTTGTGGAAGAAATTTAAGGAAATATTTTCCTACAACAACAAATGCAACCGAGGTAAAGAAGATGAAACAACCAATGCTACATCTAGGAGATATGTTCCTAATAATTCTTTGAATGCGAGGTTATTATGTTTTGAATAAATTAGAGGGTTGTATAATGTTGATGTGGATTTGACAAGTGTATTTTTGACTAGTGGAAATGTTGCATATAGTAAATTTCATGGGTATGATGAACTCTTATTTTGTGAAAATATGCTTGATGTGCTTATTTTCCCTATAAAGGAATTGTTAGTTAGGAGAGTCCATGAGAGAAATTTATTGGGATGTCTTGATAATAAAAGGATTTCGCTTCTAACATTTCTAGATACTCCCTCATTTTGTATTGAACATGTTAAGGACATGCATGTTAATAATCTAGGGATGGCAAAACTAACTGTGAAAACCGTGACCCGCGGAGCCTCGCCCCACATACATGGATTCGTGGGGGCGATAAGGTGCAAAAAAGCTCTGCCCCGATCTAAACGGGGCAAAAAATCTCCGTCCCGATCTCCAATTTTAAAAAAAAAAGTGGTATGCTTGACTTATTAACAAATCAATGCCGTGTGAAAATCAACGGATCATTCACTATTTTTATTCTCAATCTTTTTTTTATTTTGCATTTCCTCCATTTTTAGTGAATGGCAAGACAAAATTGTTCATTCAATGGAATGAATTTGAACATAAAAATGAATTATGGAAGCATAAGACAGACAAGAAAGATCAAAGAAAATAAGTCAATCTGGTAAAGAAAATAATTCAGTCTTCTCTAGTGTAGTGCAATTTACTATATATCTCTCCAATTCAACATTGTTAATCGCAGCAAGAAAAACTGTAATGTAGATGGCTAATTACTTTCTTCAAGCAATTTTATTGATGCAGTGTCTAATGACAACAACCAATTTTAACACTAAGTAGGGACTTTTTTTTTTGTGTGTGAAACTCGTGATTTGGTTTTGATTCAAAATAGTTTAGTTTTATTAAACTCGCCCCGTCCCGCTAATATAAATGGTTCACTAAATGGGGCAATTTGTTGACCCGTCCTGTCCCGCATCCTGCCCCACCTTTAAGCTGGGCACGGGGAGGATGCGGGGCAAATTGTTCGAGACGGGGCAGGGCATGGGGCACGCCGACCCAACCCCTACCGCCCCGTTGCCATCACTATAATAATCCGAATTTCTTAAACATTTATGAATCATGTTGTGAGCAATATCTTGATGGATTTTATGGGTATGATAATTATTTGTTTTGGAAAATTGGATTGTTTCTTTTTAAATGTGCCATGCATGAATTGCTAGTGGGAGAGGCACATGATGGTTGTTTGATGGGGCGATTTAAAATCAACGGGGTCTTAGGGGTATTAAGTGATCAATTTTATTTGCCTAATTTGAAGACTGGTGTTGAACATGTTTGCACTTGTAGTAAATGTCAAACTTGCAAAATGGCTAAACTCAAGTTTTTGCCCCCAATAATTCCATAAATATTTGCCCTCATCAGTAAACATTGGATTACTAATTCTATGAATTTTATAGTGGGTTTACTTAGAACAAAGTAAGAAAATGATGTTATTTTTGTGATTGTTGGTAGGAGTATTAAAATGTTACATTTGATTGTGTGTCATGAAACCAACAAGGTCATAACCATAGCTAATCTTTTCTTTCGGGAAGTCGTGCATTTGCACAAAATTGGTGCTAATTTTGTGATTTTTAAATTTGCTTGCAATTTAATTGCTCATCCTATTAGCAAATTTTCTTCACTTGATGTTGCTTATGGCCCTAGCCTACTAACACCTTAGAGCTTGATGCATTTGTTTATTGATGGAACTGTTAGTTTAGGTGGACATAAAAAGACAAATTTGGTTGAGCCCCTGAGAGAGCGGGGTGAGCTTCAATTTGAGGCGTATATTGAAAAATGTACTTCCAATCCGAACCAAGATCGAATGCGAGTTGTATTTGATCCGGGTGGTTGGATGTTGTTCCTTTAGGGGAAAGAATGGGTTCCCAATCAAATAAAATTCAAATTGCTACTTTGCGGTGTTGGCTCATTTCAAGCTCTTGACAACACCTACAAATTGATTTTGCACGGTGAGTCTGAAATTTCAAATACATTTATTGTATCTAAATTTTCTATTTTTTTTATTGTAGGTGTCGATTCATGGTCGAATCTCTTTCGAGATAGAGGAGATGATGAGAATCATGAAGGTCCAACCTCATTGCACGAACCTGTGACCCACAATGTTGCGAGATCAAAGTTCAAGGAGTCTCACGACAGTGCATTCAAGCAAGATTCGAGGTCAAATCATTTTCAAGGGGGAGGGGATGATGAGAACCGAGAAAGTCAAACATCATGCCCATGTCTGTGGGACCCATGACGAGATCCGATGCCAAGGAGGTTCAAGATTTGAGTCTAAGAAATGTGAATAAGTCAAGAAAAGAAGCCAAGAATCAAATTGAAGCCAAAAATAAGAAGAAATTGGATTCAGCCAATTTCAGTCGACCGAAACTCTGCAGAGATTTTGGAGTGCAGTTTCACTCGCATTCGGCTGAGGATTGCTCAACCGAAAGGGACATTTCGGTTGACCATATGATCGACCGAACACCCTGTTTCAGAAAAATGGTCATTTTCTTGCAATTTTCGGAATTGCTCTTTTGGTCCCTATTTTGTAATAAATATACTTTCATTTCAAACCCTAGCATTAACTTTGATGTTTATGTGAATTGCTCTCTTGAGAGGCTCCTTGAGATAAGGATAAAAACCTCATTTGTTCTTGTTATCTACTTGAAAATTAATCAACTTTACTTGAGTATATTATATTCTTGTGTTTGTTGTTTATTTTCGCCACCTTGAAATTTGTTTAATTAATACCCATTGGGCTAGGTTTGTTAACCTTTGAATTTCGGGTTAAATTTAAACTTGAGTTAAGGTGTTTTATCACTTTATTTACCAATTTAGCTTTTTTGGAAAGATTTCAAATTTTTGTGGGAATTTTTGGTCAATATACCAAGGCGGTCCTCATTAGGTAATGTTTTTGTGCCCACATCTTTGCTTCTATTTTACATTGGTCCATGCTGTTATTTTCTGCTTCATATTGGTTCTTGTAGTTATAGTTCTTCACAACATGGTCCTTACTCTTGTCTGCTCTTGAAAGCTGATCTTCAAATCCATTACTCTTAACTTCCTTTTTATATCTCGAAATCTATCAAAGATGCATCATCCCCATAGTTCCTTCATTCCTCTGGCCAACCGAACCACTTGCCCATCAATACACCGTTAAGTGGCGGTAACTACACTCTCTAGCGAAGAGCCATTACCCGTTCCCTCAATGCCAAAAACAAACTAGTTTTTGTCAATGGCACTCTTCCCAGACCTACTTAAGTTGATGCTGCTGCCTTATGGGATCGACGTTGCGACATAATAATGTTGTGGGTTCTACACTCTATTGAGAAACTTCTTACCAGTAGCCTTGTGTATTGTTCTACCCGCTTCGATCTCTGGATGGAATTGGAAACCAGATTTCAGCAAAGCAATCAGAACAATATTTTCTCCTCAAGCGAGACCTTGCCAATTTGACCTAAGGTACCCCATTAGTTACCCAATACTATGGAAAATTGAAGACACTCTTGGAGGAACTTGTTTCCCTCCAGTCTGCCACATCGTGCACCTATGTAGCTGCTTCCAAATTTTCAAAAATTCAGTCAGCCGACCAAGTTTATCAATTTTTTAATGGGTCTCCATGAATCTTTCCATCAATTGTGGTCTCAAATCTTGGCCATCGATAAAATACCGTCACCGTTACTCCATTATTCACTAAGAAGAAACCCAGCGTCTGGTGAATATTTCCCCTGCCATACTCGATGCCTCCGTTTTCCTTTCTTGTGCACCCAGTCGAGCACCTTCGTCAAAGTCTCGTCTAAAGAAAACCTGGCCACTGAGAACTCCCACTTGCTCTGGTTGTTGAAAACTCGGCTACACCCGTGATAAATGCTTCGTGAAAATTTGTTACCCCGATTGGTGTCCAATCAAGAAAAAGGAACGACACCTACCTTGGCTCCGAAGTGTCGATTAATGATATAACTGTTGGTGCTTCAATCCCTTCTACTAGTATACTCTCTGGGCTCTCTTCTAAACAGTATGAACATTTAATGAAATTACTTAAATCTACATCTTTAGGTTTCTCAGGTTTATCATCATCTCCTTCTCCCAGTTTAAACTAATGCACTTGGATAATCGATAGTGTTGCAACTCACCATATTTCTTCCTCTAATTTTGATTCTAAATTTTCAACTGTCAATCACCCAATTTCTGTCAAACTTCCTTCAAGATCTAGTGTTAATGTCACCTCAACGGGTGATGTTAATTTATCCTCTTCCCTTACCTTATATGATGTCCTTTCTATTCCTAAATTTAAATTTAATTTGTTGTCTATTAGCCAATTGACTAAATCTCTAACTTGCATTGTCTCATTTTTCCTCATTCTTGCACTTTTTAGGACCTAACCACGAAGACGCTGATTGGAACAGGTGAAGAGTGTGATGGACTCTGCTACTTCAAGCCTATCACTGCCACTTCCTTGCAAATTTCTTGATCGTTTCCTTTGACGTATGACATTGACGCCTTGGTCATGCCTCAATTAACAATGTACCCAATTTCATTTCTCGTCCAAAAAATATGGAACTTTGTGATAGTTGTGTCTGTGGAAAGCATACTCATTTACCTTTCCAATTAGTTTTAAATAAAAGTTCTATATCTTTTGAACGTTTATACTGTGATATTTGTGGTGGATATCATACTCCTCTATTTGCTGTACATTACTTCTTGACAATTGTATATGAATATTCTAGAGTTACTTGGCTATACTTAATGCGTTTCAAATCTGAAACTTTCTCCTGCCTTAAATCATTTGTAGCCATGGTTCACACTCAATTTCAGGCAAAAATTAAACATATACGTATCGATAATGTCCTGTCTTAAACATTGTTTCAAACATGTTTTATTATTTTTTCTACGTTTTATATTTTTTATTTTATTTTGATAAACAACAAAGTTTGTCGTTGGGATAAACAATGTAACCCAACTTTATATTATTAATTTCATAACTCCAGTTTTGCGTATTTGTTATATCTGTTAATTTTATTATTGGGTTTAATGCTTAAATTAATTGATCACTAATTCATAGATTTTGTGCTGTTTTCATAGTTCGAGAGATGGGTTAACAATCTAGACCATGGAATAAAATCTGGTAATTGATAGAAGCTAAAGATACAATTTTGTTATTATTGCAGTTATTATTTGAATTCTTATGTTTTATGCATTTAGTTAAGGAATAATTCTGACACCCCATAGAGATATGTAGTTGACTCAATTAGGTAGAATTGATTTAAACTCGAGAGAGAAAAATCGATAAATATTCATGAATTTGACCTAACACATTAATAGGAATAAACTTGAGAATGAAATTAGTATTATGAGTTATGGTGAAATTGTGCGTTCCAATACTTTTACATCACCTTAGAAAATTTATTTTTTCATTGTTGTTTTTCTTTTCATTGCATTTAGTCAAAACAATTTCTTATTTTAGTTTAATCTACAAAACCTTATTCGATTGTTCAAATAGAGTTAGAGTTCACATCTTTCGATACTTAATTATAATCCTTGTGAGAACGATATCTTGGCTCTTTGGCCCACTAACTTGTCACAGTCTGTATGCTTGCGATACATTTCACTTACTATGTTTTGAGTAAACAATTAGTTATCGAAACATAATTTATACATCAATTTTATCAATAACTCCTAAAATTTAGAAATTTAAGACAAATTGTCCATGATTGGTACAAATTAAAATCTAAGCCTCCATTCGGCAACTCATGTATCAACACAATTTCTAATACCGCTTTTAACCACACACATTTCGAAACTACTTTTAACCTCAAATTCTACCTAGAAAACACAAATGACACCCCGTCTAACTATTATAACTTATAATAGTTTCCGAACGAAAACTAAATTTTAATCTAAGTTAAAGTCAACAATCAAGCGCAATCATATATTCTTAAAACGTACACCTTATCAATCACACATTATCATCAATTTTTATTAAAATTTACTAAAAATCTAATTTTAATATCCACTAAATAGGGGTTAAAATTTTTTATATGATGCTCATTTTCACTATAATTTTTTTTTTTTTTTGAAAAGGAGATTTTCACTAATAATTTGAGGACATATTTGACACGAGAAATAGTTCCGATGAACTTCCTATCACGCGATCTTTTTTGGGCTAAGTTGTCATCTTTGACTGATGCTTGAATTTTATTTATTTTTATTTATTTTTTTATCAAAACTTGAATTTTATTCTTTGGGCATAGAACCACTTGCGCTTACTGTATTGTCAATTTGAATTTATTTATGAGTCTGCCTAATTTTTGGTCTTAACGTCTGACCATTTCTTGTTTCCTGCCTATTTCTGGTCAAATAGTCAAGAATTTTCAAATCAATCGTAAAACAACTTCTTTCTCCTCAGGCACGTTTTTTGTAAGTTTTTCCACACTATCTAATACATAATGAATTGTTAGGGACCACAATATTCCCTCACAATATTCATATTCTATAATTCTTATAATTTGAATAGCGTATCTTTTCCAACCAATTTTAAAGAGATTTGGATTTAAAAAAAAAAAAAAATGATGAAGTATACCTATGCTTGATGGAGATTAAAATCTAAATTTTAATATTTTTTTATAAAAATTGATAAAATAAGTAGTTGAAAAGATGTAAGTCTCATAAAATACGTTATTAAAATTAATTGTTGACTTTTACTTAAATTAAAATCTAAATTTAATTGATATCAAACAGGGACTATTTTGACGAAAAGTTTTTAATATATCACTAGGGATGTCAACGAGTCGAGCCGAGCCGGCTCGCGAGCCGAAGATCAAGGCTCGAGCTTTTAGGGGTCGAGCCTTTTTTGGCCCGAGCAGAGCCGAGCTAAAGCTTGTCCCCAAAAATAAGGCTCGACTCGAGCTTTAGCTCGAGCTTTTTCCGAGCTGAGCCGAGCCAAGTCCCGAGCTTTTAGTTTTTTTAAATTTTTATAGCAAAAATTCATAAAATTTGTTTGAAAATGTGTATATATAGCAAGTTGGACTGAGCTCGTGGTCGAAATTCATTGCTCAAACTCTTATCGAGCTTTTTTAGCGGACTTTTTTTTTGTTCGAGCCGAGCTGAGCCAAAGCCCGTCTCTCAAAAAAAAACTCGGCTCGAGCTTTGGCTCAAAATCTCGAGCAGCGAGCCGAGCTTAGCCCGGACTTTTTCCGAGCCGAATCCGAGCAGACGAGTCATTTTGCCATCCCTATATATTACTTGCAAGTTGCAAGCTGACACTTAAATATTATATTATGACTCTCAACACTGTACATTATTATCATCAAAAAGCAGTGGAAAAATCAAAAGAGAAACATGGACAATGTTGATGGAATTGTCTTTTTGTTTGACACAAACATA